>JAODKC010000001.1:39941748-39961666 GCA_026777985.1 Mormyrops attenuatus
CCCCCCCCCCCCCCCCCCCCCCCCCCCCCCCCCCCCCCCCCCCCCCCCCCCCCCGCCCAACCAACACCCCCCACCACCCGCGCCCGCGACCAAACAAATAATTATGGAATGTGAAGGGGACACATCCCCCTCAGATTTAATAGCAGCGACACCCATGTGTGGTAAGAAAGATGCAGCGATTTGTATTTTTCCTATTCCTGCCGTCGCCCCTGCACTGTGAGTGTTTGAGTCTCAAAACCCCTTACTGCTCCACAGTGTTCATGAATTGAGGTTACTTAGTGGTTACGCCCACCATGTTACAGGGTGGCCAACTCACACATCTGGCGTGACACTCACGCTTTCAGACTCTCACGCTCACACAAATCTGACGGCAAATGTATATTATTCCATTATAAGCCTATACTTGGCTACATAAAAAGCTTTGTGGTAGTTTGCAAACCCTACACACTATTTACAAGGTAGTAAAACTCTTGCGTATGTAAATATGTGTGCAGATTTTTCTCGAATTCAAAATCTCACTGCATCCAGGAGACCAAAGTTGGTGACTCTGATGTTAGCAGGCAGCATGGTCTTTTGGTGTTTTGTTAGGTGCTGGTCCTTTGGAGATGACGTTCATAGTATCATATAGGTGAGTTAGAGTTAGGGTGAAGCTACTTGTTGGGTCAGTACTACGTGATTCTGCCCACATTTAACACTCATGAGTGTTAAAATACAGTGCTGTCACTGCGACAGCCCAGTTTAGGACTCTGTTTTCTGTTTACAGCTCGGACGTCTCTGCGTGACCTGCTGGGTGTGGGGGGGACATGAGACAGCGGGGGTAGTTTGGGGGAACAGAAAATGTATGCAAGGGCTCAATGAAGACCTTCACAGTCCTGTTTCAGGAAGAAGGAAAAAGTCAAGCCTTGGAATGTAAAATTAATTCTAATCCTTTCCTCCCAATATCCACAGACAAAGAGGCTGGGCTCCGTGGGCAGGCGAGAGCTATGACTAGAATTACATTGCATTTCATTATTTAGAGTCTAGGGAACAGCTTTATCTGGGCCTCGTCATACAGCACTGACAGATACGTTGGCTGAGACTGTCCAAGTTAAACAGCTTTCTCAGAGGCATGGATCTCAGGCTTTCTGGCCTCCAAAGGTGGCTTCATGTCCCCTGCCTGTCGCCGGAGCTGGAGCTGACCCCCTGTGCCAGTCATGGGCCAGAAGAGACTCGGCGAACGTCTGCGAAATGCTGTTCTGACCGCAAAGCTCCGAGCTGTCTGAAGAATTACAAATGGCTGCCAAATTCCTACAAAAATGAAGAGCTTGTGGAAATTATGATGCCATTTGCCTTGAAATGGTTTCGTTTTTAGTGGTTCAGCTACCTGAGGCTGTCCAGTGAAATCTTTAATCTAAAGCGCCGTGCATTTGTAGGGTCAGCCAAGCCCTGGAGCAATCAGCGGTTAAGGGCCTCGCTCAGGAGCCCAATGCTGCCAATCCTGGGGCTCGAACTGATGCCCATCTGATTACAGGCATTGCATCCTAATCCGCTGAGCAACATACTGCACCCAATGTGTCTCAATAGGCCTGCAGCACTTAATTACCGGGCCTGGGACAAAATTACTTATACTGGGCACCCATGGCGCGCAACACCTTCCATTTGGGCCCAGCACGGCTTCCCCAGTTGTCCCCCAATGCTGGTGGGCCTGTGTCTTGAACTGCAGCCCCTATATCTGCCTGTAGGTGGCAACCTATGCATTATCTGGACTGTGGCTGCCAGACAGGAGATGGGAGAGCGAAAGCAGCTGTATTAGTGCAGCGTCAGGAATATGGCCACAGGAGCCAGCTGTACAATTCAGCGGCTTTTGGTTCGTTTTATGACTAGGGTTTGATATGTGCGAGTATAGGCAGGCAAGCCTTTAAATCATCAAATGCTATTAAAATCAATCCGTCATATCAGCTGAAGTTAGGATTAGGGTATGGAACGCTGATCCTGGATCAGGGGTTTGTGTGGAAAGAAATCAGAGTAAGGTGGACGGACTGAGCCTGAGCTGGCAGCATAAGTGAAATTATACTGAGAAGACGGAGCTTGGCTTGAAATAAAAGCCAAGCAGAGGCAAGGTGGATGTCACCTTTTTAATGAAGGATGATCACTATCGCTGGAAAAAGCACTCCCTTTTTGCAGGCTGACTGCATTTATTAAGCTGAACAAACACGCATATAACAAAATAAAAGGGAATATCGCTTCATTTTCCCCAAAAACACAGCCACACTGACATGAATCATTCGCACACCATTTAAACAAGAAATCAGCACCAGACTTTCCCTGGACCTACATATGGAAAGTTTCGAAAAGGGGGCACTTTGTAAGAGTTGCAGGGCTTTCTAAGAACACTCAACAGGATTTCACCCCGCCCCAAAAACAAAAAAACAGGAAACCTTGGCAGAAAGCAGGATGGCGTTCGCTCTGATTCTGAAGAGAGTGGATGACGGGAGGCGGTGTGACTTTGTTTATCTAAAGTGAGGGAAGTGGCCGTGTCCGTATGCCCCCCTCCTGGGCGCCCCGTGATACCTCACACATACCAAAAATGGAAGCTGTCAGCTGTGTACAGAGCGTTTCCTTTGTTTTAAACCTTCATTTTTCCCCACCAGCCCTATAAAGTGGCTAAAAGTAGAACGCAGGCACTGTAAGCAGCTTTGGATTAAAAATCATCAAGTGACTTGCATAGCCTAATGGCACTGCTATTGTTTCCACGCGGCTGGCTGTCTGCACCGGCCTTAATCTCAGCTTCTAGTTGCTTATAAGGCATTTTTTCTAGGTCCTTTTTGTTGTTCGTTTGTTTTTTCCCTCTTGCTCAGGTGTGCCCTCGTTGGGCCGGGACGGGCACTGCAATCCGGCAATGCTGAAGAAATGTGGTACTTATTAATTTAAGCTCCATTCCAAACACAACCATCTGACAAATGTTTTCAAGAAAGGAAAACCAAATCAGCAGCTTTTTTCCATGTGTAGTACTGACAATCGGATTTCGGTTCATCCCCATAATAGTTGCATGTTTCTGATTCTCTGTCCACACACTTTTTTCTCATTCTTGGACTCCTTCCATATTTGCTGCTGCTATGTCCTTTTGTCCTAAATACGCATTTTTATGCTTAATATTAGGGCTGGGCTATGGGGCTATTGTTGTAGCGAAATTATTTGCAAATGTGTACTGGGAATCTGTAAATGTCTATTCAGAATCCGTGTGCGTAATCTGATTTGTATGTGTTATGAGATTTGCAAGTGTACTGAGATTTTCTACATGTGTAGACAAATCTGTAAATGCATGCATAGGTATCAATTTTGCTCCAAGACCTGGAAATGAAGACAAGTCATCAGTTACGACCTCTCAGTTGGCTCTGTTTTTCCAAATGCATGTGGAGATTTGACTGTGTGTGGCGGTTTTGTAGGCTTAGGGCTTAGCGCTGTCCCACTGGCAAGCTTTTGAGGGCTTAAGTATGGAACGCCATGAGGGTATAAAACTTAATAAACATGTCGGACTTCAAACTGCAAAAAGTACCACCGCATCACCAACATCTTTTTACCTTGTTTATCCACAAGATTTCCTCTTAAAAGATGTCGTGGCTGCTGAGCTCTTCTTTTCTTCGCTGCCACTTCAGTGCATATAGCACTGAAATATACCAAACCATAGTATACCAGAACAGTATTACGTGGTGTGCTCCGCTACAGTGCATATGACACTAAAGTATACCAAACCAGGGAACCAGGTTCTATATAGTACTTGCACATCTAGTTGGACTTTGCACATTTTGTAAACACAGACTTACGAACGTTTAACTTACAAACTTTCAGACATACAAACGAAGAGGACTATAAGTCCAAATTGTGTTCACTGGGCTCCCATTTCCTGTCCGCAACATAATTTTTTTTCTGCGCTCCAGTTCTGCCTAGTACGACTTCTGGACGCTACTCCCGCCACGCCAGCAGTGAGCGTACGTACTCCCAGCATCCTAGTTCTTAGTACTTGCTATTACCCTTAAAATGATGTTGAATAAAGACTTAAGAACATTTCAAATCACGAACGACCATTCGGAACGTATCTCGTTCGTGAGTGGAGGAGCGTCTGTACTGACTTGCACTATTGCTCATGCTTTAAATAATTAAAAATTTCTTTCTGTTTTTGAAATATTTTTCTTAAAATTATGTTCTGTGCTGTTTGTGAATGGATGCACCAATATTGCCAATACAAATACCTAGTACCTGTTGGCCAGTGAGGTGGATCCAGATCCTGATGGGGGGAGGGGGGGTCTGTGATATGGGCTGTGGGGGGGCAGGATTCCGAGACCTGGATCTCTAAACCCTCCTCTGACACATGGAGTCTGTGCTGCAGTGGGAGGGATTATGCAATGGTGCTTGTGGTAAACTGACTCAGGCACAAACACACACAAACACACAAATATATATATATGTGTGCGTGCGTGCGTGCGTGCGTGCGTGCGTGCGTGCGTGCGTGCGTGCGTGTGCACTCCTGCACATGTGCGCGTGTGTGTGCATGCTGGCAGCTGTCTGCTTTGTTTTGCCTTCCTCTAGTTCCAGGATTCCCTGAGCAGCCTAAGGTGCTATTCGCTTGATTTCTCCCCTCCATCTCTGCAACTTCATAACCATCCAGTAGAGGGCACTGTGGAGTGCTTGGAGGAAGAGGAATAGAATTATCTCACCTGCTCAGATACAGTACAAGCCAGTTGACGTTGTTCTGGACCTCTTCACCACAGGCAGTTAACATATCCAGTTGGGGCTTCATAATGGATAAATATTTGACCACTTTTTAAAAACCATGACTATTAGAAGAAGGCCTAGTTAGGATGCTTAGCTGACAAGGTGAGATTGAACTTCTTGTATTTCTAGAGCTGAGGTTTCATTACATTTATCATGTGAAAGCTTTGAGGACGTACTGCTTTGGGGGAGCGTATCGGGGTGTCTGTGGTTTTATGTGCTGCCGCCCCCCCCCCAATCACGGTCAGAGTGACCCCCCCTGCTTTTGTCAGTACCATCTGTCTGTAAGTTTCCCTGCAGAATCCGTACGTTCAACCCAAGAAGGGGCATGTCGGTGAGCTCAGGTTCCCGTATGCGAGTTTCAGATGTAGGTCAAAGGGAGAAAAGGGGCTCTGACTTTCACAGAGAGAGAGGGATGAGCAGGCTGGGAATGAGGGGGGGTGCTGTTGAGATAAGAGAGAGAGAGCGGGGTGGAGCCGCTCAGCATCAGCAGCAGGCAGACGGTAGCAGCGTGACAAAGCACAGCACCAGGCGAGTGCCTCCTCACATCCACAGCGCATCCTCGTGCTTGGACGTGCCCTGTAGCTCGTGACCACTTCGCCTCCTAGCCAGGGAATCTTCCACCCTCATTCCTTCTCCATCTCCTGGAGCTCTGGAAGCGCTTTCCCCAAGGATCTGGGCAGCTAGAGGGTGGGGTCCCAGGATGGGGAGAGCTCCTCCCAGGGCAAAACGTGGAAGTGGGGCCATCAGCCAGGCCTTCTGAAAGGGGCCCCTTGGAGATTGGGTCAGGATGGGCTGCACCACCAGCGTTGTCGTGTTTGACGGGCTCCGCACCGTCATCGAGCGGAACTGTGGCTACGCCAGCAAGAGCTCGACCGAGAGGGGTGAGCCGGCTGAAGCTGAGGGACTGGCCAGCCAGAGGCAGTCGCCGGCACGGCGCATTTCGGCTGCATCGGTAATGCTTCTTTGTGTGTGTATGTGTCAGAGACTGATGGAAGCAGAAACAGACTGTCTCAAACTGTAGGTAGGAGGTAGGAGGAATATAGACTGCATTAAACTGTGAGGTCAAAGAAACACGGTCTTAAAGTGTGAGGTCGGAGGTACGTAGACTGTTTCGAACTGTGAGATTGGAGGAATGTAGACTGTCGCAAACTGTGAGGTCAGAGGAATGTAGACCGTCTTAAACTGTGAGGTCAGAGGAACATAGACTGTGAGAATCTGTCACTGCCTCACTGGGTGAAAAGCAGCTTAGTGGTTAACCAACACGTATAAGTCAATTAGTTACTAGTTCCAGTCCCAGGAAGGTTATAGCTGGTTTTCACTTAGCTTGGAACTCATCCGCTCTAGGAGGACTTGCAACTGTAAAAATGTTTTTTTTCTTTCTTTCTTTATGAAAACTTTAGCTAGCATTACCTGGAAAGCATTATCTGATCCGGCCTAGAAGGAAGGCAGATGCTGAGACCAGGTATAACAAATATCTAAAAAACAAGGAAAGAATTCTCCAATCGCCGGACAACCAGGAGATCCAGCTCTGTCTTTAAACACAGTCACATGCCGCATGTCAGTCAGGGTGTGGGGATGTAGATTAATAATTCAAACACTGCAGGCTAAACTAGACAACAATCAGCATCAGTGCGCTACTCAGATTTGTTGGCCACGATTAGATTTTGGTCTGAGGTACTGGGTTAAGATGTTCTGCTCGGGAAGCATGGGAAATGGGTTAATGAACCAGGTTTTGATATCCTGAAAGCACTTTGAGGGGGGTGGGCATTCATGTCCAGAAGCAGCCGCACAGGCTGACAGCAGTCTGCTTCTGAATGCTCAGCAAACCCAGCCTGCCCCCACCCCCACCCCCACCCTGCTCCATCCTGGCAGTCATTCCAGAGGTCAAATACTCATTAGCTGAGTATTAGTGGGGGTGGGGATTGGAAAATCAGCAGGGATGCGGGAGGGTTGTTGGGGGGCTTGTGGATTGCCCTGGGCGGAGGGCAGACCTGCAGGCTCCGCTCTGAGCTCTCCGGGGGAACGTGGTGTGTCCGATGCCCTAAGGCAGCTGTTGATCAGAGGTACTCAGTCAAACTTGTCACCTCCGCGGTGTCGGGCTGTGCACTTCCTTGATGGAGTGGACCCAGCCTCCTTGCTAGAATGTTCCTTTTTAAAATACTCCTTCTCGTCCTATGGTAGCTCATGCATGTGACTGCCCGCTGAAAATGGGTTGGGCAGCAATAGCGAGTGGTCAATGCCATGGGGTCTGTACCATCACGTTCCACCCATTTGCCAAAGTGCATTATTGCATGCCCCCATTTCTGCTGCATGTGATGCTGTGTGTGTGGCCTGTGGTGCGTTGGCATCCCTTCCAGCGTGTGCTGCCATGTGCCCTATGCTGCCTGGAATAGGCTCCAAACCCCCGTGTAGCCCTGATCCGGATACGTGACTAGAAGACGGATGGTGTACGGCGTCAATCCCGTCTGCATTCAGATCTCTTGGAGAGGCTGCACAGTTATCACTCTGTGTGACATCACACTAATGGGCTTCTGTGCCGGGCTCCTGGCTCTGGGGCCCTGTTGGACTCACGCAAGCTGCTTTATGAGCAGAAATGGATCACAGAACCAACCCCAGAACCAAAGTTTCAGTTCCAGTTTAAAGGAAGGACGTCCGTGCTTCAGTCATGTGAGCGAGTGCAGTGTAAGTGTGTGGCTGAGCAAGACGCCTGAATGTTACCGACTCTGCTTGAACACACTGCTGTGTATTTGTATGCTGGGGTTTTGTTACCTCACACCATTGTACTGTAGCCTAGCTGGTCCATAATCACAAGGATTCATAACATTGATCTCCATTTCCTGTTTTAAATGCTTGTAGCTAGTCTGACATTTTATCACATATACACGCACTTTGATGTTGGTGTTTTTCATTCAGTTTGACCACTAAATCCTGTGAAACCTAGTCTGTAACTTTAGAAGTGGCAGTGATTGCTTTTTTGGACAGAATATTTATAGTACCCCCACCTCCAACAGGACCCCCTCCCTGGTATTTGTGATTCTCCCTGTCCATCTGCTTCTGTT
Organism: Mormyrops attenuatus; assembly: GCA_026777985.1. Taxonomy (NCBI): domain Eukaryota; kingdom Metazoa; phylum Chordata; class Actinopteri; order Osteoglossiformes; family Mormyridae; genus Mormyrops; species Mormyrops attenuatus. The sequence continues at coordinate 39,949,560 of JAODKC010000001.1, forward strand.
TCACACCATCTCTTTCTCTGTCTACTTTTCTCTCTCTGTCCCCCTGTGGCTGACTCCCCCTTTGCCATTCACAGTCCCTCCCTCTATCTATCGCCCTCTGTGATTTGTTCCCCTTCTGCCATTCTTAGGCCCACCCTGTGTCTATAACCCTCTGTGATAGGCTCCCCTTCTGCCATTCTCAGACCCACCCTGTGTCTATCGCCCTCAGTGATTGGCTTTCTTTCTGCCATTTCTGGCCCGTCCTGTATCTGTCACCCTCTGTGATTGGCCCCCCCTCCGCCATTCTCGGTCCCTCTCTGTATCTGTCTTTCTCTGCCTCTCCATCTCTCTCTTGCCATATGTAACAGGTACATGACCCCTCCTACACAGGAGACTCTCCCCACTCTGTCTTTCTGGTACTTGGGGGGCATGGAAAAAACGGGGCCTGTTGCATCATCATGGTAACAGAAAAGACTCGTGGCTGAGCTTCCTTTGTTTCTTCTTCCTTTTTTTTTGGAGTGCCTATGGGTGGCAGTCCAGGGTGTCTCTTGGGGTGTCCCAGTGCGCCCAGTAACTGAGGCGCCATCTGCTCAGGTGTTGATTGGACCCCACAGTTTCAGGGTTTCTTTCTCACACCCCAGCATTCAGCACTCGGGGGGGGGGGGGCATATGGCACAGAGATTAATGGCATGTACCCAGTGGGGGTTGCTGGTGTGGCGACACATTGAGACCTTCAGCAGTGTTAATGGGAAACACAGCATGCAGACTGGGCGGCCTGGGAGAGCCCGGCTGCCGCGGCCGCGGGGTCTGCGAGCTCCAGGAGAGTGAAGTAGAAATGAAGGTTCATATGCATTGGTAGGTTCTGCAGGAGGGGCTTACCGCCAGTCAGACTGGAGGCCAGCTGACAGCATCTGTCACTGCAAGTCACATGACACCAGCCCCTGTGACCTCACGGTGGGCGCTGGATGAGGGGTGGGGATGCGGGAGCGGCTGAGTGAAGAAGAAAAAGAAACAGTCCCATCTAAGCTCGCTTTCTGGGAACTGGGTCTGCGGGGGGGGGAGGGGGGGAGTGTGCATGTTTGCTGAATTCCAGGTTGCACCCTCTTTGTTTTCCCTGGGACCCAGCTATTGCATCAGCCTCTCTTTATGTGACGCTCACCGCCTACTCCTCTGGCCGTCGGAGTGGGTCCTCACCAATTAGGGCGTCCACGAGCTCATACACATATGCACACGAACATACTCACGCATATGCTCACATACGCCCACACACATACGTGGTCACACACATACACACACGCATATGCACATGAGCATACTCACGCATATGCTCACATACGCACACACACATACACACGCATATGCACACGAGCATACTCATGCATACACTCGCATACGCGCACACATACATGCACATACGTGCTCACACACATACACACACATATGCACACGAGCATACTCACACATACGCTCACATACACATGCACACACATACACATACATGCTCGCATCATACACACACATATGCACATGAGCATACTCATGCATACGCTCACATGCGCGCGCACACATACACATGCACATACGTGCTCACACATATACACACACGCATATGCACAAGAGCATACTCACGCATACGCTCACATACACTCGTGCACATCTGTGCACACACACACATATGCGTGCACGCACACACGCATACTCAAACACACATACACACACACACACACACATATACAGTATAAACACACACATATACACACATGCAGCCCAGGTTTGTTTACTGAGGGTATGTTCTGAATCCATTCCACAACACTAGAACAGCAATTACCAAGTTCTGTTTTGAACTTTCCCACAGATAACCATTCTTACTTCTTTGTGAAGCATAAATTCAGGTGAACTGTAACTGTAACAAGGGCTTAAAATGCAACAGCTTTGAAGGATAAGTCTGTCTGAAACAGTACAGTTTGCTGCAGCAACTTCACTAGCATGACGAATAGTAGCAAAGAAGGACTCGCCTGGAAAGTACGCTCACGCGTGTGAAAAAAGTGTCCCATATCCCGCTAATTTATTTTTATGATGTTTTGAATGCTGGTCTGGTTGCCGCCAAAGGTCGGCCTGCTTCCGCTGAGCTACAGCAAGCCACTGGAAAATCCAATAAAATCCACCGAAACAGATGACAGTTGGTAGACAGCAACTGAGGTAAGGGAGCTGCTATCACTGTGATGAGGAATGATTGGGGGAAACAGCACCGGTTCCTGGAAGGGATGGCTGGATATGCTAACCCTGGCAGGCTGGGGATGTGTAGCCTCCACCTTTGAGGGGTGGCAGGCTGGGGATGTGTAACCTCCGCCTTTGAGGGGTGGCAGGCTGGGGATGTGTAGCCTCCAAAGGCACACAATACCTGTGCATAATGGATGCTTTTTACATTCCGTAAAAGGCACGGTTGCAGATTAATAAATCAAGTGTGAAATTAGGACTGTTTCTTCTGCAGCTACAGGTGACACAATAAAATGAGCCACATCAAAGGTAAACGGGAAACAAGGAGAAAATGAGTGAACACTCTTTTTACCTTTTGTCAGGACAGCTATGGCAAGAAGGGAGTTATTTTATAGAAATTGACTGACTGAATCGTGTTGTTCAGTTTATTGTTCCTGCTTTACAATCTCAAACCCCAATAGTAACAAAAGAATTCCTTCAAATTCCTGAGCATATCTGATTTGACATGGGACCTCTGCTTTCGTGATTACCGCCCCCTTGCCACCAAGTCCTTGATATCCAGAATGGAGAATGTAGCTGCGTCACATATGACTTTCTGACTTGTTTTTTTTTTAATTTTAACTTTTAAAAAAAAAAAACCCATAGAAACACAACTGTAACAAGCGCAGAAGCTTCTTAGGCTTAAAACAAAAGACCGCCGTGAATACGCTGTGTCAGGTTTCCCGGGGTCCTGAAAGAGCAAGTTGAGGGAGGCGTAAAAAGACAATTTTCCCACAGGGATTAATAAAGTATCAATTATTATTATTAGTATTATTATTAGGAGGGATCGCTTTAGCTGCTTATGCTAAATGAAATGTCCCTGCTGGAGAGCCACGCACACACAGGCACGCTCTGCACACACCGCTGATCTTGTCGAAAGTTCCCCAGTACGAAGAGCAGCACCAATATTTCCTGTACTTAAAGGATCATCATGACTCCGAACAGCGAGGTGACCAAATTAGGCCGAGCCCAGTGAGGGCAACGCCGTGAGCACCAATTCAGACAGAGGAGGGCGTGAATGAGGAATGAGGGTCCTTCCTGGTAGGGTAATTGTGGCGTTCCCTTTAAATTAATTCAAGTCAGAGCCACATTACCAACATTCATACATGTTAAATGTGGTCAGAATGGTTGGGTAGCCCCCCCCCAGGCCCGATTTCCTGTATCTTCTGCTCTGTCTTGGTCTCCTTGCTGACCGTCTCCAGTTACGGCTGTAAATTCCCATCAGGCCGCCTCACTTTGCCTCGTTTTTCCTTTCATTGTGTAATTCCAAGGACACCGGTAACATTTTTTTTCTTGGTTGGTATATGTAGCTGTTTTTTTTCCAGACTCGCATTGTGGAACCTTGTGAAAAATAATAGGGCTCCACATTAGCACAGCAGTTGTGAATGGGGGTGGGGGGGGTTCCCAGGAATAGAAAACCATGTGCTGTGTGGGGCTAAGAGGATGCATTCTTTGGAAATAGAGGGTTGGGGGAGCCTGGGTTTTGTAATGAGGGTCTTCCGTACGTGATGAAAATTACGTATGGGAGGATTTTAATGATAAAATGGTATATAGTGGCTTGAGACATGGGAAAACCTATGGGGCGGAAGACCAGTGAGGGATTTGCTGGGAAAAGACCATCATAATCCCAATGTCACGAGACTGTGATGGACAGGAAGCAGTTGGCATCTGAAGGTTCCCTGTACAGCAAGGCTCGTCTGGCTCATAGACAGGGTGTGCGGATCGTGGGCCTCTACCTTATTGCAGCTTTTGTGCGAGGACAACTGCAGTGTCATCTGTCTGTTTTTAAAATCACACAGGAAAATGAAGCTGGAATAACGGCAGGAGCGAGCAATGAGAACCCAGGCCATAAGAGCTGCTTCAGAGTAAACACTGCGCGTCTGAGTTTCCGCTTCCCACAGATAAATAATGAAATGTGCACCTGTTGCATCCCTTCAGTGATAGGCAGTATGTATGATGTATTCTAGGGGTGGGGTGGGGGGGGGGGGGCAGGATCTGGCAAAGTCTTTGTCCCCCCACTCACATCCCACTGTCACCACGCAGAGCAGAAAAGGTTTGCAGTATTTGTTGGCTCTCATAAAAAATTGAGGTTCTGCAGAATGATTCTTTGTCGAATGGTTTTTCCCTGTGAGAGCAGCACAAGGTGTGTCTGAGTCGAAACCCCGTCCCATTCCGCATCATATTTACTGCCTGGTCAGAAGTCGAGTCACTCGCTAGATGTAGCGACAGTGGTGCACGGAGGTCTGACCTTTAAAATGGACTTTGAGCAGGAAGTCCTCTTTACATCAGGTGGTGCCAACTAATTCCACACTGAACACATTTTGCTCCATATTGCGTAAAACTGACAAATGACCTGGTTTCGAGACTCCCATCATATTTAACACAGCAACAGAGCCAGGAGGTGCATTACAGCTGTATGTGGGGGGGGGCTGTGCACAAATGGCTGTGGATCTCATAAGGAGTGACCCTGCGTATCTAAGCACATGCTAGTTAGAGCTGCTTTGTAGCATTGTTGCTTCTCTTCTGTTACGATTCCTTTTTGTTATTAGTTTTAAATTCCAGAACTTTCAGAACACGGCACGATCGCTCAGATGCCTGCTGCCGTCCACCTCTCAGTAGCTCCTGCTGTTGGGCTGATGGTTCGTGGTGATGGCTGAATACGGAGCACATCCTGTATGCAGAACACCAGTCACTCTGGCATTTCCTCACTGGCTCCATTGTGCTCTGTAGCCCAGTTTAGCTTTGCGTTCCTTCCAGAGGAAAGAGCCTCTCATCTCACCGGTCTGATGGGACTCACAGGGTTTGTGGGAGGCTTAGTGACATTGTAACCTTTTTGGGTAAATGCACCAATTTGCACACACTGAATTACACACACAGACATACATACTTACATACTGTGCAGTAAAACACAATCGCATATGTGCACATGTGAACCTCCACAGATGCATAGAGTCATGACAAGCATAAACACACACAAAACATAGCAAACACAAACAAATAAACAATGCACCAGAACAAATATACACAGTTTACACAATAAAACACACACACACTTTAAGGTTGAGCTGACAGGTGGATCCAGATCTATCACAGAGCAGTTGGGGGCCCCAAAGCTGTGGGAGGAACTAGAAGATGGGTGTGTGAGTGAGCTTTGAAACTCCCCCAGATCCCGCTCCAGCTGCACAGCTGAATGTGGGAGGGGCTGCTAACCTCACCACAAGCCAGGGAGTCCGAGCTGGCGTGAGTGAGAAGCCAGGCGCAGTGCAAGGAAGGGAGCCTCCGATATCTGATCGCAGTCTTACTGCTGAACGAACTCTGCGCGCTGAGAACTGGCCCGGCCCGACCCGGCCCGCCTTCCCTGAGCCATGCATGCAGGGGCAGCCTCTCCGTCCCGAGTCCGGCCGCACGGATCTCCACTTCCTGGGGCGACAGTCGCCTCTGCCTCACGCGCCATGCAGAGCCGCACTGCCAAAGCCTCCAGGAAGGACCTGGTGATCGAGTCTCCCCAGCAGTTCCGGAACGTCCCACCCGCGGATCTGGAGGTGGAGTCTGTGCCACAGGTGACGGTGAGTCTCACCTGTCCCCCGTCCCCCCAGGAAGCTAACAGGGGCTTGAGCAAAAGCATCTTGTGGAAAACCACACCTTGAACTGTAGGACTGTAGTGGCGGCTAACGCTCCGTGATTTCCTTGTTGGTCTTTAATGGTGGCGGTCAAGTACAGGATAAAATTAGTGGAGAAGTGTAATGTTAGGCATCACAGGGGGCCGAGAAGTAACCGGTTGTCATGTCCCACTGTGACCTTGCTGCCGTCTGACATCCTACCCGCTGTGTGGCTTTCATTGCCACGTGCCCTCGTCTTTGCGCAAGTGGCAGTCTGAGCCAGGCTCGAGGGCCCCCTGGGTAAGAGGGGGGTTCTTTGTCTCCTGCCTGGCTGGAGGGGGGGACTCCATAGGCAGCTTTGTATGCCTGCTGACGCAGGTTTGTGCACATGTGTGCACCGTCCTAGGCTGTCTATCCTGTCTTCCATTTCTGATTCTTGAATGTGACCTCCCTTGTGGAGACTTGGGTATAGTGAGCCCAGCTGCTCTGTACGCAGTTGCATTTTTCTGGCCATCTTGGGTGTCTAAGGATGTGTCTGGCTGTGATGTAACCTCAGCAGTGGCAGTTTTTCTTAAAAAACCAGAAGCTGACCAAGTCTGATCTGTCTTCTGTAAGGAAGCTTCCATGACATGCTGAGTTTCACATCATTGATGGGAACAGAAAAGTCAGTTTTGTGCCTGATGTTAAGTAATGTTATTACAGAAACATTTTGGGATAAAATGTCTACAGGAAGGAACGTGAATGTCCCCCCGCAGCTTCAGAGCTATAGCAGGTATCGGCCACTCCGAAATGCTTCAGAGATGTTTTTCTTACAGGGGTCATCTCGATTTCTGCTAATTCTAAGCCCTATGTGACAAAGAGCATTAAAGGTGCCTGACCAAACAAACACCGATTTTCGCTCCATTGTAATGCTGTTCGTTCTTCTCCACGGTGCTTTTCCTGAAATAGCGTCCTAAAGCAGGTAAATAAACATTTCCTCTGTAATCACTTTCAAGCAATTGTTTTCACCAGTTCCCCTCCACCCATGTGTTTGTTTGGCTAATTAGTTTTTATCCGGTTTGACCCACGTCAGTCCAGTCCAGTATTATTTTTGGCACATAACTCTGTTGATGCCGATTACTAAGAGCAAAAAAAAAATTATAATATGCAGCTCTCTTGGGTCGGGGTGTGCTGGGAGGGTGCTAGACTCATGTAGCTCATGGCTGGGCTCCAGCCTTGAGCCGCTGTCTGAAGTAACTGGTGCCGAAAGTCTCTGTTAACTTTGCTGCATCCAAGAGGGAGGCAGTAGCTGGAAGAAGTTTCCCAGACACCCCGGGGGGCTCCTGTCATTATGGGATGTGTTGGCCCTGGGCTTTTAGAGCACAGTACTGCTTGGGTGGACTTGGTGCTGGAACACTGTAGTCTTACATGGCCTGAAAACGAAGCTTTGTACTTCTCTGGTTTTTATTGACTTCATTGGTTTTACGATGTCGTTTGATAGTGTTGTGTAAATGTTACCACGGTGTGATTCATACCCCACACTCGTAAAGCCGATGCGGTCTGTGCCCAGTAGTATAGGTGGTATCCATTCTTAGGATAGGGCGTCTTCACTGGACCAGTCAGCTGTTTCTGTATTATGACCTTTATGCTTTTATGCTACAATCACCCAGTTCTTTTTACTATTCAGTTCCAGTAGATGTACCAGAGTAGTTGTAGTAATACTTTTTCATTTTGATCAAAAGTTCAGTTCTTTCAGCTCTGACTAACTGGACAAAAAATGGCATTTTTAAATTTTTCGCGGTCATGATTTTTTTGTCTGATAACTGTAGAGTGTGGACATGGGGCCATCGTCTGGACTGCCGTCTGCTATCTCCCAGCAGTTTTTAACCTTCGCAATGTCATGTGTATCTATGCTGCAGTCTGTTTCATTATCGACCCTCATCTGTGTGGGAAAGGGAGATGAATATCATATAGCTTACTTCAGTAGTGTGTGCCTAGTTCATTCTCTGAGTGTGTGTGTGTGTGTGTGTGCGTGTGTGTGTGTGTCTGTGCGTGGCGTGTGTTTGTGAGGTGTCATACATTACGTTGTGGGAACCAAATGTCCTCACAATGTGATAAAAAGCCTGCTGTTTTGATGTTGTGGGGACATTTTTTTTGGTCCCCACAAGGGAAAACTCAATTTTATAAAAATCTGTAACTGCAGTCAGAAAACTAAAAATACCAAAAAATACCCTTGTATTTTCTTTGGTTACTTATGGTTAAGGTTAGAGCTGAGTAGGGGTTAAGGCTTTCATTGTTGGGATTAGGGTTATGTCAATAGAAATGAATGGATGGTCCCCACAAAGATATGAATACAAACGTGTGTGTGTGTGTGTGTGTGTGTGTGTGTCTTTTCTGGTAGGTTTTAGGGTATTTCACATTCCTGCTAAAATGGGCTGCAGTCTACCTGGAAGGTTCCTCTTCCTCATACAGAAGAAAAATGTGTGTCCATTTCCACGTTCAGAATTTTGAGGACATGTGTTGCAGCTCATTTACGTATCACATGGGATCATGCCTTTCACTGATGTTGCTCTTTTAACACCCTGGAAACTGTGAGGGAGGGGGATTTTTCACAGATAGACGACGAGGGCGCATGGGCACGGTGGTACGTGCTTCACAGGCGATTCCGTCAGCATGACCACCAGCGCTGCTCCAGCGAGATCAGGGGCCTCCCCATGAGCTCATGGCTGCCTTATCAAGCCCAGATGTGGTGACCGTAGCCCAGGGCTTGGCTTCTTCCCCGGGATACAGTAACAGGCGTCAGCATGATGCTGAGCTAACACCACTTCATTTAGATGCTCCTCTCTTCTCCTCTTCTGCATGTTATTAAACACAGGTTGTGTGTATAAGATATATAAACCAGCGTTGCAGAGCCTGGGTATTTGCTTTTGAACGTTGTGCTTTTTGGCCCCTCTGTCTTGCCGTTTTAATGAAGCTGTGACAGTAAACTGTTGAAGAGCTGAAACCTCACTTCTGAGTCACCCGAGTTGCCACAGTGCGACATACACATTCACAGAATTGTGCCGTACAGTCAAGAGCGCTGCCTTAATCTTTCTCTGCTGTCTAGAAGTTTAAATTTGAAATGATAATATGATAGTCCTGTAAAGCTTTACCCAAAAATACATGCCAGGTAACCCGGCTTGCACTGAAAGCGTAAACATGACAAGTTTTAAAACACGTCCGCGTTTTGTTTTTGTTTGTACTGTGGCCCATACTATGAAGCGGGGTTACTGGCTTATCAAGGTAACTTGTCGGATTTAAAGTATTCTGGGCAAAATGTAAGAGAACTAATATGAAGTCCATTTAAACTGTGGTACCTTAAATCCGACAAGTTACCCCGATAAGCCAGTAACCCCGCTTCGTAGTACAGACCACAGATTTAGAAATTCTTGTGTTTGTTCCAGCATGACGTTTTTGAAGACATTTGATTGTCCAGAAAGGGTATCTTAAGAGGGTAGCTGTTGATTCTGAATGAGGCAGGCTTTGTGTTTGACCACATTTGATCTCATTTGGAATTCAGTGGGTCCCAAAGGCTGGCAACGCCTGGTACCAGGCTGCTCCGTGACATCATTGTGCGTGTGTGTGCGCGCTGGCCCGTTTCTGCGTGTCCGCTTGTGTTTGCGGGTCCCATCAGCATGCCGCAGGTTCGTGCCAGCACTGCTCATTCCCAGCATGCTCAGCCCTAGCAGGCAGCACACATGTGGGTATGGCCAGCCACCTGTTACTGGTACGGTGGATCTGACGTGAGCACCTCCCTGCTGGTGCGTAAGCCAGGTATTGGTGATCACTGAGATTGAGCCACAGACAATGTCAGGCCTTCCTCTCTCAAATTTTAATTTAAAATTCTTGTAGAATAAAGACTCTGCCAGTCCCCCGCTCATGCAGTGAAGTGCTGTGGCATGAGCTTCTTGTAATGGCCCCCAGTGCATGACTTTTTGGGGGGACCTCTCCTTGCAAGGGTTTATATAAAGCCAAAATCAGACATACAAAAAGCAACTAATAAAGCCTCTGACCCTTTAGATATTAACGGTTAAATATTACAGATGTATCCTTGTGAAATATCCTTAAGGTATACAAAATGGGTATACAATAAGGTATACAATATGAACTTTTATAGCTTTGTCATAAAAAAGAAAAAAATAAGTCAGGCACTCTGAGTATGACAGACTTCCCAGTCAGGTAAAGGCTAAATGCATTGTCTGGCTTCTGGCGGTTAGTAATGCGATGAAACTTGCTTTGGTAATTTACACTGACAGATCAATAGCCTCTTGATCCTCCCTGAAAAGGGGTCCATCGACCACCCCCCCCATGGGGCCCCAGTGTGGCCCCACTGCCTGTAGTTCCGCTAGTGGGGAGGTGGCTGGGCTTGGCACAGCTTGGACAGGCATAATATTCTTGCTTATCTGGTTGGGGGTTAGGATGGGAAAATACTAAGCATGTAGTAAAGTCCCTATCCCAACCAGAAGTGTGCTAGTGCAGAGGGCGGCGCGGTCGATCCCAGAAAAGCACGGCTGTTCTCATTCCTTTTGGCCAGTCTGTTATTTCCATCTGTCGTTTCCGGCCCTGAAAAGTGTCACCTCTAAGAATGCCGCTGTCGACTCTGCAGGTGAAGCCGAGGGTGATTGAGCCGCTGGACTACGAGAATGTGGTGCTCCAGAGGAAGACGCAGATCCTGAGCGACGTCCTGAGGGACATGCTGCAGTTCCCCCTGGAGGACTTCCAGGTGAGTGATTTTACGTCGCGTCATTGGGTCAAAAGTGGGGGGCAGGAGCTGTGGTGGAACTGTGACCAATCAAGAACTGTAAAGGAAAGTGAGCCAGGCACATTGAAGAGAAGCATACCTTCCTGTTGTCTCTGGCTTTGTTGTCTGAAGATGGCTAATTAAGGTTTGATAAGATGTTATTCGTCTGAGCCCTAGCGCGGCCATCTGCATCCTGTACGCTGCTCTGAGCCCCGGTAATTTAATTTAAATGGTGGAGATGGGTAATCCCCAGTCAGACCTCAGGGACCAGCATATCTGAGCTCAGACATTAAACACGGCAGCTAAATGACATGGTTGAAGGAAAACACACACAGGTGTATAAAAGTAAGCATTAGTACTAAAGGGTCATTTGCATTTGGACTTGTAAATCACACAGGGGTTGTTTTCTCATATTTAATTTGCAGATTTGGTCCCTTTAAATTGCAGACTCTAAATGTTATTTGCTCAGGATCCCCTAAGTCAGGAATTGAAGGTTATGGAGATGATGACATCAGACCAGATCCTTTGCTTCCTGTTTCACTTTCATCCTTTGTTGTGAAACTCCCATAATTCCAAAGTCCAGTGTTGCCATAGGAGCTGATTGCTGAGTTTGTCCTGGTTGCAGGAAGTGCATGTGGAAAATGCTTTTGTAGTGCTGCAGGCACATCCGCAAGGCCGTCCCACTATCTCACAAGCCATACGGCTTTTCACTCTTCCTCGTTTACGTAAATGTTTCCTTTTCACTCACAGTTCATTGCTTTTCCATATGTATGTCCAGTTGTTTCCTGGCTGGAGTATCCAGTGGTCAGATGCTGCTCTTTGCATTCCGTTCTCCTGTGCCTTCCGTCTCACCTTCTCTGCCATGTGCCAACAGGGACGCTGCCCGTTTTCCTTACAGTTTCTGGAAAAATGTAATTATTATCTTACTTGTGGCTCCATGAACAAATTATTGAAGAAGGGAGGAATTTAATAGGCAACAGTTTTTCCAGTTGGGGGATCGCTGCAGGGCAACAGAGGGCTGTGAAACTCATCATATGATGTTATAACCCTGAGTGTAAGAAGGCCGCCATCCAGGGTGACCTCGGCCTTGTTCCCTGGGATTGCCTGCAGCCGCTCGGTGACGCAGTCACTAAGGTGCTTAGACAAAGGGTCCCATCAGGACAGTTCCTCTGTTTTTTCCTATATGAAACCAGGATTATAAAGCCACCAAGCAACATTAAATACCTCATTCTCTCAGTCCCAGTGGAACATTTAATGTCTGACTTGCTTTCTAAAAAGGCCCGTCTGTCCTGCTATAACCTGCTATATAAGTTTTTTTCATTTATTTTTGAAAACACACACATGCACATACCCCACAGAGCTGCCATGGGCTAGCAAAGGTTACATCCCAGGAAACACTGAGCAAAGAGGGGGGAGGACAGGTGTTCTTGTTCGGGGGGGGGGGGGGGCAAGCAGAGAGCAAGGCTCGAGCACAAAAGCTAATTAATTGGATTAAGGAGACGAGCGGGCGACTT
>JAODKC010000001.1:39971026-39981602 GCA_026777985.1 Mormyrops attenuatus
GTCGCCGTGTGGTCCATGGAACCGGCCGCCCTTGCCAATCAAACAGTCGGCATTTACCGTTTGTTTGTCCCAGTTGGAGTTCTGTGGTTTTGCTCAGTGGCTCCTTCTAATCTGCTTAATCTGCTGAGAAGACAGCTTACTCAGCAGCCTATGAATAGCCAAGCAGGAACTGATGCTGTGTGCTTGCCTTGGTGGCACACGTGGGCCTGGACTGGGCCTGGCACCAAAAATGTCAGTAGGCCTCAGAGCATCTCCTTCAGGTAGTGAGCGGCAGCGTTTAGGGAAGCCAATGCTTGTCCTGCTGCCCGGTTATCATCCAGAGAGCAGACATTCAGATTTTTGGTGCAACGGGACATCAGTGGGGCTGTTGGGGGGAGGGAGAACAGAGAGGATGTTGTCCATAATGAGCTGAATATATATATATATATATATATTGAATATGCACATGCAGTATACACTGCTTGCATACTGACGACTAGCTTGGCGATCCTCCAGGATACAGCGTCTCTGGGCTCGCAGAAGGGCGGAGTCACCAAACAAGGCTGGCTGTACAAAGGCAACATGAACAGCGCCATGAGCGTGACCATGCGGGTGAGTCAGTAATGACAGTGATAATGGCGTAGAGGATGACAGGGCCGATGATAACTTAACCTTGTTCTAAAGCCTCTCTTTATTTTATTTTGGAAAATATTTGTTTCTTTCTTGAAAATTTTATTCTGCTTTCCAGTCTTTCAAGAGGAGGTATTTCCACCTGACACAGCTGGGCGACGGCTCCTACAACCTGAACTTCTACAAGGATGACAAGATCTCCAAGGAGCCCAAAGGAACCATATTCCTGGACTCTTGCATGGGTGTCGTCCAGGTAATGTCTTGTCTTTGTACTTACCTGTGCCAACTGACAGAAGACGGAAGGGAAAGGTCAGTGTGGCATCAAAGGTGTCATACATGGCCTACTGCTTACATTTCAGAAGCTAAGACAACACTTCCTCCAGCCCTCCCTGAGTGCTGACTTTACAGTCACACGTCTGACCGCCTCCCTCCCACTTTCAAGGACGTCTTGTCCTGCTGACTTGTCATTTCTGAGCACTAGGAGTCTCAAGTGACCGTGGAGTCCATTGATGAATGCATCACTAATAATAAACCCTGATCCTTCTGGGCAGAGTGATGTCCTTCCATTCTTGTGGATAGATGATGACGGATGAAAACTAGCGGCAAGCAAGAGATATTTGTCTCAGTGAGAAATAATTTCTGACAGCTGAGAAAATGAGTCCGTCTGACGTTAGAGTGACGTGAAGCATCTTGAGGAGTGTGGGGGGTGGAAAGGTTGGACCCATAACCTCCCACTGGCATGAGGTGTTCATGGAGCATCTGAGCCCAACATGGACCCTGGTCTTTTCTCCATGCCATACTGGCTCCAGCCACAGTGACATTATATCTGTTAGCTAGGTAGCTGAACTTGCTTCAGCCTTAGATAACATCAGAAACTTGATTGGAGACGTGTGGAAACTCAGTTTCATTCCACAGAGGACACATAGATACCTGTAGACTTGGTTTGCTGAGGCAGCTTGTGAACTTCAGAATTTCAGTTGTCTTTCTGGAATTTCAGTAAAAATAATTCCTCTTAGCAGTGATAACTATGCTTTTTTTACCTGCATCTATCACAAATTTGAAAGATCTACACTGTGCTTTCATGCAAATTCTGGACTTTGGTCATTGTGGTAGTAAGATATAGCACATACATTTAGTGTGATTTTTTTCTTTTTTTTTGTCATTTTGTCTCTTTTTTTCACCTCCGTCCCAGTTCCGTGTCTCAGGTTGCTGAGTATATTACCCTCCCTGAGGATACGCACGTCATGTGGCCTACATAATGTAACTGCAGTTACAAGCAGCAGGGAGGTAGCTGGCAAGGAGGTAGGCCTGCACTCCGTTAAGTGCAGAAGTCTTCTCCGGCACATCAAGGTGGAGAGAATACTCCATCCTAGAGAGAGTTTAGGGTTCACACAGGTAACGGACTGGAGATGTGCTCCCCAGTGAGAAGCTTTTCATCTCTGATCGACACTGAGGCCTGCTTTTCGCGCCTTACTCTTCAGCTATGGCCCACATTCTCAGGCTCAGCACTCAGACTTTCCCTGATTTGAGCAGCAGACAGAATGTACAGCTTCTCATCCTGGAAAACATGCTGCACACTTGCAAGATGGTGGCCATTTGCGTCCCCCCCCCCGCCCCCCCCATGAAGGCTTCCTCATTCTCCTGACTGGCCATATGATCGTTACAAGCTAAGGCCCAGATTTTTAACACCCATCCTAACTCATATCTGCACACTGGATAAATGACAGAGTGCAGTTTCACCCTTGGATGTTCATATGCCAGGGAAGTTTCCTCACCTTACTTTATCCAAGGTGACTCACAGAGTTATCTGCATTTTTAGCTTTTCTCCACATTCCTGTTTATAGCAGCCTGCTGCCAACAGTACAGAGATACCGCAAGCTCCAACCAAGTGCCGCCTCACCATTTTACTGCCAAATGTGCCGTCTTCTTTAACTCCATATTTCTGTTTGAATGTAACTATCTGTTTACAGAAAAAGGGCCATTAGACTGTTGTTTAAGGAAGGACGATGGAAATTTCATTAGGTCTGTCATGCCCTCGTGTTGTTTTCAGAGTTATGGCTGAACGTTCTCTGGTCATTCTGGATTATCTTCTCTCTCCTGGCTGTTCCATGATAAACTGACACTCCCTCATGTTGCTGTGTCAACCAACCATCTGCGGAAGCAGCTCAGCGGCCCAGTAATTACCTTGCCGTAATGGTGAATGTCGTGGGTGTTGCGGTGAACTCCCTCTGACAGCAAGCTCAGTAGTTTCATTAGTACTGGCACAATGTTTTTTTGCAAGGGCTTTACACAACCGTGGAGAAGAACCTGGATATGGAGACGTTTGCTGTTTGGTTTTGTTGAACTAGCAGGACATTATGCTTTAGATGTCGCGTTGTCATCTTGATGTTAAATTTGGAATCTTGTACTATATTGTGACTCTTTTGATCACTGGTCAGTCTTGTCCCCTTTCTGTTCGCAGAACGGCAAGGTGCGTCGTTTTGCCTTCGAGCTGAAGATGCAGGACAAAAGCACGTACCTGCTGGCCGCTGACAGCGAGCTGGAGATGGACGACTGGATCGGCACCCTCAACAGGATCCTGCACAGCAGCTTCGAGATCGCCATGCAGGAGAAGCGCAATGGGGACATGCATGATGGTGGGTCACCTGTGGTTGGAGGGCACAGGAGGTCCTAGGAACCCAGAACCTCCATGATGTGTTAGCTGGATGTAAAAACGCTTGAATCAGATTTTGGGGATGTTGTTAATTAGAAGGAACACATTAGTGGAACCTTTACTCTCTTGATTTGTCAAAAGCCCTGAAATAAGAACTCATTTTAGAAGCAAAACACAAATGTACACATCCAGCTCCTGTCTGTGTACTTTAATTCTGTGATGATAAACCCTGGATTGAAATATCAACAAATATTCCAGCCCAATGAGAAATGTGCTTTTGCGTGATCTCAATGTGATACAAACATGCCGATAGTAGAAGGACACTCTGCCACCCACAGAGAAAACAGCCAGAGATCCCCTATGGGAAAAATGATTGGAAGAGGGCAGAGAAATGGCCTAAGGCTGAAGGTCACTGGTCTCATTTTTATTCTGCCTGACATAGACCTAGAGGGGAAAGACACAGCTGCCCCATTTCCTGAAAGTAAAACAGGCACTTACAGGTGAAGAGCTCATAGGCATGCCGCACCCATCAAAGATCAGCCATAGACTAGCCATAGACTAGCCATAGGTCAGACACAGCCGATTAGACATGTACCAGCCATTAATCAGCTTAGGTCAGCTGAAGGTAACTCTGTAGCAGTCATAGATAAGTCATAGACCAACGAAAAAATGCAGATTTAGGCACATAATTAGGCCGCTGGAGAGGAGGAGGCCTGTATCCAACCGTCATGATTGGGAAAGCTGCCCAGAAATCTCCCCGGTCTCCCCCACAAAGCTATGGCGACAGACCAGACCACCCAGAGCCTGCGTACGCACACTCCCTCACCGGTTTGAGGTTTGCTCGGGAATGTGTGCGTACAACACAGGGAATGCAGCCTCTCTGCTTCTTTTTTGCTTTTCTTTTGCTTCTTTTAGGAAATGTCTCCCCATCGTCTTCTCAATAGAAAACTTGCGGGGAAAAGTGTAGGGTGAATTTAGGAACGTAGCTACCAGCTCTTAGCAAGAGTGTTCATGATTTTTCTTACAGACGAAGATCTGGGGAAAGCAGAGAGCTCCTGTGCAGGCCTTGACAGCTATCAGGTCAGTTGTTTTCCATGTTAGCAAACCAGTCATCTCTGCATTCAGGCAGTGACGGTGCCTCCAGACGACTCATACGGGAACTCTGAAGACAGAAAAGCACTTTCTTACCCAAACCAAATATTCATATACTGCCATATATTTCCCTTCTTAAATTAAATATGTATAATGGCATAATTTGTCTGTAATCTTTGTACTTAATAAATATTCATTTTTGCAAAAACCTTGAATGTAATTGTGAAAGTAACCCTGTTATAAAAGAGGATCATCCAAGCAGTCAGCTTAGATCCAAGGTGTAAGACATAAAATAAAATTGTGGATGCAGAGTGTGTGCCGTGTTTAGCACTGATGGGGGACGGTTGGAGAAGGTGCCCCTGAACTTCCCTGAGCCAAATTAATATGGATGGGCTGTCGTCATGGAGATCAGTGCCTGCTTCACCACCCGGGGGTGTGGACAGGTCCAGCTCACGGCACCTTTTGTGAGACTCGCAGGCCAGTATAGATCTGCACTGAGACCCATAACAGGGAAAGGTCATCAGAGTGAGGCGATATGGCGAAACACCCTGTGAGCTTAGGGACTCTCTTGCTATTTTAAACTGTGACTGAGCTGGAGAGTCCAATGTTGATTCCTCCCTCTCAATTCCTGTCTCATCACCAGACGGCCAGAGACATTGAAATTAGAATGAGAAATGAGACCAGACTGAAGCTGTTTACTCTGGACCCAGACACGCAGGTCAGTAATTCACAGTCTATGCGGTTATAAAGTACCTTGTGCTATTTAAAAGCCTTCATGGATTTATTTTTCTCACGCAAAAGCAAAGATGAAGCTCATTAATGGATCTTTGTTTCCCTTTTGGATTTGTGTCGCTTGCAGAAACTAGACTTCTCAGGAATTGAGCCCGACGTGAAGCAGTTTGAGGAGAAATTTGGGAAACGTGTCCTGGTGAACTGCAATGACCTCTCCTTCAACCTGCAAAGCTGCGTGGCGGAAAACGAGGAAGGGCCCACCACCAATGTAAGACCAGCCTGCTCCGTCCACTGCTGAATTTGTGATGCACTATGTATGGACCTTACTGGAATGTTCTTTAGTGTTGAGAATGTTAAAAAGCTTATTATGAAGATAGCGAGTCTGTCAGAGTGTCTTTGAAATTGGGGAGAGCCATGAGTCAGGCAGTAATCCCATGGGGATGGTCCTGTCGCTCCCCCAGCCACTTCAGGTTCTCTGTCCAGGATTAGTTCATGTTCACACGGCTGTATCCCGCTTCTCACTCCTTAGACTTTCAGTCATCCAGAAGTTTCGTTTAATAGTTACCATAGCAGCACTGACTAGTTTAAAAGGATTTTTTATAGTAATTTTTAGCATCTGGTGAGCACAAAGCCATTGAGCTGTGTGTGTTTTGGACAGTATCAGAGTGTTTGTATATGTCTTCACTTCAAGAGTGTTTATCCAACTTTAACCCATCTGACGCTGTCTTGCATTCCAGGTGGAGCCCTTTTTCGTCACTCTGTCGCTCTTCGACATCCATAGCAGCCGGAAGATCTCAGCCGACTTCCACGTGGACATGAACCACCCATCGGTCCGGCAGATGATACCCAGCCATGGCGGGCAGCAGATGAACGGGGGTGGGGATCCCTTGCCAGGCAAGCAGGGGGCCTTTGATGAGCCACATGAGGCAGGACTGAATTACCCCAGACAGGTGGGTCCCCGTCATTAATGTCTTTCATTCATACAGCACATGGAAGGATGTAGCTGCTCTGTGGCACTGTCTCATCTCAGTTTTCTCATTTTCTCATTTCAAGTCATCTCTCATTGGTTTCTGCTGTGTTTATTGTTAGCTTTGCCTTTTATCTGCCTGAGAATTTGTTTAAACACGGCAGCTGAGATCTGCGTCACCTTACTTACCTTCACTTATGGCAGGACAGCAGACAGCTACTGCATCAAAAGGGATTCTCAGTAAAATTACTTGTTTTTTCTGGCTCAAGTTGAGATTAGGTAGATAGGGATGGTAGTGACTGTGGCATAGCTAGAAATTATGGGCCCCCTAACAAAATGTCACCTTAGGTCCCCTGCTGGGGTATCCCCAGTACATTTTGCCTAGCATGGGGGGGGGGGGGGCAGGGGGTTGAGGGTAGATTTTGGGGCCTCTATGAAATTCTGAGAATTTGCCTGGGTCAGCATGTCCCTCCAGTGCCCCTGGGTAGTGCTACCCTGTGGCATTGACCCCTGCATGCCTGATCCCTTTGTGGGGTGCCCCCCCTCTGCAGGGCGTTTTCTCCGTGACTTGCCCTCACCCGGACATCTTCCTAGTGGCCCGCATCGAGAAGGTCCTGCAGGGCGGAATCACGCACTGTGCTGAGCCATATATGAGGAGCACAGACTCCGCCAAGGTAGAGCAAGGGCTCACTCGCCGCTAGCCTTCCACTAACTATCGCCCCCGTTCCTCGTCATTCTCAGAAACGTTGGCCTGACACCATGATTGGAAATCACACCCAGATCTTGCTGGCTTTATTCATAGAAATCCAGTTATAAACCATTCAGGAGATATCCTGTAATGGGATCTATTTAGACCGAAAATGCATTAGGCAGCATTTCAGGAGCCTGTGGCTGAGGAACGGCTGGCGGCAGTTTAAGGTATCTCAGCTGGTTATGCTGAAGTGCTGAAAATAATGTCTTTTCTGTAATAACTCTGGAGTTACTTGCTGGTCGTCTGGTGTCACCTGGCAGGCAGCACAGAAGGTCTTGAAAAATGCCAAACTAGCCTGCAGCAGACTGGGCCAGTACAGGATGCCTTTCGCATGGGCTGCCAGGTAGGAGCGACCTGCGCCTGCGCCGCTACCTTGCTCAGGACGGCGTTATTGTGTCCTCAGATAGAAGATGTCATACAAATACTCTTTAGAGGAGCCAAGTGGTGGTAAGATGTCAGAGGTTCATAAACACTTTGCATGCTTGTGCTTTTGTGAAGGGGGGGCTTTAGACTGGCTTGTTGCAGCAGCATACAGAGGGACAGGGAGCAGCTGCAGGACCGCTGTGTCCTCCTACGACCAGACGTCCTTCAGACACATTCTGCTCCCCTCCTTCACGTTACCCTACTGTTTCTGCTTGTCAGAGAACAT
The DNA here is from genome assembly GCA_026777985.1 of Mormyrops attenuatus. Classification (NCBI taxonomy): domain Eukaryota; kingdom Metazoa; phylum Chordata; class Actinopteri; order Osteoglossiformes; family Mormyridae; genus Mormyrops; species Mormyrops attenuatus. The sequence goes on from JAODKC010000001.1 coordinate 39,978,480, forward strand.
AGAGTTTTTAATCACAGATTGCAGTACTGATGGGTAATGATGAGTAATAGTGACTAAGTACCCACAGCAGGGGTTGGCAACCCTGATCCTGGAGTGCTGCTGTCCAGCAGGTTGTCTGTCCTACCTGATGAGTTACTACCTGCCTGAGATCAGTTGTGGCTCATCAGAGAGCAGGTAGGATGGAAAACCTGCTGGATCCCGGCACTCCAGGATCATTTAACAAAGTCCACTTAACTGTCCCTGTGCACTTAACAAAGTGTGGAAGTGTCCTGCAAAGGGCCAGGCTGGTCTATGACTTTAAGAGGGAATGAGGCCTTAGGGGAGGAAAGCGTGCCTCTCCGGCCATGTGGAAAAATCCAGAGGCCTAACACACAGGTGCTGAGCCATATATGAGGAGCACAGACTCTGCCAAGGTAGAGCAAGGCCTCGCTCGCCGCTAGCCTTCCGCTAACTATCGCCCCCGTTCCTCCTGGAATCCTGTGTATGGAAAGTGAGCTAAGAGAGCCATGTGCTGTGAACGTCTCGCATCAGCAGCTGATCCAGCTTCTCCTCACAGGCCAGTTTTCAAAGATGCTTCCGGCACTTTGGACAAAACGGCCCGTTTCTCCGCCATCTACAGACAAGATAGCAACAAGCTGTCGAACGAGGACATGTTCAAACTGCTGGCTGATTTCAGAAAGTTAGTATGTCCCGTAAACATCATTCTGTCCAGGGTATTCCAGAGTGACTCTTTCAAGAGAAAGGAATTCACTGGTGAATTAATGATATGACAGCAGTAATGAGTATAAATTTTATCATTGTTGTTGACTTTATGGAAAGATTTGTACGGTCTGGTTTATACATTTTACATAACCTGGGCTCAGCTGTCAGCAGGGAGACGCTTAATAAATAATAGCCTTTCCTGCTTTATCATATTCAGTACTTCCTATCATAAATCTGCAGTTTTTACACCTACACAAATATTTTTTCACTACTCTCTGCTCACAAGGGAGAATCCAGCTCAGTTTGTTTTACATTTGGCCCAAATTAAAAGATAACAATGTCATTTACCACTTACTATCCTCCCCAGGCCAGAAAAAATGGCCAAATTTCCGGTAATCCTGGGAAACCTAGATGTCACCATCGACAACGTCGCCCCTGACTTGACAAGTAAGCTTCAGAAAAAGCTGAAGTGCCTGCATACGAAAGAGCTGACTTAAAGTCTCATGGGTGTTTTTAATGTTCCAACGTTCTGCTCCACAGACTGCGTGACCTCCTCCTACATCCCAGTGAGGCAGTTTGGGGGCAGTGAGACTGGTCCTCTCTTTGAAGTGGAAGAGTTTGTTCCATGTATAGCCAAATGCTCTCAGCCATTTACCGTCTATAAGAACCACCTCTACATTTACTCCAGGAACCTGAAGTATGATGGGCAAAAGTCATTCACAAAGGTACCTTGGCCTGACCTTTGGATCATCATGGACATGGGTTAGCATATGTGCAGTAAATGCTAATTGTCTGTACGGTCTTCCTGGACGCTAGGCCATGCTGTACTGTGATTTGGTGCAAGCTAACACAGCCACACCTAATGGTTATCTGAAATGGCATTCAGCTGGTTGCTTTGGAAAAGGCCTTGTATGTTCTTCCAGCCTGCAGCACTTTGCCATAAATGGGAACAGAGCCACTGCGGGTTACCACTGTGTTGTTGCGTTCTTCCACAGGCGAGGAACATCGCGGTCTGCGTCGAGTTCAAGGACTCTGATGAGGAGGAGGCCCAGCCGTTGAAGGTAGGCCGTCATCCAGGATAGTGAGTTGACGGATCGGTCATCACACTGGCATATTTACCAGTTCTGTCGGGTCCCTGCAGTGCATCTATGGGCGTCCAGGGGGGCCACTGTTTACCAAGCATGCATTTGCTGCAGTGCTGCACCATCAGCAAAACCCAGAGTTTTACGATGAGGTAAGTGCATCACCGCCATAAAAACAGAACTGATGCATGTAGTCCCAGTTTGTAGGTTCAGTTGCCTAAATTCACACTGTAAGGCAGCCATCATTTCTAAGGTGCCTGAGAGTATGTTTCAGGTCAAGTCTGCTTGATGAGGGAATCAGGCTTCCAAAATAGTTATTTTACAGAACAGTTCAGAACAGGGCATACTTTGTGTAACAGCCGTAATTGTCCATGCTGCACCCACAGATTAAAATGGAGCTGCCCACTCAGCTCACTGAGAAGCACCATTTGCTCTTCACGTTCTTCCATGTCAGCTGTGACAGCAATAGCAAGACTAGCACCAAGAAGAAGGACCCAGTGGAGACACAAGGTCAGGCCCCGCCTCTGGCCCTCAGGCCCCGCCTCCGGCCCTCACTGGGTGTTGTCTCACTGTCTGAACTGGCAGTGTATTACATCACAACAATGCAATGTATAGATGTTTATTATGTATATGTACAGATGTATATACCTGTGTTCTTTGTTTGTGTAGTGTTTACGTTTGTATAGAATTTATTTAATGTTAGGATGATTGTTATGCATGGATGTATACATTGTTTATGTCATTACAGAGGCAGTATAGTCCACTTGCCACAATGACAAATAAAAATCCCTGGTCCTTGGTTGCTGCTGCCATGTCCTAATATCTCAAAGCATACTAAAGTCTCGAGGAGCACAGAGCCTGCAAACCAATAAATAACAGTCACTGTCAACTAGTCACTCACCTATTCTAAAGCCGCTGATGTCTGTGGAGTCGGACCTAGAGCTGAACAAATGCCAGCCGCCCCCTTTACAGCCCCACACCTCCAGCAGGGCTGCTGCCCGGTGACGCATCTGATGCTTTCCTCCTTCAGTTGGCTGTGCTTGGCTGCCCTTGCTGAAGGACGGCAGAGTGATCATGAGCGAGCAGCAGGTCCCCGTGGCTGCAAGCCTGCCTGCCGGCTACCTGGGCTGTCAGGAGAGCAGTAGTAAGGTGAAGGCCTCCCTTAGGGGCACGGAGGGGTACAGAGGGACGGGGCACGGAGGGGTACAGAGGGACGGGGCACAGAGAGGTACAGAGGGGTACAGAGGGACGGGGCACAGAGAGGTACAGAGGGACGGGGCACAGAGAGGTACAGAGGGGTACAGAGGGACGGGGCACAGAGAGGTACAGAGGGACGGGG
>JAODKC010000001.1:39981702-40002051 GCA_026777985.1 Mormyrops attenuatus
GGTACAGAGGGACGGGGCACAGAGAGGTACAGAGGGGTACAGAGGGACGGGGCACAGAGAGGTACAGAGGGACGGGGTACAGAGGGACGGGGCACAGAGAGGTACAGAGGGACGGGGCGCAGGGGGATACAGAGGGACTGGGCGCAGAGGGATACAGAGGGACGGGGCACAGAGGTATACAGAGGGACGGGGCATAGAGCGGTACAGTGGGGCAGTCCTGGAAGGCAACAGGAGACACTGTTTAAATTTGGTTTTATTATTTCACTTATGTGGCAGTTGAATGAGTGAAAAATTGGACCAAAGGTTTGCTGAAATACCTGGAGCGATATTTTTGCTGTTCCCTTGTTGATAAGGAACTTAATCTGATCTTAATCTAATCCATTTTTAAGTTGATAAGAGGCCATCTGCTGGCAGGCTTATTCACTGCATTGGGGATTGTTAGTGTAGCTGACTGGAAATTCCTAGTATTAATACTGGGTTAGTAACTCATTTTGTGTCATTTTCAGCACTCTGGGCCCGAGATTAAATGGGTTGACGGAGGAAAGCCATTGTTTAAGGTGTCCACTCACCTCGTATCTACCATCTACACTCAGGTCAGCTGTCCTGATGGGGTCTTGCTGTGTATCTCCTCTGTCGCTACAGGAAACAAGACTCTTTGTTTGATGGCTGCACTCTGTCATCTTCCTTACAGGATCAGCATTTGCACAACTTCTTCCACCATTGTCAGAGCAGCAGGTCTGCAAGCCCAGCGTCCGGGGGGGAGCTGGTCAAGTTCCTGAAGGTAAGGAGCAGCTGTGCCCACCACACAGCAACAGTGCCCTGGGGGTGACACTCAAGTGACAAAACATGTTTTTCAGAACGCCTTATGCTCACAATTGGGCCTCTTCATAATATTGTGAATTGAGTGGAAATTATGGCAAATCCTTGTGATTTTCCTGCAGTTCTTTTGTGGTGCAGCTTTATAACAGCCTTGGGTTACAGCATCCTTTCAGTATGCCTTGCTGAACTTGGCCCACCCCCACAGAGTCTGCATGCAATGGAGGGACACGTCATGGTCCAGTTCCTGCCCACCATCCTGAACCAGCTATTCCGCGTGCTGACCAGCGCCTCCCATGAGGATGTGGCGGTCAACGTCACCAAGTAGGCAGCCTCTGGAAGGTTCTGGTATCTTCTGGGAAGTGTAACAAGCAAGAGCCCTGAAGAGAAAAACATCACTTCCAATTTAAACTAATCGTATGAGCGAGTGTAATGCATTCCATTGTATGTTCTTCAAGCCAAAAGTCATTTTACACATTTTAAAAATGCTGGAATGCTGACAGAACGATGTTTATTGGGCTATAAAAAGCATTTATTGATCCAACGTTCCTGCATGATCAATGATTCATGCAAACCTGCGAATGGCGCTCGCTGTTGCGTTTTCTTAGCTCATTTTGATGTAATGACAGATTTCGCTCTGATCGTAAAGCGCTAATGCCGTGTGCGTTGTTGCCCCTGCAGCTGTCAGTATTGTTTATCAGCTGTGCCCCCTTCTCTGGTCAAAGGAATCTGGGCATCATGTTGGTACAGATACAGCAAGAATGAAAGCGTCATGTTGGTGTGGATGTTTGAGCACTATGCTGCTCTTCTGCCCTCCCAGGGTCATGATCCATGTCGTTTCCCAATGCCACGAAGAGGGCCTGGAGCACTACCTGCGGTCTTATGTGAAGGTAGGTGCCTGCCCTTCACATTCTTTGCATACTCTGTCTGCTATCATATAATCCTGCACCACATGACTCCGAATATCTGGCTTCAGCAAATCCCAAACACATGGTCTCTCTCATATCACAGTATGTGTTCAAAACGGAGCCCTACACAGACACTACTCTGAGGACCATCCACGAGGAGCTGGCCAAAGCCATGACAGTCATCCTCAAACCATCTACCGACTTCCTCACGAGCAACAAACTGCTCAAGGTATTTCATTGCCTCAACAGCAAAGACTCTTTAGTCCTATCAGGAGTCACATGGAGTCCACAGTAATTGTGGAGTCATCAGAGGTAATCAACCTGGTGCTTGGATCAGTTCAGTTTTTGGCTGGCCCAGTCTTAAATGGTGGGCATTCTTAGTGCTTGGTGTCAGTAAAGCAGGCAGAGATGTGAGGAGCCGCCCGAGGGCAGGGCAGAGGAGAGATGAGGAACAGCTGGAACAATATTATCAACACAGCAGTTGGTGTTCCAGCACGATGCCAGATAGCAAATGAGTTACATAACAACTTAAGTGCTGCAGTGTGAGGTGCGTTATAGGGATACATGGGGCTTTGGGGGTGGGGTTGTATGTTTTAAGGGGGGGGTATGTCACGTGTTTAGGCTGCAGGGGATACAGTAATACCTAAGGGAAGTGTGGAGAATAGAGGAGAAACAGGAAGAAGTGGAAGACGCCGTGGACAAGGGGGTATGATGCAGGAAGCTGGATTCGAATTAGCATTATTGATGATGTTTAAGTACTGCTGCAACAGTTTATCTAGTACATTAATTCTACACTTTTTTCCGCTCATATTTTTCAGTATTCCTGGTATTTCTTTGAAGCCTTGATCAAATCCATGGCCCAGTTCTTGATTGAAAGTGGTAAAGTCAAAGTAAGTCCAGTGTTTGAATGTGAATTATGGGTAATGAGTAACAAACCGATACCGATATGGGTAACAAACCGATACCGATATGGGCAATAAAACGATATCCATGCGAGCTGTGAAAGTGTGAATTTGGCAGGTGTCTCCAGCATATCATCATACACTTTCCAGATGACCGTATAGAAGTCCAAGTTATGACACACCCATTTCTTGCTAATGACCTGTGAACTTCCAGATGGCCTCATTTATACCACAAGGGATTATTTGTAACATAAAACAACTGTTGTTTTCCAGCCACAGAGAACACTAATCACCCCATGTAACTGTTTATTTGAAAGTTTGGCATGTGTGAGTATAATTTGAAAGCCATGGTGGAAACTGCTTTCTAACAAGAACGCTCAAGGAATGCAGGGAACAAGTGTGTAGCTGAGCTTCCACTGGGCTCTTCTGATGTGGTTCCTTCAGTGGCATGAGTGGATGGGTCACAGCTCCTGCTGGAGCCAGCATTAGGGCCCGTCACACATTCACCACCAGTCCTCCATTATTTCATAGCTTCCCAGAAACCAGCGCTTTTCGGTGTCCTTCCACCACACCCTGGAGACCATGGTCAACTTGCTGACACCACACATCACCCAGAAGTACAAGGACAACCTGGATGCTGCCCGGAGTGCCAACCACAGCCTGGCTGTGTTCATCAAGGTGGCCTCTGCACTCAGGGAGCTCTTGCTCTGACATTTAGCCCCACATTTTACTACATTCTGCTAGCTTCTGTGTCTAGTACACTGTGGTATACCTAATAGTACCAGGCGATTAGCAGATTTTAATATGCACTGTACTAACTGGCCCCGCCTCGTCTTTCCTCAGCGCTGTTTCACCTTTATGGACAGAGGCTTTGTCTTCAAGCAGATCAACACCTATATAAACTGCTTCATGCCCGGAGATGCCAAGGTAGTTTGGACATTGTGAGTCCACTAAGACTTAAGGCTGTCCGGTATTTCAATGTGAAATGCCGCCTTTCCTTTTCAGACGCTATTCGAGTTCAAGTTTGACTTCTTGCGCGTGATATGTAACCATGAGCACTACGTCCCTCTGAACCTGCCCATGCCGTTTGGAAAGGGAAGAATTCAGAGGTTTCAAGGTAATCCATGCTCTCTCATCCTCATGGCCATATCCTCAATTCCCAGCACCAGCGCAACAGATTGACAGTGTGTAATATCTGTCAGGTGAGTGTACTGATAGAGCAGGCTGTATGCGATGCAGCAGAGATGAACTTCAATGAGTTGGGTCAGGCCCAGCGGGTGAGGACTTGCCTGTGTTGAGGTGTCACTAGGGTGATGCAGGTCGTCTATAAGCAGAAATAGAAGAGATTATGCAGAAATTAGCAGAATAGCAGAAATTATGTAGAAATAGGTAACATGGTGAACTATAACAGGAGAGACCAGAGACCTGATGGGTTCCAGGATCAGAGCTTCACCACTACATCTCCTCAGGCCGCCTGAGCCTACACCAGGGTGTTCACTGGCACCCTACGCCAGGGTATTTGCCACTTCACTGGCACCCTACGCCAGGGTATTTGCCACCTCACTGGCACCCTACGCCAGGGTATTTGCCACCTCACTGGCACCCTACACCAGGGTGTTCACTGGCACCCTACGTCAGGCACCCTCTGTTTTGCACCACTGTCCCTCCTCTTCGGCCTCAGCAGCTCTGCACAGGCCTCATATCCCTCAGTTTCACTTGTTCCTGTTAACACCAGAGCAGATGTCGGTTTTTGTTCAGACTTTGTTTCCCTCTTTTTTGTGTATAAGCTGTTTCTTTCTCCACGGAGTCATGTGGCACAGGTAGGTGTAAGCTGTGCTGCTTGCCTGTGCTGAACTCTTATGTTTTATGGTGTGGGCCTGAAATACTGTTGCTTTATGGATTGTCTGTTGTTCGGTGGTCAGTGGGATTGTATTCGTAGTGGGGGTGGGGGGGGTTGGGGGGATTACCACTAATTTATCACACCCATTTCTCACACAACGGAGAATGTGACCTGGGGATATTGGCTGTAATTGGCTACTTCGTATATAATTGTGATGTGCTCCATTGGGCAAAGTATTTAGCTAAATCCTGAGATCATTTGCTGTCCTGGGCAGCAGGTGTGATGGCATTGCAAGGTCAATTACAGCACTTGAATCACAAGCATCAGAGGCACCATTGTTCACCGTCATCTCAAAGGAATGTGATTTTGTTGTGACTGTAATAGAACAGGTGCTGTGATTTATGTGTCGAGTCAGCCAGCTTGCAGAGTGAAGTCCCTGCTTGAAATGCTTGGCTCTTGTCTGTGAGCGTCCATTGTCTCTCACTTGATCTTTTTAACACTACATCCATGCTCTCATTCGGTGTCCTTTCACTTTCTAGTGGTTCCTGTTTGTTTGCTTTTGATTGGTTGAAATTTCATTCCATCTGTTTAATGAGTTGAAACACCAGAAACTGTAGCTTAACCATTATTCTTAGCCTTTCCAGAATGCCGGGATGCCGGAATGCTTGGCATCGAATGCCCGCTGTGCCTGTCATTGGAGTGGGTTCATTCTCATTGCTTAATATAGTTTGAGAGGTTCATTATGATTTGTTCACATTTCTCTCTCATTGAGAGATTATGATTTGTTCACATTTTCTGACATGGTGTCTATTAACCTCAGCTAGGTTCAGATATGTGGGAATTCACTTGCTGTTGAAGATACAAGCATTCCAGTTTATCCGAGGTCATCAGAGCATAGACCTACTGAGAAGCACTCAAGCCCCTCCTTAATCTGGATGTGTGTGTGTGCGTGTGTGTGTGTGTGTGTGTGTGTGTGTGTATGTCTTTTTTCCCCCACAATCCCCTGCCTAGACCTGCAGCTGGATTACTCGCTGACAGACGACTTCTGCAGGAACCACTTCCTTGTGGGGCTGCTGCTGCGTGAAGTGGGCGGGGCCCTGCAGGAGTACCGGGAGATCCGGCAGGTCGCCATCCAAGTGCTTAAGAACCTGATGATCAAGCACACTTTTGATGACAGATACGCATCCAAGGTGGGCACGTACAGATACTTAAATCCGAAGCACTTCTCTTGAGAGTCCAGGCTTGCTGAATCGGCAGGATGCAGTAAAGGTTACATTGACATTGTGTCTTTCAGAGCCAGCAGGCCAGGCTGTCCACACTCTACTTGCCCCTCTTTGGACTGCTTTTGGAGAATGTACACAGACTCAATGTGAAAGAGGTCTTCCCTTTTCCCTGTTACTCACTTCAATAATGTAAGCCTGGAGACATCTAGTGGCTGGAGGTAGAGTTGCACCCTCTAGCCTCATGCTGCTGAGCACTGGTGATATGGTATGTTTTTCTCTTTCCTTTCCTTACTTTCTGGATTCAGAATGGGAGAGATGATTCCCTGATGAGCAGTTCAATGGCAACGCCACAAAAGACAGGAGTTAGCTTGGACAACAGCCTGCACAAGGATGTGTTTGGTGTTATCTCAGGGACAGGTGAGCATCGGTTAGCCATGGGAATTACTCTGCATAAGTAAGATGCTAGTAATTTGGTAAAACCTGTCTGAACATCTGCTGTCCATGTCCTGCAGCCTCCCCGCATGCCTCATCCACACCGAACATCAACGCAGTGCGGCACGCTGATTCCCGAGGCTCCCTCGTCAGCACTGACTCCGGAAACAGCCTTCCGGAGAAATCTAACGACAAGACTAATTCTCTGGAGAAGGTAGCTCCCAAAGCATCCCCTCTTACCATCGCTCTCGTCTGGCTGCACCCTGATTTACACGCCCTCTTTCAGAATTATTCTTTTTTGTAATATCATGCCAAGGAGACATTAGCCCACCTTAGGACGCCCGCTTTGCCATTAATGTCAGTATTGGGATTAGCTGAAATGCTAAAATCTGTGTTAGCATTAGCATTGTCATTAGAACGCATGTTTTCATGGTTAGCATAAATATCACTTTTACCATCAGTTCACTGAAGCCTAGACTGCAAATTCTGTTCCTCCTACAGAAGGTACTGGATTATTGTATGAGATGGCCCATTATCCTGTGCTGATAGTGGGGGATCAGATAGGCACGTGATGGCCTGCTCCCCGTCATCCACACACCCTCACCCTCATCCTCAGACTTCTGAACCGGCCCACCAGCGGCTCACTTGCCCTTTTTAACCCCTGACACCCCCGCTGGCAGAAGGAGCGATTTGCTCGGAGGCTCTCTGCTGCCACCCTGCCGTTGCCGCCCGGCCCCGAGGACTACGTGCTGTCCACCCGCCCCAAGCGTGCCACTGTGGATTTCTCCCAACTCCTGGTGCCCACCATGCCAGAGAATGTGGTGCAGGGCGGCCATACACTCCAAGTATTCTTCCCATCCCCCCGCCCAATCCCCGCTGCCCTCTGACCCCTCCTTGCGAGTGTCCCCTTTGTGGGTGCATGAGCATGCCTTTGGGACTCTACCTGAGATCTGCTCTTTGCCGGGAGACAAACTGTCAGGGCTCCTTCATGCCTTTGGGACTCTACCTGAGATCTGCTCTTTGCCAGGAGACAGACTGTCAGGGCTCCTTCAAGTGGCATCTGGAGTCCTTCTGGTGATGTTTAGGTCCTTTCCATCACACAGAGCCCTACCTCACCAACAGAAGGGCTGTGAAGATGGATGCCATTCTTTGTGTCTCACGGTATCCCTGTTGTGGGGAACATTTCTAGGCTTCCCTTCAGTTTCACCTGCAGTGTCACCTTTTAATTTTGTTTAGTGTTAAAATGAGTCTCCCCAGATCGTACAGGTTGACAGTACAGGTTGACTCTCCTCGTCGAACCTCAGTGGTATGCAGTGTCTTCAGGACAACACACAAAGCATATTAGCAGGCATGGCTAACGTCAGGGTGCTGAAGACCTTTCCTCAAGCCTACCGCTATAAGTGGAGCAGCAGCAGAACCTGTGACGTATTGTAAAGGCCACTCATTACCATGGCTGCCTGGCCCGTTTGGACCTTCTCGCCGTGTGGAGCCAGGCGAGGCAGCCAGGCATTTCCTCTGAGGCGAGACATGGCCTCACTCTTTCCATTTAGCCCCCGAGGAACTCGCTTCTGGCAAAGACATCAACTGGCTCTGCTGGTGTAGGACACGCTGGTCTGGGCCTGGTGCCCACTCTAAACCCAACTGTGGTCTTGGGTGTGGGGCTATCACAATCAGAACCCTCATCTCAGGCCTGCAGAGCAGATTTGATCGCGTGTAGCACCTTGGCGACACTGCAGGTATACCTTGTGCTTCCACATGCACAATGCTGCATGTTTTTCCCATTATACTCAATTTCTAACTAGCTGTTGCCCCCATAGAGGTGACCTATAGTATGAATCCATATCTGAATTCCTGGGATGATGTTCCCCTGAATTGGGAAACTGAATTTGTAAGAATTTGGCTTGTGCAGTAAAGCTGTAAATTTCCATTGTATGTTTCCAAACCTGCCCTGCGATGGGTTGACACCCCGTCCTGGTCTGTCCTTGCGCCCATAACTTCCGGGATAGGCCCTGGACCCACGTGACCCTGAATAGAACAAGTGGGTGTGGAAGATGGATGGATGTTTCCAAACTTATTTACGAGCTCTGAAATGGACTTTTGTCATTTTGAGACTGAATGTAAATCCAAGGATCATAGTAATGGAGGCAGTGCAACCACAGCTTGGTCTCCCTGCGAATGACATTTCTGGGGAGCAGCTCCTTGCGTGACTTTGCTGTGAGGAGTGTCCCTCCCCGCTTTCTGGGGAGCAGCTCCTGGCGTGACTTTGCTGTGAGGAGTGCCCCTCCCCGCTTCCTGGGGAGCAGCTCCTGGCATGACTTTGCTGTGAGGAGTGCCCCTCCCCACTTCCTAGGGAGCAGCTCCTGGCGTGACTTTCCTGTGAGGAGTGTCCCTCCCCGCTTCCTGGGGAGCAGCTCCTGGCGTGACTTTCCTGTGAGGAGTGCCCCTCCCCGCTTCCTGGGGAGCAGCTCCTGGGGTGACTTTGCTGTGAGGAGTGTCCCTCCCCGCTTCCTCGGGAGCAGCTCCTGGCGTGACTTTGCTGTGAGGAGTGCGCCTCCCCACTTCCTGGGGTGCAGCTCCTGGCGTAACTTTGCTGTGAGGAGTGCACCTCCTCGCTTCCTGGGGAGCAGCTCCTGGCGTGACTTTGCTGTGAGGAGTGCCCCTCCCCGCTTCCTGGGGAGCAGCTCCTGGCGTGACTTTGCTGTGAGGAGTGCCCCTCCCTGCTTTCTGACCTTGCTTCCCATCTGCTGCCTTGTGTCCCCTGACTGCTGCCACTCTCTTTCAGAACCAGCCGGCCTCCACTCTTGGGAGCTCTCTGCTACGCTGTGACAAACTGGATCAGGCTGAGATCAGAAGCCTGCTCATGTGCTTCCTGCACGTGCTGAAGAGCATGTCAGAGGGTAAGGTTGCGCCAACAGGCACGCTGCCTCCGTGGGCAGTCTCTGACCTGGCCATGCGGTCTTTCCGCGGGCTTGGTGTCTGACACCCAAACTGCCCGCACTTTCCTGCAGATGCCCTCTTTACGTACTGGAACAAGGCCAGTCCTGGAGAGCTGATGGACTTCTTCACTTTAGTCGAGTAAGTTCTTGGTGCTCCATGTATTTTCCGTACCTTCTTCCATCCAGATCTCTTATCAGCCTCATGGTAGGATTGTTAGCAAGCATTAAAGACCCTTGCAGTAAAAGAATACACATTTTCCATTTTCAGTTGCTTAGATTTCCCAGCGCAAGTTAGATATTAATCTTGCAGTTTTACCTAGTTAAATTCATGCAGCTGTATATTTAAGGAGTAGATCAGGTTAAACGCACCAGGGTGCCACCTCCTAGGATTTTAACATTTTGTAGAATTCCTTCACCACTGCTCCATCTCATGTCCACAGCAGTACTATGCACACATACAGCACATGCAGTGGCTGCTTACTGACTGCGCTTTTCACATATTTGCAGAGTGTGTCTTCATCAGTTCAGATACATGGGGAAACGCTACATTGCCAGGTAATGTTTTTATGTGCAAATTGCTACCCATATAATGAATTAGAATCTTGATATAACACAATCTAGGGTTCAGACAAAAAGAACCTTCTTGTTTTTCCTGATGTCAGCCTGCGGTTATCGTAGCTGAATCCTTTTAATAATCCCTGATATCTGTTGTGCCTCTTGACCTTTCTATCAAATGGCATGACTGTTTTATTGCTGCTGTTTTCCATTAATGCCATGTGGGTCTACCTGATGGATCCTGTTAACAGCGCACCATCTAGTCCCTATGAAAGCACTGTGTGGGGACACACTTGGTCTCCTCATTCACTCTAACCCACCTTCACCTTTCTCTGTCTTTTGCACGTTAATGCCGACAAGCTTTAATGTAGTAAACAGCATGGTTCCTGCCCTATCCTGCTTGGGTAAGCCTCACAATGTTTCTGCCCGTACCTCAGAGTGCTGTGTGACCCTTTTCCACCCCACCCCCCTCCCAACAGTCCTGTGTCTCCCATCTTCATCACCAACGTATAGCTGGAAATGATGTCTGCACTGGTAACGGTCTCATTTTCCTATGTTTCTGTTTACACTGCCCCCTCCCACTACCTCCATCTGCCGTACTGGTTTCTGTGTGAGTCCTTCACCTACACATGCAAGCATCCATCTGCCAACTAGTGCTCACACAGCCTTAATCCGCTTGAGTCTCTAATCTCCCATGAGGCCTTGGTACAAGGTCATGAGGATGCACTTTTTCGTTTGCTGTTGAGCATCGCAATTCCACTGCTGGCCACTGTCTGCCGCAGAACATGTCCCAGGCTGCCCCCGCCCCATGTGACCGTGTTCCCTGTTGCCTTTCCTTGCCAGGAATCAGGAAGCCGTGGGTCTCGTGGCCCACGAACGCAAGTCTCAGACTCTGCCTGTGTCCCGCAACAGGGCAGGGATGATGCACGCACGCCTTCACCAGCTTAGCAGCCTGGACAACTCCTACACTTTCAACCACTGTAAGCCCCTTGCCTCTTTCTCCTCCGCCATCCTCATCCTCAGTCATGTTTGTAACGCCCGTTCAGTGTCTTACCAGTCTGGCCTCTATCTTTCCTCCTCTCTTAAAGAGCTTTACACGCGGTCAGTGAAGTTACACCATATAGAAACCTCAAATACAATTCACACAATTTCTGGTAGCTGCGTGTGGCTCACTGACTCTCCTTGCACAGCCTACTGCCACTCTGACGCAGACCTGCTGAACCAGTCGCTGCTGGAGGCCAACATCGCCACCGAGGTGTGTCTGACAGTGCTCGACACGCTGAGCATCTTCATCATGGGCTTCAAGGTACACTTCCAACCCCCAATTTCACATTTCCCCAACCTGGCTGTTGATTGGTTTATTATTACTAAGGAGTGAAATCGCTCAAATTAAGTAATATGAGCTTGATTAATACCATAACAAAGCGTCCAGCTGTGTAAATTTCTCCAGGGATGTGCCATAAGGTGTTTGCATTCTCTTGTTTCCTCAGACACAGCTATGCTCAGACCATGGGCACAACCCCCTGATGAAGAAAGTGTTTGAGGTGCACCTGTGCTTCCTGCAGATCAACCAGTCAGAGTTAGCCCTCAAGCAGGTCTTCACCTCCCTTCGCACCTTCATCTACAAGGTGAGAGGCCAGACAGCTTATCAAACCGAAGCTAAATTCATATAACAAGTTAGCGGTTAGCAGTTATCATTAGCTTCCATTAAACTTTTTAGTGGATTATCAGTTTAGCATTATCCAATTAAACTTTGGAGTTAGCAGGTTAGCAGTTATCAAAGCTAACTGTTCGGTTAGCTGTGGTTACCCCTGGTTAATGGTAGGTGATGATGGTTGTTGATTTTTAATGCTGATTCTTGAGTGTTGATTAATGATGATGATGATGATGATGATGACGACGACGACCCTGGCAGTTTCCCAGCACGTTCTTTGAGGGCCGCGCCGACATGTGCGCCTCCTTGTGCTATGAAATCCTCAAGTGCTGCAATTCCAAGCTGAGCTCCATCCGCAGTGAGGCCGCCCATCTTGTCTACTTCCTGATGAAGAGCAACTTCGAATACACAGGCCGCAAGTCCTTCGTCCGCACGCACCTGCAGGTACAGAGGGGGTTAAGGCTTGCATCATCCAAAACTATCCAAATAAATGTGGCTGTAATGCTTAGGACCTGGACTCTCTGACAGGTGGTGATCGCAGTGAGTCAGCTGATCGCCGATGTCATTGGGATTGGAGGAACTCGGTTCCAGCAGTCTCTGTCCATCATCAACAACTGTGCCAATAGCGACAAGATTGTGAAGGTTAGCGGCTGCCCGCCTTATTTATACAGAAACTGCAAAAGTCAAGGCCTAATATACTGCCTTACAGAAACGCCGTAAATGCATATTTTATCAAAGTTGAGTTATGACTGAAATCGGGTCTCTATGTTTGTTTTGTTTCATGACAAAATATCTTAGTTCAGCTATAAATGTAAAAATTACAGATACGACAAAATCCACACTAAAACAAAGGCAAAATACCTGTGTTCTCAGTTTTAATGTCAGTGTAGTTACTGTGTTTTGCTATTGTAGGGCAATATAGTATTTCACTGTATATTACGCAATACAGTAATGTTGAGGTAAATATAGATTTTGTTCGCCACTAGTAATGTAGTTTCTGTGTGAATCAAGAGACGGTCCTCTGTACCTTACTGCTGCAGAACACAGCCTTCCCGTCCGAGGTGAAGGACCTGACTAAAAAGATCCGCACGGTGCTGATGGCCACGGCGCAGATGAAGGAACACGAACACGACCCAGAGATGCTGGTGGACCTGCAGTACAGCTTGGCGAAGTCCTACGCCAGTACACCCGAGCTGCGCAAGACCTGGCTGGACAGCATGGCCCGCATCCACGTGAAGAACGGCGACCTGTCCGAGGTCAGTGCCGTGCCAGGCCAGGCCAGGCCATGGGGCGGGGTTTGGACGTGCCGGTTTAACCTCCTGTACTCTGTCATGTCTGCAGGCGGCGATGTGCTACGTCCACGTGGCGGCACTAGTGGCTGAATACCTGCGGAGAAAAGGTACTGATTACACAGGAGGATGATTATTAGAAGGTATACCGTTTATATCCACTAGGTGGCAAACAAAGTTGTTGTTTTTTTCTGCAACTTAACAGCACCATTTTTTATTGGATATTTGTAATTCTTCTTTAAGGCACTGAAGGGGAAAGTAAAAGGAAATTCAGGGAAAATATTGTTTTTTTCAGGTTTTCATTTTCCTCATATATTCAGTTTTGTAATTTGCAAACAATTAGCTGATTAATCAATTAATTATCTTGTTTTAAATTTTAATAATATAATGATGAAATAATGGGGAACCTGTTTAAAAATAAATCATTAATCAAGTTGCATTAAGATAAAAAAGTGTCCACAGCCAAAATAAATTGCACTAAAACACTCTTGCAAAGTGTGACAGTATTATTTTTACAGCACAGTGAGTGGCCCAAAATCAGGACAGGGAGTGACTGCTGGCATGCAAAGGTGCACTTATCTGCGGCTCTGGAATTCCGCGGGGTTCAAGGGTGGAATACCATACCGCCGATGTGGTGGAATCGCCATGCTCTTTTGATAAGCAGCGATATCGGCTTGTTTTCTGCGTTGTAATCAGGCAGCCAGCGATCGCTGAGCACCACAGGACAATAGATATAAAGCAAAAGAGAGCACAGCGGGCGGCGCAGCGTTATGGTGAGCCAGTGAAGGCAGCCCGTAGTCCTCTAAGCCTGAGTCCTCTGGCTTTGCAAAACCAATGCAAAGTTGCTCTGAATCACCTCCACAGTGTGTCTGGCACCCCATATGGGTGCATCTAAGATATTTAAACATTTAAAAGCATTTGAAATTCATATATTTATATTTCAGTGCAAATCCATTCTGGATTATAGTGGACACTAATAATTAATTAATTGTGCTGTGTGGAATTGTACTATGGAAGGCGAAACGTGATTTATGAACGAATGAAAATGGATGGATGAATAAATAAATAAATAATCTTTCCTATACATCAATGAATAAACAAATCTGCAAAGTGAATGAATGCATAAATAAATACGATTTATTTGTGGCAAAGAATTTTTTCAAATTCATTTATTTATTTCCAGGGAGGTGTATCACGAAGGGAGATTTGTTGGTTAGCTAGATAACTTGTCAGATTAAAGGTTCCCCAGTTCAATTGGACATGATCTTCATTCAATAAAATTTAGCCTGGACTACCTTATATCTGGCAAGTTATCTAGCTAACCAATAAATCTTGCTTTGTGATTTATGGATTTCCACATTCATATACTTACGGATGTTTTCATCTATAAGTTAATGAGGTGGGCAGCCCTAACCTTTTTCTAAAGCACTATTGGCCAAGTGGGAAAACCAGACAGAACTGATAGTGACAGTAATTGTTTATATCTACCGACTGTTTATTTATTAATTTGTTCTGTACAGATTTGGACAAACTTATTTACTGGTTGATTTTTATGAGCTTGTTTGTTTGCTTGTTTT
Source organism: Mormyrops attenuatus (assembly GCA_026777985.1). Classification (NCBI taxonomy): domain Eukaryota; kingdom Metazoa; phylum Chordata; class Actinopteri; order Osteoglossiformes; family Mormyridae; genus Mormyrops; species Mormyrops attenuatus. Next base: position 39,995,835 of record JAODKC010000001.1, read on the forward strand.
TAAGTCAAGTTTGCTCCTCCTCTCTATTACACATTAATTACATTTAAATAACTGCCACTTGCGGTGTGGATTTGGCTTTTTGTCCCCCCCCCCCCCCCATCCATTTCCTGTACCTGCTTGTCCTGTGCACAGGTGCACCTCAAACACTTTCTTAATCAGGGGGTTGTGCCCATGGTCACAGGGGAGCCATTAATTATGCCTCACAGGACTAAGTCATCTTTCTGTTTCTCATGGTTGACATGGCAGGTATGTTCAGACAGGGCTGTTCTGCGTTCCGGGTGCTGACGCCCAACATTGACGAGGAGGTGTCCATGATGGAGGACGTGGGCATGCAGGACGTCCACTTCAATGAGGTGAGGGAGTCGGTCCCGCACACCCCCGGTCCACGTGGTCCTCCACTGTTTGCCTTCTGTAACTATTATCACCTGACCAGGCAGTACGTTGGCCTTTGCGGTACAAATTTATTTCACAATCACCCGTTGTCTCCATGCCAGGGAGGCAGAAACTGCGTGCTGTTTCTGTGCTTATCCAACGTGGCTGTAAGCATGTGTTATTACAGCTGGGGGGGGGGGAATGATTGTATACCTATAAACACATCCACTATGGCCTGTCCCTTATCACTCTTTGACTATCATTCCGGTTCAGCCACTTGCCCACACGCATGCCATCCAGCCGGCAACTGCCTGACAAACAGCCCGGTTCGCACTCTGCTGTCTGAGCCCTGTAGGTACAGTGACCAAATGCTTCACTGCACCTCAACTGCACCAGGACCGCAAACACTCATTTGTATATGGACCCCCATCATAGATCATAGAAGGTATATCGAAACTGCTCTTGCTGGTTTTCAACAGCGTTCAAAGTTCCGTCTGCCAAACGTGCCGTGGCCACTGCATTCCAAGAACAGATTCCCATGACACATTCACAAACGCACTGAAGGAAACTGTTAGCAGACAGTGTTGTCCTTGGTTTATGGTGGGATTTTAGACAGACGAGATTTTAATGATGCTTCTTTTGCAATTGTTTCCCAACCATGCTACAGGCCTCTGATATACGTCAAAAGTGATATACGTCTGATATATGTCAGAAGTGAAAGAATGAAGTTAATATTATATTTCTATTATTGAATATGTCATCTTTTACTGAACAAACTATTATTATTTTAGCACGTTCTACACGTTCCTTGGCAACAGATATACATTATAAAATGAATACGCCCTAATATTTATTTAACCAGAGTAATTGTCTTAACCTAATAGACAACCTAATAATCAATGATGGTTATCTTAAAGTATTTTAAAAGGTTGTGAACTGTACTTTAGACAGCTGTATTTTATAATCTTTCTTATGAGTCTTTTCAGCTTGGTCCACACTTCCTGCATTATCATCCAGCATAGTTTATGTTGTTTGATTTTTATGATGCGCAGTCACTGGCTGTTCGTATGGGCGCCCCCGTGTGACAGGCATGTGTCACATGCTTCCCTGCCACCACAGGATGTACTGATGGAGCTGCTGGAGGAGTGTGCAGACGGGCTGTGGAAGGCAGAGCGCTATGAACTCATCGCTGACATCTACAAGCTCATCATTCCAACCTACGAGAAGCGCCGGGACTTTGAGGTGCCAGATACGGCTGCGTGAACGAAAGAATTATGGCATAAATCCATTGATGAGCCCCCTAAATTTGACGTCAGCCATTACTGTGTTGCAAGCAAAATAAAACTTGTATCCAGAGTGTAACCAATTTTTTTTAATTTTATTTTATTTTTTTTATTTTTTTTAAAAAAAAGGCTTATAAAGACCCCTGCTGAGCAATACCAGGCAAATCACATGCTAAATATTTTTATCCACAAGAGTCTCTTGATCCTGTCTGGTAGTGAATGGATATTAGCAGGAAGACATGAGCATAGACCCAGGGTGGCAGTGTGCTGTTGTCATTCTCCTCATCCATGTCTGTGCATGTGTGCTGTGTAGAAACTAGCTCACCTGTACGACACGCTACATAGAGCCTACAGCAAGGTGACGGAGGTCATGCACACGGGCAAGAGGCTACTGGGAACCTTCTTCAGAGTGGCGTTCTTTGGCCAGGTGAGGCGGGGACACGTTCTGGCAGGTCAATCGCACCCGTCTTCGGTAACTGGGTGACAGCTGACCTCTCTGCCCGGTGGGATTCAAGGTTTACAATTCCTTAACACCTTAACTTCACTGCTTGCATCTTTTGTTGAACTTTGATTGGTGAACAAACGCTGCTGCAGTTATTACTTATTTTTCATTAAATGCAAAAACTTCATTTGCCTGCTCCAAATATGTCTGTCCTAATCAAATATTTCTGCTTTTTGTCTTCCTCAAAGGCAGCGGTAAGTTGTGCAGTAGCCCCCACCTCCACCCTAGCCCCCTTAATTTTCCTTTGCTGCTTTTAAGCCGTGAGTGTGACGTGTCTCCCTGCTTCTGAGTTGTGTTGTTTCGGACGTGTCTATTGCTTACAGTTTGCCCTCACGTTGCACCACTATGGCAACTCGATGCTCTACAACAGCTGTGCATGCAGCTAAAAATGACAGAAAGACTAATCCCACCTAACCCCAGCCTCTCTGCCCCCCCCCCCACATCTGCCTGCAACTCATTCACTGTGGAGCTTACAAACATCTTGTTGTCTTTCAGTGCCTGTACCCATGCTGCTCATTAAGCAGTCTTACACCATGTAGAGCTTTGTTTCCATAGATCCTCTGGTTGCTATGGTGCTACTTGTGTTCCGTGTGAAGATGCTTGGTCAGAAAGAAACGGTGTGTGAACGTTCAAGGCTCAGGACTGCTTGGAATAACGGTGGTTTTGTGTCTCTCTTATGGCTTTACGGCTCTGTAGCAGTACCAGTTTACAGACTCTGACAGGGACGCGGAGGTAAATGAACGCAAGAGAGTGAAGCGGTGCATTACATGCGATGCATTAAAGCTGCTGGTGTGCGACATGTCCTCGTCACCGTGGCCGGTTCTGCATCCCTTTCCCATTGCCCCCACCCAGCCCATCCATTTCAGCCGTGTTGTGTGCCTACTGTTGGTGTGTCCTGGCAACTGTCAGCCATCTTGTTTATAAATAGACATGAAAAGCCTGCTTCTTTGCTGGCACGGGTGTACCCACTGACGCAGACCCATTATCATCCCGATTGTCTCACTGAACAAAACACCTGTTTAACAGGGGCTGGGTCACGTTGCAAAATTTACTTTCTGGTTTTAAAAATGCCTGAAATGGAGGTAGCACAAAACCCTTGTTGTCTGTGGAACATGCTGCACTCTCCACTTTACTTAGTCCCTGCCATTATAGAGACGTCCCTAGTGGCAAATTTCTGTATAAAGAGGCGAAGACACTTCGCAGATTTGGACTTGGTGGTACCGTGTAGCATTTGGTTGGAGATCTTGCTCAGGCAAAATATTTATCAACATTACAGACGTGAAGTGTGTTGACAGATAACCTCTCTGTACAGAAACTTTTGAAAAAGACTACCTTTTTTGAATAATTTGGTAAGATAGGAAGCCAATAACAGCTTGTTTACTTGTTTATTGTTCATATTGCCAGACATACTTTCCGACCCTTCTGTCGCGTGGTTAGTGTAAAACCACTAAACTTGGGTGTGTTTCCCATATGTGCTTTGTTGGAGTGTGTAAATGTGTGAATAGGTCTTGTTCTGCGTGTGCTTCGTTAGTGTGGTCAGTGTTCAGCCATACCCTGCTGGGTGTGCGTCTCAATGTCTGTCTTGACCGTGACAGATCCATGCATCAATTGTGGGTCTGGTCATGTTTAACGTACGTCCCAGATGCCATGTACATACATGTGTCGCAATCATCTTTGGATTAGATACACAGAAACACATAACATTGACATTTACACATCCCCCCAAATGCTGACATTTAGGTTTATCTAAACATCATGCAAACATTGACATTCGGCTTTACGTTTACTCCAGAGGCTGACACTTCGATTTACAAAGCAGTCTCAGGTGACAATATACCTCTAAGGAAGAGGTTGTAATGGAAGCTGCTGTTGCTCACTGTCTGCCAGGGTTTCTTTGAGGATGAGGATGGCAAAGAGTACATCTACAAGGAGCCCAAGCTCACCCCTCTCTCCGAGATCTCCCAAAGACTCCTCAAGCTCTACTCGGACAAATTCGGCTCAGAGAACGTCAAGATGATCCAGGACTCTGGCAGGGTAACAGCTTTTCATCCCGGCCTAGAGGTTCCTTCCCTGTGCTACTAACCATTCTCACCTGAAGCAGCCGCTCCATACGGGTAGAGTAGGCAGTACCTCTTTTCTTGAAAATAAATTATGAAACAACTAACTTGAAATAACTCATTACTTATATTTTATTGTCATTTAAAGACACATTCGCTTGCTTCTTTGGAAAAACTCACTCTTGTAATATTGTGTAATGTATTATCTTAATGTATTATTTTTTTTTGCCACCATCTGCCACTGATTGTCACCTATGCAAAGCCAATTGTAGCTAAAGCTTTTCCTGTCCAATTACCTTATCTGTAGGCCAAAATGCTACATATTCATAACCAAGGAGTATATCTGCACTTATGGCCTTTCGAAAGCATGGTTGTAGCACATGAGAATGTATGCATGTATGTGCCTGCATGCTTGGGTGCTCATATGTACACGTGTTTTGTGGGCATGGTCATATGTCACCCTTAGTCTTCAGGAAATCATATCCTTCCTGCTAGATAAATGCAGTTCAGGGACAGTCTTGGTGTAATCTCGTTATGAATAGCTATTACACAAGAGCTTTAATGCTGTGTATCAGTTTTGGATCCAGTACAGTTACCATTAACAAAGCCCCATTATAATGGATTGAACTGGGATCTACTATGTTTATGTTGTATTAAGGTAAAGTGATACATGTGTATATGTACACACTGGATTGGGGTGTGGTCATTATTTCACACAGATTAACCCAAAAGACCTGGATTCGAAGTACGCATACATCCAGGTTACTCACGTGACCCCCTACCTGGAGGAGAAGGAGCTGGCTGACAGGCTGACAGACTTTGAGAGGAGCCACAACATTCGGCGCTTCGTCTTCGAGACGCCTTTCACCGTCTCCGGCAAGAAGCAGGGCCTGGTGGAAGAGCAGTGCAAGCGGCGCACCATCCTGACCAGTAGGTGGCACAACTGCCTCCCCCGGACCCTGTGTACACAGCGCATCCAATGAAAAAGAGGGTGTGAGACTTACTCACCACAATCCTTCCTATTCTTCATACAAATTACTTATTGATTTGGTTTGACTAATCAGTAGTCAGATGTTCTTTTCCTTGTGTCTCACCTTAGTTTTATTGTTATATTATTTCAGAAATCCCAAAGTACAGGCTTTATCTTCATTAACTGATAATAGTGCAGCTGATTGCAGAGGACAGACGGACTTTTCCCTGAAAAAAATGCTTCAATCACAACTTTTTTGTTTGGGCAAAAGCAGATCTGGCTGCACTTGTGCCCCTAGACATGGTCCCGGAGAAGATCCAGCGACATGAATTAATCCTGCTGAGATTTCACACATGTCAGTGTTACAGGATCGTCATAAGTGTAGATACTGTGATGATGAACAAAATAGTGCAGCTTTGCACCTTACAGGACTAACTTATATGAAATATAATGCAGGTTTACTTCTGTGTTCACAAGACACACAGTTTGGCATCTCTAAAGTGTCTGTAGTATCTGATTATGTGTCTATAGCACACTGGGGTCCTGTCCAGAGTATATCCCTATGCCCTGTGCTGTCTGGGAGAGGCTCCAGGCCACCAGCAACCCTGTCCAGAGGTTGGAAGATGGATGGATGGATGCATTATGAGTGAGAATGTGCTACCCTAACACACTGCATCCCTGTCTGCCCCCCCCCCAGCCACTCACTGCTTCCCCTACGTGAAGAAGCGCATTGCAGTGATGTACCAGCACCAGACGGACCTGAGCCCCATTGAGGTGGCCATCGATGAGATGAGCAGGAAGGTGGAGGAGCTCCGGCAACTCTGCTCAGCAAGTGAGGTGGACATGATCCGGCTGCAGCTCAAGCTGCAGGGCAGCATCAGCGTGCAGGTGTGCAGACGTGCTCTTTACCTGTATGATAGCATCAGTGTGCAGGTGTGCAGATGTGCTCTTTACCTGTATGATAGCATCAGCGTGCAGGTGTGCAGACGTGCTCTTTACCTGTATGATAGCATCAGCGTGCAGGTGTGCAGAC
>JAODKC010000001.1:40010752-40062336 GCA_026777985.1 Mormyrops attenuatus
GGGCTGCTTATGGCCTAGATTTTTCTTGGTCCAGCGACTTCTTTTTTTTTTTTTTTTTTCTTTCCCCCCCCCCCCCCCCTCTAGCCTGCGGGTTTAACACTGGCTCTCATATTTTCATGCGGGCTCATACGTGACATAAAGCTCCATTCCAAAGTGACGCCTTGAAACCGCCCCGACCTGATCTCATTCACCATAAATCAGAGCAGGTGTACACTGACACACTGTGGCCCTGTCCTCCTTCAGAAAACCATGCCCACATTCCCATCGTCCTCAGAGAGCCAGGTGAAGTTCCTCAACCTGAGGGACACACCGGTGTCTGTCAAAGTCAATGATGTGGAGGCATTCCAGACAAAACCATTTGAGGTATGTTTACAACTGGGAAGTACTGGTTACAGCTAATGGTTAGCCGTGCAGCGAGGCAAAATTGTGGTTTTTCACTGCAATAAGCAATTTAGATGCAATATGAAAATGCTTTAGAATTGTGAGTTTATCCTTTTTTATGTTTAAATGGGAATGTGCTACCAAAACTGACTACTAGGGGGCAGTTTGTAGTGTTTTGTAGTAATAATGCTACTTTTGACATTAAATTGAATTGAGAGTAAGCTGTTTATTTTTAGGCCACGGCTGACTACCTGACATACGATACAGACGGTATTTCAGTAGCTTTGAACATGGACGCCCCTCAAACTTTTCCTTTACTAAAAGGACATCGGCAGACATTTTTGATAACTCAAAACTTCCAAGAATCGTATATGGTAAGTCGTTTCTTTTTTTTTATTTAAATACCTTCTTCTAAGAGCAAAAGGAAAGCAATGATTTGGTAGGCCTTTGCCAGCATATCTTGGGGATAAGGTACATGGTCAGGTAGAACACATGGACAACAAGCTGCAGAGCTTCACACACAAAGATAATCATGTAAGCTTCCAGACAATATGCCAAAAAGTGAATTTTTCAAGTCTTGTCTCTAGTCATTAAAGATGTGCCATTAGTGTAGACTCATCAAATATACGGTCGCATGGAATGCGGTGAAGTTTCTCCCCAATTCACAGAATCAGAACATTGGAATGTAACTAAATATCTCTCTGTGCTCTAGATCGAGGATTTAACCAGCAAACCAGAACAAGGAAAAAATGAGATCAGGTGTGTTACTCTCATGTGTCTTCATTAAGAGCCAAAATCTGCATTGCGTTAAGCAAGGATATCGTCATATCTGGTCAAACTGTGCGCATCATTAGGTCACTTCTCACGTTTCGCTCTTTTCCTGCACAGGTTTGTCAATGGCTTGGCTACTAAAGTCACTGTGTCCAAGGGAGACGTCCTCCAAGGTATTGAACCTGCTGGCGCGTCGAACTTCACGATGGTATCACAAGGAAAGTAAGTGCTGCTGTGAATTTAGGAATGAGACTAATGGGGAAGTAGCTCTTCATCAGATTTATGTCATCTTATGAGAATATTCCAGAATTTTTATTTTGGCTTTGTATGGTGCCCTCTTTAGTTTTCCTGGTATGGATCCTGAGTTACACATAGATGTTCTTATTCGCAGGTCGACATTCACCATCACCTCTGAGAGACTGAATTGCACTTATTCCAAGGATTTCGGTTTTGGTAGCTCTTACACCCTCCTTATATCCAGCAAGTCAAGCAATGTGAGTTGGCATTTCTGTACCCTGTCTCAGTCCGGGCATGCAGCCAGCCCACAATATGTACCACTCACCCTGTGGTTCACGCCTGCCCAACAGTGCCAGGAGACCATTGTTGCTGTAGAGAACATCGCGCCCAACAGCATCCACATGGCCTGGCTGATCCCCCAGTACTTCATCATGACCACGGGGGAGGTGGTCTTCTCTGTCACGGGTCTGGAGTTCTCCTACTCGCAGGTACAGTCTTACTAGTTTCACTTGCAGTCCCGTGCCCCCCATCCTGCCTGAGGACATGCGATGGGCTGCGTCTTGGATGCCTTCACTCAAGCAGAGCAGCATGTGTGTAGAGGTGCTGTTGATCACACTCCTAAAAAACACAAACATTCACAAACGCAAACTCTAACAGCATATCGAAGCCTCCTTTGGTGTGATTGTCTCTTCTTCCAGGCTCCTAGCAACATGAAATCAGTCCTGCAGGCAGGGTGGCTGTTCACCGTGGCCGTGGGTAACATCATTGTGCTGATTGTGGCAGAAGCGGGTGCAATTTCCGAGCAGGTGGGTGTCACCATGGCCAATTGTTTCATCTGCCCTCTCACCACGCAGAAATCCCGATCCCTGTATCATGGCATTCTGTGTCAGTATGTATGTGTGCGTGAATGTCATAGGTCTGTGTGCCTATGTGTATGTATGCTGTGTATAAGCTACTGGACACCTAAATTTCCTTCTGGATAAATAAAGTATCCCTATCTATCTATCTACACCCAGTAAACCCAGGATTCCCAATTAACTGCGATATAAGCAATGTATAGTTTCCTGCTTGGGAAAGATAAGCGATTATCTTCACGACAGACTTGCAATAATCACTTTCTCTGTGTGTGATCCAACAGTGGGCCGAATATGTGCTCTTTGCTTGCCTCCTGCTGCTGGTGTGCATCATTTTTGCCATCATGGCCTATTTCTACATCTACGTGGACCCTGTGGAGATAGAGGCCAAGTTGCTCTCAGGGGAGGATGATGAGAAAGGCAAGAATAAAGAAAAGGATGGAATGCACATGGACTCCATTGAGCTGCACGATGACGAGAAGAAAACCAAAATATAATCAGGAAACCACACTTAGCTTCTCACCCGAACTCATCTCTGTGTTCTTCATGTTGGCTTGAATATGTGCAGCTCCGCCCAGGAAGTCTACTTTGAACAACTGAAGTAGAAGATTCATTGTGTTTAAGCTCACCTTAAGAAAGTAAACGAGTTAAGATGTCATACTACAGTTAATGGTATTTCCTGGGGGGTTCACATGTATTAAAATACAGGACTTAAGAACCAGTTGCTCCAGTTTTAAGGAGAAGGCAGATGGGGGCAGAAATTTAATTTCACTGTATGAAACTTTTTTTCACCAGACTTATAGTGCTGTGACTAAGATTGTTTATCTCCTATTTCACCTTTTTTGGTTAAAAACATTGTAATTTTTTACAATAGAATCTTGCACCATGTAGCAACAGTAAAGCTATTTTCCTGTTATAGTGACGGCAGAGAGAAATTGTGCCAAGAACATGTATAAGGTTTGTATTTAAAAATTTGATTGGCTAATAAAAATATTAGAATGTTAGACAGTAACCCTGTGCACAGCCCAAATTCCCTTAAGAAGAGGTCTTGTCCTGTTTCTCCGTGCTAAATAACTTTCACAAATCGCATTCCAGTCTGTTAATTAGAGCCAGTACAAATTGTTGTCTTATGTATAATGCCGTCTGGCTTTAATATAATTGGAAATTACTCCAACAAAAAAAATGACACATTTACAACTCACATTAAAAATCATGGTATGGGTACACGTAAATACAATGAATACGTAATGTTGTGTAGCTGTTGAAAGATAAAACATAACTCTGAATAAAGAACAGGTGTTGCTGTAATAACCACCCCCGTCTCTGTTTTCTTTGGTATAAGCCAAGATGTGTCCAACAATACAAGACACAGGGCCAGCACTGGCCATCTGAAAAATGAACAGGTGTTGTTGCTGTAACCCCCCCCCCTCCCCTGTTTTCTTTGGAATATGCCAAGATGTGTCCAATTATATAAGACACTGGGCCAGCACTGGGTACACAGTATGTTTCCAAGGTGATTCCATGGTTGAAGTGAGCACCTGACTGTGCACAAAATATTTAGAAGCTAAGTAGTACATTTTGTACAACTGGAATACATCGCTAAACAAATTATAAAAATTATATTTATAATATCCCGTGCTTCCTGAAATAAGTTCCAGCTTCATTGCAAACCTGAAAAGGACACGCGATTAGTGAAATGGACGGTTTAAAATAACAAGACATTTATTCAGCTCTTTTCTCATACAGTTCCTCTCACCATCCTGCAATGCCCATCTCAGTGATGCACTGCACTATCTACTTATTGACCGGGGCTCTTTTGAAAGGTCCTGCTTAGGCATTTCGTCTGGTGGCCAGAGAAAGGAGACGCTCGCCTCTTATGAGATTTGGCTACTGCCAGCTAAACCAACTATGTTTCTGCTAGTTCATCTCCAGAGAGCATTGGTGTTCAAGGTTTAAAACCAGAAGAGTTGCTTTAACTAAAAAAAACCGTATGAAGTGTGTGTTTCTTTGGAGAATAATATTTTACAGTTAGTTGTAAGCACAAAGGATGTTCTGTTTAATAAATGATAGAAATTTAATTTCTAGTCTGTACAATATGTTGACTTGTGTTTTACTATAGATTCAATATCAGATTTTTTATTTTTGGGGGGGGGGGGTCCAATTCACGTTAAGCATGCAATACTGTCCATCATCAGAATCTCTCCTAACGCTTTTATTACAAGTGCCCTCTTTTTGATCTCTCTACTTCGAGAATCTCACCATTTAAGGTTAGTCTCATTAAAACATTTTTCTCTTCAGTCTAGTGACTAGCTCATACTAGCTAAATGATAGCCCGTGTGATCTGTGGCCCCATGTGCGCCACTCGGGCCTTCAACGGGGGCCCCTGAGGGTTTTGTGCCCCCTGCAGTTTCCCCGGCGCTACTGGACTCGGATCCGCCCCGATGTCGGAGTGACAGCGCTGACAAGATGGCGGAGGGCATGGCAGCGAGTTGAGGAGGACGGCGGCACATTACAGCTCACGAAAACCAGCAAGAAGAGGACGGGACCCCCTCGGCGCCGCAAGCCGCCTGCTGCCAGGCGGTCCTGGCTTGCCGGCAGCGCGGAGCAGATGCGCACCGGTCTGCGGCTGCGTTTCACGGCCGAGCGTCGGCGGAAGGCAGGCTGGGAGAGACTGAGAAGCTCGCTAAGCGGCGGTCCTGGAGCGGAGCAAAGAGCCCGTCTCAGTTCATCAAGGGGGCAGAAGAATTAGAACTAAATGCCGCGAAACTTCACAACTCCGGCATATTCCGTCCCCGCCTAACCGACAGGCGGCTACTCCCCGCTGTTCCGTCCCCTTGTTTCCCCTCTTCCTTTCTTCGCCCTCCTGTCGGTTTGCACTTTATTTCTGCGCCGTCTCGCACCGAACCGCAGTGCAGCGCATCGCTTCGGCGCCTTGGTCCGAATCCAGAGGGGGACGCTCGGGACGCGCTGTTCCGACCGGCCGCCTCCCTCCTTCTCTCTCTCGGCTTTAAATCATTTATAAAAGAGCCGTTTTTTTTGCTTTGACGGAGTAACAGGACTGGACATCCGAGCGAACGCCACGGGACCGGGGGGGGGGGTCCGTGATTTGAGGGCGATTTTTGCTTCTCTTTTTACTTGTGGACTTTGCTCAGGTGGTCATGGCTCTGTCCCCGGTGCAGGGCGGCCTCCCGGGGATGCAGGTAAGGCGCCTTGTCCCCCTGCTCCGCTCCCCCAGCCCGCCAGGGGACTTTATTATAGCCGTATAGCGTCCGCTCCTGCCTCCGGCCTGTTAAGCGGGGGTCGGGCGCCGGTTGCCGGTGGGATGGCGGCGTGCGGTGACCGTAGCGAGCCCGCCGGTCCGCGGCCACATGCGCTGCAGCATTACACGCGCGATTCAGCTGTTTCTCCGTGTTTGAAAGGGCTTGTTTGCTACCTTGTCCGAGCTCCTGCACCCCTGTTACATGCCTGCAAACGGTATATGTGGGGGATGGAGGATCACTTAACCGACCGACCGACTAACTGTGAGCTGCAATCCGAACAATGCGTTTGAGTGCGTGCATTTAGGCCGGTAGTCGTGTCCCGAGAAGTGTTATGGTGCGCGCTGGGCTTACGTGCTTCCGTTAAAGGGAGCAGCCCCGCCCCGGCCCGGCCCGGTCCCGGTCACTCAAGACCCCCCCCCTACTGGCCCGGCCCAGTCCCACGCCACTAACCCTCTGGCGATGGACGTATTTTACATTAGCATAATTTAATAACTTGAACTGTCCCACGTCTTTGTGAGATCATTTAGGCAGCAATGTATGTGCATTATATGGAATGTGATACCAGTAGAATATCGCGTTGTGGTTTTTCTTACAGTCATGGAAGTAACACACTTCTGGCTTAATCATTAGTGTATTTGTATCTGATGCAGCTTACCACTGTACAGGTAAAGCCTGGTTGTTTTGGTTTCCCGGGCAGCCGTCCCAGGAGACCCCTTCCTGGGGACCCTCTGTCTGGGTCCTGTACCTTCCTGCTGACATCTCGCTGATACGTTTGTTTGTTTCTCCGGCTGTCTTGATGCCAGGACATGTGTGAGATGGGCAGCATGGTCAGGTTAGGCAGCAGAATGAGATGGGCCTACTTGGTTTACTATTAACAGTAACAGGAGGACAAAATGGGCTGGAAAACAAAGCTCTTCCAGTTACAACTACACATGGTTCAGTGCGGGATGGTCGGTCAGGGACTGCCCTGGGCAGCTGAGGCAGTCTTTGTGCCGGCCTCCTACTGCTGTGGGTGTCTGTGCCCAAGGGCGCCCCCAGGAGGTAGCCAGGCATGGACATGGCTGTACAGATTTCATTTAGTTAACTGTTGGACAGTTAACTGAACATACTGAGCTTAATAATAACAACAATAATAATGATTATATTTTTGGTTTTGTGCCACCCTATGGAAATCTTTGTCCCCCCCAATTTCTACCGACGCCCCTGTTTCTGCCGCTAACCGGCGCTGATGAGCTTTCTCAGGGATGTCGTCTGGGGATGTCTCAGAATGTCTGGCCGGGGGCATAGTAGTTGTAGCACACCGTGGTTTGATTCTGATATCTTAAAGGATTTTACTTGACTCACGCCTTCCAGCATAGGCCTCACAGGGCTTTAGAATCATTAGGGCCTTATTGAATGTTCTGTTGCATGTGTTGTAAATCTGTCTTATCTAGGAATACAGGCACAGTGCTGTAATCTTTCCCCTGTCACTCCTCAGATATGTCCATCGTACAGATACAGGACTACATTTTTGGTTTTGGTCCCATTGTTGGGTATTATTTTTTTTAACAAAGGACTTGTCTCCAAGGGTCCGCTAGATAAGTGTGGGGTCAGGAAGGTTTACTTAACAAAAGGAAGTTGTCAAACAGTTGTCCTGCTAACGAATGTAATTTGGAAATAAGGTGTCTGTTAGGGTTATCATGGCTAGCTGGTTATTTAATGCTTTTGTCACTCACATAGGAGCCAGCGGCTGGCCCGTTTTCTCTGAAGGGAACTAATGCTGGAGTGCATATCCCAGCATGCTTTGAGCTGCCGTTGGCAGTGTAGTTAATGCTTGCGACATCGAGTGCAACTAGAACAACATAGTTACTTGATGCATGCTTAGTCAGTGATGTTTGATGGACTGGCCTTTTTATTCAGAGTGAAATGCGCTAAATATGGAAATAATATTCTTGAGGATATCTAATGGACTGTACATGGTTTTCCTTGTAAAACACAATGTGGTTCTACGTAACTGGAACACTAGAACTCTTTTTTTTTTAATATGTGCATGTTTGCAGAAAATGTTAATTTTATTTTCTGGAATCTTTGTCATGGGATTGTAGACTTTTACTTCCAGATTTTACTAAAAAAAATCTTTCTGCGCTTATGTTCTCGTATTTTGTCAGAAGTGTGGTCTTTTGCTGCAATTTATGTGCTCACAAATGAAAGTATTATGGGCTGCAACAGCAGGCTGGTTCAACATGCCAAGTTGAGGTTTCCAGATCAACTCTCAGAATCAGCTAACATTTGCATGAGTAAGTGCTTGACTTTGAGCTTAATCTGAAGCATGTTGATGGGTCCAGTTCCCACTGCAGTACCTACTGACATACAAAACCCATATGAGGACATCCTGGGCATAAATGAGGGCAGCGGCGGTTAGAGATGGGCGCATGGCCGGAAGGTTGCTAGTTTGAAATCCCTGAGGATTTAAGGCTGCGGTGAGTTTATGTGAGTTTGCTTTTTATTTAGTGTTGCCTGCTAAGATGATGCTAAAGTGATATTCTATTAAATCAAGTTAGAACTGCTTTTAAAAAGCTTTTAAAAATGGTGCTTCTTTCTCTTCCACATCTTGGACATCTGTTTGTGAATGATCCCTTATGAGAAGACTGAGGTGGCATGTGGTGGACACTGGTGGTTTGAAAGGCTTTACAAGGTTGTGAAGGATTTTTAAAAAAAATCCTGATAAAAGGTCACTTATCATAGGCCTCCTGTAGAACAGGTAGAGGGCTGATGTTTCCCAGAAATGAGATATTGCCCCCCCTCAATGTTGCTCTTGTTAAAGAGGTGAAATGTTGAGTTTGGTCTGTGGAAGAATAACTGAATTCTCCAAATCAGTTTGTCATTAAGCTGCTTTTCTCACAATCAGCCTCTTTTTTGTTATTTTTTAACCCCAGGAAATTTTTGTTGTTTCTGAATATTTAATTTGGCGTGGTTAAAATGGTCAAATTTTAACAGCGAACCTCATCCTCCGAACGAGCACATGTGGGCGGTATCGCAGTTCTGTTGATGGCGTAGTCTCGTCACCCGGTTCAGCTCCACTCTGTTCGCAGTGTGTATGTTCTCCTCTTGTTTGGGAAGGAAAATCACCCCCCCTTTTGTTTATTGACAGCCTCCCCGTACTGTCCACAGTCCTCTGTACATGAGAGAATGTGCAGGACTTTTGTGGTGCTGGAATAGCCATACTCGATGGTGCGGGCGTGTGAGAGAACACAGCTTTCCCAAGATGCTGGCCTCCGTTCCGTCTCCGCTGTGGACCTTCCAGGCCACAGTGACCCCCTCACAACCCCTTAACCTGCTTCACTTTGCATAGAAGCCTTTGAGCAGCATTCTGGCTCTAGGTACCTCATGAAGGAGCCTGAGATCTAACCTGGCAATCCCCTCCTAAGCTTCACATACCGGTGTACAGGCTTATGTGTGTCAGATTCTTAATTGGAGATTTAATCTTAAATATGAATGAAGTTTAAACCTTTTAGTTGTGTAGCGTGAGAAAATTAGCAGGATGTTTGTGTGGCATTAATGCTCTTTAATGCATATTTCAGCTGTGGGAGAAGTGGTCCATGTGTGTTTCCATACTGAGCTATTTATGAATCTGCTTGTTTATTCCAGTCTGGCTGGAATGTGTCTGGCCAAATATATCACCAATACTTCGCATTTATGTACGACTGGGGGTTGTGTGTCAAATTTGATTCTGCTGTGCTGCTTGTCTCCTGCAAGATAGTGGGCGTCGTACCAAGTGACAGTTTCTGTGGTAACTGGGGCACAGTGGCACCCTGCGAAGGACAGACTCCCTGTCGAGGCTGGTCGGTGTCTGCCTCCCTCTGCATTGTGCTTTTAGATGGTGCCCTCAAGGTCCTGGCAGTGGGGAAACTGTAAGGCCGTAGATTCCTGTGGTTTTTGGACGTCAGGCTCTCCGCAAGCATCTGCTAGTTTATAAACTAGAACTGTTAAAAATAAGGCTGCACACAATGTCCTAACTCGGCCCAGATTAAAACTCACAACATGGCTTCCTGTTAATTCTTTACTTATTGCAGTGGAGTCAGGTTGGTTGAGTTTTCTGCAGTGTTCCTCGCGCTGTGCTGAGAATCTTGGGTGCTCCCCTTGTGCAGATAATCAGGCTTGAACACGTAGGCGTGTGCTAATTTTAGGGAACTTTTAATTAATTAGTTATGTAGCATGAAATTGACAATACTGTTTCCCCAAGACTTGTGGGGCTGTACAGTGCTTGCCTTTGCAAGGTCTTTAGGTGAACTCTTGAGCTGGAAGTATTTAATTCATGTCTTTTGAGAATCCATTACCATAGAGGTTGTAGAAAAAGGTAATGTATATGATTTCTCTCATTAGAAAGGAGTTCTGCGCTCTTGGTAGTCATGACCCCCCCCCATCCTGTTCCCACAGAACCTAAAAGCAGATCCTGAACAGCTGTTTACTAAGCTGGAGAAGATTGGAAAGGGCTCATTTGGGGAAGTCTTCAAAGGCATCGACAATCGAACTCAGAAAGTTGTGGCTATTAAGATTATCGACCTTGAGGAGGCAGAGGATGATATAGAAGACATTCAGCAGGAGATCATGGTGCTGAGCCAATGTGACAGTCCCTTTGTAACCAAGTACTATGGATCATATCTTAAGGTGAGCACTCTTTCCACCCGAGACGCAACCTCCAGGTCAGGTCTCTCAGTGATGCTCATCTGCTTCTCCAAGGGCTCTGTAAACACACGGGGCCTGAACTCATCCTTTGAGATAAGGTTGAGTATGTTCATGGTCTCCACAACAAATAAATGGGTCTTCTACAGTAGTGTGCAAAAGTCTAAGGCAGTCAAAGACGATGGTGATTAAATGATGTTCATGTTGGAGTAAAACTATGATGACGTGTCTGGCAAAGTGTTAGCATTTCAAAACCTCTCCTAAAGTCACAACCCTCCAATCCATCTTCTAGCCATCCAGCAAGATGTCAGTAAATTTTTGGAGAACGGAAGAAATTCTTGTGAGCGTTTGAGTCACTATTAATGTGCATATGTTCTGTTGTTAAACTGTGTTTTTTTCCGACCAAATACAAATACTGTCCCAATAAATGGCTTTAAGCGTTTTCTTTGACTGTCTAAGACATCAGCACGGTGCTATACCTTCCACTGTACCATGTATACCTATCGACTTTTGTCATTTTGAATTTTAGGATTTTGGCCTTGAATGGCTGGGGCATAAGTCTGCACACCCCTGGTCCTTGGTGTTCAAGGAGAATACAGATGGAACTGGTCACCATGTCTTACGAATAAGGCCACTTCGTTTTTAGGAAGGAGAATGTTCTCCTGAGGTCTTGCCATTTCAACAGCAAGCTAAACCCTTATGCTCCTCTCGTGGGAGGAACAGGAGGTGTAGCAGTCTAATGAAGGCCTGGCCTTTGTGCTGTAGGTTTCCTTTAATTAAGGAAATAAAGAAGATGAAAGCCTAAGATCTCAGTAGAAGGTGTTGCTTTCATCTGGCTAGTGTAAACACAATACAGACTAGTTTTGAGCAAAATGCCTCTTTCAGGTGTCGGGTGTCTGTCACGCTGATGCAGTCAGTATCACTGCCAGTTGCACCACTTTTCCTGCGCCGGTGGCCGAGGTGTATGTTGCTGACTTGTCGGGTGCTTCCCAGCCCCCCCCCCCCAAGACCTGCTGGGCACTGATACAGCATCCTTTAGGCATCAGCAGCGAGCGTCTTCCTGGGAGGTCGTTTATCATTGCTCTTGAGATTGGCCAGAGGTGTCCCTTTCACCGCTGTTATAACACAGTCACAGTTCCGTTAACAGCTGGTTCTCCGCAGCCTCTAGCTGTCCCTCATGTTTGTAGATTTGGCTCTGCATGTGGCCCAGCTTGGGCTTGGGTGTCCAGTAGGACCCAAAACGGGCAGCCTGGTAGGCCGGTGCGTCAGCCTGTCAATTTGCGAAGAGCAAGGTTTCCAGATCACGCCTGGAGCACAGTTTTCTGCATATAGTGCAGCAGTGGAGGTGCTGATATTGTTCATCTATTTTAGTACCATGATTTGATCTGTAACAGAACTGTAGTTGTGAATCAGCTGCACACATTAAACAACATTCAAAACAGGATGTGGCTTTGCAAATAGTAGGTCTCCCGCCGTCTGCTCTGCACATGTTGAAGTCCTCCTGGTGTCATCCTCCAATCTTGTTGATGTTCTTCACTGTTTCAGGACACAAAATTATGGATTATCATGGAATATTTAGGTGGGGGATCGGCTCTGGACTTGGTGAGTATGCTTTCTGTTCCTTCGCAGGTACAACGTCAAATAGGCCATCCCAGGGGCCATGCAAATTGGTTTGAATATTGTTCATTTTCAAACCAGTGTGGGTTAAATTTTTGGTGTGATCTTGGCTGCCCTTTCAGCTTGAGCCTGGAGCCTTGGATGAGACACAGATAGCCACAATCCTACGGGAGATACTCAAGGGACTGGACTACCTGCACTCGGAAAAGAAAATCCACAGAGATATTAAAGGTACCATCCAGAGTGTACCTTGGGGGATTATGTAGGCTGTACATTTCTGGTATGCTTTTACCGTAGTAGTCTTAATTCTGCAGCAGCCTTTGACCTGCCCTGCTCCGGGCTGTTCCGTAGCTGCCAATGTCCTGCTCTCGGAGCAAGGGGACGTGAAGCTGGCGGACTTCGGTGTGGCGGGTCAGCTGACAGACACGCAGATCAAGAGGAACACATTTGTGGGCACCCCATTCTGGATGGCGCCGGAGGTCATCAAGCAGTCTGCGTACGATTCCAAAGTAAGTAGCGGCTCACCAGGGTCATGACACTCATCACGTTTGCACTGAAATGGCCGTGGGTGATGTAAGGGAGCCACAAAGTCCTCCTACGGCAGCAAGCCCTGCCGACTCATCCCTGCCTCTCTGTGCTGCAGGCAGACATTTGGTCCTTAGGGATCACAGCCATCGAACTGGCCAAGGGCGAGCCGCCACACTCTGAGCTGCACCCCATGAAGGTGCTGTTCCTCATCCCAAAGAACAACCCGCCCACGCTGGAGGGGAACTACAGCAAGCCGCTCAAGGAGTTTGTCGAGGCCTGTTTGAACAAGGAGCCCAGCTTTGTGAGTGCATCTTACTGCCCCTTCCATCACTCAGTCAGGGCTGTCGATGGCGCACCACGAGAGGGTGATAGACCTTTCAGCTGTATCAAAGGTATCTCCAAGCCAGGTAGTGATCTGCTGGAAGGTTCTGGAAGTATGGGGGGTAAAACAAGGAACAGAGCGGCCCTGACTAGACTGTGCTGTAACCATTACTAATCTTACCCCCCAGAGACCCACAGCCAAAGAACTCCTGAAGCACAAGCTGATCATGAGATATGCCAAGAAGACATCATACTTGACCGAGCTCATCGACAAGTACAAGCGGTGGAAGGCGGAGCGGTCCCAGGACGAGTCCAGCTCGGAGGAGTCTGACTCGTAAGTCTCGTCTACCTCCTCCTTGCCATGGGGGAGGTGCAGACCACATTCAGAGCTTTGGGTTTCAGTCACTGTCACTATAACGTGGCAGTAGTATCCGAGGAAAGAAACTTGGCAAACATAGAAGCCCATTTGTTTGAAAGCATAAGAAAATAAGAAAATAATATTTGGTAGCACTGTGTTTAAAGGTTTAAGTTCATCACCCAATCTAAAGCCTTAGTCCACCAATCCAGGAAAACACGCCTCTAAAATGAGGGTTAGCAATGCTTGAAGCTTTTCACCCGCCGTACACCCACATGGCACCGCTCTCCATACCGTGTGCTTCCTACGTAAACTCCGCTGATGGTGCCGTTTCTCGTGCCCAGGGAGCAGGATGGTCAGGCCTCAGGCAGCGACGGCTTGGCTGGCGACGACTGGATCTTCAACACCATCCGAGAGAAGGATCCCAAGCGGCTGCATAACGGGATGGCCCAGTCCAAGGAGTTGCAGGGGACCCGGGTAAGGGGCCCGCTTCCTGTGGGAGAGCCCCTGCGCTTTATCCACAACGTGTAGGTGACAGGAAGAATAGGCAGAGGGCGCTGAAGGACACGGGAAAAGGTCGTGAAGTGCAAGGGCACACATTAATGGGATCTTTAATTAGAACAGTTCATTTATTCATTCATCCTCAATTTTCCAATTAATTATGAAACAATTCCTGAGCAACTTGATCCAGTTTAGGCTCCACTTTAAAAACTTGTCGTATTATGTTAAAGGTCGGATTTCACATCCCCCAAAGCACTGGGTTTTCCAGGGAGATATCCTGCCGTTTGTATCTGACAAGCATCTTTGTTGGTTTCTAGAAAGTACCATGCAATTCAGGCCAGTCTTCAGTACTTTAATGCAGTGCGTCATGTTCTATTCGGTCATGGTGAAACATACAGTGTCTTTCACGGTTTCACTGTGACGTCTGCCACACGGAATGTCTGCTTTTTATTTAGTGACCCCTTTGAGTTTTTGGGCTCCTTTCGTGTGTTGCATCGTGCGGTTTCAGAAGACAGGAGGCTCGATTATTTCCGTTGATCGCTCAGTTTGCATTCATGCTTTCTCAGGAAGTGGTAACTTCGGGCAACACAACAGGATACGAGAGTGCTTAGTGTTCCTCTTCGCAGTCTGGTGGCTCTGACAGGTTTCCAGAGAACCATCAACTCGACAGCCTGACTCGGCCCAGCCGGATGCGCAGTCTTACTCTGAAATGCAAATGGAGACATACTGCATTCTAAGCTTGTCGGGCGTTTGAAACTACAGCGGGGTGTTTGAATGTAGATGGATGTAGCAGTGTTTGCCGTCGGCCTGGGTGCCTGCCTGTCCTGCAGGGGGCAGCCTACTCTTGCTGGCTGATAATGATGTAAAGGCCACACATTCATGGTGCTCACTTCGTCACCCACAACTCTGACACCTGCCCCGTCTACACCCGTTTGTTTGCTTGTTTGTTTATCTCTGTGTTTTTGTGTTTTCTCCCTGCCTGGCCCAAAGGTGGAAAACGCTCCAAGGAGGCCCTCATCAGAGAGTTTGTCCGCGATAATGACGCCACTGTTTGAGGAGGTAGGAAAGGGCAGCTGTGATGCCCTTCTTACGCCCGCTATGCGTAAGAAGTTCATGTGGGTGAACCCAGACCTGAGAGAGCGACGTGTGCCTGTGTCGCAGCTGAAGGAGAGCAGCGGAGCGGTTGGCCGGTCGTCGGACGCCGTGGACGAGCTGCGGGATGCCGTCTTCCTTGCCGAGGAGTCCTGCCCCGGCATTCTGGACAGCATGGTGTTGCAGCTGGTGCAGAGACTTCAGAGGTGAGCCTGGCCCTGGACCCCAGAGCCGTGAACCGGGTTCCTGTTGGCCTTTCCTCCTCGCCAGTGTCACCCAAGTCAAATCAAGTCAAGAAAAGCTTTATATTCACCTCAGCCATGTGCACTACGCAGTGAAGCAAAATAACCTTCTTCCTGAACCCACGCTACAACATTCATGACAAAACAGACACTGGTGTACGTGGTGCAGAAGGTCTCCTCTGTCTCTAATGCTTGACGTGAAGCTTCAGCAGGTTGCAGGTGGAGCCTGTAATGGCAGCTGACCTGTTGCACGTCGAGGTGTGGGTTGGTGTGCAGGCAGATGACTGAGTAGTAGAACGGCCTCCTCCCCAGCTGGTATCCATCATCTAGCTCGCTCTCTGCTTCGTGTTCATCCTGTGATCATTTGGAATGGAAGGAACCTCTCTGTTCCAGATCGCAAAGGCTGACGTTCATATGTAGATGTTTTGAAGCATTTGTGTAAAATGACGATGGCGGACCAGCTGGGCCAGATCAGCTCACCACCTGTAGCTTCACCAGTCAGTGTGCCATGTTTGTGTGGTAAGCTGCTGATGCTGTGTTTTTGCAGTTATATAATAATAATAATAATAATAATAATAATAATAATAATAATAATATTTTATCATGAATAATAAAATCCTTCCAGGTTCTCCGTAACTGGGGCTGCATCCTCATCCCAGTGAGACCAGCAGGGGCCACCAGACAGACATTGGACAGCCTGGGTGAGGCCGTCCCCCCCCAGGAGGCCTGTTCGACCCTGCAGCTGCTAGGAACCAACGTTCTTCCCATCCTGTTTGTTTTGTCCTAGTGCACATATGAAAGAGGGGTGTAACCGGCAGGATCATTTTTATTATCCTTGTGGTCGGGGTGAAGGGTCTTGCCAATCCGTGTACCCCCCCTCCCATCCCCGCACCTACTGTAACATACCTGTAAGTCGCAGCTGAGTGTCTGTGCCCCCTGATCCGGCTGCCCCTTCGCCCGTAACGGCATGAGACACGCACCGGTGACGACAGAGCTCCATTCGTGGAGACTTTCAGAAGCACACTTGCTCATGTACAAGTGTGAATTCTCATACATGTGTGTTTTGTATACGCCTGATCTCACACATACATGTGTGTATGTGTAAGAATCCCATGTGCATTGGGGTTCCCCGCTTGGTGGGATGAAGTGTCTTCTCATAAGCTCAGGTATCCTGCTTTAAGTGGACAGGTAGCTCCACAGGGGTACAGGCGTGGTCCATGGGGGTCTGCAGATGGGGATCACTGTGCACAAACAGCTGACTCTTAGGATAACTACAGTCCTAATAAAAATGGCCACAGTTTTAAAAAGGGGGGAGATAAAGCCTCATCATTATCGATGTTTTTTTATATATATATATTTGAATTTTGATCTGATTTTTATTTCTGATAGCTAAGGGGTTTTACCATCCACTCTGTGTCCTGTTTCCAGATGGGATGATGATGATGATGACGACCATCGTTTTTCATGGTTGTCCCTCGGTATTAGAGGTCAGGTGGTGGCAGGTCGATGTTGTCAGAGCGTTGCTCTGTACGATCCCAGGAAGGCAGTGTGACACCCCTAGCTTCTGCTGGCAGTACCTTGCCCAGGGGAGTCATTTTGATTTTCCAACCTGGCTTCCCAGCCCTGCAGCGCTCCCTGCAGGCCTCACTGTGCCAGTTCAGCGCCCAAGTCTTCCAGCTGCACCTTGTAGTGGTGCCGGCATCTGCTATCCAGCAGCCTGATTTGCACTCTCACAGAACTGCTGCCTTGTCGCTGTACAGACTGGCTGCTAGCAGCCTACATTAGATCTTAAATCCTCAGGTGGGGGCACTGCAGGATTTGCACAGATGTGTGTATGTGAGGCTTTTTAAAAATTATTCTCCTTAAACAGCAGTTTGACTTAAAAAATGTGGAGAATGTGTGTTCAGGCTGAACAATGGGGGGGAAATCAGCCACATTTAAATCCCTGTCCTGTCTTTGTAGACCCTCCGGCAGAACCGGGCCATCCACTGCATCTGGTTCTGTCCCTGTCATCCACTGACTCTTCAGTTGTTTTTACGTGCCACATCACCCGCCCTCCTGCTGTATCACTTCCGGCTTGTTTCTGTTTCTCGGTTGCACTTTGTCAAATGTCTATTATTAGTATTTAATGATTTAAAGGTACCAGAGGTCTTGTCATTTCTTACAGTTGCTACTGTACCTTTGCAAGTATGGCAATAATGCAGTGAGTGAGCTGGATGTTCTTCAGGACCGTTATGTTGTATGAAATCAAAATCCAATATTTTTCTAACTATAAAGAGCAAGTATTGTAGTACAGAATAAATTTTAAAATCTGATTATAAAGGAAGACCTCTTTATTGTAAGTTATGGGGAAACACTGCAGGTAGAAATTGTAAATTTCACTTCTGTAACACTGTTGACAGTTTATAGTCCTGTATATAATACTTACTTCTGATATTAAAATGCTGGGGTATTTAACTTGTAAGTTTTTAGGTGATAGAATGAATTTGGGCTAGGGACTTGAACGCTGGTCCCTGGGGTGAGAGACAGCAGTGTGAACCACTGCACCACCAACCTACCGTTTCTTTTGGTCTGATATTCGGTACATAGAGCATGTTTTGGGAAGCGAAGGACCTGGAGGAAACCTACATTAACATGGGGAGCATATGCAAAACTCCATACACAGAACATTGGGGGGAGACTTGAACCCTGCTCCCTGGGGTGTGAGGCAGCAGTGCTAATCACCCCGCCACCAACCTACCATCTCTTTTTGGTCTGATATTCAGCACATGGAACATGTTTTTGGGAAGCGAAGGACCTGGAGAAAACCCCCTTGTTCAGTTTGTTTTGGTCTGGAATTCAGCACATGGATATAGCAAAGGAGTCACTGATTTCCTCCCCACAAATCCTATGTCAAACTTAAGGCAGCAGCTAGAGCAACAGCCCACCGCTCAAAGGGCAAAGGTTTTAATGCTCAGTGTCTCCCAGTGCTACAGCATCATCATATTTATTGAATCCCTTAGTCTGTGTATAATACATTTACAGCTATAGTATAATGAGCCGCACTGGCAAAGCCATTGGCACCTGCCAGCTGGTTCGTCTATTAGCTTAATGTTTCTGCCAGGTGTCTTAACTAAGGCTGGGCGACTGCGTGACGTGCCAGGCATCCAGCAAAAAAAAACAAAATGCAAGAAACAAGCCAGGGTTTTGTTCCAACTCACATTGCTGCCTTCTGTGTGCACAGCTCAATTTTTTTGCATTTGATTTATAATGCACCAGCTTAGAAACACTGGACGGTAGAGGAAAAGAAACATTTGAATTTTCAAGGTAGGACACTGAGCAAAATAACAGGCTCACATCAAGTGTCTATTAGTATGATTAAATGGTTTAAATGTATCTTAATTTGTCCTAATAAGCCCTATCCCACAGAGGCGCACACCACCCCAGTATGCATTTGCTGCATGTTTGCAAAGCGAAGTGCTCAGTGATGCTCAGCTCTGGCGCCGGAGTGTCAACCCTATCAAACCCTATCATTTAACAGCCTTTTATTCCAGGCTTCTATTACTGTGCCTGAAGCAATGAATTTGAACCTTTAACTTCCTTTTATGCCGCCACCCTCCAGAGGATTTGTACATCTGTTTGTGAAACAGCTCCAGTTCATCAGGGAAAAAAAAATTTAAGATTGCAACCCTGATCTTTTTACCAGGAAAAAAAAAAACACTAATCCATCGTTAAATACTCTCCCCTTTACAAATAACCACTATTATTTGTGCTAAACTTAATTCCCATTTAAAACTGGGCCAGTAAAAAATCCTCACTGCAAGTTTTATTCATACATCCAAAAACAAAGATCAATTGGCCACACTATATATACATTACATACAGTTTATACACATATTACATAATTTGTACACAAATATACATAAAAATGTAAACCTTTGATACCAAAAATACTTTAAACCAAGAGACGAAGACAAAAGGTGACCATCATCCTCACCCCATCTTTAAAAACAGTAATACAGTACATTCAATGAGTACAGGAATTTCAGCACCTGCTTAAAAGCCCTCTTCTTATGCTTGATCAGAGGGTGGGGGTGCTTTTAACCTGTGCTTCCACAGTTGTCTGAATAGGACAGTGCTTCTTACCTCGCAGTAAATGGATCATACCCCTATCCCTCCCCTTACTATTCGAACTACTCGGACAGAATAATTGCTTTTTTTGTCTGGCTGCATCTTAAAGGTTAAACTGGCCTGAGGTGATGGCAGGTGTGAGCGCAGAGCCAGAGTGGGGCTCTCCCCCTACAAACCACCGGGGGCTGAGGTTAGGTCGCAGTTACCTGATAGTTATCCTATACCCGGGTGGCAGCGCTGGTGCTTGGGGGAAGGGGTGTGTTCACCGAAGGTCCACTTCACGTTTGGGACAGTCCCAACCACAGCTGTCCGCAAGGGACAAAATGGCAATCAGAAGTGATTCTCAGACGCCATGGTTGTCCAAGAATATGTCAAGCAGACGATCTGCAATGTCCTTGCGGGCCATGACACGGTCACTGGAATGGAAACGCTGTGACACCATCGGGAGAGAGTGCTTTCTCCAGCGTCAGACCAATATCGCTTGTTTGAGTTCGCCATAAAACCCAATGTACAGAAGACAGTATAAATATTAAATACCAAGAAAACAGGTTTTAGTGTTTTTGTAAAACTCTTCCTAAAAGCGGTTTTAGTAGCACTGGTCTCCTTTCCAATTCAGGCGGCTACAGAGAAACCCAAAAACAAACAATGCCATCCTGTCTACTGTAACAAACAAACCGGCCAGCTAACATGTAACTGCAGGACTTGGCTACAGTGAGATGGCGTGCCCCGTCCACCCCTGCGTTTTGGTTGCGTCCATTTGATTATCTGAGAGTCAAGTCTCATGGGATCGGGCTACAAAAGTGAGGGGGGGGACCATGAAATTGCTTAGGTGTTCCTGAAAGAAAGGGAGTCTCCTGCTGAGAAATGACCTTGTCATTAGCAAAAGGTCTGATTTAAAGGCAACGTTAACAAGTGTAGAGCACCGATGATTGTGGCGATTGACCCTGTGATCTCTGTCCACAGGCGGGGGCCACCCTGCTAAACTTATCAGGGGTATGAAACAGCGGGCACTGTAACCCTGGAGAACCTGAGTCTGAACCAGGACCCTGATGGGCCCTTGAATTAAAAAATCTACAAAAATCACCCTCGTTACTGAAACTGCTCCAAACGCTGTCATGGTACATAAGTACAGACTGCATGTTAACATACTGTCTGAGTGTGGCGTTATAATGATCCTGTTACGGGTTATTGCTTAAAATAACCAGCATTTTGTGTTTAATATGCAGACTGCATGTTAACATACTACTGGGGGGGGGGGGGTGAGGCAGGGGGTTATAATGATCCTGTTATGGGTTATTGCTTAAAATAACCAGCATTTTGTGTTTAATATGCAGCTCCAGTGGATCCACAGCAACACAGAGATCACTGAATCTCAAATCTGAGTCACCTGATAAAATAAAATTAAAAAGCAATTTGGCAAGGTGTCCCTGTGTAATGCAGACACTCAACTGGGGAAAATTTCAGGCCGGGGACCCCGAAGGAGTCACATACACACACATTCAGGCTTAAAAACGTCTGGCTCAGTGATGACAGGAAGCGGCTTATGATACACATACATACAGATGGTGAATGGAGAGGCAGAGATGGCATGACAGGCCTGAAGAGAAATGCAGAGAAGGCGGGGCCCTGCTCAGCATGCAGCACACCTCCTTTCATAAACCAGTGCACACAACGCTTCCTGTAACCTGCAAACCCTGACAATCACTCATCACTGGCAAAATCCTGCTGCTAGCGGCCAATCAGATTAACGTTACAGCATTTTCTGATTGGGCGTGGAGTATCCGGCCCGCCCGGCACTCAGGACAGTGACGACACACATCCACATCCCTGACACCCCACGCAAATGTCTCGGCATTACACGCCGCCAGTTCACTGGGGGGAGAATGGATGGGCAGAGCCACCAGCGCCGGCTGCTGCACTGGCAGTGGAGAAGCCAGCAGGGGGAGCAGTGGAGCTGTGGCTGGGCTGTATGTCCTTGGGGATTCCGCAGTGCGAGGCCAGCTGGTGTCCAAAGGCAGCACTGAACTGAGGCAGCTGCAGCTTGGGCTGACTGGAGGTTGGGAGACCATGAGCTGAGATGGAGAAGGAGGAAGATGGCGAGGAGGTGCAGGCTGGCGGCATGGGGAGGCTGGTCAGACCACCAGGGGGCAGCACGGGGAGGCTAACCAGGTGCGTAGTGGAAGGCGGTGTGGACAGAGAGGTGGATATCAGGTGGCCATCAGGAACGGCTAGGTTACTGAACTGGGGGTCCGTGAGGGACAGGGGAAGGCTGCTCCAGGCGGACCTTGCTGGACACGGGATGCCACTCAGAGGAACCTCCAGCAGCAAGGGAGACTCGGCTGAAAAAGGCCTGGGACGGGGTGACGGCATGTGCTCGCTGTACGGGGATGGCACAGGCTCACTGCTATAGTGGCTGCCGTGTGGCGAGGAGTGTGCCGGCTCTGGGTCAGCCAGAAGGTGGGGCTGAAATGGCTGTTCGGCCAGGGGGCTCTGCGCCGGGCCATGGGGGGGCGCTGCCGGGGACTGCAGCAGGCTGTCCTCCAGGTCCAGGCCGGGGAAGCTCTCAGCGGCGATGCGGCCATTCAGCAGGTCCCCCATGGTCCCGGCCTGCCCTCCCGAGCCAGAAAACACAGACATGGGCCGGGAGTCCACTGCGTCCGACTGAGCCAGCTCCCCCATTGAGCCCAAACACGCCAGGGAGTCATGGTAGGAGCCCATGGCTTGGAGAGCACGCACCAGCTCCTCTGCCTCCTCCGTAGTGGGCAGAAGGTCCCCGTTCTTTCCTACACACATACACAGACATACAGACACACAGGTGCACGCACGCGTGCGCACACACACATACACACACACACACAGAGGTGCAGGTGCGCGCACACACACACACACACACACACACAGACACCATTAGAACACAAACAGACCTTGTGCTTTCCAGCACCAATTAGATCAACACATTGTGCAAATATCTGAGTTATGATGGCATCCATATTTAGTCTTTAGTCTCTGAAATATTCATTTAGCAGATAAAATTGTCATTTAACAAGGAGAACACGCTACAGGAAATGCCAGAACTGAATCCCAGCTGAATTTTTAGTCTCGCAGACAATTACAGCACGGGCACAGTACCTTCAAAGAGATCGAAGTCCTGCAGGTCGTCGGGAAGTCTGGGTAACACGTCCGAGAAGTCCTCCTGGTTGAGCTCCAGGTCGTGGGGAATGTCTGTGATGTCACTGGTGATGTCGTCGTGAAGCTGGCCAGTGCTCAGGTCGGGACTCCTGCCAGCAGGAAAATATGTGACGGTGAGTGACTCCTATGCCATGTGGACACTAACGGCTGGTTCAAACTTCTCCACACAAGCATAGCACTTGCGTATCGACCCTGCATATGCGTACACAGAAACGTTCATAGCTGTCTAGTCAAGCCATGTACTTTGCACACGCACACAACACGTCATATTCATATTATTATTATAAATTATTATTCTGATATTCCCTGTACATGTACCACGGCAGTAAGGTTTGTGCCAATCTCTGTATGTTTTACAAATTCAGAGAGCCAGCTCACAGGGCTGCCAACTTTGGCCAGCTGAGATTTTCAATTTGAGACGAGTCTGCACTCACATACACACGTATTTACATGCATGTAACAGTTTTATTACCTCTGCAGGGTTTTATTAGGCTGTAGGGTTTGTAAACTACCCCAGCGCTCATCAAAAGCATCCATGTTAGTATTTAAAGTGGACGCTAGCAAATCATTCGACGGGCAAAAGTAGTATGAACCAGCCTTAGACACAAACCACAGAGCCTGATGCACTCAGTTTAAAGGACAGCAGAAAACAATAAGCAGGAAAGCCATGGCGGCGCAGACAGAGCATCAGGACCATCGGAGAGCCGCTCAGGGTAATGCTAACCCGAGGAGCACGCGCAGGTTCCCATCGCCGCCTCTCATGTCACCCGGCAGGACTGACCCGAGGCTATGAGCTTGAGTGGGCAGCGACAGGCAGGTAGGCATCACCAGGTCGCCCTGGGGCAGCGCGGGCGGGATGGGCTTCTGGGGCCGCCGAGGGGCCCGCCTGTGCTTCTTCTTGTGTTTCTTGCTGAGCGCGGGCTGCTTGATCTTGCGAGGCTTGTGCTGTTGCTGCTGCTGCTGCTGTTGCTGCTGCATCATCCTGCGGTTACTGTCGCCACGCAGGAAATCATCCTGCCGAAAGGGGACACACAGCGTCATGGAGGAGCCCGTCAGCACCCCCCCTGGTGGCGAGGAGCAGCAGCGGGACGGGCTCTCACCATCTTCTTGGCGTGTTCCTGGCACAGGGGCGTCTGGTGCGTGATGTCAAAGACGGGAACGGAGCATTGCTGGCCGTCCGCGAAGCGGGCCGTACAGCTGGAGAACAGCTGCTGGGAACGACTGTGGAGGATGTCTGGGGGAAGGTCAAGGAGGGAAGCACACAGGGACGGGCACGAGCGCCATGCATCAAACTCAAGCAACACGCTCCACCTAGTAACAGTCCGTTGTTTGCACTAATTACACCTCGATACCCCAGGCACGACAAAATGCTTCAGAAAGGAACAGTCTAACATGCCAAGTCTTACACTCTGCAGGCAGTTTAACATCTTTATGACATTCCACAATTCCACAAGGAAAATCTCACACAGTTAAACTCCAAAACAACACGACTGAGGGAAATAAACACGCGTGACTCATTGTGCAGGCGTCCCGGCAGACAGTGCGGCGGCCCGGCGGAGGGATACGCTGGAAGCAGTGGCGAGTGAAGGGCAGAGCGCGACTGTGGCAGGCCTGTCCGCCAGAGCCGCCCACACAGGATCCTGGGGCCGCATCCTCCCTCTGCGGCGACTGTGTGCTGGGGGCCAGCAAACCCAACAATTCACAACGGAGCCAAATTAGACCTTTCCCCTGCTCAGCTACACCAAATATATACCTTCATATTTTACTGCATAAAAGTAAATAGGGAGCTAAACAATTTAAAGAATATAATGTTACAATATTTTCATTTTAAATATAAGAGGCTAAAATAATACAGACTGTTAAGCAGTAATAAATATTTAAACCCAGTGAGTTCCACAGGCAGAGTATTGTAACAAACTGAATGCCCAGGCCATGGAGGGCATGTAACTCTAAATTAACCACCCACGCCCCCTGCCCCCCCAGAAAAGTGGCTAGGAGGCGGGCGGAGCGCTAAGATGCCACGCTCCCATGCCTGGCATACCTGGAAGGCCTCCGCAACTCCTGCAGCAGCTGCCCGGCACAGTGGGGGTCCCGGCACGCGGCACGCAGCAGCGCCACCCGGAGGGCGCGCTGGTCACTGCGGTGGCGTGTGGCTGCCTGGTCCCGCCTGTATCTGAGCCGCAGATGGGCGCAGAGCCGGGCCAGGCGGGAGCTGCGGGAGTTGGGGGCCGCCTGCGCATCAGAGCTGGGGGAGGGTCAGCAGTGAGGGAGGCTCAGCATCGCACAGGACAAGTTCCATACACATACACATCCGTCCATCATCATCCCTCATCCCAGAAAGCCGAGAGAGTAAGGGGGTGGGGGGGGGAACACCCAGGAGAGGACAGTCACCTCTGCATTGGGAGAAAGTGAATCACTCGGAAAAAACAACACAAACATTGGAAGAAGGTGAAACACACACAGGCAGACACAAACAGACACACAGATCGACAGACACAGAGACACACACAAGCAGACACAGAAACGCAGACACACACATACAGGCACAGAGAGAGAGAGAGAGAGAGAGAGACAGACACACAAACTAACACACAGACACGGAGAGACACACAACCTAACACAGACAGACAATAACACACAGACAGACTGACAGACTAGTGCTGGGCGGTATAACCAAAAACGTGTATAATGGTATTTTTTATTTATTTTTTATTTATTTGAATCTTGTGGTTTCATGGTATATCGCTGTATTTTTTTTTCAGTGTACTCAGATTGCGGCAGCAAGAGTTTACATCAATAAAATAAATTTGCCAAATGTTTTTAAAAAGTCAATCCTTGCACACAAAGACTGCAGATGCCACTCACCTGTCCTGCAAGCATCTCTCACGCAGCCTCAGGGTACAGCCGGAAGGCAGCGGCCGCTCGCTCTCATCCTCCTCATCCTCGCTGTCCTCAGACCAGTCCAACCCTGCGACCACACAGGCGTATGGGTGTCCAGTAGCAGCCAATAGGAGGCTTCCCATCCCAGCCATTAGCCAATAACCTACTATTTTAAGTAATCCCTAAGTAATCTCAAACCTGATAGCTTAGGTGCTTTTCAGAGAACCTATTACACACAAGCATCTGAAATACAAATGAAGTGTAAGGGATGGGGAAAATGAAAGGGGGAATCTGAAGCTGCACCTAGATGTGGGAAGAGGTCCCCATGCAGCTGTCGCCGCTGACAGCACAGATGGGCTAGGTGTCTCAGACGCATAAGGCAGGTGGCCGATGGAAGGAAGGTGGAGGGGCGCAGCACCACTATTTGAGGTCCGGGGGAGCCGGTCCCAGGCATGGGCGTGGCCTTCTGGATGACGACATGGCCAGTAGCCTCTTCTGGGCTGTGGTAGCTCCCCAAGTTTGGCTGGGGCTGACTGTCAGGCAGCACTGGTTTGCATAACTGTCCCTGCTGCAGTCCAGGGAGGCTGGAAGGAGACAGGTGGCCGGAGCTTTGAGGCTGTGGATGGAGCCCCTGCAGCTGGGGAGGAAGCTGAGAGTTTCGGGGTGAAGGCGGACCCTGAGAGGGGAGAGGGGAGGGGCTAAAGTGCTCGGCTGGCGATAACAGGCGGTTGAAGTCACTCAGCTTCTGCGGCTGGTTGAGTGCCGGTCGCCTCTGTAGCTCCTTCCCCAAAACTGAGCTTTTCTGCGGACTCCCCTCTTCGCCGTCCATCTCGTCCTCACAGAAAGCGAAGGGGTCCAGCAAGCTGGCTTCCAGCAGATGCCTGCTGGGCAGACAGGGGGCCAGTGTGTCCAGGCCATTGGGGGCCTTCAGGGCCAGAGAGGGAACCACGATGTTAAGGGCCACCGACTCCAGGCGAGGCTTCGGGCGCACCTCATCCACGACCTCCTGCTTTTTCTTCCGCTCCTTTTTGGGGATGAAGCCCAGGACCTGCAGATGGCTGTTGCAGTACCTGAGGCATTTTGAAGGGACACAGGCAAATAAAGAACAGAACGGGACAGAAGAAAATGCTTCTATTGTAATTTTAAAGGTAGCAGGCACTATGAAGTTCAGTCTTTGCATATACTGTATATATATGGGGCCAGCCATTTTTCCTGCAACCCTAGAGCAGTTTCTAGGGTTAAGGGCCTTGCTTAAACACCCAACAGTGAAACTGCAACCTTTCAGGTGCAGGTAGAGGCACGAGCAACTGACCTGCGGTCCTCAGATTTGGGGATGGGGTTGGTGCACCGCTGGCTGTTGTACTTAGCCACATACTCGCACTGCTTAAAGGGGGCGGTCTTGTCCTCCAGGACATGGCGGATACAGAAGGCGTAGCCGTTTAGCCTACGCTGCTTGCACAGTTTGGGGCTGTATGAGCACAGTGGCTTATTGTCCACCTCCGAGAAATGTATGTGTTTGCCTTCAAACATCACGTGACTCTGGTCCTTGAGAACATCAGCTGATGGGAAATAAAAAAAGGGGGTTGAGTGTAATATCACCAGCAGCATGCCATGAAGCCCAAAGTACCCTACACAGAACAGTGTACAGAGTCAGGTCCAGAAGTCAAATGAAAGATGTGCAAGTTCCTTTACAACGACTTGTGTTTTTGACAGTCATTTAGTCTGGATTCCGAGTTCCATTAATTATGCTTTTTCTGTAACGAGCCAGGTGCCTCCA
Organism: Mormyrops attenuatus; assembly: GCA_026777985.1. Classification (NCBI taxonomy): domain Eukaryota; kingdom Metazoa; phylum Chordata; class Actinopteri; order Osteoglossiformes; family Mormyridae; genus Mormyrops; species Mormyrops attenuatus. The sequence continues at coordinate 40,037,530 of JAODKC010000001.1, forward strand.
TCTCAGAATCCTCAATAAATAAATGACAGTTAATGAACTTATCACAGAAACTAAGTAACATAATTCATTTATCGCACTGTGCCACATAAGGAAGGGATCTCTCAATTAAAATTTAATTACAAGTCACATGCTTTTAGGAATTTTATTATATTTCTTCACTGCAAAGACACCAAGAATACACAAAACAGAGTCAACAATCAGATAAATTAGACAACACACACCCTTATTAAGAGACACGTGTCACAGTGCAATGACGGAGGTTCAGTGTCCTATGACAGTACAGCGTTACAGCCCCTATTATAACCTAAAATCAGTGCATCCAAAAGGTTACAGGGATGGTGGGCTGGGGACTGAACTACTACGTACCTACTACACTATATGTATGATAATGTTTTGTGCTGCATAATCTCACAAACATTCAACATACTGGCTGACGCCCAGTTTCCGATTTTTAACGCGTTTCATAGCGTTACTTAAGTTCAAAATAAAACAATATCCAGATTCCACTGATAGTAATGATAACAAGAGTCATGCGTCCATTAATAATGTCCGCGAATGACAGCCGGTCCGGCTTTAAATGTGCATCGGGATACAAGCCTGTGAGGGTCACCGGACAGACATCTCTGCAGTGTTATTCCTGAGTATAGATGCTTCTCTGCTACTTGCTTATTTTACGGATAATTCGCTATTTGATCATCGACGCACGACGCAAATTTTCTAAAAGGGAGCAGATTAATAATATTTAACATTTTTAATGGATACAAGGAAATAGTGATGTGCATGAAGTAAACGAAACACTACAGCAAATGGTGAATAATAACACACGATAGTTTTAACTTATAGCGTTGAATTAATTATAGACTTCGTTAATAGTCGGCTACCTATAGATTTTATACCGAAATCTATACTATGCTATGCTATTTCAGCACGGACAGAAAATAGTTGGGTGGTTCATTTTTCAACTTGTCAGATTAATATTAAATAATCTTTAAACTAAGGGAGTGCTTGTCAAGTTGTTCAGTTTCCACGAAACGTTTAAAACTGGAAAAAAAAAAAAACGATAACAATATTAAACTACATTTTAGTGGAAAGCTAATACCCTAGCAACCGAGGAAGGGCTAAAAACAGAAAGCAGCCATCATCCAGGAAACGGAAATACAATACGGCATAATACAAACTAAAAATGCATAAATATTATTTACATTATCGTAAAACAAATCATGTAACATCGTCATTTGAAGCTCAGTAACGCAATTCAGAAATAACACATTTTTTATTTTAAAATATCGATTTGAACCAACCGGAATGCCGAAAGGACCATTCTTAAAACAGGCCTTCCAAACAAAACCGTGTGGGAAACCTGCTCTGGCCAGCAGCCGATGTATTAATTACGCTCCCTGGTGTTTGATGATACTTTTCATTAGGTAAAAACGATTCGCAAGAAAATTAATCTTGGAGATAACTCCAATTAAACTCGAAAAAAACCGAAGGTTTAACTGCGGCCTAACAGTTCCTGTGATCCCGGTCCTCGCGTAGCGGGCGTGGCAGCTGAGTGTCACACATTAGCCCTGCTTCCTCTTACACTCGAGCCCTAGGCTTACACGGGAGGTCCGCTTACCTTCACTTGGTATGTGCCGTACACGGTATTTACTCCAGGCAGTCTGGAAATGCTTATTATAAACGGCGCGCGACTTGCTGCACAGTATTTCACTACCCTCTACGCAAATAATGGTTTTTCTATCGATGGATAATTAAGTTTTGTTCCCTGATGCACATAAATGAGGTTTATCTGCAAGCAAATATAAAAATACACTAAAGAGCTGTTGAGGTTTTTAGTTCGGTCATCAGCAGACTTTCCCTTACAGCACCACTACCGGCACTGCGGGGACATGACAACAGCCAACATCACAACAACAACCTCCGCTACCATATTGGAAAATTTCACTTATCAGTGTGTCAAGCAGCACTATTTCGTGTTTTAATAGTTCTGTGATGCGCAGCAAAAAAAAAAAGTCTCGTGGATTTTTGTTAACCTGCATCATGCTGAAGGAGAGGATGGCGTTTAACGTCATATTTCTTCAGTCTTCGCGGGCAGCACCGCCTTTTATAAAGAAAATAACATTAAAGACAAATTGTCTGCGGGGAAGCTTGTGCTCAGATGAGATTTATCCGATCAACTCTGCCTTTGTTTAAGATCAAAGACTGTAATCTGGAACCATCTTTTTGTTTTAAAATGTCCAAATAAGTGGTAAACTCCACTATCCTACACGTCGTGCGGTATGTAGCCTTCCTGCAGAGAAGGCAGCGATCTCCTTCTTCTCCATCCTCACTGCCCTACCCCTCCCCGCTTCCTCCACAGTTCCCTCCTTCCCCCCCCCCAACTGTCAGTGACTTTTTCAGGATAAGCCAGTGACCATGTCGAGTGAGCTAATGATGTATTGACTTCAATGCAAAGTCACAGGCTTAGGATCATCTGCCATCAAATGAAGACACGTCTCCCGAGAATGAGAACTGTAAATCTGTTTATTAACGACAATACTTCTGGGTTTCTAAGTTCACAGCAGCTGCCGTGCTCTTGAATAAAATTACAGTATTCTGCAATATTTCTTGTGTATGTTGTGCTTTTCTATTAAAAAACTACCCCAGTCCCAAATATGGTATGATGCATCACATACTAGCAAAATATTTTTTTTCTGTCATCTGCTTGATCTAAGCCAAAAGTTTACATTTACAGAGCAACTGTTCTGCATTTCATATTCAGTATGCAACTTATGGTACATTTGAGACAGACAACAGCGTGCGTTGTTAGAGATCTCCATTTTGTGCTACATCCCTTAGTGTTGTTTTTCATTGCGCATCCAACTTCATAGATATTAAGTTGTGTATTTTTCTGTATAATGAATTACATATATACATCTTATTCAGTCTGCTATTGTCAATTGTAATCAGCTGTACCAACAAATATTTCCACTGTCCTCAGTCATGTAGCAGGAAAAGTTGTGTTTCATTCAGATCAAATTATGTTTGGATAAGAAAGAAGAATATCGATAATGCCTTTCAAGGTACCACCTTTACTATATACCTTATTGTTCTGTGTATTCATTTATTTCTTTGATGATGGATTTTGTGGGTCTTTTGTGGGTATTTATCTTTTATTATTATTATTATTATTATTATTTTGTAAGCCCCCTGGAGAAACAAAAACCTTTTTCTGAGTATGTAGGAGGGGCTTAAGGTAACTGACAGCTCTTAAGTGCCACCCACTCCTGGTCACTGCTTCAGCGTGATTGTCTGGCTTCAGGAGCTCTGACGGGATGGGGGCAGCCGCTGACAGGGAGAAGGAGGGACAACACGTGAGACAGTGTAGCAAAAGCATTCCTGTATGTGAACATCTCTCGCAGTCAGCTAAGTACTAGAAGTTCTACAGAGAACATCTGTGGCCTGTACTACAAATCGGGGTAACTTGTTGGATTTAAGGTACCACAGTTTAAAATGGACTTCATATTCGTTCTCTTACATTTTGCCCAGACTACCTTAAATCCGACAAGTTACCCCGATTCATAGTACAGGCCACTGATTTACAATCACAATGACAAAATATAATATGAAAAGTAATTTAAATGTAAACGCACCACCTTTGCTCAATCTAAAACCACTGTAGGCGAATTTGCTTTAAAACTCAAGATGCCAACATGATGTGGGAAAAAACACCATTAGATTAATTTTACAGAGTAAATATATGCATACACCTTCAACAGTACATTAGCACCGTCACTGTAGGTCAGACAAGTTGCAAATTCAAAGGCTTACCAGTAACATGAATAACATCAGATTTACTCCACTGCTTTGCAGCCAACACATCACAATATTGTTACCCGTGAGGCCCTAGGGTGACCAAATAATCCATGTCAGGGAGGACACTTCGAGCTACTTCAGGTTTTACAAACTACTTTCAAACTGAAAGGCTCCTGTGCTCGGCTAAATAGTTCAGCTCTTCTTGAGCTTTGACTGGTTCGTTTCCTTGACTGAAAGACTCATCCAGCTGTTTCACATTAACATTAATGACACATTCATGATTATAGGAGTGACCAATAAGCACACAGCAAGAACTCAGTGCTAAAGTGAAATCCGGGTCCTTTTAATTGAAATGGTAATTTACAATTCCTGTCCTAGCTCAGTGTCCTCCCTGACATGGGTTATCTGGTCACCGTACGTGAGGCAGCATTTTCAAACGTCAATGCGTTAGGCTGTTTCGTACATTTCCGTCTTAAAGCCAAAAACGTCCGAGTGACTGACGAAGCAATCGCCCCTAAAAAGCCCAGGATAAATAAGTGTGATGTAGTGCTGGTGAGTTAAACATCCCATAAAAGTCCACAACTACCCCCATGATAGATAGTCCTTACTGTAGCTTACCTATCCCGACGACACATTCGATGCAGTTACTGTGCAAGTATGATGTCGTGAAACTTATTTTCTAGGGATGATCTATGATGCAAAAAATACTGCCTTTGTGCAGATCCCCTCCATGTAACGGTGAAGTTGGAATTCCTAGTTCGCACTCTCACTATTTAAATTAACTCTACAGCATCTTGCGTTCATTATACGTAGGAGAAGAAAGAGTGCCTGGAATTGCCCGAAAGGAGGAGGAGGAGTCCGCTGCCATTACAAATCCCCGGACCGCGCGGCTCTTCGCTCTTTTCCTCAGCCTGTTCACACGAGGTCTCTGCACGTCTTTCACAATGGGCTTTGGCGATCTTAAAACCCCCGCTGGTCTTAAAGTCTTGAATGACTTTTTAGCCGATAAAAGCTACATCGAGGGGTGAGTATTTGCGAATGTAAATCGGTTGCTTCGTTTATTGTAGTCAGCGTGTTAATCCGCAGTTTTATTTGTCAGACGCTAACGTGTTAGCCCATGGCTAGCTGCTGTAAACGATCAAACCTATTCACGTTGTGCCCCGTTCGACAAGATCTATTTTCGATTTTTGCATTCTGAAGACTAAATTAAAGTAAAAGTTTTATAGGACTCGTAATTACATCTGCATATTTAAATACTTACTTATAAATAAAGAAATTTAGGTGAAGGCCTATAACTTGCCGTTGTCTGCCTGCTTGCCGTTGAGTTTGAGCGCATGCGCGACCGAAAAATCACGAGAGGAGTGGAATATTGGGAAACCAGGACAACTTTTGAAATGTTACATTCACACTTTAATGTGTTTAATTAGAATCATAGTTATTGAAAGCTCAAGAACAGAGCTTAAGTTAATAAGACCCCAGAGGTGTACAAATATAGAGCAATATTCATCCTATTTCAGTGAAAGTACATCTTTTTAAAACTTTGTTTTTACTTTGGCAGGTTTGTTCCCTCTCAGGCTGACGTTGTGGTATTCGAGGCCCTCTCTGCTGCTCCCCCTGCAGATTTATGCCATGCACTCCGCTGGTACAACCATATCAAGTCCTATCAGTCAGAGAAATTAAGGTATTTGCCTGGAGAATGCTCAGCTTTGCCGTGCAGTAGAAATGGTTTTCCAGGATGAGTGATGATCTACCTCACCATCTTCTGAAGTATGATGCCCAACTTGTAATCCCTGCCTGTCCTCAGTAGCTTGCATAAAGGACCTTTTGCAAGCGTGCAAATTGAGGGTCTTTTCCTCTGTATAGCCTTCCAGGGGTGAAGAAGGCCCTCGGCCAGTATGGTCCTGCTGGGGTCGAGGACACCACCAGTGCAGATTCCAAGGATGATGATGATGACATTGACCTGTTTGGCTCTGATGATGAGGAGGTGATGACAGTTTTCCGTGTCGAAGCAACCCTTGTGTCGTTTATGTGTGCAGCAAGACTAACATGGTCGTCTTACAGGAAAGTGAAGAAGCCAAGAGGTTGAAAGAAGAACGACTTGCAGCCTATAATGCAAAGAAGGCTAAAAGTAAGGTGTCAGTTTGCAGATTACTCTGTAGGAGTGTGACAATTCGCCACTCAGTCTGCGGTCACTGACCAGGGCTGCCTCTGTACACCTGTGCTTCTGCTTCTCCATTCAGTCAAGCACTCTTTTCTTCCCCGACCCACAGAGCCAACGCTGATAGCAAAGTCATCCATTTTGTTAGACGTGAAGCCATGGGATGACGAAACGGACATGACAAAGCTGGAGGAATGTGTCCGCAGCATCCAGATGGACGGGCTGCTGTGGGGGAGCTGTAAGTCATCTGTGTGGATGTGGGGGGGTCTGCTGGGGGGGTTCAGGCACAGTCCAACAACAACTACATCGAGGGAGAGGGATCTGAAGAGTGGCTAGGGGAGTGTGTTTGTATGTGTGTGTGTTGGTGTGGGGGGCTTTTATTGGCTTGTTTCCTAGTCAGTCAGATTGACGGGTTGGCATTTTCCCATCTTTGAGTAGGCCTGGCCCAGGCCAGGCCCGCCCTGGTTGGAATGTGAATTTCATAGTGCCCTAAGAGGGTTTCAGTCTGTAAACACATTCTGGCCCAAAGTCCTGAAACTGGGGAAGAAATGGAGATGGACTGGTAGTGTGAGATGGGGAATTCACCCTTAACCACTGACCTTCTGCCTTTAGCCAAACTGGTGCCTGTGGGCTACGGCATCAAGAAGCTGCAGATCCAGTGTGTGGTGGAGGATGACAAGGTTGGTGTAGATCAACTGGAGGAGGAGATCACAGCCTTCGAGGATTATGTACAGTCCATGGATGTGGCTGCCTTCAACAAGATCTGAACATGTTCTAGGCATATTAATAAAGGCACTTAGATTGCAAACACCCCCTCCAGCATGCTGGTGGTTTTTTCATCTAAAATTCACGTCTGTCTACCTTTCCTGCTAAATATTATGGTGGCATCTTTCCTTTCCGGTCTCTGGTCAGGACTGAATGGAGTCATCTGATAGTCGGATAGGGAAGTCGGGTTTTATTCTAGGACAGGGGTCTCTAACTCCTGGACAGTAGCTCTCCAGGACTGAAGGTTTTCTATCCTACCTGGCTTCTGATGAGCCACACCATTTCTCAGGTAAATACCAGGAACAGGTGTGGCTCATCAGAAGCCAGCTAGAATAGAAAACCTACTGGATAGTAGCTCTCCAGGACCGGAGTTGGGAGACCCCTGGTCTAGGATAACCACCCATTTTTAGGGTAAATGATGTGTTGGTAGGTGAGGGACTTCAGGCATGTGATTATTATAGATGGGGAAACTGGTGGGTGGAATCAAACAAAATGGAGCATGATGGTGAGCATGACAGAAGGTTGGGTGTGTTGGTGCCAATGTGATTTACAACAGGCACCTCAAACTTCATATTGTTGGGTCTACACAGCTAATCAACATCAGACTTCCATCAGCCGACTGCCCCTCCAGCACCCATACCCTGTGTTCATCCAGCTGTCTGTCCCTCTATAGCTGCATATCCAGGGTACATTATTACGGTGAGCCTAGAGCCCCAGTACAAGGTGCAGTGCAGGTTATGGCCTGGACTGGAAGCAGCATGCTGCAGGATGGATCATTACGTGCAGTAGGGCAACTTGGACACCTCTTAACTACATACTTGTTGATTTTGAGTAGACCTGGAGGGAACTGGTGAAAATGAACAGGATGAGAACAGCGACTCATTTTCCCTGATGTGGCCAGTGGAAGGTCACATGTGTGGCCCATGTGTTTCAATTTGCTATTGGTACAGTGACATTTTTTGCTACAATGGTGTCGCACTGGGAATTCTGTAAAATGTTAATATGCCTGGCAAGCTCACCTCTGCCAAAGGGGTTGTAATGTGTTTGGGCCGACTGTTGTCAATTCCATTTCATCATTTTAGATGTAGATCTGTTCCTGTTTTAAAATGCTCCTGATGGTACTAAATGGGCCCTGGGAGGTAGCTTGTGTTCCTGCTTACGGAACTTGCGCGGGCCAATTGGACCGAATGAATAATACAGGATGGAGCTGCTATGCAGCTGGAATATTTGATCCTGTAGGAGGAAAGCAGGTTGGACACTGTGCTGCACACCTCACTGTTAAAACCCCACAGAGATATTTCATTTGATCTGCATATGTACTGTATGGACGTTCTCCCATTATTTCCAGTGGGCCATTCCCAGTAAGAACAAGCCAGGCTGCATTTGATTCGGCTGTTTTTTTTGTTTGTCAGAAACCCTGCTGCTGCGGTGAACAAGAAGGCAATTTCACAGGCACTGCAGTGACTGGCTGCTCTACTGTCAGTCACATTATGTAGCTTATGTATGCAATTAGATAAAAGAGCAGCAAACAGCATAATTAAACACCTTTATTTTTGTATAAATATCATAAATGGTACTAACCAGATTTAAAGTACACCAAATAAAAATTCTACAGGCTTAGTATAGCTAAAAAGCATTTCAATGTATAAATTATTTAACTAATGTTTTCAGTCTCAGGCCCTATAATAGAACAGTATAGACTGTAAATGTGAAAAATTAATTGATCGTGTATATTAGTTAAATATAAATGCATTTATGTGCTTAATTTTGTAGAAGTAATACAAGTCTATATAACTGGAGCAAAACAGCATTTACAGTCAACTCCAGAAATATTGGCACGCTTCAAGAAAGTGAGCAAAAACGTTGATATGGATAATACATACAATGATTCCAATTTCCCTCAAATGTTGGGAGAAATCATCACCTATTCAATTTAATAAAAATAATTCCTGCAAAAGTGTTGTTTTATCTTTAGCTTATCCTGGCAAAAACACAAGGCAAAATTACAGGGCTGTTTTGCTGCCAGTGGTTCAGGGGCTCGTCTTTGCGTAACGAATTCCATTCAATACCAGAACATCTTAACTAAAAATCTGGTTGCCTCTGTCAGAAGACTGAAATTGGGCCATGACTGGCTCTTCATACATCACAATCGACAAAGAAATGGCTGCAGCAACACAAAGTTAAGGTTCTACAATGGCCCTCTCAGTCTCCAGACCCGAACCCAATTGAAAATCTGTGATCTCAGTTGAAGAGGGTAGTTCACAAGAGAAAACTAAAGATCCTCAATGAGTTGAAAATGTTCTGCATGGGTAAGTGGCGCAAGATTGTTTCACAAGTGTTCTGCAGCCTTGTTAAACACTACAGTAAGAGGCAGAGTGCAGTCATTCTCGCCCGGGGAGGCTCCAGCAAACACAGACATTTGGGGGGACAATATTTTTGGAATCCGCATTCTTATGAAAATATGTGTAACTAAAGGAAAAATTTATTTAGTCTCAAAACACATGAGGGTTGCCTATTTGTGTTAAGCACAAAACGCCACTCATGTGTGGTTCTCTTTATGCATTAATTTTAGCTCATGAAAGGTGACAATAATTCTGGAGTTGATTGTGCTGTGAAAAAAATATCATATAACCGAATACAACAGCATTTAGCCAGACAGGAAGAAAACTGCAGACAGTCTCTGTCCCTCCTGACCCCACACAAAGTGAAGCAGGAACATTTGTCAATTATTTTGTGTTATTGAATCAGAAGACTTTCTTGGTGTATGTTGGTACAGCTCAATGATGGGAAAACAAAATAACGTCAGTTGCTCTGAACTGGCGTCAGCTCGATCGGCTCTGCGGTGGCACCACTAGCCAGTATAGACTGGGACTCCGTGGCAGAGACAGAGTGGCTGAGCTCCCGGAGCGAGTGCTTAGTGAGCCGGAGGCAGGTTCGCTTCAGGAGTTTCCGCACCTTCCGGCCGAGCAGCACGTACAGCACGGGGTTGACACAGCTGTTGAAGAAAGCCAGGCTGGTGACGAGCGGAAAACCCACTTTCACGACTTCACTCAGGTGAAAGGTGATGTGCATTGACAGCTCCATCAGACAGAAGATGTGAAAGGGAGTCCAGCAGAAGAAGAAAGCCAAGATGATTGCCAACACCAGCTGGGAGAAGTTGGACCGGTGCATGACGTGCGAGCGGCGAGCCTGGACTGCTAGAAGCACGCCGGTGACTGTGATGGCGGTGAAAGGCAGCAGGAAGGTGATCGTGGTGCGGACAACAACTATGATGATGTGTCTGGTGGCGGCCTTGTGCGGATCATGGTCGTGGAAGTTGTTGAAGCACTTAGTCTTCCCGTGCAAATCAATGGTGTCTCGGAACACCAGGGCGGGCATGCTGAGGCAGGTGGCAACAAGCCATATCCCCCCACAGACAATCCATGCCCTGTATACAGTGCGGTGCCTCTGAGACCAGGTGAGGTGCACCAGAGAAATGTAGCGGTCGAGACTCAGCACCGTGACAAACAGCACACTGGCATACATGTTCACCGCAGACACAAAGGAGCTGAGTTTGCACATGGCCACACCAAAGCCCCAATGAAAGTCCCTCAGCACATAGTCGATGGTGACGGGCAGAAAAAGCACAAAGACGAAATCTGCCACTGCCAGGTTAAGCAGCCACACCGTGTTCACCGACAGCCTGCTTTTGCATGTCGTCACCCAGATCACAACTGCATTGCCAAAAAGACCAAGCACAAAGGCGGTGCAGTAGACCACCACCGAGATGATGTGTGTTACCTCCCTTTGACTGTAGTCATGATCTGGCAGCTCTTCAAACTCACCATACTCGTAGTAAGTGTAGCTGTAATTGTCGAAAAGATCTATCAAGTCCTCCATCACTTCTCTTGTTTCTGGTTTTTAAAAGTATTTGTTATTGTTGTTGTTGCTATGGCTTATCCAGAGAACCTGAAAAACCTAGAAAATAAAGATTATATATGCATATTTAAAACTTCCGTGGTACATTATCCTTACTTATATTCTGTTAGTTTATTCTATTTTTAATCATAATTAAATGCTTATGAATAAGACTACTGCTCTTGCGCAGCTGCAAGCCTCGGACGTGAGTCGGATTTCCGCAAGTCCGGCAAGTTTTCCATACGCCCCGGGAATGCACCGTTTACTCCGTGCTGTACCCTCATGTTTTGATTTGGTGCTCCTTCCTTTCTTGCCAGTAATTAACAAACCCAGACAGCCAGGACACCGCTCTGAGAACACATGGTTTTGTTGCGTGCATGTCTTTCCGTGCTAGAACTAGCTGGGCGGTGGAACAGAGTTGCCTGTATAATCAGGCTCCCATTTTCGTTACGCACGGCATTTGCGTTTCTGTTTTAAAATTCAGCTTCTCCGTTCAACGGTAGGATACTGATTTTCCAATTAAACTTGGGGTATCCCTCTCAGCGATACGATTTAACGGTCATTTCCGATTAGATAATCCATACACAACTATATAAACGCATTAAGAAGTAAAATATTACCCGTCAAGCTGCAATACAGTACATACATATTAAGTACACGCTTAGTCAAGTGCAAACCAAAGGTATAATATAATTATAAAATAAATCAATAATACAAAATTGTGAAAATAACTATCATGCACAAATAAAAACTTTCACATGAAGTCGGATCTTAAAAACGTAATATATTGCGTTTAGAAATCAAACAAACTGAGACAAGAAGTTGAAAGTGTTATTTTATAAAATGCTCCATTTTCAGACAAAGTCTGCTAATGGAATACAAGAACGAAAAAACTCTCCAAAATAGCTGAGACTACAGCGCAGCCAGCTCACAAAAACATCTAACTGCCGCTGTACCGTCTTCCAAGTATACAGCACTTTCGCTGCATTTACCAAGCCCAAGAGCCAAGTAACGTGACAAACGCAGAAAGTTATCGATCGGCGGTGTGCGTAAGTGTTGTACGTTATATACCAGCTGATCGATAAGAAGCCTAATGCCCAGGCGTTTATTTCATATACTCACCGGTCAGCTGGCTACCCTCCTCTGAAGTATGAAGTTGTTTTCAGTCTGTAATGATGACCAGTTCAGCGGGCGGTGAGCTCGTCCCTCCGGCCGGCGTCACTGATGATGGGGGGGGGGGGCTCTAGCTGCTGGGTGATGGGCAGGATACCGTGGATGTCGCTCTTTGCATTGATAGATTCTCTTGAATGTCCCGTTGCTATCCACCAATATTAGGTTGTGAAAAAATAGTAACATTCTGCAAAATTGGGGGGCAGGTGTGGTCGAAAGAAAGCACCCTTAGAATGAGTTGATTTAGAGACATTATATCTCATTGGTCACTGCCTCGGATAGGCTGCAGGCCCCCTGATCAGGGTACGTGGTTAAAAGATGGATGGAGAAGGGAGCAAGGGAAAAGCTTGGCTAGCTGTGGTATTCAAGCAATAGAGCTGAATAGCTCAGTATTGTGAATTTAATTGCTGTATAGTATTAAGGTATAACTATTATTTGGCTAAACTAGCAGTGAAGTAGGCGTACTGCTACCAGTTTATGAACACAATGAATTTCAATTTCTGTACAAGCCTTCCACCAAAATCTGAGAAATCCAACTGTTGTTCAAGTGTCAACTGGTGGTTAAACAGTATATATATATAGGGGGGACCCTGTGCATCTATTATTTTCTTTTTTTATTACAGCCGAGCTTTATTTGTACAGCCAGTTTGAATTCTCACCATGACTTAGCATACCATGATATAGCAGAGGTCCCATTGTACTTTTCAACATCTTACTTGCTTGTTTTGTCTTTCACTGTCTTGTCTTATGCTGCACTGCTGTTTGACCTGCACTCTCCTGTCTTGTATTGCACTATTATTTGTCCTATTCTCCTGATGCCCAACTCTGAAACAGTAGCATGAGTTTCACTGTGTTCCTTGGACCACATGTGATAATAAAACTTGAAACTTTGTTTGTACAAAAGAACATAAAGGTGGAGTTTTTTTCTCTCTGACCCCACTTAGTAACAGTATTGAGGCCGTATCACATTACATATATTTTTCCTCAGAAAAAAAAGTCGGGCTTCTGCAACTCAGACTGTTGTTCTACACTGCTTGCCTGAGAAACCGGTTCTAGCCCCATGGAGGGGGTTATATTAGGGCCTTCATGCTCCCATTGCCAGACTTCTCTGCTGCCATGCATGGAGCAGGAGATGGGCACCCATGGCAGAGTGTGGCTGTGGTATGGATGGTATGCACCCAAAAATGTTTAAGAGGGACTAATTCACTTTACTTCCCCTACAGGGAATTTCAGGCCAGTGTAGAAATGATGCAATGATTGGCCGTCTGCAAGGGAAGTCACTGCTCTTGACTCATGGAAAAATGGAAGGAAGAAAAAATATCTTTCTTTTTTTTTTCACAAGAATGCACTGATGTTTGACAGAGAAAGCTTTAAACAGCTAGAACAGTTACATTGAGGGGCATTGGGGGGGACATACAGTGCCGCCCCTGGCCAAATTGGGGCCCTAAGCAGAATTTTATTTCGAGCCCCCCCGCCCCATGAAAAAAAAGATGAGTAAAAAAAAATCCACTAACAATCTTTTCTTTTTTCTGTGCACTCTTTCCTAACAACTTTTATACAACGTTCTTAGCGGTAAATTGATCTTGACAGCTGTTGATTTAACATCTAGCTTATAAATTGAAGAACAGTCATAGACTACTAAGCACTTGTAAGTCGCTCTGGAAAGGAGCATCTGCTAAATGCGGTAAATGTAAAATGACTATCACAAAATGCGATTTAGGTTTACAACCTTGCGGTGTCAGATTACTCGTCTCTTTTTTTCCTCTCCTGCCTTGGGCTGACTTGGTGCCCTACGCACGCCTCAGGCAGCGATGCGCATCATTTGCGCATTTGCAGAGAATGCGTCCCCTTGCGGAAAATGGGGTCCCCCATGGATCGTGGGGCCCTACGCACAGCGCGTGTTCTGCGTGTAGGGAGGGGCGGCACTGGGGACATGGATACCCTTGCAGGTCCTGGGGGGCAAGCACTTGACTGGGGCCTGTGAATATGTAATTTTAAATGTAAAACTGGGCAGGGTGTCGTGTCTGAGGGGATGAAGGACACGGAAGCAGGCATTAAGGCCAAGGAAAAGGGGTTTTATTAACCTCAAAAGAACAACTGGAAATGAACACAACTGCAAGGGCTCAGAACAGGAGGAGGAGCAGAGGCAACATTAGAGAGATTAGATGTCAATGACCGGACTGGCTAACTCAGCACTGGGAAGCACTTTTATACAGGACTGATGAGGGAGCAAACGAGAGGCAGCTGGAGTGATTAACACAAGGGCAGGGACAAGAGGTGCGACAAATGAGTGATGGGCGTGGCATGTTAGGGCCACGTCAGGGAGGAGATAGGAGGCTGAATGATGGGCGTGGCATGTTAGGGACACGTCAGAGAGGAGATAGGAGGCTGAGTGATGGGCGTGGCATGTTAGGGCCACGCCAGGGAGGAGGCTGAGTGATGGGCGTGGCATGTTAGGGCCACGTCAGGGAGGAGATAGGAGGCTGAGTGATGGGTGTGGCATGTTAGGGCCATGCCAGGAAGGAGATAGGAGGATGGGTGATGGGCGTGGCATGTTAGGGCCACGTCAGGGAGGAGATAGGAGGCTGAGGCAGATGTGACACAGGGAGGAATGTTTTTCCTCAAAGTTTTGTACATTTAGTTTAATTCTAGATTTTTAAATTATCAGCGTTGTCTCCAGGCTACCACAGGCCCCTTGTTCCCTTATTGAGAAACACATGAAGGCATCGATTGCAAACATGTAACAGAGAGAGTGACGTCATGGGACGTTCCCAGTGGGGCACCCACTGACTTCACCCTTTTTTGAAAAAGTTTAACACACACTCACATTTTCATCAGACGCCTTACACATTACCCTTGGTTTGGTTCATTTTCAGCTCATTCTGTGTTTGTTTATTCTGCAGCCGCTGGTTTCCAAAATAACTTTTTCATTATCCTGGCAACAGCATCAACAAACGTAATCAAAGACTGTGTCAAGTCATAAGTACCAGCACTAGAAACAGCATTGTATAAATCTACAGGGGCCTTGAGACACTTCTTCTAGAAGTGTTTAGCTAAGACGCTGCTGTGGAGATGATACCACTAATGCCTGTTTTTCCTGCCAAAGCTTCATCCAGCTGTCAGCGTTTGCCAGTGCTGACCACGGGCTCAGTCGCAGCAGCAGCTTGGTTCCAATGATTCCAGTTCACCGCACAGCCCCACACACACGGAGCTTTCACCCAGAAGCAGAGGTGGAAATTTCAGGTCCAGAAAGTACAAATCCAGACCAGGATTTTGTTTCAACCAACCAGTTGAGTACTCGGTATGCTCAACTGGACTCTTTATGCTCAACTGGATGGTTGAAACTAAATCACGGTCTGGATTTGTACTTTCTGGACCTGAAATTTCCACCTCTGCCCGGAAGTGAAAGATTATTTGGGCAGCTGACTGATTTTGGCACACAGTCTCATCACTGAGGGGACGATGTACAATATCCTTGTTTCTTGTGCTGATTGATAGTGTGACAGTACAAACAAATAGTCTTCATTTTTAATGCACAAGTGGCCTCTAGTGTAACTATTATATGTATCAACGCAGAGCGGCAGACTGTCTGATATTTTTTCTGTACTGTATATCAGTGGTGATGAGCAGTTAGTCTCATATCTACCATGCAAACCAATGCCACAAAATCTTTTTTCTGTCACTGTGCAAGGAATTTTGAATTCATATCTCCTGCATACAGTCTAGGTCCGGCAAAACACTGCAGTGACAGTCAGCAGGTTTTTCCTCATAAATCTGCACAATTTTCACCCTGCAGGCTGTCTGCTTTTACCTAAACATAAATGGATGCAGAATACTGTTCAGCTTCTCCATGCCACACTGACGGGGCTCTGAACAAGTCCTAGGTAACATGCTAATAATACAGTTCACAAGAATCCAGGAGTATTCGTGAGCATACAAAGTACGTTTTAAATTTATTTTGCAACAATATTCTATAACAGCCCAAGTATGGCATGAAGGAGCCTTGAAAATGTGTGCTATTTCAGGTGAGCCTCAATATGTTTACATACAGCTGCGTATACACACCTCCGAGTTTAACGCGGAAATTTCATACTTTCAAGCATCTTCCTGAAGCTGTGGCACTCAGCTCCTGTGTAAGCGGGGAGATGGTGGCGGGGGAGCGGGTGTATTGATAGGGGCGCGCACCTGTGCGCGTATGCTCATCCGTGAGCGCGCATGGGAGGGAGCGAAAACGGGTAGGGTTGGGGTTGGTGAGACACTTGCGCGTTCGCTGCATCGCAAGAGCTGCCTTCGTGCATCGCAACTGGCCACCGCCTTCCAGCCGTCTCCCCCAGCCCCTGCTACTGCCGTTGTAGGAACCCGTTTGATAAATGAAGAAATCCCCGTAATAAATAGCGCCCGCTCCGCCTCGATGGACCCCAGGCTCCCCATTGCTTTGCCATGTTAATATCGTTATTTTTTAACATTCAAATATGAATCATGTATCTGATATTTGTTTCAAGTCTTCTCGCAAGCATCCTTGTGTCCTGGCTGAGTCTAATCGCGGTAGCATCAACTGGTATGTATTATATATATATATATATATAAAAATCCGTGATTCCTATTTTTCGGAGGCATCGTTTAATGTCTTGGTCTTATTTTTGATATTACTGCGCTTTTAGAGGATGTTTTATCTAAATTATTTATTATGCACAGCTTATTTAACAGCAGGTGGGAAACGGCTGGATACGACCAATTCTGCATATTTTATTGTAGTGTTGTTCAATTATATACTGTCTTTTTTTTTTTTTTTTATAATCCTGATTTCAGTCGCGTAAGCGCAGATATTAGCACGTGATGGAGATAACAGGTTTTGACAGATAGTACTGTAGCTAACGGTAAGTCGTCGAAACGGTTTTTAACAGTGAATTGCGAACGACTATATGTTCGAGAATCATGAATCGTAGGATATTAAATCAGACGTCTATAACGTTTTTAGGGCAAATTGATGTCATGAGGCATAATGTAAGACGCATCAGTTTTATTGGACATGATTCTGCTTTGTTTCTCGTTGACAAGTTAAGGAGAGTTTGCTGGCAATATCAATCTTCTGTAAATATCATCTTTTCACGTTATCCTAACTGGACTTTTCTTAACGTAGCATATTTATGTGCATACATGCCATGAATATTTTTTAGGTACGTGGTCCACATGAAATGCCAGCGTACTGCGATATCTTTGCGATATGCTGAAGGATGTGCCTGGGGACTCATGCCTTCTTATCTCATCCTCATCATTCCTCATGGTTCATATATAATTTATCTGTTTTATTTTTCTTTTCCTTACTCGTTTGCGGGTTCTCTGCAACTGTTGCGATTCTCCCCGCAGTTACCAGCGCAGTAGAGAATGAATTTCTGAAGGCTGCAACGTCGCCTGGCATAAGCAGTGACAACTCAACCCGACACAGGGAAGAGCGTGAGGTCACCTATCCTTCCAGGCTCATCTATTACCTGAACGAGGATTCAGAGAGCACTTACCATGACCTGGATACTAAGACTCGGAACCAGGATGGAGAGAGTCAGGTGATACTGCAACGGCAACATATGTCCTGAGATGATAAAGGCTGACCACCAGAGCTGGGCTGGGATTAAAATCAGCCCTGGACTTTGGAGTCCCCCATGATAAATTCTGCCAAGCAGGGAGTCCCTATGATTGGGGAGGGGTCCCTCATGATAAATTTTGCCAGGCAACAAAAATACCTGGTATGCCAGACAACCAGTCCAGGCCTGTTGACCACATTTTGTCTGTATGACATAGGTTTCCAGTCCGTATGACACAGGTCTCCAGTCTGTGTGACATAGGTCTCCAGTCTGTGTGACACAGGTCTCCAGTCTGTATTGCACAGGTCTCCAGTCTGTATTGCACAGGCCTCCAGTCTGTGTGACACTGGTTTCCAGTCTGTATAGCGCAGGTCTCCAGTCTGTGTGACACATGTCTCCAGTCTATATTGCACAGGTGTCCAGTCTGTATGACACAGGTCTCCAGTCTGTGTGACACAGGAATCCAGTCTGTGTGACATAGGATTCCAGTCTGTGTGAGATAGGTCTCCAGTCTGTATTGCACAGGTCTCCAGTCTGTGTGACATAGGATTCCAGTCTGTGTGACATAGGATTCCAGTCTGTGTGACATAGGTCTCCAGTCTGTATTACAGCTCACTGAAGTGGAATCCTCATTCATTTACCCTGATGTATTTCTATCCCACATGTCCCATTTTACTTGGTTTGTGGGAATAAGGCCGGAGCTGCCTTGGTTAGTGTGCCATGGTTAGCTGTGAGGGTTGAAAGATAAAGCCCTTGCCCTCACGGCAGTACTAATCACCTGCTCCAGTGTCAGACTCTCTCATTTCCTGTCAGACTCCAGGAAACACACCCTGGGACTGCCATTCCTCATAGACTGCACTGAAATACACCACACTTAAACTCATTAAAGGGGAAGAGGTCATTATATCAGATATGATGCACCCTGCACTTCAGTATCCCAGTGAGTGCTGCGTTAGAGTAACGTTCATCCAGCCGATGGGCCCCGGGTGATTTCCTGGAGAAATTATTGATCTGATTTTGGTTGTAGGATGCCTCATAAATTTAGCTTATGCAGCAGATCTGTGTGAGAATTATACCCACGCTGACTGGACTCTCTGCTCTGCTTGTGTGGTCCTGTGTAGCAGTGCACTGTCATCTAAACCCCGTTATTACATCTGCAGGTGGTCCACCTCGCTCAAGCCAGTTTTCAGTTAGAGGCCTTTGGCTCCAGATTCATATTGGATCTCACATTGAACAAGTAAGTACTGTTTAATGTATGACACTCTCCAAAAATACTGGGAGATTAAGTTAATTGAGACATGCTCAAGAAATCTGGGTTTATGACCAAAATATAAATGGCAGACAAATGTAAAGAATATCCCTTTGAATTATGGGTAATTCTACAAATACCTATGTATCATTATCCAGCAGTAGCACAATTTGTGTCCAAGCACACATTTAAGAAGGGCACAAATATTGGGACAAATGACTTCATGGGTGTTTCTGATTGTCCAAGCGTTTTATTTTTCACAATCGGTTTGGCACACATTACAGACCTGTGCCATGTTTTGAAACCGCATTTGAAATCTTTGACTTGAGTCTAGCAGAAAAGGTAGACAGCTGGGGACAGGCCAAGGACCTGTAATCAAAAGAGAAAACAAGAATATCAGTGTGTGACAGAAAAATGTGTCTACGTGTGAAGAAAAATAATCAGAACTGCTGTTAGTGAAGTTCAAAATAATTCTGAGTGTGTGATACAAAACCAGAGTCCAAGAAAAAACAGAGGTTTTCAAAGTAGTACCACAGGGCTAGCCGCAGTAATTATATAACAGTGTCATACGAATGGAGGAGACTAAAACAAACATGCATCAGAACGATGAAAAAGGCAACAGCCGTAAGTCACTAATTCATCAGTATGGCGGTGGGAGTACTGAGAAACGAGGACCTTATCACTTGTGTCACACATTAGATTATGTCTGTCAGCTGCCAGATGTGGCAGCTGTGAGGTTGCTGAGAAGCAGGGCTTCGACCCAAAATGAACTGTGCATGTAACACATCAGACAGTAGCTCATCAGACAGGAAAAGCAGAACGTTTTATAGTAGCATTTTAAGTAAGTTATCCAGTCTGAATCCCATGAAGTCCCACAAGCAGCGATGCAAAAGGCCACACTTTAAGCTGGCGAGGCATCGCACAAGAAGAAACAAAACGTCTGGCGATTTGAGACTTGGTGCAGCTGTGGGACCATCAGATATACAATGAATTTTTCGCTGTTTCTGCTTCTTTCAGTTCAGTTAATTGCCCCAATACTTATGCTCACCGAACTCATGGTGGACCATCCCAATATATCCAAACAGCTCGGTGTTCATCTGCGTTTCCCTAAACTACCTAAACACACAAACACATGTTTGTCCAGTATTTAGCCTTTTGTAACATTTTCATCATGACTATCTATGAGACAAGATGAAATTGGCTATGATGCCGACAGGCCATCTGTCTGTGGACCTGCCATGCCCCAGAATGAGCCTATAAGCCCAGCCTTGATCCGTGCAAAGGCACTCCATTGTAACCTTTCTCACGTAATTCACCGGTTTGTCATTTCAAGTGTCACATTAATGATTTGCGCCACTCGCTTAAGCAATAATGTCTTCATTGATATAGACTTAGAAGATGTGATTGTGACTGCCTTGTCTGCGTAGATGGCAGGAAGAAGGGCGATTATTATCCCAACCAGATGAGCGGCCGAGCTGCCACAGACCCAGGGAGGCATGACTGCTGCGTTACCCTGCGCTTGTGCTGATTTTGAGCAGATGTAGCCGGGACGTTACTGTTATCCCAGATGCAGAACAAATCCTGACTGTCTCGGGGGTTTGTTTTTGAACAGACGGGTAGTGACCCTGTTTATTATTTGGGAAGTAGACAGCCATTTTGCCATTCTGCTCCCTCTCAATGTGTGAAAGAGGAAAAAAGTCTTCAGGTAGTGCAGCAGCAGGCAGAGTCCCGCCCGGAGCGGCATCCCTCCCCGTCTCTCGCTCACTTTGTCTCTCTGTTTTTTCATTGTCATGTATCTGCTTCCGTTGCTTCCTATAGCGCTGATGGGACAGTTGTCAGGTAATAGAGGATACGGCATATATGGCTCCTTATAAGAGAACTGGTCTTGGTTTTTAACAATGGGTGTCTGAGGCTTCCTGAGAATGTTTTTTCCTCTCGTGGTTTTTTGTGGTAGTGGCAGACTGCTGCACATGACACATAGGCCTACGTTTCCTAGCTATTCACACTTCCTTATTTTTTCTGGTGTTCTGGGGAAGACAGTGAGCTACAGGGGTCGCCATTTTTTCATTAGAATGGTTTTATATTAATGTATAGCAAATCATGTTAGTCCTTTTTCAATTTGTTTGTCAGAGTTGGAGGGTAAGGTTATGTTTCTCTTTTGCCCGTGAAAATGCCTGTTTTTAAAGTGGCAATACAGTACTCTCTAAACTCAAACAGATTTCAGAAGGATGCAGTTCAGAATTGTTCGTAACACGCTGAAGGTTAAGGGAAGGTGTCCCCGGCAGGTTTGATCCGATGAGGACATGGTCAGAAGCTGTATTGGGGGTTGATGCAGGCTGGGGGGGCCCTATAAGAGGTTTACAGCAGAGGGGGCCAGACCAGTTAGTGCCTTGTGTCGCTGAACAGAATTTTGTCCGTGGCACTGATCCACATGGCGTTCGAAGTCACCTCACCTGAATGTGCCGCTGAAATTCGGTCGCTGTGTTAATGGGGGCTCTTTATTCTGGTTTAGTCTGGCTGTAGACCCAGAAAGCTAATTTCAAGGGTCCACAGTGCTGCTTTCTGCATTGCGCCATGCCCCTGCGGACATGGATTTCATTGCAGCAGCCCCCCCAAAGTCGCCCCCCCAACCACTCCCCCCTGAAACTCAGTGTGTACCCACAGTCTGCCCTGCTTTTCTGTAGCAGATAGACACCACATCTCCACTCTGCTTTCTACTGCAGTCTCTTCCTCACTTCCCTCTCTGCTCCCCACCCCAGGCACCCTCACACCCGGCCCTTCCCCCCAAACACACTGCAGCGTTATTCTGCATTGCTGCTGCCTGCTTCCTTCCCTCTCTCTCTCACACACCCCCACATACACGCACTCTGCAGCGTCAAACTCAGTTTCTTCTTGCCACACCGTTGGGTTAAAAATAGTCCCTCATTTCAAAGATTCGGCCCAGTTCCTTTCCCTGCTGCGCTCAGTGGGCTCTCAGTGCCCGGAGCTGCCGCCATCGGCTACGTCAGGTCAGGATTGATATGTACTAACCACAAAGGGTAAATGTCAAAAGGAACTTTGTCGTCATGTGTTGGGTTTCCCTCAAGAGAAACCTCCAAAGTTTCAGGAGTTTCAAAAAGTGCTGGTTTAACCGATTTCCCCTTAGTTACTCTGTTAAATATGTCAATGATTGACAGCACATGGTCATCAATCCCACAGTTAATTTCCTTCATTACTAGATTCATTTTCATTCTAGTTTTACACTTATCTTCTTAATTTACAGAAATATGTGACAAGGGATTGGGTTTGGAGAGATACTTTATTATGGGCGTGAGTGTCCCCTTCCTGCGCTTGTGGGGTCAAGGCAAGGGAGGGTTCACCCGAAAAAGGAAACATTTGTCAAACTAGGGATCCTCTTTGCTGTAGCTGAAGCAAAATAGAACAAAACCATTAGCACATACAGGGATCGAGGGACAGTAATGGTGCAGTAAGTAATTGTTAGTAGAATCCCAGACTCCTTGCCTCGACCATTCATGTTATTACAATATCAGGAGATCAGGAGGTCAGAGGCTGAGGTGTGTAAAGCCAACACTAGCCATGGGCACAACGGACAGCAGCCATTTCCCCAAATTGTTTAAAATGTAGGGGCCATAACAATAGATGTTATTCGGATGTAGACAACAGCTTAGATCATATTTTCCTTTACCTTTTTAATTCATGCCGAAATTCTGTCCAGGTCTCACTGATGCTCAGTTTTCTGTCCATATTTCCCTAACACTGGCCTACAGCCTCTGTTTTTTAGGTGTTCTGATCCTTAGGTCTGGCCAGCAAGGTCCAGTACAATCAACCAATAGGCATCCCTCAGGCCCTTCCATATTGGTGAAAAGTGACCACAACAGCCTGGGATCTCACCGTCACTTTTTAGTGAAAGTGACCAGTCCCCTGGGATCTCACCGTCACTTTTTGGTGACACGTGACAAATTCCCTGGGATCTCACCATCACTTTTTGGTGACACGTGACAAATTCCCTGGGATCTCACCATTACTTTTCGGTGAAACGTGACTAGTTCCCTGGGATCACAACAGCCTGGGATCTCACCGTCACATTTCAGTGAAAGTGACCAATCCCCTGGGACCTCACCATCACTTTTTTTGTGAAACGTGACCAATCCACTGGGATCTCACGATCACTTTTAAATGGGGCGATGGTGGCGCAGGAGGTAGTGCTATTGTTTGGCAACCGGAGGGTTGCAGGTTCAAGCCCTGCTTCCTCCTAATCCCATCAAAGTGTCCTTGAGCAAGACACTGAACCCTGGTGAGCAGGTTGGTGCCTTGCATGGCAGCCTCTGCCACCGGTGTGTGGATGGGTGAATATGAGGTGTGAATTGTAAAGTGTTTTGAATGCTCGTAGGAGTAGGAAAGTGCTATATAAATGCAGTCCATTTACTTTTTGGTGGAAGTCTGAGATCTCACCATCACTTTTTGGTGAAACATGACCAATCCTCTCAGATCTCACCATCACTTTTTGGTGAAATATGACCAATTCCCTGGGATCTCACAATGACTTTTTTGTGAAACGTGACCAATCCTCTGGGATCTCACCATCGCTTTTTGGTGAAATATGACCAATCCCCTGGGATCTCACCATCATTTTTTGGTGCAATGTGACCAATCCCCTAGGGTCTCACCATCACTTTTTGGTGTAATGTGACCAATCCCCTGGGATCTCTCCATCACTATTTGCTGAAACGTGATCAATCCCCTGGGATCTCACCATGACTTTTTGGTGAAACATGACCAATCCCCTGGAATATCACCACCATTTTTTGCCTTTCGGACCACTGACTATGGAAGCTTTATGAACAACTGAGCACCATCCACTTCTTCATCGAAGGTTCTTCCTTCTGTGTGGTCTCTGTCCATCTTTCTATCACTCAACTCAAATGACAGGGTATGTGAAGCAGAACTGTATGTGTCTTTTGAACTGGCCCACGGTTTTAACAATAGCCATGTCCTCTGCCATGCTAGCCTGCCTGACATGACTGTCTTACCCCTCCTTCCCAAAAGTAGAGAAGAGAATTATGGGAAAGGACAGGATAAAAATGCCAGAATGAACTGATTTGCCTTTTGCGCCCTCCAGTGACCTGCTATCTTCAGATTACGTGGAGATCCACTATGAAGATGGTGGCAAGCCCATGCTGTCAAAGGTAAGACCTTCAGCCCTGCAACTGTTTGTAGTAAAGGTGGCGGGAGCTGAAGAGACCTTCTTCTTCTTCTCTGATTCCTGAACAGGATGGAGTTGTGGAGCTGAGCTGGTGACCACACGTAGATGTTTTTATTGACTTAATGTCACGAAGTGGCTGACAGCCAGTATTTAAACAGTCAGTACCAGTACCTTGCCATGTTTAATGTCTGATCCCAGTTCATTTCTAATTTTGTTCTGGGATAGTGCAAACTGAATGTATTATATTTGTGGCCTAATTAAATTAAATGGCCTAATTTCTGCAGTCTCATGAGGGCCCGACTCCAGGGCTGCTGTAAGTAATTGGTTATTTGGACAGGATATGTTTGAACACAAAGAATCACATGATTTCTCATATTATTGTTGTTTATGACTCTTTTGTTTCAGTAGTACTTTACAATGCAAATGCCATTGTCAGGGTGACCATAACTGTTCAGATCTTCCAGATCTGGACCTCTGGCTCTGTCTTCATACTTCCCATCTCTCCCTCAATCCAACACAGCTATCTGTATTATCTGGAAACATCATTGTTCCAAAATCAACTTGTCGGCATGTCACACAAAGAGCCCACATTCCCGCTCTCACAGAGTTCACACAAATGCAGTGTGTGGCTATGTCCAGTGCCGTAAAACTGGGCGCTCGATCTGAAGGGAGCAACTGGCAGGATTATAAATGTGAGTGCTTTAAGGGCCTGCAGAGAGCGGCTGTGATCTTTATGATAATTTGTGTTAAACAATAATGAAGCCACGCTTAGGACACTACGGAAACAGTATTGCGTTTCGTCTCAGAATGGAGCGTTTCCATGACATTGCTGGTGTTCCCCGGGCTTTGATGAGAATCAGAGATGGGGCACGCTCACGTTGCCTCTCTGCAGCTCACTGCCACTGCGGCTGTTGAGTCAGGAAAGGGGATGATGGTGGGGGGGGGGGGGGGGGGTGATACCAAGGCCCTTATTCAGCAGGACTGTGTTTGT
>JAODKC010000001.1:40064605-40086374 GCA_026777985.1 Mormyrops attenuatus
CAGGTATATAAGATTCTAACAGGTCTGGATGCTGTTCAGCCAAATGGCTACTTCAATATTAGTTTAAATACTAGAACCACTGGTGGAAATTAGTGGGAGAACATTTTAAACTGAATTTGAAAAAACACTTCTTTACACAGCGTGTAGTTAGAATATGGAGTAGTCTTCCTGCTAGTGTAGCGCAAACCCTGGGTTTCTTTAAATCAGAGCGAGATAAGATTTTATCAATTCTGAGCTATTAGTAAAGTTCTCCCCAAACGAGCTTGATCGGCCGAATGGCTTCCTCTCGTTTGTAAATTTCTTATGTCCTTATGTTCTCCACACGCTAAAAAGACGTTCATCTCCATTAACGGCAACCGCGCTCTCTCCACAGCGGACGAGGAGATGCTGCTCTCCACGCTCACAGAGATGTCCTGGCTGAGACGCAGGAAGAAACGCGCTGTGGGTATCTGCCCAGTGTTTCCCTCCCACCTACCATGCTGGTTTACATGCTCCACCAAACCCGTATTACCTGTGTTACCGTGCCCTGAAACTTACCCTCATCTTAGGAGCATAAATATCACCACTCAGGGCAGTTTGGACGTATATACTACCAACATCATCTTAAAATATGATCCAGTACTGACCTGCATTCATCCAGGAACTGGCCCACAGCTATCGTACCCGGAATCTCTTTCCAGCCCCCACTGTGCGCTTTGTGCTGCTGTAAGCCGCCCCCATCCCATTCCCGTCCTTCTTTTCCTGAATCAGCAGTAACAGTGCTGTTGTTAACCATGTCCTTCTACCACAGTTTTTTATGCTTGGCTGGTTTCCTCTCTGTCCCCTTTGCTCCAGATTGGTGATGTTTGTATGTTTTTCTGAATTGTTTCTTACAGATAGTGTCCTCAGTTACACTTCTTAAAATAAAATGATTCTATTTCCATGCATGCAGGCACATTTCAGCCCCCGTATTTGTTTAATTCACAAAAGCTCAATTAGTCTTTAACAAACACACAGCCCCTACAGGGTCACGCTGTCTGTCACTCTCTCTCTCTTACTGAAAACTGTTGCCCCCATCGTTATATAGGCAGCCTGAACCTGCCTGTCTCCTTACAGATCCCCCACAGCGTCTTCGAGGAGATGAAGTACCTGGAGCTCATGATAGTCGCCGATCACAACATGGTGGGTGCCCCCTAGTGGTGATTCCACAAGCCTGCACTTTCATCATCTTTCAGATCATGTACTCCCTAAGATACAGTTCCCCAGTGCAGTTTGCAGCCTGCTGAAATGCATCCTAATCAGCTAATTACCAAGTTTAGTAGATGTGTTTGAGGAGAAATCAGCAAACTGTGCTGGATTCTGGCCCTCCAGGACTGGAACTGGGGAACCCTGCCATAAGACTGCTTTTAGTGTTCGGCCTTATGCAGCAGATTAAAAGCTAAATAAGAAATTAAGATGGATTTTGGTGAAGTGTCTGTATTTTTACGTAAAGTGCTGCGCTTGTAAACACCCCGTCTTCCCTCATTATGTCATTTCCCTAAGTCAGTTTTGTAGAATATCACATCTTTTTTCACCCTTATTACCCCCCACTGCCACTTTGTCCCTACATGGGGCAATGTTTGCCTAATTTAGCTTGTTTGGTGGATTAAGAACGATAATAGATTTTGATTAAAGGACCCTGAGTGATGTCTCATATCTTGAGAGGTGGGTGCTTTTGCATGTAAACAAACAGGAAGGCACATTTCGCCTGACAGCCTTTATGAAGCAATATACAATATGTTTTTTTGAGCAGAAAATGATTTAAAATAGATATAAAACGTTACATTTGATTAGAAAATGTTCTTAGTGTTCAGGGAAGATTTACTCAGTAAAAGTTTGCACAGTAGCAGCTATTTGTGGCTTGAATTTTACTTAACACGACAAACCTACATAAGCACTTAACACAACATCACCCTAACTGGTTCAGGTGCTAACCTTTTCCGCCTGAGCATGCATGTGGTCCTTCTCTTCATGCAAAGAATTACAAGCTAATTTATGTTTTGATACATCTTTAAGTTAAAGCCTTTCTGAAACATTGTGTGTATGTTTTAGACTTACCCATTTTTATTTTCAGCTATTCTTTTTAGTCTTTTTTGTGTTTTGAAAGCAATGGGTTGCATTTGTTTTAAGGAACTATACCCCTATGTTGTTCAAATAAAAATATTTTGGTATACGAGCCTTTGGCCATTTCTTTAGTGGTTTTGACAAGTTGTTTCCAGTGACTCTGCAGTCGTAAATTTGTCAACCATTTAGAGCTTTGCAAACATATTTACAAATATGGAAATCCACTGCGTAGTATTTCATATCTCATTCCTAATTGAATCAATATTGAGTCAAATTGAATGGAATCATTAGCTTGTCGAATTGGGGCCTCTGTGCCAATACCTAGCCTAAAATAAAGCTTGTTTTCTCGAAATAACGAGATAATTTGGCAGTGCGGCAGCGTGAGCTACACCTTTTAAAAGGACTTGCAGCTTATATACAGTTTACATTGATATCTGTGGGTTGGTCTGTATGCCTGCCACAGTGTAGATGGATCAGTGTGCGGCTCAGAGTGTTTGGCTCAGTGGAATAACCTCCAAGGATTCAGACAGTGTGTGTGGATTTAAATGTGGCTGTGAAGGTTTTTTGCTGATTTTATTATAGATGTTGTGTGCAGTGAAATGACAGCATTTCCCAGGACATGACCATCACGCCACGGTAAAACACCACACTTCAATTCAGCTTTAAATGCATGGATGCACACATTAAGTCACAGAGTACTCAGCTGGTTGGTTGAAACATAATCTTGGTCTGGATTTGTATTCTCTGGACCTGAACTCTCCATCTCTGGTTACAGTACATGTACAAGGAGCGGCACGCATTGCGTGATGGCCCCATGGTGCCACAATTTGTTTGCCCTTGTAATTGTTTAGAGAAAATTATCTTGATATTTAGAGAAAATGAGATTTGTCATCACGTTATTTCAAGAAAACAAGCTTTATTATCTTGAGAGAGTGAGATGGATGATCTCATTATCGCTTGATAATGACATTACATTAATAATTACAAACACAGCCATCATCTTCAGCTTCTATCGGTAGTTTGGAACTTCTCTTTCCTGTTGCCCATGTAGATATTCATGTCCCACTCCCATCCTGTCACATGAAGGCAATTTGCCCTCTGAGTCATAACACCAGCATAATTCTGTAACACAGAACAGCTGTAGCCACAGTGCAGATGTTATCTTTATTTTGAGAGTTTTGCTTTGTCATTGAAATACAACAGAAATGGACGTAGACCCTGGAAAGAGCTGGCCTGTTTCTGAGGTCTTTGGGGAAAAATCTGCAGGATTGTGAGCTGCCACATTCACCCTCATGTCTTCTCTCCCCCTGTCCTATAGTATAAGAGACACAAGACCAAGCAACACGCCAAGAACTTTGCCAAATCCGTGGTGAATCTGGTGGATGGTGTGAGTAGCCTGGGGAAAATGGTGGACAGCATGGGGAAGGAGGTGGTTAGAGTTAGGATCCCATCTTGTCTGCACCTCCACAAGGAGGTGGTCAGGGTTGGGATCCCGTTCTGTTTGCACCTCCACAAGGAGGTGGTTATGGTTAGGGTTAGGGTTAGGACCCCTCTCTGTAAAGAAAATGCCAGTGAGAGAGAACATTTCTGCCACTACCTCGAACAGGACATGGTGACATAGGGCGAGGCCAGACTTGCCCTTAGGCATCCTCTGGTGTTTCCTGCAGCCACGTGT
Organism: Mormyrops attenuatus; assembly: GCA_026777985.1. Taxonomy (NCBI): domain Eukaryota; kingdom Metazoa; phylum Chordata; class Actinopteri; order Osteoglossiformes; family Mormyridae; genus Mormyrops; species Mormyrops attenuatus. The sequence goes on from JAODKC010000001.1 coordinate 40,068,363, forward strand.
TTCCTGTTCTGTGCAGTAATGCTGTATGTCTAACCATGGCTTCTTGTCTTCCCCTGCCCCTCTGTCCCCTGTGCTGTGTGCTCCTGTATGCATTGACAGGAACCCACACAAACTTAACCCTAGCGCCCTTTGACCCTGTCCCCATGTTGTGCATCCACCTCTCTGCTCTGCCTGCCAATGGCCTTGTCCCTCTGCTTCTTCTTCCAATCTCAGGTTTTCAAGGACCAGCTGCACACGCGAGTGGTTCTGGTCGGCATGGAGATCTGGACTGAACGGGACCAGATTCCCATAAGCGTGCGGCCCTTGGAGATGCTGCGTGACTTCGCCAAGTACCGGCAGCACAACATCAAGCGGCATGCAGATGTGGTGCAACTCTTCTCGTAGGTCCCTGCCTCCCTCCTACCACCAATTTGATTCGCTTTTTCATCCTGTCACTCAACCCTTCAAAGTGGCTGAGGACCCAAGATTCATGGTGAAGATTTTGGGTTAGAGTTGTGGGTTGGGGGTTCAAGTCTGATTTGTATGATTTGCATTGTTCTACATAGAAGGCTTCAGAAACAAAATAAAACAAAATAAATAATACTGAATGGTTCTACTTGCTAAGTCGGCTGATATTTGTCTCAGCAGCAACGTGACATTTCACTACCGCAGAAGCAGCACTGCCTACTTTGCGGGTGTATGTTCATCAAGCCGGGGAGTCGGTGTCAACGAGGTGAGCCTCCCCATCTCCACAGGCCATTGTACCCATCTGAGTCGACACAAGCGTACGACATCTGGTGCTGTCCCTCCGCAGTACGGCAATACGTGGACGATGGCTGCCTCGCTTTTGCAAAGCCTGGCCCAGAACCTGGGCATCCTGTGGGACCCAGCCATCAGGAGAAGTATGTGCCTGCCTTACCCGTCCCACACATGTCCATCCTGCACAGCCGCACATGCCTGTGTTACACAGCTGCACATGTCCATCCCGCATAGCTGCATATGCCTGTGCGACACAGCCGCACATACCTGTCCCACAAAGCTGCACACAGCTGCACGTCTGTCCCACACAGCCACACATGCCTGTCCCACAAAGCTGCACACGACACACATGTCTGTCCCACACAGCTACACATGCCTGTCCCACAAAGCTGCACACGACACGCATGTCTGTCCCACACAGCTACACATGCCTGTCCCACACAGCCGCATGTCCTTCCCACACAGCTATACGCAGTCCCACGTCTGTCTCACACAACCACACATGCTCTTCCTCACCACTTTGCACAAACACACAAACTGTAGAACTGGCAAGTCACTAAGGGCACTATGGGCAATACTACCCAATTTTAACAATATCTGTCTACAGTCAGTCCTGTTACAATGTGACTAATCCATTCCTGAAAAACCACGAGTTCACTAAAATACTCATATTGAGCAGGAAAATTAGGGCTAGGGGAACTTCAAAACTTAGTAACTTACGCCAAACAAAATGAAATAAATGATAAAAACTAATACCAGTGGCCGATAATTATATTCATTGTAATTAAGATATAATAATGATAATACATTAATAAAATATATCATGAACATCTCCAGTGGGTCTTATGAGTCTCCGGAGAATTGCCTAGTAACTGCTTCAACCGAACATGCCGATTAGCCGGGAATAGTGATGGCCAAAATGACTCCATGAACCATTTGCTGTATTTTCTGACCCCGCTAGATGGTGCTCTTGGTTTACTTTTTTTTTGGGGGGGGGGGCTTTTTTGGACAGAGAGCCCTATCTAGTGGGGTCAGAAAATACAGCAAATGGTCCATGAAGCATCCTTTTGCCCATCATCAGTCGGTAGTAGTGCGCCACAGCCACCATGCGGCCGGGCACGCACACAGCACAAACACAACCGGATTACGGTGTGCAGAGGGGCACTGAGGGCAACATGGCTACAGACAGTCTACGAAAAGCAAAAGTAAGTGCATTAAAAAATGTTGCTGTTTTTATATAATATGTTTTTGTGTGTAAGTAGTGTGTCTCACTAAGACAATATTGCGTTGTACTTCGCATAGTGCTTTTCCCTCCAACTAAAAATGCAGCAAATACAAATACAATGTGATTCCATGTTGTATTGGATTTGGGTACTAATATATCAATCGCATCAGAACAAATATGCATTGTGATATCATGTGTGGTAGCAGGACTGACTTGCATTTGTGCACTCTGCAGTCTGTAATTACAAGAAATTTTCTCCATGACGATAAAAGTATTCTGATTCCGATTTTGAAATACACACCGACTCATTCATCATTTCTGGAGTCCAGTTATATACGGTATTGTTTGTTTGCTTATGGTTCATTTGGAATAAAAATGGACCTTTTCAGCTGCTGCAGACTTTCCTTTAATGACTTGCATGTCCCTGACACTCAATGGACCTGCTAGCACTTAGCTATAAGTGTTCTTCACATAGTAAACTGAGTGGTCCATCGGCATGCCTGGGAGTATGCTTCTCAGTCTGTGTCTTCCTCTCTCCCCGGCAGAGGATTGTGGCTGTCAGGACTCCTGGGTGGGCTGCATCATGGAGGACACCGGGTAATGCCCTGCATCTGCACACGCCCCTGGGCCAAAGAACCAGTTGTACAGAAGGGGCGAGCCTTTGTGGTCGGCGAGCCTTTGTGGTCGGCGAGCCTTTGTGGTCACATGCTCCTTTCAACATATGCCATTTTTCCGAAGGCACTTGATCCTTTCGTTCAAAATTGCGCACTTGGTCATTTACACACACATATTTTGTTTTGCTATAATTGACCAGACTTTTTGTTTACATAGTAAAGGAAACACTACCCAAACCTCTCAAAATTCAGAACCAGAAGGCAACCGTTATAAAAAAAAAACAAGCCATTTGTCCAGTGGAGATGTCCCCACAGTGTCTTGTCCCGGTGAGCCCATAATGCCTTGTGCCCCGTACGCAGGCTGACCACGTTCTGTGTAGCAGCATGTCTTGCTGCTCTGATGCCCTTTCTCCTCTTTTCTCACCAAGCATCCAGCACCCGCGTATGTTCTCCAAGTGCAGCATCTCTGATTACAAGGAGTTCCTACTGAAGGGGGGCGGCTCCTGCCTTTTCAACCGACCCAACAAGGTGAGCCTGGCCACTGCGGCCTTCCCTCCATACTGCTGCCCTGCCGGCACACCCTTCACTCCGTGCCGCTGCCCAGCCGCCACACCCATCACTCCATACTGCTGCTTGGTTGTTGCACCCTTCACTCCGTACCGCTGCCCAGCTGCCACGCCCTTCACTCCATACCGCTGCCTGGTCGTCACACCCTTCACTCCATACCGTCGCCCAGCCGCCATGCCCTTCACTTCGTACTGCTGCCCGGTCTTCACGCCCTTCTCTTTGTACTGCTGCCTGGCCGCTGCGCCCTTCACTCCACGCCGCCGCCCAGCCGTCGCGCCCTTCACTCCGTGCCGCTGCCTGACCATTGTGCCCTTCACTCTGTGCCGCCGCCCGACTGTCGTGCCCTTCACTACGTGCTGCCGCCCAGCGGCCATGCCCTTCACTCCATACCACCGCCCAGCCACCACACCCTTTGCTCTATGCCAGCACCATGTTTCGCTAATGCTACGCTCTCCCCTACAGCTTTTTGAGGCGACGGAGTGCGGCAATGGCTACGTGGAGGTGGGGGAGGAATGCGACTGTGGCCTGCGGGCGGTGAGTTCCTGCATGTGTGGTGATCTGTTTCTGCGGGCGACTGCCTCACTTGATGACGATGCGCCTTCATGTATGTCTCCTGTGCGGTGTGCATGCGTGTGTCGCAGGACTGCTACAGGGAGTGCTGTAAGAAGTGCTCCCTCGCCAACGGCGCCCACTGCAGTGATGGGCCATGCTGCAACAGCACCTGCCTGGTAAGCATATGCTCTCCATGTAAGTGTGGGGGGTAGAGACATGCCCATGTAAATTCTGAAGAAGAGTCATGTGATCATGGTGCACTTTTTCTTGACCCTGACCCACCCCACGCAGTTCTTCCCACGAGGATACACCTGCCGCAATGAGGTTAATGACTGTGACATCTCCGAAACATGCACTGGGGACTCTGGCCAGGTGGGTTGGATCAGATGGGGCGCCTTCGGCCCCGACTCTGTCTCATGTCATACTGTCAGATGAAATAGTGCCACCCTGGGGGCGACATGACAGCTGATGGCAGTGTCTCATCGTCCTCTTCACCTCAGTGCCCCCCCAACCTTCACAAGCAGGATGGCTATGCCTGCCACCTCAACCAGGTGAGATGGAGGACAAGAGTGGGGGGAGGGGGGTGATGTTGTATAAAGGACACTAGAACATGACCCTGTGACTGTTTCAGGGACGTTGCTACGGTGGTGAATGCAAGAACCGAGAGAGCCAGTGCAGATACGTATGGGGCCCAAGTGAGTAGAGAAAGCAGCCCTGCCTAGCCCAGTGTTTTCCAACCTGGTCCTCAGGGACCCACAGACGGTCCATGTTTTTGCTTCCTTCCAACTCTCTGCCAGACAGTCCACATACCGGGAGCTGGGAGGGAGCAAAAACATGGATTGTATGCAGGTCTCCGAGGACCAGATTGGGAAACACTGGCCTAAAGGAGGGAGGAGCCGGCTGGACCAGGGTCTATAGGCCAAGGTCTTTGGATCAGGGTCTTTAGAATGTACTCAGTTTGCTTCCAGTCTTGGCGATTCCATGTCTAAATTATTTAACCACCACATCACATCCCCCGGGCCAGATGCTGGGGCATCAGAGAAGTTCTGCTACGAGAAGCTCAACACTGAGGGTACCGACAAGGGCAACTGTGGGAAGGACGGAGAGAAGTGGATCCCATGCAGCAAACAGTGAGTCTGATGCTAGTGTACAGCCATCAGGATCCAGCAGCACAGGCTTCCATAGGACACAGCATGTTCTTATGGCACAGTTTAGATGCAGGACAGCTTCAGCACAGCACAGCACACATCAGCTTCCTTATTATATAGCAGTTAGTTCCAGCTCTAGGTCATTCGCGTGTGGAAGAGGTATGATCACTGGGTATGAGCTCTAGTCTACTCAAGGAGAGAGGCTGAGTTGGTTGTCTCTCTCATTTTCCTCCCATGCAGCGATGTGTTTTGTGGATACCTTCTCTGCACCAATATTGGTCGGACCCCTCGCATTGGCCAGATGAAGGGTGACATCACACCCACCTCCTTCAACCACCAGGCCAGGCTGGTTGACTGCAGGTCAGGAGGGGCGAGCACTCGCAGCTGCAGTCCACCGTGGAGCGGGCCCTGGGCCTGGGCTTCATGTCCCTCTCCCCTGGCAGTGGTGGGCACGTCCTTCTGGATGACGAGACAGACCTGGGATATGTAGGGGACGGCACACCGTGTGGGCCCTCTATGATGTGCCTTGACCGCAAGTGTCTGCCCATCCAGTCCCTCAACATGAGTGCCTGCCCCAGTGGCTCCAACGGTCAGGTGTGCTCCGCCCACGGGGTAAGTATGACTGCTCCACCAATCAGGTTACCTGAATTCTTCCCCACCCACAGGGTGAGTATCAGCATCCATCAACCAGGATGGTCCCAATGCATTTTATGCACCAATCAGTTACCTTGATGTATATTTCCAGCTGACTCCTCCATTTTAATCCTCCACCCTTCGCACAACCAGGTGTGCAATAATGAGGCGGCGTGCTCCTGTGATGCCACCTGGGCCGGGACGGACTGCAGCATGTCAGACCCCCCGAAGGAGCCCCCACCTAAGGAAGACGAAGGACCCAAGGGTTTGTCACCTTTGTTCACACCTGGACCAGAGTGCCCTGACTCTGGGACTTCATCTGGAGCCACTGAGACACTGTCATTAGTTTATTTGGTTAAGTAACTTAAAGGCGGGGAACAGATTTTGGACACAGAGTCTCTCCTGACTGACCTGTCTTCCTTTCTGTATGCTGAGGTTTGCTACTCCCTGGTCCTGGAGCTCTGCAGGGCTCCCCAACTCTCCCTCAAAGCCAGGTCATGTATATTTAACCTGCATTGATAGGTGAACATGATTGGGCTCTTCAGAACGCATTAAATGCAGCAATAGAAAGAAAAATTTATAGCAATAATGAATCCAAAATCAGATTACAGTATTTAGTCATTTACCATTCCGATGCTTAACTTCTAATTTTTTATGATATAACAAATTTAAGGGAAATGAGAATGCAACTGAAAAGCAAATTTCCAAAATTCATTCAGTCCATTTGTTGTTGTTCTTGAGATGAGACCACTGCTGACGTATAGTCAGGCTTCCTCATTGTATGTTACAGTGTTGGAAACCAAACCTCACTCAGTCGTCATGTAATCTAACGAAGAACAAAACTCTTCACAGAAATGTTCTCGAAAACGTATACTGTGGACTGAGTCTTGGAAATTTGCTTTTCAGCATCATAAGCAGAAAACATCTGGTACAGTTCACATAGTACATAACAAATAATGAACATGTCCATCATTATAAAAAGGACAAAAGGTCATATTTTCACCATTACAGATATTCCTTTATTAAAAATGAAAACAAAAGGAAATACAAGAAAGAATTCACTGTAATGTTGTGACTTTTCTAATGAAGTAGATGGTGCTAGCCAGTGGTGGGCAGGGTTCCACTAATCCGTTAACCGCTAATTAGCGAAACTAACTTTTTTGTTAGCGGATTAGCGTTTCTTCTACAGCTCTTCTAACTGTAAGTCTGCTAACATTTTTTCACAGGTAAAGTGAATGAATTTTAATGGTCAAAAACGTTTGTAAATACTAAAATCATGCATATTTGTTCCTGTCTGTTGTGAGCGTGTCTGCAACAGTCTGTCTGGTACACGCATAAACACAGGACGTGATTGGTCGATATCTTGTTGGATATAAGGTAGTTTGGGCTAAATGTAAGTAAATGAAGATAAAGTCCATTTAAACTGAGGTACCCTGAACTAAGTGGAGAACAGGGGCCTGTATCATAAAACTGGACTTCTAGCTTAGCTGGATAATATGTCAGAATTAAGGTACCCTAGTTTTAATGGATTTTGTCCTTGTTCAATTTCATTGAGCCTGGACTACCTTAAATCAGACAAGTTTTCCAGCAAAGCAAGAAATACTGCTTCATGATACAGGCCCTCAGTTGTATTTTCTGGGCTCTGATAGGGTTAACGGATTAGCGGTTATCAAAGCTAACTTTTCGGCTAGCTGTGCCCTCCACTCTTGTCAAGAAAAGCCACTCAGAATTTGGTCCCAGGTCCAGGGATTAGCTAACCCTGACCGAAGTCGATGGTCACCCCTGGAGCCACCGTGAGCTCACGCAGCACTAATGCCATGTAAGGAGAGACACTCACACTTAGCAAACCCAGCATAACAATATGTGGTATCCTAAGTCAACGTTTTATTCCACAGTGTCACCCATACTTATGACTGGTTTTTATTCCACATGCTTGTAGGATTCTTTTGAGCGGGGGTCCGTCACCTGGGAATGTGTACTCCTGAGAAAGGCTTTGCTGGGTGGGAGGGTAGAACATGTCATTGATAGTCACTAAAGGAAGAGAAAGTCCGACTCCATGCGCAGTTTGCCTCCAGTCAGCTGGTGATGATGCTCTGTTTTGAATGACCCCTTTTCCCTCTGTGCAGTGAGCATGGCCACTAACAGGCTGATAGGGGCAGTAGCAGGGACCATTCTGGCCCTGGGGGTGATTTTTGGAGGCACAGGGTGGGGAATAGAGTAAGCATCTTTCTCCCTTTCACAGTTCTCCCTTCCATAGTGGTTGCCTCCATGTGGGGTTGGGTTTGGGTGGGGGCGGGGCGGGGTGGGGGGTGACATCACTCAGCTTGAGCCCTGTGTGTGTGTCCCGGTGACTTTGTCTCGTGGGGTGATTGTGCCGACGTCATGTGATTGAACGTGTCAGTGCTGTGTGATGGATTGATGGATTGATTTACCTCCCCCATTGTTGTTCTTACTACGACTTCTATCTGTTGTTATGACCATCGTTGTTGTTATTATTAGCGCCATGCCATGCAGTGTTTAACCCTCTCCTTTCTGGGCCATGTGGGGCATGTACACAAAATGCAGGGAAAGCAGGTTAACCTGAGGTGACCCTTCGCTGCGCTGGGCATCGTGGCCTTGAACTGGTCGTCTCTCGCTGGTTGGGTCTTACCGCCCTGGGCCGTTTGCCCAAACACCGTAGAACATGAAAAACATCAGCACTAGACTGGTCGACTTTTTCTTGGTTGAGCGTGAAGACCTTGGACTGGTTGTCCCTTGCATAGGGCATCAGTATTGAACTAGTTGACCCTCACCATATAGAACATCAGCGGTTGACTGGTAATCGCTCCCTTCATTGAGTTGGGCACCAGTACTCTGGACAGATCGACCTTGACTGTGTAGTAAGTCATTGCCTTGGACTGACTGCCCCTTCTTTGTAAGACACCAGTCAGCCATGTAGGTTCCATGTGGATATGGGTGGGGAAGCATCTTTGGGCCCACCCCCTCATATGCATGTAATTTATCAGCGACATGCCGTGATCCCCCCAATTCACGCTAAATCGACCTTTGACCTTACAGCAGAACCAGCTCATTGTGTAGGACATTAATACTCATTATTAAATGCAACTGCAATAGGGCCACAGTTATAATTTACATCATAAAGGATTTAGAGTAGGAGCAATATACCAGTCTCTTAATTCAGTGTCTTCATTATTATTTCATGTATCCATCACTTGTTTTCCACACTGAGTATTTGTGTACCATCTTTCATTTGACAAGAACGTCCATGTCTCCTATAAACATCAGGGTCTCATGTGTTTCTCCCCACAACCCTTCACAGGTCCTAGCGCCACCAATCTTATTATAGGCTCCATTGCGGGGGCCATCCTCGTGGCGGCCATTGTGCTGGGGGGGACAGGATGGGGCTTTAAGTAAGCAACACGATGCATGTCTTCTCTTCCATGAGTCTGGCATCTCTCCTGCTTACAGACACCAGGGTCTGAGCTTCTGCTACAGAAATCCGAGGTCTGAACGATAAGCTGATGAGATCGGAGACTTGTTATCTTACAGGACAGATGAGGCAAGGCCTGTTTTCACATGTGGACATCTTAGGCAAAAATTTATATTGTTCCTGAAGTACAACCCTACTTACGCACCAAGCACAGGAACCATGAGCCTTGTCGGTTTGGAGCTGGGCAGACCATGGAAATGAAAGAGATACGCAGAAGGAGCTTTGGCTTGAAAAGAGTAAAGCCTGAAAATCTGTAGCAGAACCCCAAACCAATGGGCCCAGCCCAGCTCAAAGCTTGATGCGCATGTGCCTGAAAAACACTCGACCCATCTGAATGGGAGACATGAACACCTGCAAGAAGAATGGAGTTACTCTGAACTCACATGCTACACACTATTTCCCGTCAAATGACATGCAGGTTGTCATGCTTAGCCACCATCGTGACGCTTGTATGGGCTGGGGTCACTGGTTCTTTTGTCGGTTTTGGGACCCTCGCCCACTGAGCTCACGTGGGCACCTATAGCCCTGTTATGGCGCACGCATCAGTGCTCAGGGCCTGCTGTCAGGCTGATCTGCTGGATCTTAAGGGAAGGATAGCCTGGCGGGGCTCAGTGAAAAATGCATTAGCAAAGAGTAAGTGTGGTACAGGAAGTGGAAATGGGACAAGTCTTAATAATATATCTTAGGCACACCTGCCTTGATTCTAAAGGAGGTTTTGAAGAGACTCGTCCAGAGAAAAGAAAGAGCTTTAAATATGAGTTAAGTGCAGGAGACACTGGAAAAACAGAGAATTGCGGTTGGGTAAGAGGCAGGGTGACGTGAAACACATGGATGGTCTTTTGCCTGAGCAGTGGCAGCTCCTGTCTACTCTCTGTTGCTTTGTGTGCTCAGAGAGAAGCCGTCATTCCACCCTCAGCGTCCTCGCCCATCTGTGGGAGGGAGATACGTGCACATCGTCTGTCCCCATCCGTCTTAGAGCACGCGATCTCGCACACATGGCCTGGACACCTCTGTGTTAGCACTAACCACGGTTTATAGTGTAGAAGTATTGGCTAGGATGGAGAGCTTATCAAGACTGGTAGCTCTGAGGGATTTCAGCACCCACCTAAAGCATGCGGATCGAAACGGCATCTTGGTGGGGGGTGGGCTTTTGCATGCTGACTGGACCGAGCTGGGACAGAACGAGGCGGGTCAGTGCATTGCAGAAAGGCTGGGCTTGCCCCTAGGTAGCCTCCCCCCATCCCGGCTGACATGCACCGCCGCCATCCAATCGCCGCTCATTTCTTTTTCAATCCGATATCGCCAGAGGGTGAGGGTTCTTGCGGAGTGGCGAGAGAAGCCATACCCACACTTGGCTGGCTGCAGCCTTTATGCCATGGCTGACCACACCTCCATGAACGACCGGGCTCCGCCCCTTATGCAGAGCTGGACCCCCTGGATTGGCCCACCAGCTGCCATTGCTGCCTGCCTCACAGACCTGGTACAGACACGGTGTGCTGCACTGCATGCCCCCGTCCACAGCGATAGCGGTGTCCTGTGCTCGCCTGCTATTGGACCAGAACTGCGATAGCGATGGCAGATGCTTGCCTGCTATTGGATCAGATGCATGACAGACTGCTGGATGCCCCACAGGAAGCCACAGTACGGGGAGGTTGTGCCAAACCCCTTGGTGTCGTTGTGCCTATTGTACCGTAATGTCCACTTGCCCTTCCTTTCAATACTCTGTTACCTGTTTTGTGTTGTTTTTTTTTCTTTATTGGTAATATTTGTTTGATCCAGTGTGTTTTCTGTATAGAGTTGCATCCACATGCAGAAACGCTCTTTGTATCTGATGTCAAAAGAGAAGCAGCTCCACAGATTAGTACCTCACCTGCTTGCCAGCACTACCGAAACAAATTGGAACCAAGTGACACTTTCACAGAGTAGCGGCAGCTAGCGGATTAGCCTTTAGCACAGACCATTGATACGGTCATTCGTGGATGGGCTGCAGCATGTCCATATATTCCTACAGATTATCATGGAGTGCAAGAAAATGGCAAAAGGAGACCTATAAAAATGGCAGCCCTGGCAAATTTGAGTGGCAAGCCAGCGGGAGCAGGGGCGGCAGGCTTCATGTGCCTGGGTGGTGTTGGGAGGAGGCAAAGGCTCCAATCTGTGACATGCTGCTTGAGGTTGAGAGCTCGGATTGGCCCTGATTCCTCTTCTCTGTCTTCCTCTGATCTCTTCTGCAATGGCAAGAAATGTCAAGAAGAGAAGGTACGACCCCAGTGCCAGTGCCATCTAAGGGAAGACGGGGGACAGCCGTCGCCCAGAAGCGTTTTCCCTGGTTTCGTTTTTCATCTACAGGACTTGCACCTATTGCTGCTCTATTTTGGCATTAGTTTTACTTGATGAAAAAAAAAACACACACAGGGGACAAATACAGCAGCACCCTTTCAGCTGAATAGAAATGCAGGCTTTAACCGCCCCCCACCCCCCTGGCCCTGCACATTTTTTATTGAACCCAGTAACAGTGCGAAAGATTTCTTCTTTTGGAAACACCAGTGCAGACACGTGGATGGGGCATGGAGGAGCATGGCATAGCATCCAGGTGATCCGCAGCCAATGTCCCTTCCTGTACAGAACAGCCCCGCCCTCTTCCTGGCATGACAAGCCCTCGCTGAAGGATCCTGCATGGCTGCGAGAGCTTTGAATGCAAACAAAAGCAAGTTTATCTCAGAAAAGAAGGAAATTTCACATTTAAAAAAGCAAGCCACCAAGTGGGCAGCAGAAAGCTGAAATCCTGTCTGTTTGCCTGGCTGGGACACAGGAACCATGTCGACAACATAGAATTATAGACAAGACTGTGGATAGAGTAGCCAAAACTCACTAAATTTTAACATATCATTTGACACTGATATTAAATGCTTTTTTAAAATTTTAGCATGTTATATAGTGGGTGCCTTGGGCTATGTTTATGAAAAACAAAGAAAAAAAAGCTATCGTGAGTTTGGACAAATTATTCTATATTGCCTACAATCACATTTAGGAACTGGGGACAGAAATCAAGTATGTGGGAGGGGGTTGAAGAATATACCACAGATCGGGTCAAATCCCTATGTCATGTCGGCCCCAAGGACAGTTGCTTTGAATTATACTTTGTCACAGGTATCCCAGGGTATATCCCCTCCAAAAAAAACCAAAGAAGTAAAGGAGTAGATACATGGGCACCCCCCACCCGGGAGTCAATAAAGGCTGTCATACACACCCCCACATAGCAGGTTTTTGTATTCAAACAGTTGCAGAGAAACTCCCCCACACCTGGGACTAGTGATTCAATGTACGCTCAATGTTGGCCTAGCATAATAGGAACCAAGGCCATTATACATCCATCCATCCCTTTTTTGAAACCGCTTGTCCTGTTAAGGGTTGTGGGGGTCTGGATCCTATCCCAGCAACTACGGGTGCACAGCTGGGAACAACCCAGGAGGGGGCACCAACCCATCACAGGGCACACACACATGCATTCCTATGTGTAATTTGAAAATGCCAATTGACCTTACCATGTTTTTGAACTGCGGGGGGGAACGGAATCCCCAAAGGAACCTCCACGATGACGTGGGGAGAACACAGAAATGTCGCGCATGGAACTCTGCTCCCAGAGGTGTGAGGCAGCAGTGCTAATCACTGTGGCACCAAGCTGCCCCTGAAACTACAACCTATGAAAACCAAATAGAAACATTAAAATAAAATGAAAACTAATGAAATCACACTGAAAACTAAATTAGATTTCAAATGAAAATGAAAAATTATACAAATAAAAACTACATAAAAAATCAAAACTACTGTATAACACTGATATGAGTTCATTATGCCTGTCATTAATAGGTCTCCTTTATAGAGTCATGTGTGTTGATTTATTTTACCACTTTGAGATAAAAAATAATTCAGTCAAACTGCCAGTGAAAGGAACATAGACTGAATGGTATAAACTGGTTTGGTGGTTTAGCTCTTCTGGTGCCTACAACATGTCACATTAGCTACTGCTGCCCCTCAGGGGCAGCTCAGTCATTCCAAGTGCTCATTAAATTCCACCACCAGCTCATGTCATGAATTTGATTAGTTAATTTGATGAGGTATTGATTAGCCAAACATGGTGTGTTAGTGGTCATGGGAATATTGGGTGGTTAGGGTTAATACTGGGGTGACCTGGATGGTTTTTTTAAAGTTAATACACTTTGATGGACTTAAAAAAGTCATACAACATAATTTCCTTTGGCTGCCTTGTCCATTTCTGTACACACACACACACACACACACACTTATATGCCTTCCGCTATTATTGGCACCCCTTGTAAAAATTAGTAGGAAGGGTTTGAAAGAAGAAAATAAATCGCTCTTTGCTGAAGTACCTTCATCTCGCTCTGAAAGAGACAAACCTGACTTTTAATCAAAACAAGTTTATAAAAAAAAAATAAACCTCAAGAAATAAATATTCTTAACAAAAACACATGTGTCACAATTGTTGGCACCCCTGCATTTAATACTTTGTACAACCTCCCTTTGCCAATATAACAGCACGGAATCTTTTCTTACAGCCTTTTATTAGGTTGGAGAGTACGGAGCATGGCATCCTTACCACCATTCTTCTTTACAGAATCTCTCCAGATCATCCATGGTCCTATGCCCTCTCCTCTTCAGCACAGCCCACAGGTTCTCAGTGGGGTTCAGGTCAGAGGACTGAAATGGCTTTGGCAGCAGCTTGAGTGTGTGGTCAGTTAGCCATTGCAGGGTCGATTTGTTTCGGATCACTTTCCTGCTGGAAGATCCAGTGATGACCCTGTATTAGTTTCCTGCCAGAGGCAGCCGGGTTTTGGATTTAAAAAGCTCTCAATAAATCATGGAATCTATGATGCCATATACCCTACCAATGTTTCCAGGGCCTTTGGAGGAAAAGCAGCCCCACAACATCACAGATCCTCCACCATATTTGGAACAAGGTTCTTTTTATTATAGCCATCCTTTTTACACCAAACCCACTTTGAGTGTTTATTGCCAAAAAGTTCCATTTTTGTTTAATCAGACCGTAGAACACAGTTCAAGTCAAAGATTGTAGTAACGTTTAACAAACTCCAGGCGCTTACGTTTGCGTATAACTGACAGAAAAGGATTTTTTCTGGCATACCTTCCAGATAATCTGTTGGCATGGAGATGCTGTCTGATGGTGGTTCTGGAGACTTGATGACCCCAGGATTTTACTTTTTCTTGCAGTTCCCCAACAGTGATCCTTGGAGATATGTTTTTCTGACCATCCTTCTCACTGAATGTGGGGGCAAAATAAACTTGGGTCCTCTTCCAGGCAAGTTTATCACAGTACCAGTTGATGACCACATTTTTATTATTGCCCTAACTGTAGAAATAGGCATTTCCAGGCAAGTAACTATTTTTTTAATAAGCATTCCCTGAGTTACGAAGGGCAACACACTAAGCCCTCATTTGGATTGAGCGTTCTCTTTTCTTTGCCATGATGAAGGTTGGCTAAGGGAATTTGGTTCTGTGTCTCCTCACATTTGTATCCCAGTTAATCAGAAGTCATTGATTTCACCTGGTACGTTCCAATAAACTCCAATAAACTAAAGAATGTCCAATTTAAATGGGAAACATGCTTCAGTTACATTATTTCACATAAATTTTCTTAGTTAGCAAACAATCGTGGCACGTGTGTTTTTGTACAGAATATTTATTTCTTGATGAGGGATATGTTTTTTTTGAATAAACTTGTTTCGATTAAAAGTCAGATTTTTCCTAATTTTTTCAGTGCAAGATGACGGTACTTCAGCAAACAATTTTTTTTTTTTTACCAAATCTTCTTACTAATTTTTACAAGGGCAGCCAATAATAGTGGAGGGCACTGTATATATATATATATATAACACACACAAATTATATACATACACACACAGTGTCAGTCAAAAGTGTGGACACGCCAAGCCATCTACCAAGTCATAGAGTGTCACATCACATGACCTGGCTACCTGACCTAAACACAAGAGAAATGGTTTTTGAATTTGACCAGAGAATGAAGAAAAAGTATGTGGGACCTCCTTTGGGACAGCTGGAAAAGCATCCCAGGGGGCCTCCACATGAAACTAGAGGAGAGGAGACAGTAGGATCAGCCAGTCACTGGAGCAACTGGGAGGCAGTATTGGGATTGGGTATTGGGATCATTGTACTGACCCAGGGATTAGTCCTAAATCCCAACTCACAGAGCTGCCCCCCCCCCAACAATTTTTCTGTTTAACACTTTTTTGGTCAGCGCATAATTCTATATATGTTATTTTACAGCTTTGATGTCCTTAGAATTATTCTAAAATGTAGAGAATATGTACCAATAAATCTTTCTATACGTATGTATGTCCAAACTTCTGACTGGTGCTACACAGACACACACACTCTCCCAAACACATGTGCACAGATGCGCAGTACCAGTCAAATTGGTAAATTATATGTAGGAATGATAAATGAATGATAAATTCCTACTGTCATCCCCCGATCGTGCCGCTCATCTTGTGTGCCACGCCCCCTCATCTACCTCGTGTGGAATACCCTTGTTATCAGCTGTTTCTAGTTGCATTTAATTAGTCCATGTATTTCAGCGAGTTTCTGCAGTCCGGTTATTGACGTCATTCCTGATTATACTCCCGTGGTCCTGCATATGTTCTCCCGGAATAAATCCCTCGTTACCACGACTTCCTGGACTCCTGCTCCTCTTTCCTCGCTCCGTGTCCGTGTTCCAAGAAAGACTGACCGAACTCTACGAAAAGACGCCTCGCCTCACTTTGGAAGAGTACCTCAGTCTAGTGGACGAGATAATTTGCACCGGCGTAAAGTTAGTTTTAATATTCAACATTCATTTGACATTCAAAATGCAAACTTATTATGTGCTTCAACCATTTCAGTGAATTGTCAAACCACCTGTGCAGCATCGAGAATAACGTTCTTCATGTGTCACAAGGCTTGTCTTTGAAATATTCGTGATTTTTTTTTTTTTTTTTACAAATACAAATGACGTGTACATGTACATAAAGCTATTATGCTCCCGCACTATATGACCTCGTAATCTCAAACCAACTGTGCAGCAGAGACCATAATGTCGTTCATATGTCACAAGGCTTGTTTTTGAAATATTCCTCTTGTACAGTTTCATTGCAACTAAAAATGACGTATACATGGACATAAAGCTAAATTGACGCCGGTGTAATTTGCTGGCTGCGACAGCCCGAGGTTCAAGGGGACCCTGTTCGATCGAGGGAGATTCTGGAAGAGAGGTGCGGAGAAACCTCTTACAGCTGAGAAGCTGAGTCGCAGAGACGATGATCAGGCGGGCATCCGTGGACTGTGGCTTGCCCTGTTTCCCTTAGGAAGCGCCGGTGTTGCGCTCTAAACCCCCCCGCCACGGATTGCCTCCCCTGACGTCATCGCTCTATTCAAAGGCAAAGTCGCTTCAGCGCAGGAGAAGCGACCACTCGCTGTAAATTCATTTTCTTGCCCTAAGCCGACTGAAAATCTCAAATTTGTTATGCCATTTTACAATCGAACCTTAAGTTATTCACAACCTCCTGTAATTCGTCACAAGTGTGACGGTAACTTTTTTCATTAAAACGTTACAGTAATGCTTTAATTCTCGACAATTCTCGTCTGTGCAAATACAGTCGATTTCTGTCGCAAGAAGGGACTGATTTACTCATGTTTTTGATATTTTTGACACTTTGTTGAATCCATTCTGCTGAAATTTTTCCTCTATTCTGCCGTCGTATAATATATACGGCGTTTAACTTCATACTCAGCACCGTCACGCCTTGAAATGATCTGACATCGATCCGCAGACAAAAAGTAATCAAGTCACCAAAATTTCACCACTCACTATAAACCCCGTGTGTGCGCATTACATCTAACAAGTCGTATTGTAAGTCGTCCAGCCAGAAGCCCCCCACCCCCAACTCTGGCTGAGAAAATCCTCCATGCACCAAACTTGGGCTGGGCCATAAGGATAAGATTCTAGCTGGGGGGGGGGCAGAATCAACTCTGATTGGGACTGTAAGATATTATCTAAAAATAAATTAAATCAAATTAACACAACATTATGTGCAGCAATTAGTAAACTACATTTTTTTTACATAAGCTTCATGAGTGGGGAGGCACGAGATTCGCCATGAGGGATGCATGCATTGCACAATACTGCCTAGTGGCTGGCCAATATTCATGTGCATGCTGGGCACAAGTAGTCCTTCTCCACCGAAGGATGCTGAACGCAGCTTAGGTAAAACCACCGTTCACAACTATCGCAGCAAATCTGGAAAATAAACAAACAAATTTTTTAAGTGTTTTTCTGACAAGTTTTGAAATCTATGCCTACTCTTACTAGAGCAGAATTGATGTTTACACCAAAAAAACACCAAGACTGCATTGCAGTGTGTAAACAGTTTTTATATACATTCACTTTATACGTTTATATACGTTCTTTTTAATTCATGTCTTAGATTTAAACAGAAAGGGATTATCTATGACCATCAAAAAAGAATACACACCAGATTCCTGCAGGAGGGTGGTGGCTATAATAAACAACTAATTTGAGATTTTTAGTCTGCTTAGGGTAAGAAAATGAATTTACAGCGAGCGGTCGATTCGGATGCGCTGGAGAAGCGACTTTGCCTTTAAATAGAGCGATGACGTCAGGGGAAGCAATCCGTGGCAGGGGGCAGGAAGGATCGCAAAGGGGAGGGCGTGCTGGAAGCCCCTCCGGGACCCGTCGCGATCCCCGTCTTCTCCACGGCGGCGAATCATGGGGATGCCCTCTCGATTCTCGACCCGATGGTGTCGCTACACCGGGATTCCCCGCCGCTTCGGCCGCGCCCGCTACGGAGTCGGATCCCCGCCCCCTGCTATATGCGTCATCCGGCCGGATCCCCGCCCCCTGCTGTATGCGTCATTATTATGCTGTCTAAAGGAGTGGCTAGAGATTTAGTACCCTATACCTGGAACCTAAATGACACCAGAGTAGGAAAG
>JAODKC010000001.1:40122157-40153452 GCA_026777985.1 Mormyrops attenuatus
GGGGTGACAATGATCCTGGTTGAAATGTACAGTGAACAAGCAAATCGGTAACAGCAATTAGGACAGACGATATGTCACTTAGACAGGTGATGAGTAAAATAACCATGCTAAGCTGTATTATAAAGTCTGACAGCTGCCGGTAAGAGTGACCTGCGGTAGCACTTATGCTTGTTTACTTTGTATCCCATTATAAATAAGTACCATGTATCTAAAAGACCTAGAGTAAAAAAATAGTCTTCCAAATATTTCCAGGGCATGTGAAAGTATTATTTAATCTTGAAGAAGAAACAGAATTCTTAATACATCAGCACACCAAGCTTGTCCAGCAGAGAACCGATGTGCCACTTAGTGGTCCAATCAGAAAATGAGTTATAGATCTACGGATTGAATCAGCAGTAAATTATCCTTGAGGTTCTAACTGAGGGAACAAGGCTAAGACACAATTTATCCTGACCATGACCTTATGATGAAATTAAATGGCTCTGACCATTGAATAAATCCTTCCCTTTCCTAATGGAGAGACTGAAAAACTGACCTTGGAATGTGAGTGCATCTTCTGAAAGCAGTAAAAAAATAAAGAATGACCCAAAACATACGGAGCTGCCTGGCCTGTCTGCTACGTACTTATGCTGGGCTCACATAAAACCTGTCATAAGCCATTAAATAAAAACCAGGCACATATACAAAAAATTAAGTGAAGCATTTTCTTGGACTCCCACCAGGTCAGCTGATTCTACTCTGATGGTTCCTCATTGCTTTAATCTGTCAGCTTTTCCAGTCCCCCCCCCCCCCCCACACACACACACACACACACACTCCCAATCCCCAGTAGGAATCGCTGAATCCCACAGCATGAGGGAATCAGTCAGCTGTAATCTAAAGCAGACTTCCTCAGCCAGGTCCTCAGGGACCCCCAGACAGTCCGCGTTTTTGCTCCTACTGGGAGCTGGGATTGAGCGAAAATGTGAACTGGCTGGCAGGGAGCTGGGAGGGAGCAAAAATGTGGACTGACTGGGGGTCCCTGAGGGTTGAGAAACTGATCCAAAGACATGCTTTTCAGCTGCCAAAGTCTCAGACTAATTGTTCCCCTTAGTCTTCAGGAAGTTTTTTCCGCAACTGTTAAGCCACGTTGAGGAGAATGTCACTTGTGGGTTTGGGGGTGCTATTTACGATGCCCCTGAAGAAGCCAGATTTTAAACCCCCTGGGCTGCATGTCGAGATGTCCTCACATGGCTTGGATGGGGGGCAGGGAGCCTGCCGAATACACATCCTATCCGATACTTAGGGGTACTCGCCTTTATTACACCACAGCAGCATCACATCACCTGCTCTTTGCCGCCCCAACACCATCAATCTGAGCTTCAGGAATTCCAAAAATAGCCTCTCTGCAGGTGTTTCATTATGATGCCCCTCATCACTGAGAACTTCTATAAGTTTGCTTAAAATGGAGCAGAGGTGGCTTCAAAAAATGTCTGCAGTCTAAAGTAAAATGAATGGTATTCAAATTAAACTGTTTATATTACTGCATTTTAGACTATGGTCAACACAACATCAATAAATGACTCTTGATTCATCAAAAATTCACGTTCTCAAACTGCCACAAATTTTTTCAGTATTGGTTGAACAACCTATTTGTATATTTTCTTAAATAATGCAAACAAACTTGGCCCAAAACATACATCTGGTTTGGTCCACAAAATCTTCCCCAGTGTAATTTCCACGAGAAACATAAAACGTTTTTCAACTAGGATTTTTAACAGTTAAACAGTTGCATTATCCACTAGTAAATCGACGCATCTGAATTACAAATATTACTTTCACTGTACCACTAGATCCGCCCTAAGTAATGTACACCAGTACAGCTAAAAGCCATTTTAAATCTACCTCTGCTGACTACTGATTTCAAATGCTATTTAAACAAGGGTACAAACTTTTAATTTCAATTTCTTTGCAACAGAGATCTGATACAAAGAAAACATACGGTTAAATAAACAAAACTATTTCCTTAGGTTTGTTTTACTGCATTGCAGAAAGGAAAAAAAGTTTCTACTTAAACTTGTAAATACATGTTTACATAATTTATACGTCTAAAATATAACAGGTTTAATGCGGATCCATTCATGTGGTTCATGTATGAACAACTTCATATGTTAAACATGAGGAAAATCCGGCTACAGATGCGTAGCATTTAAGAGTATCATAGTAATGCAATTAATTATCACCCTCGCATCGACACCAAAGCATGGAAATATTAAGGACGAGTGAAATGCCATAATGATAAAAAAGGGAAATAAAAATGGATTCAGATCTGATCGCCTCCTTCCGAACATGTCATCTAAATGACAATGACAGTTAGATTAAAGGACAGCCCGCTTGCGGCGTTTCAGTGCCGTGCCATTCGCTTTATTTCTGTGGTTTCCATATCCGTTACTTCGCCAAACGCAGCCGCGCAGACGGTAATCGAGCACGTACCTCTCAGAAACAATTTTATATTCGTTCCAGACCCAAAAGTACACGTGATTCTGTCTCTTCGGAGTCAGAGACAAAAGACAGCTCGGATTTCAGGGAGGGAAGTTTAGGGCACACTTTGGGAAGATTAGAGCCTCATCTCGTCATCATCGTCGGACTCCATTTGGAATCGCTTGGACGTAAATCAAGGCAGCTTCAAGTTGCAACTTATTAAGCTGAATTTTTGAATGACTCGAAAAACACTGTCATACGTGTCCACGGTATTACGTTCCTTGGATAAAAAGTGGCCACTGGAATAAGGCAGCACCGTTAGATGGGGACAAAATGAAGGCGCCGTTGTCGTCATCATTGTGCGACTTTGTTTTCGATCCGCCGCGTCCATTTATATTGTTCGTCATTGTCAAATCGGTCAGGAACAGCGGACGCTGCAGAGCGCTGGCATTTCTACGACTTTTAACTCTGAGATACAGTGTGTGCGATCTATTTTACGATTTGCGCGTTAGTGAAAGTCGACTTTATTCTGTGCAATTTTGCTTGTCAAGGTGGAAAGTTATGCTGTAAATTAGATATAATAATCGCGAAGTCAAACAATGGTATGTTCGTAAGTACACTTAAGTTAAAGTTCAGCATTTTCAGTTTTCTTGACATTTTCGGGGGTTCTCGAAACTATTTGTAAAAGACTAACCCGATATGTGCAATACTGCAAAAAGTTCAATCAGTCTACAGAAAACTTGAAAGGGATAACATTTTTAGTATTAAATTAATATCAGTGAGGAATATTAGTAACGGATAAAATGTTTTAACTATGGCAGTGCTCATTTTCGCCTCTTTGTTATCCTTTTATGTGCTTTGGGTTTAAAACGGCTCTTATTACCGGGGTCTTTTTCTCCCAGTCTCCGGGGCACATTTTATGGAGTCCTTTTGTACTATTTACCTTAATGACGCTCTTTAAAATTACGCACACATAAGACAGGTATAGGCATGCTGTTTAGCTGTAATACACAGACCCGCGCACGCACACGTCCCTTTGGGTGCTTTGCGCTCAGTGCTGAATGGGCAGCAGCGACACCATCACTATTAACCGTGACACTTGCGCCGTTTAGCAGCGACAGCATGGGTCGCCTCGGTCCCTCCATTCAGCGCCAGACGGAGAGGGGGCTTCATTCTCAGGGAAGAACTTAAGGCGGAGCTGCGTAATGCAGCACTCGGGCAAGAAATATGCACTGTTGTTTAATTATTAGCCATGAAAAGGCTGCACTACTGATTTCAACAAAAACACCATTGTGAGCGAAGTGAATTTCACACATCTGATTTGAATGGAATGCGGATCTTGATTTGATTTCTAACATTTTTTTCATCGTCTGCTTTGATAAAAGGCAAAGGCGACATCCGAGTAAATGACCCTAGCGCTGTTAAATTATTTGCATCTTGTATCTGAGACACTAAACGACGCACTCGGATTCTTTAAAAAAATATTTCCCGTTGCTTGAAAGGGAATGGAGAGCGCACCGTTTGCCGAAATCTGAAGGCAAAGACCGTGCTGGGAAATCCCTAACCGTTTTGAATGCGAGCAGGTAAGAGTGCAAATCTAGTCGTTGTCACGAACGAATAAAGTGTATGATGTATGAGATGTGAATTGGCGAGACAGGATTAGCCGCTGTTTTCCTCCTGTGTTGCTCCTGCCTTCGTTTTCCAGGGCGAGCTGAAGGATAAATGCCCTCGCGGAGAGCGATACGGACCAGGCGATTCCATGTCTTTCTTGGTAAGATTTATTTCTGGCGTGATGCGTTATTAAATAATGTATGAATTGTTTCCCCCTTTTTGTTCTCATTGAATAACGGTACCAACTATATGATTTTTGAACGTCGTCATGCCGACAGACATATGGAATAAAATGTATATTTTTCTCTGTGGTATTTTGAGTCTGTCATCTGAACACTGGAGTATTTCAGACAGCCCGCCGCATATTCTATGAACAAATGTCATGATTTTTCTGGAGTCTGTCCTTTAGATGGGGCAGTAGTTCACAAAACTCCTCCATCTACTCCCCTCTCCATGCTTTTGGGCAGCACCAGCATTTCACAGCAGTCTCCACTTTTCTTGAGCACCGCTTCCTCCTAGCTCTGCTTCTTTGGGCTGTTCACTAAACACCCTCCACCCCCTTTCCCCCAGGACTGCTCCTGCATATCCAACACCCAGGTCCACTCTTTCAGCATTGAGGACCACTATGAGGATGTCAGCCAACAGCACTTGGTTTGTACGACATTTCTCCATGCCCCATTCCGTGCCTTTCTTCTGTAGTCATGTGCAAGGTACTATTACTAGTACTGACAGTACTGATACTGCTGTCCTTTAGTATTGCGGGACACTTCTCAGCTGTTTTTCATCTACTGGTACAGCCCTAAAGACTCCTATCTTTACTGGGTATCAGCTCTTACTGAAACACCTTCCTGCGTTTGGAGGTCCTCTATTCCTGCAGCATTCTGTGCTGTTGTGCTAACAGCGCAGTTCCACAATGCACTGCCCAGTGACCCGGGACAGGGCACCCCCTCTGAAAGATGCAGAGGCTCCCTGGGTCCCGTGTTCCCTGCACAAGCATGAGGGGGAACTGGTCTCAACTTGGCGGTTGTTTGTTGGTGCTGTACAGAGCAGAGACGGGTCAACGTGTGCTCTGAGTGGGCCAGCTGACAGTGATGACCTCGCCTCGCTCTCCGCTGATGCTTCCCATTACCAGCTTCTGTCAGAGCTGGGTGAGTTTGCCGCAAGCCTCCGCTTTTGTTTCTGCAGCAGTCGCAATCTTTCGGATATGGTGCCCTCCCCATGGTCCACACTGTGTGACTTTCATTGACCAGTGGTGGCCAGGAGGCCATATCGATGAAATGACTTGGCTTTGTTCTGCTAAAGGGATTGGGGACATTGAGGGATGGCATCTGCTTGCTGACTTGCAGCACGTGGCTTCATATGTCGGCTGCCTCTCAGTTAGTGGTTGCCAGCAGAGACGTCACGCTGCTCAGCCAATCGGCTCCGAGCCTTTCCACGGTCGCACTGCTCAGCCAATTGGCTCCGAGCCTTTCCATGGTCACATTGCTCAGCCAATCGGCTCCGAGCCTTTCCATGCTGGTTTCAGTGGACCTGCAGAGCAGGAAGGAGGGTGGAGAAGGCAGGTGTGTACCTAAGAGGTCACTTCAGTTCCTCTAAAGTCCTTGCAAGATTCCAAAGTATTGTTCTGGAGATCTACAATCATGCTGTTATTGATGTACCTCACCTTTAATCTCTGTCAGTGTCTTGCCAGAATCATGTTATTCCTCTAAGAAAGAATTGATGGCAGGAGGCCCTCTAGTGGACATGTTGCTTGGCGCACTCATCATAGCATTAAATACTACGTTTAGTACGTGTCAAGGCTGTAAATTTGCTGCAATCCCGTGACAGAGCTTAGTCATAGATCAAACAGTGTGGCCTGACTTATTCTCAGTCATCTTGTCACTAACTTAGCCAATGATTAATGAGCAGTGGAGAGTCGCTATGACGATGCCAGATGGAATTCTTAGGAAAGAAATGTCTAATAAATGCTTCTGAATATAACAATTAAAAAATACAGGTAAGTATGCTAATTGTATCTAATATTCTATGTATGTATACCTGGATAAATGCTGAAAATGTTCATAATTTGGGTGGGTTGTTCGGGGCTGTTGCCAGCTTGGCTTAGGCATTTTTCTGTTTGTTTGTGTCAGTTGGCCCCATCTGCTCCCTTGCTAACCTTGAAAAGGGGGAGCTTTCTATCATATACCCCTGATCCCTCCCCACGGGGTGGTCTCTCATGTCTGGGCTTGTCTGCTTGCGTCCCATCAAAAACGGAGGAAAGTGGCCAAGATGGCCGCAAGCTTTGTGCTGAGCCTCCAAGGAGGGTCTGCCGAATCTCAGCTGTACCCCCCACCCGCTTTGTGGAAACAGGCTGGGGCTTCAACAACCTGAGTCAGGTGTGTATGGCGCGACACACGCCGTCTGGCCGGCTGGTGGCAGTGAAGCGCACCAACCTGGATCGCTGTACCGAGGATGAGCTGCTACAGTTGCTGGTGAGCTGGCTCCCACTGCCTGGCTGCTCTTTGGGGGGGTGGGGGGTTTCTCTGAGCAGCAGGCTTCGAACCGTGTCATCCTTGCGTGCATATCCGAAATAAATTAGCAGAGTATTAGCTGCTGACTACTGGCACTATTCTTCAGTAAACATACTTGTTGTACATGAAGTTGTGCTGCTGGTGCTTTCAGTTGAAGTTCCTTTCCACTGGGACACTTTTTCGTGTTACACTGGTGCTCGCCTGCTCTTGTGTCCCCCTAGAACGAGGTACTACTGTGTCGGCTGTTCCGTCACCCCAACCTCCTGACGTCACGCCTGGTATTCGGCTTCTGCTGCCAGCTGTGGGTCCTCACGCCCCTCGTTAGTTATGGTGAGCCACCTGACGCTTCCTCGGGTGCATCCCAAGGGGTCGGCGGAGAAGCCGCCCACAGCTTGACGTCTCTTCTGGCTGGCTCGTCCAGGCTCGGCAGATGCCCTGCTCAGGACGTATTTCCCGGATGGCATGAGCGAGTCCCTCATCGCATACCTTCTGCACGGCGTCCTCAAGGGCCTGGAGTACCTACATGAGATGGGATACGTGCACAGGTGAGAGGAGAGTATGGTTCTCGTTTGGATGGAAAGATCCAGAAAGTGGACATAAGACATATAGGTGGAGTTCAGCTGTTGTACCTTAAAACAGTCCTTGGGGACCCCTAGACAATGTGGCAGGGAGCTGGGAGGGAGCAAAAACAAGGGCCACTGGGCGACTGAGGGAGATCTCTCACCCGGGTGCGGCGACTGAGGGAGATCTCCCTGTTTCCCGGCAGAGGCGTGAAGGCCAGCCACATTCTGCTGTCCACCGAGGGCCGTGTCTACCTGTCGGGACTGCACAGTGCGTACAGCCTGGTGCGGGATGGCCGGCGGCTGCAAGCCGTGTATGACATGCCGCAACACAGCCCTGCTCTGCTGCCCTGGCTTAGCCCAGAGCTCCTTCGACAGGTGTGTATGTCTGTGTGTGTCTGTCTATCTATGTTTGTGTGTGTGTGCGTGTCGGTGGGTCTTTCTGTGTCTATATATCTGTCTGTCTGTCTGTATGTGTCTCTGTCTGTATGTTTATGCCTGCATGGTAAGCATGCTGCCGTCATCATCCTCCCTCCCTCCGCCCAGGATCTTCATGGATACGGGGTAAAGTCGGACATCTACAGCCTGGGAATCGTGGCCTGCGAGCTGGTCAGCGGGCGGGTGCCCTTCCAGGACATGCACCCCACTCTGGTACTAACCCGCACCTCAGTGCCAGTACTCCCATGTCTGTCCTCATCCAGACGGGCTGTTTGTATCCATCTCCGGCTCAGTGTGTCACTCATCTGCTCTGTCCCCGTTTAAATGAGGCTTGTGCCCCCTCCTCACCCAGATGCTGCTTCAGAAGTTGCGTGGTACGCATTGCTGCCTGTTGGACGTGGCCCCCTTCCCCCTGGGAGAGATGGGCGGCCTCAAGGTGTCCCGCTCAGGCGTGGACTCTGGCATCGGAGAGAGTGTGGCCACAGGCAGCCTGACCCGCGCCGTGGCGCCGGACCGGCCGCAGAGCCCGGCACTGAAGAACCACTCGGCCACCTTCCACAACTTGGTGCAGCTGTGCCTGCAACAGCAGCCGGAGCGCCGGTGAGCTGGCCGTCCTGTGTGGCCGCATGCCACTTGCTCTTGGGCTTTTCTCATGGCTGGGGGGGGAGTCTGACGCCGTATCTCTCTGTCACACAGACCATCTGCCTCCGCATTGTCGACGCACACTTTCTTCAGACAGGTGGGTCTCGTCTGCTTTGACTTAGCAGCTGCCCCCTGCAGGCTGACTTGTGACACTGCGCCTGTCTGCTCCCCACTCTGTGTCTTTCAGGTGAGGCGACACACCCGGGACTCCTTCCTCAGCCTCATGTACCCGGCCATACCCTTCTCCAGCCCCCCGGACACACCCACATCACACCCCCTTTTCCCGCCCTGCCATGGCCTCTCCCCCAGGGTGGACTCTTGGGATGGGGCTTGGGACTTTTCTTAGTTCCCTTCAACCCCCACTACTCCCTAAATGACCAGCACTGCTTCCAGAAAACCAGTATACTACATTTCCCATTGCCCGGGTGAGATATTTATTATTTTTGCTTTTTGTAAGACCTGGTCCAGTGAGGCAGAAGTTGTGTCACTGAAGAGCTGTGAATAGTCTGCTTTCTGCAGCCTCGGCTGAAGGGATCAGCCCCAACCTACAGGTGAATGTGAATGCAGGGCGGCCGGCCTTGCCTACAGTGACAGGACAGGCAGTCTGACCTGGGCTTAGGGCCTGGGTTCCCTCTGCCCCGTCTCTCGCTGGATATTTGCTGTGTTTTTTCGTCCATGTTTATGCGTGTGTCTCAACCAGGGCATAGATGATGAATTTCTCCAAACAACCGGTTTGTTCCCAGCAGAGCCCGCATTCTGTCCAATCTGTGAAAATGAAATTTAAAAATATGTTGAAGTTTTTTCAGTGTATTTAAAACACTAGACTCATTTCGGTTTGCGCACATGCCGTCCCGTGTTAATGAGGATGGTACTATCTTCGTTAAATGTACTGTTGCTGTCGTGTGTCCTCCCTCTTCCCTATAGTTAGTTATTTCTGGAGTGACTGCAATATTCATCAGTGTTCCTTTGCAATTCCAGCCAGTTATTTAACTGCACATACATGAATCGTTAATGTGATTTGACAATGTCTGTGTGTGTGTATAATTTTATATATATAATTTTTTTTCCCCCTTGAAATTTCCTGCTTTGGTTCTGAATCAACAATATTGTGGGGAACATACATAATACAGCATATCATATACCTCCGTACAAGGAATATTTCAGTGTTCTTGATCAGTGTTGCTGTACCTTGTGACAGAGGAAGCCCCCATTCGCTCGCGACGGCATCCTGTAGGGTGACGTCCCAGCCAGAGCACGGTCAACATCAGATTTATGGCTGCTATACATGTTTAAATAAAGTATCAGAAAATTCTGTCATATGCCTATCTATCTGTCATTTGCCTATCTATATTTTACAAATTATTTTTATATTGTCATCCTACCAAGTCAACTTAATCTTAAAATTATACAATACTCCAGCTGCTTTTTCCCTTAACATTTTTGTTCATAGAAATATTTTATTTTCCTCATTGATGCAGTTCCAGTCACTTTTTCTCACTGGTCACGACATCAAAACATCAAGAGCAAAGTGGTGCGTAGTGACTGACCTGCACGACGATGCCACCATTCCTGTGCATTGTACACATGTTTGTATTGTACAGCTACCTTTGTACTGTTGACTGAGATGCTGTTTCTCCCTTGCATTTTATATATTGTGAAGGGAAACCTGTATAGCACATTGACTGTAAAATACTTTGTGTGTGTTTTTCAAACTGTATTCTTAATCTGTTTGTATGTGTGTGAATCCTTTTTGTATAATAAAATATAAGCATGACGAGAAACCCTGCCATGTGTCCCTCTGCCCGTAGCTGCCGGCTGTGTCCGGTTATGTCACTGAGCCGGTCCCCCAACCCATCCCTGTTTGTTTTTGAATCCATGTCTTCCTCTTGGCTGTTCTCCATAATAACATCACCTTAGTGACCTATTTTGCTGATGAGATGTGAAGGAGATAACTAAGTGGTGGAAAAAGCAAATGCGCACTATCAGAGGATGTGCAGAAATACATAGATGTGAGGTTTGTGTTTGTAGCAGTTGACGTTTGTGGTCATTCTGAGATACTGACAAATTCAGAAAAGTCACGTTACCATATAACCCAGAAAAGTATTACAGGATTAAATTCATTGTAATACTGAAAACTTTTGTGGCCAAGGTGGTGGCCCTGAGGAATTCCATGGTGATGTGCAAAGAAGAGATACAGGGGACGAGGACGGCTTTTTGGAGACAAAACTGGTGGACAGTGGAAGCAGTGGTCACCCTAGTTTTCGCCTTACTGGCGACACTCCCTGTAGAATCTTCACCAAGTGAAGATTTACTTTACAATTTATTTTATAGGCTCTTTGTTATTTGCACAAAGTATGAGTGGTTCAGGATACCTTTCACTGCGTGTTGTACCTGTATAACTATGCACGTGACAAATAAAGAATCTTGAATCAGAATCTTGAAGTGTCCTGTGCAGCTGCTTTCTGTCTGGCTGTCACGTGACTGGGCTGTGCCCCCCCTACCCTATGTGGCTCAAACCACAGTTCCACATTCACTGTCTGTCCCAGGAGAGTGTCTTTGTAAGTCTTATTACCCTTATACCTCGTACACAGAAGCCAGTATTTACCTATCAACAGCATCCCACAGAGCAGAATGTGCCTCCAAGCTCAAAGGACTTTACTGCTCTGTCCTGTTGAGTCAGGTTTAGACTGGTCCAAGACCACAGAGAAAATTCACATTGACCCCTGTGCCATTTCTAGATCGCTTATTCGTAGAAGTAACTAATGGTTGTGTGCTGTAATGTAGCAGGCAGTCCTGCAGAGGGGGTACTCCTAGCCATAAGCGTGTCTACTCCGTACTGCCCGCTAGGCCCACGTTTACCTCCAGAACTGCTTCAAGGCCACACAAGCTGTGTTCTGAGAATATCGTCTGCACACCACTGTTCTACTGCGCTGTTATTTTTGTACCTGTGCCCTTCCTGTTAGCTTCATTGTCCTCTAATCTCTCTCATTAACAATGCATTTTTTTGTCCACAGAAATGCCTTTGACTGAATATTTGTCGTTCATCAGACCATTCTCTGCAAACTCTAGACACTGTAGCATATGAAATTCCCTGGTTACTGATTCTGAGATGCTGGAGCCACCCATACTGAGGCTTAGGCGACCAGTAAGCGATCCTCCTCAGCCCATCTGTCTCTGTATGTATTCAGTTTCTGTCACGAGTCCCCATGCAGGAGCGTGATGTTTACATTAGCACGCGGCCAAGGTCTGTACTCCAAACTGCTCCATGCATTCATGTCTCTGCTCAATTTCCAAAAGCATGTCTAACCCTAATTGTTACATCTGCTGAACAATCTACTGAACTTTGATCACACTTTGAAAAGTGTGCATTTTAACAGCCTACATAAGCCTGCCACTTCTTTGAATCAGTCCATGAAAGCGAGTCACAAATGAAGGTCAGCAAAACGCCTGTATCAGGAACCTACAGCCTGTCCTTTAAACAAACAAATCCAGCCAAACAGGTTTCTCAATATGACCTTCTGGTGTGTCATATTGACAGCAGAAATAAAACACTGCACTGGGTATCATGCTTATTAATTGTATCATCAAATATTTTTAAGTGTAAATAAAATGATAACATTCTGATAAAAATTATTTTTAGGATTTTCTGGAAGTGGTTTCCTGTGACACTAAGAAAATAAGTGGTAGGAAAACAAGTGTAATGAAGATCACATCTTTAACTATTTGCCCCGTTCATGTATTCTCATATCCATCCATCTATTTTCTGAAACCGCTTAATCCCAACTGCGGTCGCGGGGGGGACCGGAGCCTATCCCGGGAACAACGGGCGGAGGCGGGAACCAACCCTGGGCAGTTCTATTCTAATATTTTCGAGAATAAATAACCATATATGTACAGTTTCTGATGGATTCTCCTTCGACCATTTTGTACCCACCTGCTATAATTAATTATTATATATTATTGTTGTTTTATTTCTGCATCATATAAAACAAAACAAAATCATTGAAAAATCAGTTTCAAATCAGGACTTTGCTAATGTCACGTTTTTCATGCTGTTCATTTAGATTTACTGCATTTGGCAGACGCCCTTAGCCAGGCCGACTTACATCAGCGATAATAAGTCTCATCAGTGAATAAATTCTGTGCAGAAACATCTTGGATTGCTATTATAACTTTATTATAATGAAAACAAGTAATATTTTACTAACAATATGGCGGAGACGTAGACGTGTAGTTAACTCAACGCAGTTCGAGTTATTGCCCTGGAAATTTTACACGTGATGTTCACTAATAGCACTATATCGACAGCAGATGGCGCCCTCTCCCAATATACTGTCCTGCAGATAATACAAAACTAACACTGTCCAGGGTTCAGCTAAACGTAATTCCCCCCCATTGGCTATGAAACCGCACAATTTTCAGTGCATTAATTCTTTAGTGTTTACACAATATCGAGAGGATATTAACGACACGGGAACATTCAGCAGAACAAAGTATATGCTATTTCGCACAAAATTGCCAGTTTTTCAAATCTTTCGAGTTATCTGTACTTCGAATAGTTTCACAAGTAATGTAATGACTTTTCATTTCCATATTCTAGTTATTCAGTCGTTTTAATTCAGCAAGTCACGTTTTATTATAGCCCACGGTATAATTTGTGTAAAGCAATTAAGCGACATACTTAAATACGCGAATCTGAGAAGCTAGGCGCGTCTCAGACTACTGATTACGCCGTGTTTTGGATCTCAGACAGATATGGACCTCATTTTCATCGATGTCCAGCCCTTACCGAACCGAAGTTCGGCTCCCTAGCAACAGCGACCCACCCTTAACGACCCGCTGACCGCCGAGCTCCACATCGTCGCCGTAAAGGAGGGGGAGACTGTCGTAAAGCAGACGCGCCGATTAGTCAACAAGCCGTCAGCGGTGGCCGCTCGCTTTCGGAGGGCTGCGGTGCGCTGTGACGGACGCGACATCACCCTGGCCTCTCCGCCGCCCTCGCTGTCTGTCCGGGCGACTTGTGAATGCTCGTTTCCGTGAGGGAAAGTGCGGCGACCCGACGATATCTCCCCCCTTGCAAGGACGGAGCCGAACTGGCCATTACGTCTGGTTGAAGTTTTCTGCCTCGCCTGCCGCTGATCTTTCTGGTGATGTGTAGTTAGCCGACTTGTCGACACAGGTAGGTGGCTACTTAACCAACACCAGTCTGGGGTAGTTTAGCAGCCCGGGACTTCCATTAAACTACCAGGCTAGTGGCTATCCATGATAACAGCATGAGAGCCAGCTTATACGCCGGCCTGTCGCTGTACGGTTGCCCTTAGGGCTTCTTGGCTCTGCGTTTGTAAATACCGTGAATATCAGGTCCGTTCGGTGCCGAATTACAAACCGATTGAAAGATATACGCTGATCAGGGGAGCGATCTGTAGGTATGTTTGTATTTGGACTGCGCATTGTGGGCTGTCATGCGATGTCAGTCATGGGATCTAATTACAAATAGCTGTAATAATGGGGCTCAGGCTGCCCGGTTTCGTTGGTTCGCGGGTCGCTTAGATGGTAAAATAGTTCAGCGTAGGCGCCCCGCGGTGTCCGTAAAGTTACCATGCCGCCCCAGGGACTCACCTGCGATACCTTCCCCGAGGCTCTTAAATCAACGCCGACGAAGCTAATAAATCTCCCACGCACTGGGTGGAAATCTGGCCCTTTTAAGCCCCGCCATAACATCTGCTGCGTTTTGCTTGATAATTAACTGTAGTTGATGTCCTGTCAAGTGCTCCTGCGGCGAGCGATCGGGTTACAGTCTCCCTGACAATTTGACTAACAAATCGCCCCTTCCACAGAGCCCTCCGTCCGGCTGTTCTCCCTCTCAGGTTCACGGCTGACAGTTGTGTGTGTTTTTCCTCCTTTTTCTTTTCACTTTGTGTCCGTTAAAGAGACGGGGAGTCTCGCTTCGGCTGGACCGGCCGCTGGACGCGGGAGGAGCGGCGTGGCGGAGTGATGCGCTGAAACCGAAGCCGAGCGGAGTGCGGGGCGCCCGGCACAACACAAGCCGCCCTGCCGACCTGCCACCCGGGGATAAATAATTCACGGCGGAGAACTTAACGCCGTTCAACACAGGACTGGCTGCCCACACCAAAAAGGAATAAAAGCTTTTGTTTTTCTTCAGTCAAAATAAAAATACATTTTTAAAAGCGACCCACCACGTATCTCAGTCGGTGGCCGACCTGCGGGCCATGAGGAGGGACCGCCGAGACAGGGGCGTCTCTGCTGCAGCTTCCCGAAGCGGCCGGCGCTGACGATCGGGCCAGGATGGCCTCCAACGAGAGACTGTACGAGGTGTGGATGCTCTACTGCAGCAAGGTACATCACCCGCCGGCTCTTCACGACGTCGATCCCAGTTTTGTTGCACTGCTTTGGGAAGGATTAAAATCACAATATCCGCTCTATTTTTTGACAGTATCAGTGTTTGTGTCATGTGTTTTTTAGAGATTAGAAACCACTAAAAACGAGACCTATGTATGCATGGTAATGAAGCGCAGCAGTACACCGACTGGTACCCGTACCAGGACCTGGCGGTATTTACAGGACTGAGCGGGGGCTGTGGACCCTACACCAGTGGCCTGTACTACGAAGCGGGGTTACTGGCCTATCGGGGTATCTTGTCGGATTTAAGGTACCATAGTTTAAATTAGTCTGGGCAAAATGTAAGTGAACTAAGTTAAATCAGACAAGTTACCCCGATAAGCCAGTAACCCCGCTTCGTAGTACAGGCCACAGGAATTATGTTTTGTAGATGTTATCATCTCCACCGTTTCTTCACATTGCGCTCTATCACGTTTCCAAAGGTCGTTTGATAAAATGATTTTATATTATAAATTTACACAGTAATGGATTTCTTTGAAGTGCTTCGGCATTCATAGGGAGGGCAGTCTCTGATCCTTCCCACTACAACAAACTGGGATGTAGTGCCTCGGGCGGACGTGATTATTCCGGCTGTAGGCTACTGCAAGGTTTGCCAACTTTCTGCAACCCGAGGAAGCCGCTGAGTGTGTAATGCGCGCGCGCGCACGCACGGATGCACAGATCCAGTGAAATGTAGCGCTCCATTGTGCACTGTTAAACCGTTTTTCTGTGGTAAAACGTTTCATTTCCTTTTTCATTTTTCAATCTGAGTCTATCTCTTGTGTCCTGTTGTTGTATATTATTGTTAAATAATGCTTACTACTGTATCAGTTGTGCAGTTTTATCTATGAAGCTATTTTATTATGGGCAGAACAATGTAACGATTTTTTACACAGTGGTTATAAGTTTTTACACTTTCTGGTATCTTTACGCCGGACTGGGACCCATGTGGTGCCTTGCAGAGTGGGGCCTGTGATTTTATGTGAGCGATGTAGCCTGTCCAGCAATCTGAAGCTTCCAGCACGCACACGGTCCCAGCTCGATTCATCCCTTGAGTTTAACTGAACGTTTTGACATATTGCTTGTGCTTGTGTATTGCTAGACAGCTCTGAAGCGCAGAGGGTTGCATTGCCTGAGCTTGGGCTCTTTGAGTAAAATGCACTTTGCTATATTTTGGAACTTGTGGAAAATATCAGCTTAAGCTTTTTGACCCAGGATTTGCTGCTGGGGAGGTTTCTCCGAAGTCTCACAGGGCTTCCATGTTTGGCTTTTGGCTTGGCTTCTGCTGAGTGCTTTGCTGAACTGCTCATTTGCCCTGTTGAAGCCAACCTCATCATTAGTCTCCCAGAAAACGAGTCATCAGGTCTTTAATGGGCTTTGAGATGACTGTCCTGTCAAGGCTCTTCCCACAATTTTCCGGGCTAGACCCACAGGGTGGCTTTTGTCCGTCCTGGGGAGTTTCACAGATCACTGTCTTCCATCCCTCTTTGAGAAGCTTTAGGGCGTAACGTCCACGCGATGCCGGTATCAGTTGTGGCCACCACGCCGTCCAGAGCCGGTCGGGCAGTCCAGCTGTTGGGTTTGGAATTCGACTGTCATTCTAATCAGGGCGCCATGCCATTAGGATGACGCAGGCAATGAATCTACTGGTGCCTTTTCAGCAAAGGGAATATCAGAACTTTGGGAATGAATATTCACTGCAGTGTCATTGGCCTCATAATGATGGTATCATTCAAGGGTCATTTATCTGCATTTTATTATTGGTTTAGGGTACTTTTGTCATAATAAATAATTGATCTTCCTGGGCTTGGTCTTTTCTGCTGGTTCCCTTTCTGCCCTCCTCCCCATTTTTACCCTGCAAGCCACTGAAATGCTCCTAGGAATCATTAAAGGTGTTTTTTAGCCAGGCTTTGCCCTCCCTGGGCCTGGCCTGGCCCCTCCCGTCTTGGACAAGGAGTCCTTTGAGCGGCTGCTCCGGTCCTCTCAGCTGCCAAGCACTGTCCCGCTTTCGACGTGCTGCTTCCAGCTGCCCCATGCCTGGCTTCGCCCAGGCTCACCCCTCCCTGCGGCCCCAGGCCCGTTGCCATGCTGGCAGCGGGACTATGCGTCGAGGCGGTGCGGCGGGTCGTGAGAGGCCGGCCTGCCCTCCCGCTGCAGGTCCCCCTTCTGTCAGTGCTGCTGTAATTATTAACCTCGTGGAGCAGCTGCTGGCGCCGGCTTTTCTCAGCTCGGTATCATAGGCCCCGATTTGCCCAAGTCGACTCCAGATTCCTGTCAAGGCTTCTCTTTAAATCAGTTAGCTGTGCTGTCCTGTAAGAGATGGCTAGCAGAGGCTGGTGGGGGCACCAACCCTTTATTAGGTCATGGAGTCGTTCTTACAGCCTGTTCTAGCACAAGTGTCAGTCTGCTCTCACCATGGCTGGAGGTTTGCCATGCTACTGATCTGGAGGCTCTGTGTGTGTTTAAGCTTTCGCTATTGTTTGTTAGTGTGACGTGTGTTCATTATCAAATTCCACAAACTAGACCGAGCCTAATACAAAAAAAACCCCACCAATTTTCTGCCAAGGAGTGTCTTAATCGTGTGCCAGTGGGGAGTGATATACGGCTTTCGATCTTCTTTTTAGGGAAACCATCTCGAAAAGGAAGCCGGAGGAATGAGTCTGAAGGATTATCAGGGTTTTTGTGAGCAGTGGAGGGAGATGGGAAGCACTAGGAGCAAAGAAACTGCAGTAGTTTCACATATTTACCCAAGCAGATTATCCCTGTTTCTAAGTTACAGTTTAATCTGCTTGCGGGGGGGGGGGGCCTAAGGGAGAGCAAACTTTTCCAAAAAATAGGAAGAAGGTCCCGCTGGTTTCGCTGGCTGTCTGAAGCGGTGGACTCTGACCCGTTCAGCCGGCCTCGGTGACATTTTGAGATGTCCTGTGTCCTCCCCACACCCCCTGTCAGTGAACTCTGCCAAAATGGCTAAACTGCATGGCAGATCCGCCACAGGCGGCTCCCCCTGCTGGAGCTGCCCTCCTCTGCGCTATAAATACCGGCAGCATGGTGACATCAGGCACTTGTCAGGCTCTGCCTTCCGCCCCATCCCCCCGTTACAGCTAACCATTTCTGTAGGACTGAGCGCCCTAGCCCCTCCCACTGCTCTGACCTCATGTGTGATGCCTCGTTCCTGCGTAGGATCCAAACATATCCGTCTAGGATCCAGATGCAGGTGGCGTCTTATCCTTCCTCTTATTTTCTGGACCTTGCCTAAAGCAGGGTGAAGCCTGTGTACTGAATTACCTAGCTCTGTAAATGTAGAGGATATATCGTGAAGATAAACGTAGAGTGAACTGCCTGCGCATTGTTGGGTCAGCTACCCAGAAATGCATATGCTGGTGCGCATGAGGCTTCCTTAGAGCTGTTTTCCGTGATACTTTTCAGAGTTTCTTGGCTGTGCTGTGAGGCCGTGCACCTACCGGTTGGTTCATTATAGCCCTCATGGGCCTGCCGCACACAGAATGGACCGGCGCAGAGCTGGGATGGAGGGATGTGTGAATTTGTCCTTCCTGAATGCTCAGCCGTCTGGCTAGACACTGGCCCCTGGGCGAGAATGTTGCCACAGAGCCATTCCTCGACACAGCTGCTAGCCTCGCGACAGAAGGAGCTGCACGGAATTCGCCAGATCCCATGTTCCTCGTAATGACAGGCCTGGGAACCGCGAAAGCCAAGCCGCCCAGCTGCTGGTGGTTGTTTATAGTTACGGCTTTGAGTAGAAGCGTCCTGCTTTAAGCAGACCGTGTTGGAGCTGTAGCCAGGTGCCTGGGGACCTACTGTATGTGTCAGACAGAGCGATACTTAAGAGGGGGGGAGGGACTCCCACGTCCTGCTGCCACCGGAGATGAAATCTTGGTAGGAGACCTGGGGTCGGCGAGGTCCCGGAGCTCTCACAGGGAGGCCCAGATCACGTGATTCGGGCCAAGGGGCTATGTTAAAATGTCAAGTGACCGGGACTGCTGGCTGTAGGAGGAGCAGGATTGACAAAAAGATCACATGCGGGGCATTAAGTCCTCGTTTAAGCTGTGCGGGTGCAGCGAGGTGGCCCCTCACCAGTCTGCTGTCTGACGATGTGCTTCAGCTACCTTTAAGATGAACCTAGACCTTGATCTTCTGAAGTCAGTAAGTAATACAGGATATGTTCGTAAATGTGTGCGTGTGTTTGCTGCCTTCACATTGGGAATTGTGACATTTAAATTGGCGTGTAGCAGTTGTCAACTTTCAGGCCGAAGTCTTTGGCAGGGAGTGCTTTAACTTGACCTCCTGCCAGTTGCGTCTTGGTTCAGAGTCGGCCTGTTACGTCGTGTTGGGTCAGCTTGATCCAAAACAAACATCGCTTCAGTAGCAGAAGGTGTTTCCCCAGTAACCAGCCTGTCACTGAATGAGTGTTTTGTCAGATGTAGGCTAATGCATTGAAAAGATTATTTCATGCCATGACACACACACAGACACACACAGTCACATGTGCCCCCTCCCATTGTCGTCACCAGGAATGCAGCAGAGAAAGCTTCCCTTTGCAGAGGACTTTGACTCAGACATTAGGCTGCTTCTGCTTGTCTGTTAAAGTGCATGCTGGGATCCAGGCCTCCCATTGATGGCACACGACCCCCCAAAGATTAGTGTGCATACCACCTTTTTTCAGGCTGAATGACTTGCTTCGGTGATTCTACTGGTGGTTCAGTCTATTTAGGCCCAAAAGAGAACATCCTGTCCATCATTCCACATTCCTCCCACTTCCTGTAGCTTGCCTGTCTGTGGCTGTTACTTTTCTATGGTTCCTCGTCTTCCTGCTTTATTTATGGCCTTTAATACGTGCATTAATTTGTCAGCGCTGTCATTCTGCCGTAGTCCAGCTCGGCCGTGCACTCTGAGTTGTCGCAGTGCTCGGATGCTGGCAATGGGTCACGTTCCCGGAATGCCGGGAATGCCGGTGAGACGGAGGCGTACGATTGTGCTGCAGTGCTGGGAATGTGGCAAAGCCTGTTGAGAGGAGTCCAGTTTCACTGGAGTCAACCGGCTCTCTGTGATTCCTGCCTCACCGGTTGGGTCAGGTCGTGTCCTTTTGCTTCCTCATCTTTCTGTCAATATCAAACACATCATTGTTTTGTTTTGGACTTGTCCCCATCCATCCATCCATCCACCCTTCCATCTGTCCATCTGTCTGCCCATCTCCTGATCACATTTCCTTGTCAGGGTCACACAGGAGGGATGGTGGTGGTTAGTCTGTCCCAGGCAGCACAGGACACAAGACTGGCGTAAACAGTGGACCATTCATTGCAGGGCCCACACACATACACACGCACACTGTGGGCAGTTTGAGATGAGTTAGCTCGACCTGTACAAAAGATGGGACTCAGACGCCGGTGGGGTTTGAATCCCTAACCAACGAGCCATCATGTCACCCCATGAGCTTGCTGTCTGCAATTGTGAATAGTTGTGATGAATCCTGCTCGTTTTGTCTGCCTGGTCAGCTTCTCGGTTAAGTCCTCTGTTTCTCCATCTGCAGAAAGACCCGGACCTTTTAAAGCTGTGGCTGGAAATCTTCATCAGCTCCTATGAAAAATGCCTGGACGTGGATTTCGAGAAGCCGCCCACAAGGTGAGGCGAGGCGATCCGTACCCGTCTGGCTCTCCCTGGCGCCACAGTG
This sequence comes from Mormyrops attenuatus, assembly GCA_026777985.1. NCBI lineage: Eukaryota > Metazoa > Chordata > Actinopteri > Osteoglossiformes > Mormyridae > Mormyrops > Mormyrops attenuatus. The sequence continues at coordinate 40,142,464 of JAODKC010000001.1, forward strand.
ATTTGTGGGCGGGGCTTATGGAGCAGCTCCGTCATGTATGCAGAAGTTGTTATAATGCTCCTGTGCCCCCCCTATCCTGTCGCTGCCGAGCCGGGTGGGGGGCTCTGCCTGTCCAGTCCTATGCGGCTGCTGTAAGTGTGTCAGCCGTTGTGAGGCCATGTCCCCAGGGCCTGGCTGCAGTCACATGACCAGTGGAATGTCCAGTCGCTTTGGATTACGTAACACTCAACATTAGCTGTGGGTGGAGGGGCGGGGGGACACCAAGCGTCGAGTGAAACAGAATCCCGTTAGCTGGACTGCTCCATTAGCTCACCTGCGTCATAATGCCACAGCTGACCGGCTGCTTCTTCAGGTCTGTTAGGCCCTTGCGTGAAGAGAAAAACACACAATGACCTTCTAATCTCCGTGATTGCCCCCCCCCATAAACGGCTGCCCACCGCAGGCTGGAGGAGATTCCCCCGGTGATGTCGCTGCTGCCAGACAACATTCTGCAGGTTCTCCGGCACCAGCTCCTGCAGTGCGTCCAGAAGGTGTCCGTCGGGCTGGAGCCCGAGCAGCAGGACCTCTCCCTGCTGCTTGTCAAGTTCCTCATTGTGGTGTGCAGGTGTGCATCGCCGTGCCCCCACCCACTCTGTTTTCATCTGTGTGGGTGGGGGCCAGGATAACCTGCAGGCGTGATGTCTTGACAGGAACCTCTCCAATGTGGAGGAGATTGGCACCTGCACTTATATCAACCACGTCATCACTATAACGACACTGTACATACAGCAGGTGAGCATGCGCGTGTGTGCATATATGTGTGTGTGTGTATGTTTGTACATTTTTCCAACCTTGGGAGGGCATCTTGGAAGCCCAGGACAAAACAAACCTTGTGGGTCACCTTTATAAGAAAGAAAGAAGATCTTATGAAGGTTTGGAGGTTCAAGATCTGCTTGGTGTTTTGTGGGTCACCTGTCCCTATCTGCCACCCCACAGCTGAAGACAAAGACGAAGGAGAAGGAGCTGGCTGATCAGACGCCGGCCGAGGAGTTTGTGCGGCATGCCCTGGCCTTCTGCGAGAGCCTGTACGATCCCTACCGCAACTGGCGGCACCGAATCTGCGGGTAGGGCCACCGCCGTCCCCCTGCCTGGCACGTGTCGCCCGAGTGCAGGAATAACGCAGACGGTCTGCTGTGTTTGTCGGTAGGGAGCAGCTGAGCCCCGTGGAGACCAGCCGACAGAAGTACAAAGCCGCCCCGCTCACTGTGGAGTTTGTGCCCTTTTTCTATCGTGAGTCCCTACCCCCCTCCCGATGACTTCTATGATTTGGAGATGCTGATGCATCTGTCTTGTTCCTCTCTCCATTCATTAATGTCATCCTGAACACACCTTAATTTAATGACTCTGTCTGTATGGCTGCCAGGAGTTCGCGTCAGGCGTGACAGCACAGGATAGTGATTCTGCTTCGGGTCTGCCTTGCTGACACGCTTTATTTTTCTGGGTGGAGCGGTGCAGATGAGCAGAGGTGTGCTGTCTGCCGAAGGTGACCTCGGGCAGGAGCTTGGTGAAATCTTTGCTGCCTGAGAGATGAGTGAGGTTCTCTCAGTGAAGCCGTCAGCATTAAGCAAGCAGCCGCATTTTCTTTTCACACATCTGTCTGTAGGCTGGTGCTCTGGGCCCAGATGGCACCCCCTCGCCCCCAGGAGAAAGAATCCGTGCTTTGTGCAGAGTGCTGGCTCTGAGGCCGCTTAGATGGGCCGATAGTGGGAAGGCGGGCATCCGTGGGCCTGCGGCTTATCTGCAGTGGTGGTGTCCGCAGAGCCTGTCTGGCAGCTGACTCTGCGTGACGGGGCAGGTCCGGGTGCGACAGGTGCTGCCGGGGGGCGGGGGGACATGTCCCTGCGGATCTCACGGGAGGTCATCTGGATCCCATTGATTTCAGACTGTCGTCCAGCCTGGGGCTGGGTGATGTGGAGCCAAAACTGAGTGTTTTTAGGCAGTACAGCCGTACTTGTGTGTCTGTGAAGTGGATAAATGATGTTCAGCTGTCAAAGTCAAATTTATTTATAAAGCACATTTTAAAACAACGTTTATTGGCCAAAGTGCTGTACAGGGTCACCAAAAAGAAATAATTAAATCAAAATTTAAAAAAGGAGTATAAGAGAAGATAAAATCATGACAAAAACACAGATAACCAGAACATGCTGTTAGGTGAGAAATGCAGAAACGGGGTGTAACCAAAATGAAATGCCAACACAGGGCTTCCTATTCTCTCTGCAAATATACAACTACAGCTGTTCAGTGTAGACATTCTCCTTATTCCAGACATGTCTCAAATAAAGGGAAAATAAATTATCTTATATTGCATGGGTCAAATAAAGCAGCTCATTTTATGACACTGGTCTCAAAACTGAAGGTGAATGTTTTTGTAACCATTTCGGCAAATGGATCTAAAAACAAATGCCTAAAACTGACCAGTGGTCCTCGTTTTAAGGCATTAGTCTAAAGTAAAATCAAAATAAATATTGAAAATCACGACATTTTTAACATGTGAGCCATTTGGCCATGTTTTGAAACAAAATGCACCAAAATTTACCCTATAAATTTCCCGTGAGACACTAAATGAACGGTTTGATTTTAGCTGTGAATTCTGGGATTCCATGCAACATCATGACCGAAGCCCTTGCTTTGTTTACAGCCAAGAAGGAATATTATAGGTCTCTGAGAATCTTCCCTCCTGCTGGTTTAATGTACAAAAAATATTGACATTGTGGACATGTGGTATTTTCTTGTCCTGTATCTGGTTAGAAAATGTGTCAGTATGCTGTAAAAATTCGATATGCTGCCCAGTGCCAGCCGGTCACTCTCCCTTCACCGTGCGGAGAGAGTGACAGGCCCGTGATACCAACAGCAAGCTGTACAAGGTTGAGGAGCTACATAACAAAGGCTGCACAGCTACCAGCAGGGGGCGTGATTATCCAGAGGTTTCGTGAGGTTCCCTGGTTAGTGCCAGCGTATCTATGGAGAGGAGACGGGGGTGAGTATGTTTAACATGACCCCTGTCCCCCCCCCCCCCCCTCCCACAGAGTGCTTCCAGGAAAGTGAGCACCTGAAGAACAGTCTGAAGTGCTGTTTGCTGCACCTGTTTGGAGCCATTGTGGCGGGGGGACAGGTGAGCTCATAGCCATGGGGGGTCCTTCACAGGGCGGCTGTGTTCAAAGGGCACCAAGCATTTCCTGATGTGCCTGGCCTCGCCCCCGCAGCGGAACGCGCTCCTGGCCATCTCGCCTGCCACAATGGAGGTGCTGCTGCGCGTGCTGGCGGACTATGAGTCCGCCGACGGCGATGCCTGGGACTCGGAGACCCCCGACCGCCGGGCCCTGCTGACGCTTGGCTGCCTGCGCGAGGTGGTGCAGCGGCTGCTCGCCAGCAGCTCCGACCAGCGGCAGGTGGAGATTAGCTCCGTGTTGGAGAACTATTTCAAGCTGCTCAACTCGGACGCGGCGGCACTGCAGGCCAAGAGCGGCGAACCGCAGCCTGCCCAGCCCTCTCACCACTGGGAGGCGCGCTTTGTGGCCCTCCAGGTGCACATGCTAGGTGAGAGAGCTGCCCACCCCCGTCCTGCTTCGCTCCCCCTCCCCCCGGCAGTAACCTTAGTCTGACGGCCAGTATGCCACCGCTGTATCCGCAGACACCATCAGAGGCATGTTCCAGTGTTCGGACCGACCCGTCCTGCAGGCCATCTTCCTCAACAGCAACTGCTTTGAGCACCTCATCCGCCTCCTGCAGAACAGCAAGGTACTTCGTCGAGGCATCCGGGCAGCCCTCACCCCCACAGGCCAGCTGCTCCTCTGCGCCGCACGGCCACGCCCTGCCTTCCCTGGTGACCCCTCCCCCCACTCCCCTGGCCCCGCCCACAGCTGACGCCTTCCTTGTTATTCACCCAACAGCTACTTAATGCTAGGTGTAAGACAGCAGAGAAGAGCCAGAAAGATTTAACCAACAGATTACTGACAGGAGAGAGTGACCCCCAGGTACCGCCACGCTTGGTGTGCCTGCCGCCCGCCACCAGCCCCACAGCCACACCACTCCACCACAGGGCTGTGTGGCTTCTGCTGCAGGCTCGTAGAACATCGTACTACCTTGAAATCGCATTAAAAACGTCAGCTGCCTGAGGCTGATGAGCGCCCTCTGGTGGAGTGGTTTCTCACTACTTCCACTCTGTGGATGATCGTGTTGCTGTACACTCGCCGCCGCTGCCTCCCCCACTTCTGTTCTCCCATGGTTGTTTTTGGTTTGGGTCCGCTGGTGTTGCTTGGTGCCCCTGTGTTCTGTCTGCGTGTCTGATCACCTGCAGCCCGTTGACAGCCTGCCTAATCCACTTTGGTTTCTGGGTGCGGCTTCTGTCCTGCCCCATCTGGGGCAGAGCAGATGTGGCAAGTTTGTCAGAAAGGGGGTGGGCAGACTAATAAGGCCCTTAGTTTTACGTACCCCCATGTGCTTCGAGCTTTCAGCCATAAACAAAGTCGCTGTCATGGCTGCCAAAGCTCTCTGGGTTGTAAACCGCTCTGCAAAATTACCAGAGAGCTTTGAAGCCCGTAACACCTCCTGGTGTCTTCCGTGGGTCAGTGTCGCCACACTGCGGTGGCTCATCTTGTCATTAATGTCGTTTTCTTCTTGGTGTGTTGACTGCAGCATGCATCTGAAGGCATGTTGTCATTATGTCTGCAGTGTGACCCCTTACTGGCGGACCTCGTGACGTCATTCATATTCATGTGTTCTCTGCATGTGGGCCTTGCTGTGTCTAGGGTGGGACTGAAAGGGGGCGGGCACTGTCATGAGGGGGGTGGGGAGCAGTGCGGAGGGGGCAGGGTGAATGTGACCCGTGTGCTGCCGCTACTGCCAGGTGTTCCAGGGCCGGCTGGACTCTTTGGCGGTGGCCGCCATCCAGACCCTGACGACGGTGATGCACAAGTCCCCAGCTGCTAAGGTGAGGCGCAGAGAAGGCCAGGGGCCACATGCCAGCCTTGAACCAAGGGCGCATTCTTAAAAATAAATAAATAAAATAAAGTTGTCTGCAAAGGCTACTCAATAGATGATCAGAGTATTAGACAATTTGCCCTTTTTTTGCAAAATATTTATGCTTTTAGTTATTAACTTTCATAAATAGACTTTGATTTGATGAAAGACCTGGGTGTTTGTTGGTAGTCCGATTGTATAAATGGGTAAATGGGGGAAACGCCAGGTTCACTTGTGTTTCTCAGTTATTGTAGCTGTCCTGTGTTTCATCGGGCCCTTAAACTCAGTATTGTTGAGAATGTGGGTAGCCGTTGAGTCAGAATGACAGCCTGTGTCTGCAGCATTGATCCCCACAGAGTGCGTCTGCAGGGCTGACCCCCCACCCCCGCCTGTTTCCCACAGGAGGTATTCAAGGAGCGCATCGGCTACACTCACCTCTACGAGGTGCTGGTGTCCCTGGGCCAGCCGTCCCGGCACCTGCTGAAGGAGCTCATGAATATGGTAAGGTGTGTGCGTGTGTGTATGCGCTTGTGTGAATGCATGTGTGTGTACAGCGGGTGGGCTCCAGTCCTCCCAGCTGCAGCAGCCTCTGGCATCCCCCGCAGGCCGTGGAGGGTGAGCACACGTCCGTAGGCATCCTGGGTATCAGCAATGTGCAGCCGCTGCTGCTTCTGGTTCAGTGGCTGCCGGAGCTGCAGTCCCCGGAGCTGCAAATCTTCACGGCTGACTGGCTGCGGCGGCTCTGCGGCCTCAACCGGCAGACACGCGCCGTCTGTGTCAACGCTGCCATGGCCATGCACATCCTGGACACGCTGGGCCACCATGCGCGGCTGCACCGCGCCTGTGCTGAGAGCCTGGTGTCTCTGCTGGGGGTGCTGGGCAGCCAGTCCCTGAGCAGGGAGGAGCTTCTGCGGCTGCTCCGCCTACTGCGCACGGGAGACGCCCGCCAGCCGCACCCCTACGTAGCGCTGGTTCTTAGGACCATCCTGGGCACGGTGCGCAAGCCGGGCCTGGAGAGCGCCATGCAGTACTTCGACCTGTCGCCCAGCATGGCGGGCATCGCCGTGCCCACCATCCAGCGCTGGCCTGGCTCCGCCTTCAGCTTCCTGGCCTGGCTGTCCCTGGACCAGGACCAGCAGGGACCTGACAAGGGTGACAAGAGGAAGCAGCTCTACAGGTGAGGGGGGTGAGGGGAAAGTTGGAGATGGGTTTCCTTCTTAAAATGTTTTCAGATTACAAATATATTATGAATTCTCATTTTTCCAGGAATGTCTGCAGCATTGCCTTTACAGCAGTGAAACAGGATCATGTTCTATTTAGGCAGCTTGTCTATTATTGATGGGGTCTATGAATTGTTCAGTTTTTATAAATTATACATTCCAGCCGTGTGCGAGTTCATAGTTTGACCAGCGAGTTACCGACAGCCGTTCTGAGGCAGTATCACCTTTAGGTGGCGCTCTGATCCTCAGAGTGGGCAGGGCAAGTGTACAGTAAAGGGGATGGAGCCCCAGCCGCAGCCCGCCCCTCAGCCTGCGTGTCTCTCCTCTGTGCACCCAGCTTCTTCACGTCCAGTGGCACCGGGTTCGAGGCCTTCATAAACACGGCTGGCGTGCTGGTGGTGGCCGTGTGCACCAAGAAGGAGTATGTCACCGTCATGCTACCAGAGCACTGCTTCTGCGACTCGCTCTGGGTGAGCGGCGCCCCCCCGCCTGGCCGGGGCCCTATGCGTCACCTGTGCCGTGCATGTGTGCTATGTGTGTGCTGTGTGCGTGTGCCATGTGACGTGTGTGTGTGTGTGTGTGTGTGTGTGTCTGTGTGTGTGTGTGCCATGCCCGTGTGCCAAGTGACTTGCAGTGTGCTGTGCACTTGTGACTGCCGTACACGTTGTGCCGTCTGATGTGTGCTCGTCTCCCCCCCACCCCCCCCACAGCATAGCATTGCCGTGGTCCACATGCCTGGAAAGCGGCCCTTTGGACAGAGCCTGGTTTACATTTACGTGGACGGCCAGCAGAAGCTGTCAGCCCCGCTGAAGTACCCAACTATGACAGAGGTGTGTAGCCGTGTGTCCGCCCTGCTAGGGGGCGCCATTTGCCCTGAGCTGGCCCTTCTTTGCCTGTAACTGTCCCTCTCTGTCACTTCAGCCCTTCACGTCCTGCTGCATCGGTTCGGCAGGCCACAGGACCACCACGCCCCCCCCGTCCCAGATCCCGGACCCCCCCTTTTCGGCGGCACCGGCACCCAGTCGCTCCTCCCTGGGGGGCATCCTGTCCCCCCAGGCCTGGGGGGGCCTGCTGGGCAGCAAGCCGGAGTCAGTGACCAAGCTGATCTCGGCCGGGACGCAGGACAGTGAGTGGGGCAGCCCCACCTCCCTGCAGGGGCAGCTAGGTGGCGTCATGGTGTTCCACGAGCCCCTGCAGGCGGCCCAGGTCAGGGCCCTGTGTGGCTCAGGTGAGCAGCGTGCCGGGGAGGTTGGGGGAAGCCACACCGCGGGCGGTGAGTCAACATGATTATCCTGCCTTTCAGGACCAAATTGCATCTCTCCGCTGAAAAACGTGGAGTCTGAGCTGGGAGACCTGTCCTCCAAGCTTCTCCTGCACTACTCCCCCAAGGTGAGTGCTGTTGGCCCCTGGCCGCCTCCCTCTCATTTTCACCCTTTCCCGACACATTAGTGACGCTCGCAGTGTGCCCTGACAGGCATGCCGCAGCCCCATCTGCTTGGATCTGTCCCCCAACTTGCTGCATGGCCGGCTGACTGGCAACAACGTGGTGAACTGGGATATCAAGGTGAGGCTCGATGTCCCTGCTCGGTCCGCTCCGGTGTCCCCCCCCCCGCCCCCCGTCCGCCTGCTCGGTCCGCCCCGTGTGCCTCCGCCCCTTCCGCCTGCTCGGTCCGCCCCGTGTCCCTCCCCCCCGTCCGCCTGCTCGGTCCGCTCCGTGTCCCTGCGTGACGCAGCCGACCCCCTTGCTGTGCAGGACATGATTAACTGCGTCGGCGGCCTGCCCGTGCTGTTCCCGCTGCTGGAGCAGCTTTGCCTGTTGACGCCGGAGCCGCAGGCTGAGCCCGGGGGCCCTGAGTTCATAACGCCGGAGCTGAGCACGCCTGCAGACGGCGACTGGGTCATCCTGCCCTCCAGCCGGGCTTCAGGTCGGTAGCTCCAGACGTCCGTTTTGCCTTTTCTTAGTGTTACGTTGTTTAAACTGTACCACCAAACGGCAAAGGCTGTATGCTAATTTATACTCATAACTGTTGTTGCTTTTGTTTAGAAGCACGTTTGGAGAAAAACCTGGTTGCCACCTTCCTGCTGGTGATCAAGCACTTCATCCAGAGACACCCCATCAACCAGGAGAGCCTGTTGCACTCCCACGGCGTGGCTACGCTCGGAGCCCTGCTTCAGAAGGTCAGCTGCCACACCCTTGGCTCCCCACCAGAGGGCGCCTCCCTCCACACACTGACCCCAGCAGGCCCTTTCGCCCGCAGATGCCCCAGGGCCTGGTGGACGTGAGCGTCTTGGTCGCCGTGCAGCTCTTGGTGGAGCAGGTAACCGTGGAGAAGAACCCCCAGCTTCTTCAGCAGCTGCACACACACCTGCTCTTCAACTTCGGGATCTGGAATCAGGGAGATTTCCCCCTGCGTATCGGTGAGGCGTGTGAGGCCTGTGCGTGTGCGTCTGCGTGGTTGTTTGCTCATGTTTCTGAGATCACATGATCACCCTGCCTTATGGCCCCTACGCCACTGTTATTGAGAGTCTCTTTGTGGTGGAAGGTCACATCCAGTACATGTCCACCATCATCAAGGACAACAGGAAACAGTTCCGAAAGAAGTATGGCGTGCAGTTTCTGTTGGACACCATGCGTCTGTACTACGGGTGAGCTCCCCCCCCACCTCTGCACGCCCCTTTGCATGCCCTCCTGCCTTCAGAGTGCTACGTGTCCCCGCATGTGTCTGAGTCCCACCTCCACATCAGGAACAGCTGCCCGGAGACCGACATGAGTGAGGATGACCTCCGCACTATCCGGGCCTCGCTCTGCGGCCTCCTCAAGTACTACATCAGCAAGGGGGTGGCCCAGGAGGAGCTGCATAGCATCCTGGGATACATCGCAGCCATTGGGAACGAGGAGCAGGTGGGGACTGGGTGGAAAGGCCAGCGTATGGCAGTGGCCTGTCAGTGGAGTTGCCCCCCCACCCCGCCCTGAATCCTGCTCTCTCCTGCTGCCCCCCACAGCTCTGTGAAATGCTGGAGCTGCTGCTGACCCTGTTGCAGACCAGCGTGGCGAGGGACCAGCTCTTCCTGCTGCTCTTTGAACCCGGGGCTGCAGACACCTGCTATGCACTTATCCTCAACAGCAAGTACTCAGACCGGCTACGCGAGCTGGTCTTCAAGGTAAGCGGGGCGCTGCGGGATGATAATACCAGGCCGGCCCCAGCTCCCCTGGTTCCTTGGTCTGTCAGATGTTGTGTGTCCCTGTGCCATTTAACCCTGGACCCAACTGGATCATTAAGTCTGATTAGGAAGTGAAGCGACAATGCGCTGGCCCATCTAGGCTGTTCCTTACATTTGCTGTCCTCCCAAAAGAAGGTTTTGCTCCTAAAGTTTTTTTCGACACCCTGAAATAGAAAGCCTGCCTGTGTTTACGCTCCACGCCATGTGAATTGTCTGTCCCCCCATGACTCTGGCCTGGCTGCCTGTGGAGCACCATTAGTTAGCATCATCATCAGCAGATAGGGAGTGTTTGGGCAAAGACAGTGTCTGCTTACGCTGTGGCTTCACCGGGCTTCGCATGCACTGACATGTTAAAGGCAGTTAGACTCTCTCGGCTAATGCGTCACCAGTCATTAGTAAACGTTCCCGTGACCAAAATGGCTGCTCCTTTTCTTGTGCTGTTTTCCTGCATTTGGTCTTTGTTGATGTCTCGCCTCACCACCCTCACAGCTCTTCCAGCGCATGCTGAAATGCGACCGCGTCTACGAGAAGAGCAAGCAGAGGCTGAGGCTGCGGGAGGCCGGCTACTCGGGGCTGACGCTGCTCTTCTCTGAGCTACACGTCACCCCCACTCTCGTCCGGAGCCTGCTGGACCAGGTGCTCTCTGCAGGTCAGCCCTCGCATTGCTGCTCCCACCCCAGCCTTCCCAATTTACCCATTTTGCTGCCCCGCCCCCCGGGCCTTATGGCCAGCTGTGCTGCCCTGCAGGAAGTAGCATCTCGCAGGAGCCTCGTGGGCGGCGGGAGGGCACTGCCGGATTTCCACACCCTGTCCGGGAGGCTGCAGCTTGGGACAGGCCTGGCCGTGACTGAGATCAGCAGAGTCGATCTTAACAACGCGTGGGGTGTATTTATGCAGTTATTCCTTTTGTTTTTGTGATCTGCAGACCCCATGGTGAACTACAAGGATCTGATGGCGCTGGTCCAGCTGAGCCACCGGGCTGGGCTTAGTGTGCGTCTGCTTGTGTGCAAGAAGGTGAGGCACGTGTGCAGTAAGACATACACACAGGGACGCATGCGCGCACACAGAAGTGCCTATACACACACACTCATGCAAACACAGTTCTTGGGACTTCCTGTTGACTCATTTTACTGTAATTAATGGTCCGTGACACCAGCCCACCAGTCTTCCTCAGATTGTTCTTGGGAAAAGGCTTATGATGTTTGTCCCTAAACCAACAGTATGAGATCCATCTGCACCCACAGTGACTGACCCTGTCGCACGCACACACACGCACACTGTGACTGACACACACCTTTTGATAAAGTGTTAGCCGGGAATCCAGAACAACATGACCAGCATTAAGAAGGAGGAACAGAAAGTGAGCCTGGCCACTGTTCCTCTGGGGTTTGTGCCAGTGTCACCTTTGTGACACACACCCTCACGTTTGCGCCCCCCCCCCCCCCCCCCCCCCCCCCGGGGGCAGGACCGCCGGGGGCCGCCGCGGCCCCCCCCCCCGAAGTACGGGCCCCCGGGGGGGGGGGGGCACCGGGGGGCACGGGGGCGGGGG
>JAODKC010000001.1:40194148-40244096 GCA_026777985.1 Mormyrops attenuatus
CCCCCCCCCCCCCCCCCCCCCCCCCCCCCCCCCCCCCCCCCCCGGGGGGCGGGGCGGATGGCGGGAGGCAGGCTGCTGTGCAGAGCAGCGGCGGAGATCTCTACTGAGACACAGCCGCGTTGGTGAGAGAGAACCAGGAAAAGGACAAGACAGAGCTTTTCTGTGCGAGAGAGATAGGGTCAGGCTTCTCAGGCGTGCCCAGAACCCCCCTCTCTCTCTCTGTCTCTCTCTCTGCCTCTCAGAGAGCTTTTCATTAATCCACACTGTAGAAAAAGGATGACGCTGTTGCTCTCAGTGACACCTTTGTAACGGCGATGGTGATGCCGTTCTGTGGGCAAGGCTGCTCCCGGTGAGAGAGGTGTACCCGTGCCCCGCTGGCCCTGGAGATTCCAGACCCAGCCCAACTGAGGGACCCCCCGCAGCAGGATACTGACTATCGCAGGGTATACAGAGGTAAGGGCCAGTCCTCCCCGCCTCCCTCTTGTCCCTCCCGCTCTCACTTCTTCAGTACGGCGCTTGCGCTTCGCTGGCTGGCGCCGTCTGATCAGCTCTGGCTCACTCGCCGTCTTGCTTCTCTCATCTCCAGCCAGCCACCGGTTCTACTAAACGGGCACTTGACCACTTTTCCTGGCTTTCTCCTCAGCCGTCCTCCTTTCTGCTGTGCTATCGCGCCCTTGGTATCGCCGTTCACCCTCATCCTTGCATTTTGTGAGTTGCAGTTTGTTTGTTTGTGTTGTTTCCGTCCGTCTTGAATACCTATTGATTTTCTGTGCTGGGGGATTGATGGAAGGGGGTGGACATGGCTGACCTCTCACGGTGCATTTTAATCATGTGCGCTGTGCATATCTGCAAAGACAGGTGCAATTTAATCTCCAGTCAGATATATTTTTCTGTATTTCCCTTATACGCTGGAGGCTGGTGCTACCATAATGATTTCAGATAGATAAAACTAGTGTTTCAGCAGGCAAGAAGTTAGCAGCCTGCTCCGGGATGACGGAACGCGAGTGTGATCTGTCATTGCGATCGGCTTACTTTTTGCACTCCTAGAGGGGGACATAGCGGACGGCTTTCCACGCCACTGAGACTGCCATCTTTAAAAGCAGTTCTATGGACTGAGCATTATTGCACAACCCGAAGATGTCAAGACAGAGTAAAACAAATTGATGCACCTGGCAATGATGGTTTAGTGGTTCTTCAGCTGAAAGTCATTGCTCATACCGAGGTATTTGTGCAAAAAGTTAATTTGCATTAGAAATCATGACAGTAAAAAGTCTTCTTTTAACTCACATACGTGGGCCGATGCAAAGGTTACCGTAGAAACTGAATCGGAATAATGGAGAATGGCTGTAGGCTGTTGTGGTTAGTTTGTCGTTTTTTTAAATGACAGATATCATTCTGAGATTGGGTGACCTGCTCTGCCTAGACGCACACGGGCGGATCTGATCAGCGATCCGACTCTCTATGGTCATTATTTCTCCCTTTGCTACTGACTTGTGATGCTGACCTCCTCTCTCATGGATGAGCAGCAGAAGATCCTCTCTGCCCCCCAAAAGTAGGTCAGCTTGATTACAGCAATTAGGGATGCACCTCGGAATCGATATTTACGAGGCATTCGTCTTCTCCAGGGGTTCTGGGACGAATGGGTGCATCATTCGATCAGCCAATCGATAGCTACGATCAGTGACTGACTGATAATTTGCCAGCGTCACACGGACTTCAGATTATTGGTTTTCATCGTGTGTTGAGGTCTTATAGAGAGCGACTCATGCTGCAGCTTTTTTTTTGTTAATTGCCATCATTGGTTAACATCATTAGGGAACCTTTCATCTGTAAATCGAGAAGATTTCTTCATCGGCAGATTTGTTGAATTGGTAGCTGACTGTTGGCACGACGGTGTCAGACATACCTTTTGGATCGTTCTGTCCAGAATTTTTGAATGACTTCAACTGCTAACTCTGCTGGCAAAACACCAAACCCTGCTGGGAAGGTCAATTTTACTATAAACCACCTGTTACACAAAACAGACTATGGAAGGATTCATAAGAAAAAGAGGATCCATAATTAAACCACCACAGGACAGTCATGCAGATCTTACATGCGGATTTTTGCTGCCTATTTGTTTGCACTGTGTCTAGCTCTTATGCCCCCCACCCTTGCAGGGAATTATACATCGTCGCGTAGTTGATTTAAGCAAACGTGTCCGTACACAGAGCAGCATGTCTGAGGCAAAATGTTTTGATTGAGAAAAAAACTTAGTAGGCTAAGTTTTTAAATACCATGCCCTTGGTAAAAAATTAATTAAATAAAATTTAATTTCATGAAAATGTCCGTCAGAACGCACTAGGGTGTTTACCCCAGGTCTGCACTAGGTTGGTTACCCCCAGGATTTTGGCAGTTTCTGCTAGTCTAGCACCTCCTCCTGCTGGATTTTTACACCGTGAGCATGAAGGCAGGCCAGTATGCAGGAAGGCAGGCCAGTATGCAGGAAGGCAGGCCAGTATGCAGGATGCTGCTGCTTTTGACAGCTGCTTGTAACTGCTTGCACAACACTGTTCCTTAAGTATAGATGCAATATATTTTGTTCAGGTGCAGTCAGGGGGTTAAATGCTGTTCCCCGACCCCCCAGTATGGCTGTGCGCCACAGTTTTGTTCTCAAGTGCCCTGCTGGGGAGACTCATTCAGGGCCTGGGAGCCGCACTGCCTTGACTCGCCTTTACACTACGCTATAAAACAAAAAGCCGTTGCCATGACATCCGACCCGCTATAAATACTACCAGTTTCTATCCTCTGGAGGATGGAAACCACTGCCATTCTCCGTCTTTTTTGCCCAAGGGGGTCAGGAAACGGCTGAAACCCAGGGGACAAAGCTCTTCGTCTCTGAAAGGAATGGGCCATAGTTTCTATCAGACTTGAGCCAGGGAGTCAAGGCGAATGATTGAAAAGTATCAGGTCAGAACGCTGTTTGATCTTTGAAATTTGTCCTCCACCCTTGGAGAACACTAACCAAAGTGTGCTAACTTGTATGTTAGCAGGGAAGGCTTGTTCCTGTAGCATGAGCTAACTTGGATGTTAGCAGGGAAGGCTGGGTTCCTGTAGCATGCGCTAACATGGATATTAGCAGGGGAGGCTGCGTTCCTGTAGCGTGCGTTAACTTGGATTTTAGCAGGGAAGTCTGCGTTCCTGTAGCATGAGCTAACTTGGATGTTAGCAAGGAACGTTGCTTTCCTGTACGTGAGCTAACTTGGATGTTAGCAGGGAAGGCTGCGTTCCTGTAGTGTAAGCTAACTTGGATGTTAGCAGGAAAGCTGTGTTCCTGTAGTGTGAGCTAATTTGGAGGTTAGCAGAAAAGGCCGTGTTCCTGTAGCGCGAGTTAATCTGGATGTTAGCAGGGAAGGTTGCGTTCCTGTAGTGTGCGCTAACTTGGATGTTAGTGGGGAAAGCATATAGGACACAAATCATGCTTTTCTAGCTCTAGTCAATGAGCCCAAAGTTCCTGCCTGGGTTCCACCCACAGGCTGATTGGAGAAATCAGAGCCTTAGCAACTGAAGATGTTTGGCTCTCTTGCTGGTCCACACCGACATAGCACTCAACCACATAACACGACTGTACACTCTACACAGGCCTTGCTGTCATTCATATGTCATTCCTAACGTAGAAAGTGGTGTTGCTAGCCCCTTGATATAAAGGTTCATTCATGGGATTCAATGGCTGCAATGAAGTGCAGAAGCCCATTTCTCTCCAAGCCAAACCACTTGCCTACCATTTGATAGACAGTGCAGTGTTACTGCCGCAGACATCGAGACGTATCTCCTGATCTCAGCAGCCCACCCAGCATAGAGCAAGGGCAGTAATAGAGCACTAATTTTATTATTTATTGTATTTGTTACAGTATTTTTTTGGTCTGTTTCTTTTCTATTGCTTTTTATTTACTGGCTGTTGCAAGAAGTAAATTTCCCCAGTGTGGGATCAATAAAGTCGTATCTATCTGCACTGCTCCTGCATTACTGCCCTCAGATTTCACCATGTTTAATAAATCAATCATTGAATTCAATATTATTATAAGGAATATATCTGTGCCGCGAACAGCAAAAGTTGTGTGATTATGCCTTGTTCATAGTCGGGTGCACCTTCCAATTAAATCATAGCCAGTGTTTAATAAAAATGTCGCTCCCCACTTCGTAGAGAACGATTAGCTGTGTTTGGAGAGCCCTTCACAACTTCACATGCTTTCGAAGTGGTAAAGTACAGCTTTGGTGAAGGTGTAATAACCCTGATGCATGCACAAAACGAAGGCATTTTTTTTTTACAAACATAGAACGCTTTCACTATGATTTCATCTACTGCCCCCCCAACACCTACCACCCAAGTAGCTGCAGGATTTTTTCCTCTCTTTCGCTCAGTTCTCATTGTATCTTTTCTTCATTTTCTGGAGTATTCACCGGCGAACGTCTCGTCCAGGGCCCCCACGTGCTCGTGTTCCTGTCAGCCTGCTTTGTCTCCAGATGGAAAAGTCCATGTTTTGCGAAAACTGACGGCGTTCCTCCACATTCTCGCTGAAGAAGCCAGCTTTCGTTTTGTCTCTCGGCAGCAATGGATCCCTGCTGGGGCATTAGTCCAGACGAGACATTATGCGGGATCTGCAGTGACGTTCTCCAGACTTTCCTGGAAAGGGGACGCTAGGTCTTCTGTCAGCCGGCCTCCATATGCCCCTGTGTCCCATGGTCTCATCGCGGGGCCACTTCAGACTGAAATCAGACTGAAATCGGACTGAAACCAGACTGAAATCGGACTGAAATCAGACTGAAACCGGACTGAAATCGGACTGAAATCAGACTGAAATCGGACTGCCCCACCTGGCACAGCCTTCCACGGAACACTGCTGATGATGGTGGAGAGTGCAGCTGGTCTTTGGGGCGCAGCTGGTTGGGCACCTTGTCTCTTATGGGGGAAAAGATTTCTTCTGGTTTATTGGTCTTTTTTGAGACCCGAGAGTGCAGGTAACACTAGTGATTTTATAGAGATTCTGCAGACAGGCGCCCACTTCCCACCTTACTGGTTTGCTCTTACTGTGAAGTCTGTAAGTAGCTTTGACTCTTGCTTTGACTCACACACTTTCAGCGCCAGGGTGAAGGAGCAGCTTCGATTGTGTATGACGAGATGCCAAGAAAAACGCTGATTAGTCTGGTGGATTACGAACGGACAGGCTTTGTGTGTCTTTGGGGCCGGAGCTGTGCTCAGCTGTAGCAGGAACGGATAATCAAATAATGTGGTGCATAGCGTGGGAGCTGGGGGGCTGTGTGTTTCTGTCAGCACCTCCATGCCTTAATGCTGCACTCTGGGCCCTGTTAGAGTGCCTGCCTCTCTGCTCCTGCCACATCCCGGCCTGTGACGTCACAGCAGGATTTCCCCCCACGGTTATCGTTCTGCTGATCTGTGTCCAAATTTGGCAGTGCTGTCTCACTGGTATCACGCTAGTAGAAGGAGGCTGGGCAGCGTGACGACCTTGCTCTGTAATGTCGCTCCCCCGCCGCAGCGTTGCGGCTGTTCTGCAGGGCTCACAGGGCGCCCAAAACACAGCCAATGGGCTTTTTCGGCTTGCTGCACCCCGCAGGGATTTGTATGTGTATCTACTGCGCGAAACACAAAAAGCTACTTAGCATTTACCCAAAAAGGGTAACGGCATTTTCCCTGCACTTATTTGCAAACACTGAGCCAACACTTAGAATCATTGCAGCTGGATTTTTTTCAGGGCAAATTATGTGAAATACCATCCTCAATAACCCACGTCCACGTCCTCCGTTATGATACTACCTGCTGCTGTGTTGCAAGAGTTGGATCAGTGAAAAGTAACCATTAAAAAGTAAATAAAACTGCAGTGTTACCCTAAAGTAAAACCTTAGTCTCACTGAGTATGGTGAATAGATTATGACTAGTGACTAATTTGATTAACGATGTTCACAGCCTGCCAAAGACAGATTCCGGCACACGGCACCCCTCCACCTCCTCGTCACATGCTGTTTTAGCCTTTGCCGTGTGGTGAATCTGTCAGGGCGGTTTCTCCATGGTAGAGGCCTCCGTGAGCATATGAAGTGACATGAAACACAATACCCAAAGGTGTCAGTGGAGGAAACTAATTTCTGACCCAAAATGCTCAAAAAAGCTTCTCAGGTAGTTTTGATGAAGGGCAGCATGTGGCTTACTGAGTTGAGAGGCTGTTGTGATCAGAAGGTCGCTTGTTTGAATCCCAGGGTCAGTGGAGTAGTTTCACCATTGGGCACGTGAGCGAGGCCCTTAACCCAGTCACTCTAGGCATTGGCTGACCCTCCCTCCTCCAGTCACTCTAGGCATTGGCTGACCCTCCCTCCTCCAGTCACTCTAGGCATTGGCTGACCCTCCCTCCTCCAGTCGCTCTAGGCATTGGCTGACCCTCCCTCCTCCAGTCGCTCTAGGCATTGGCTGACCCTCCCTCCTCCAGTTGCTCTAGGCATTGGCTGACTCCCCCTTCTCAGTTGTACCTTGATTTGCAAATAAACAAGATAAAAACTGAAGTCACACATAACATTGACCACCACAAAATATACGTAACCGGTGGTCGGTCTCGATACAGACCTGTCTTCCACAGCTTTGTGTAGACTGCATTGTCCTTGGTGGAAAACACAGTGTGTAAGGAGGAGTCTAGGGAGAAATTCCAGGATTTGCTCTGGATTCATGTGAAAATATCACTGGAGCAAAGGAAGCGAAGAGGGAGCTCATTCATTGGGACACCGGCACCTGTCAGCATGGTGATGGGGACAGGGACAAGGCCAGGCACTTGGTGACGTGTCTCAAGCCTTGTCAGGTGGCTCCTTCTGCCCTGTGCACCACCATGGTGAAACATGGTGAAAATTTTGGGAAATCCCCTGAAGCAACATGTGATTCGAATGCAATAGTGTTAACATGTATCACTGTTAGATACCAGAGCATTCTGTCCTTCCTCTGACTGAATATTACCTAAAAGGTTTTAGTGGTAGAGCAGAGATGTCGTCTGCATTTATAGGATAGGGTTGGTAATGTAATTCTTTAAAAAGCATAAAGCTGTTTGATTAAAGTGTCAGGGGAAGAAGACTCCACAATTGCTTCAGTTGAAAACCGGTTATAGAAAATAGCAAGGAGGTGAGCAGCATACCTGGGAATTAACGGTTGTAACAAATTTTAAGTTAGATTAATAAAAAATATATAATAACATCCATCGGAAATGACTCCTGGATTTCATGATACTTGATCTATTTCTCGACACCCTTCATTCCCTGGGGGCCTTATCCGGCCCCTACAAACCATTACTTTTTTTTAAATTTCACGGTGCATCCTGCAGTCATCTTCGGTGGGGGGGGTGAGAGGGGTGGATCCTGCTGGGATCTCATGTCTGGGAACCAGAGCAAACCGCATGCTGTCCTTCGCACTGTTATTCCAGTCCCGCTTCCTGTCAGCCACGCAAAAAGGCGTCTCCAGCAGAAGCATCGCGGACACTGGCACCTGGCAGTATGTTTACAGGTGCCTTCCATATCCTCACACCGCCATGAGTAAACATGAGTCCTAAAAGCTGTGAGCTGCTGTGTGGAATTCTGGGACTGGGCGATGTTTAAAATCATGGGTCACCTACTAAGGACAACCAAAGAATTCTTGTCAAAAGTCCAGCTTGCTCAGCCTGACACCTACTGCTCCGGCTCACTGTCTCACGCTTCAGCGGAACTGTTTCAGAGGATCTGAGTGCTGTGTGACAGTTTAAACAGTGTCTTTGGTCTATGTATAAAAAGTTAGAGAAAGGAATTCCTGCGTCACTGGTGATCCCATCAATGCGGTTTTTCCATCAACAACAGCAAGACAGGAGTTCTTTTGGGACTGAGACTTTTACATAGATGTGGCTTCTCACTGAATTCGACATAGAAGGAGATGCTTAGGAAGGGACCAGCAAGTTTAAGATGAAAACACAGATTTCCTTCAGCTAAGTTTGTGTAGAACAGTGGAAAGATGAGCATGTCACCTTCAGGGTCACAGCAAAAAATGTCAAAGGAAAGAACTGAGGCAAAAATACTGCTTTTGGAGATGCGATGTCTTTGGCACGTGGATCAATCTGGCTGGAAGTGCCTGGCACAAGCAAGAAGATGCTCAGCGCTGGCTGCGCGGCACTAGGCAAGGCAATCAAACGTGTGCAGCCGTGTCGCTTTCACCGTATTGTCTGTCAGCTGAAAGCCACGACATTACTCACCAAAGCTCTTTCGACAGCCTTGAATCTAGAGGTGACTTGTGGGAAATACTCGAGTGGATGTTCCCGTGTTATTCACCTTAACCTCTGGTATGTTTATGAATGCCTGGGTGTTTTAGAAATATTCAGACAGTGCCATGTCCTGCACCCATATTGGAATTATGAGAAAACTTCAGGCCATTCACTCAAAGAATCTCTTAGGCTTCTTTGGAAAATGGAAGCCACTTTCCAACTGTCTTGTGACCTCATTCCAGGTCTGTCACCATTTAGGTAGAGGAGCGAGACTCTGCTAACTGCGACCACTCCCCGACTGTCATGTGACCTCAGGCCTGTCACCATTTACGTAGAGGAGCGAGACTCTGCTAACTGCGACCACTCCCCGACTGTCATGTGACCTCATTCCAGGTCTGTCACCATTTAGGTAGAGGAGCGAGACTCTGCTAACTGCGACCACTCCCCGACTGTTATGTGACCTTATTCCAGGTCTGTCACCATTTAGGTAGATGAGCGAGACTCTTCTAACTGCGATCACTCCCCGACAGCAGCCTGGTAATGGGTGTCTTCCTCTGTCTCCCAGCCCTCCAGGGACTGTGCTAATTATGGCAGAGTAGTATGCGACCTCAGGCAGCATTTTCTGCCAATGATCCAAGGACCCATCATGCGACTGACAGAGGGCGGCTTCATCTGGCAAAACGAGCTGATAACCAGCCGCTGGCGAGGCATTCTCTGCTGCACTGGGCGTTTCTCTTTGAATGTGCAGATGTGTGAATCCTGTGGTAGGGGTGCAGGAGGAGCAAGGACACCCTGCCAGATTCAGGGGGGGAGGACCTTACAGGGACCCTTGAATATGTAATATTATCTGCAAAATTGGGCAGGTGTCATTTTGTCAGGGGCGCAGAAGTTCTAGCTGCCCTCCTGTGACCTGTAGTGTGGAATGGTGAGGTAGCAGTGTCTGAACGTACTGTACTCCAGAAAAAAAACCTAGCTGCAGATATGTATAAGTATAGATGTGGGCATGGCAAGGATAGGACAAGCATGGTTAATGTGGCTCTTAACAGCTCGAATTAGGAACCTGCTCCGAACTGCTTTGTTAACTTTAATTGGAAACACAAATAACTTTAAATGGCAGGATGTACTGTAAGACGGGTGATTTTCTGCATGTATGCCTATAAAAACAACTGATAGAAAGAGTACTGGGAACATGAAGAGTACTGGGCACATGAAGAGTACTGGGCACATGAAGAGCACTGGGAACATGAAGAGTACTGGGAACATGAAGAGTACTGGGCACATTAACAATTCATGTTTTCCTTGCTCGCTCAGGCTGCCTGTAGGACATTTCTAGGTGCATACCCCCCCCGGCCCACAGGGACTGGCTGCCAGTGAGAGAGAGGAGTGACACACACACATGCGCTGGGCTATTTCTGAAAGTGTGACGGCTTTTGTGGTGTCATTCACACCTGCCTTCTTAGCCACCCCCCCAGCAGGCCTAGAGATGACACTGAGCGTGGTGGCTGACATCCAGGCCACCTCCAGGACTGATGAGGGTTTTCACAGATGCCTGTAAACCCTATTACAGTTTGGGTCACAGAGCAAAGGGGAAAAAACACACTCCAGCTGTGCACTGCGTCGGGCAAAATTGGGGCCTGGATTGAGCAACTCATTAAATGGCACAGATACCCTGCAATTCTGCTGCAAGCAGAAAACGAATGAACCCTAATAATGTCGAGGTGTACGCAGGTCCTCCTGTACATGTTCCATGTGCTCCAGACTTCCAGGTCCTCTCTGCCATGTTGCCATAATTACAAAGTGGGGACAGGCCTTAATTACAATTAGTTTCATTGGCACACAATAGCAATCCTCAAGAAAGGCACATGCAGAGTGTCTGTCCTGAGGAGTCTGAGTGTGCCGCCTTAGAAGGATTTGGTCTCCTTAGGGAACACAAAAAGGGCAGCGGCCAGTTTTCAGCCATAGAAACTTTCCTCAGGCTTCCTAAGTGCAGTTTACATTGGGACATTTTCCTAGAACCAGCCCATTACCCACACAGACACACACACACACATAGACACATATATACACACACACACAGACACACAAACACACACAGACACATATATATATACACACACACACACACACATGTTTACCGACAGTGTCACTAGAGGCACGCCATTATCCTACATCATCCCTATACATCATCCCTGGACATATGAGTTTATACAGTACATACATAGTGCATAGTGTTATGTGCATGTACCATATACATGTTCAGATCCACCTCCAGGCCAATCCAACCGGATAAAACTAGTCAGCTATCTGTCCAGCTGGTGGTTACCTCCAAGGACACGTTTAGCTGAAATGGACGCGCTAGAGGGCATGGAAGAAGGGCAGAGAATGGCTGGTGGTACTGAAGGAGAGGACTGGGCCTTGTGCTGGACAACAAGGGCATCGCCCTTATTCCATTACTATAATACAGAAGAGACAGTCTGTCGTGTTAGCTGTAAATATCCAGCCCAAAATGATACCAGACAATGTTTACAGAATTAATATACATGATCTCAAAATGTATTACGCATAGTATGATGGTACCGTCCATTTCATTACGTAATTCTTGAATAGAGAGGTATAATCACCACTGTTCATAGCTAAAACACCTCATTTTTATGGGGCCACACCTAGGACCAAAGCTGGTGATGCCTCGGGATGCATATGAACGATACCGTGATAAGGAGAATGTTACCCTGATGTTATCTCTGAAAGCAATCACCAAGAGCAGAGCAAAAACACAGCTACCTGATGACTGGCAGCTTTTCTGTGGGGTGCGTGTTTGGACACTGGTGCCTGGACAGTGCTTGCCTCTGAGTGGCCAGGAAAATTCAACCTCTGGGGCAATATGTGATGTACAGCATGGTGGACATTGAGGGGACGCTTTGACCCCGCCCTGTCAGATTAAGCGGGCTGACACAGTCGCCGTCCCTTTGTCATGTAAAAGCACATGCATGCACGCGTGTGTGGCACTGCTGACACGGCGTGCACGGCCCACAGAAAGCCTCTCTGCTCCCCACCCCCGCGTCTCCTCGCAGGAGCTCATGACGTCAGGTTGCCTGGCAACCAGCAGAGGGAAACAGAATGCCTCTTTGCACAGGATGGACCCCCCCCCCCTCCCCCCCGACATCAGCCTGCTCCAGACAGGCAGCTAGATAACAGCCCCGCTGACACACACAGAAATGTGGGCAACTGGCCAATACAGACAGCTGACCAGGCTTTTATAAAGGCTGCTGGATCCCCTAAATCCACTGGATCCCCAAGCGGACGGGGAGGAGGGGTGTGGCATTTACCTGTGTACTCATTTTGAAATCCTAGCGGGATCTCTCCTGTACCCGGCTTCAGAGAGCTTAGTTCCTTTCTGTCTGCTGGGCTTTTTACACACTGAACTGGGTAATTGTAGAACATGACTTTCTGTCGTGTTTGTATGTGATATCATTCTTACCAAGGCCAGACTTAAGCACAAGCTAGGCTGTAACCTGGGGCCCCTCATTTTTTTCTGGTTGTTACAGCAGTATTTTATGCTGTAGGTACAGCCCCTAACAATGACTTTAGCCCAGGGGCCCCCACCCCAACTAAATTCTGCCCAGATTCTTACTTCCATTGCCTTAAATCTTCGCCTTCAGTAGTTTGTGAGTGTCTAGGACACATATGTCTTTGACTAGGAGTCCACTAGAACGATGGCATCTGTCTGTTGTGGCACAAGGTTGAACACCCATTTAGGCATGACGAAAAGCGAAAGGTAGGCCTGGGGGGGTGGGGGTGCAGAAATAGAGTAGGCAGATGTGAAAGGTTGTGTAAGCCTCTATTGAGGGATGGTGTAATGCCTTCTCTATCTTCTACAATCTTGTAGTAAGATTCTGCTTCCCACATAGAGATCAAGTTGCGTATTGACACAAAACCAGGCGTTTTTGCTTAATGGTTAGTGTTTTCATGAACTGAGGCACATTGACCCTGTGGTTCCTTCCTTTCACTGAAGGTTCACACTTTCTCAAAGCTTGAAAGGGATCCTGGATTCTCTCTGTATGTAGTTCAGCCCCCACTATTTCCAGAACATTCTTTATCTTCTGTTTCAGCCCTGATGCCACCACTTCAGTACTTTGATCTTCAGGTTTACCTCCAGCACTGTGTCTTCATAAGATTAGAGAGCTTGAGTAATTCCTGCTGATTGCCGCCGGTGCGGGGAACTTACACAATGTGGCCTTTTCATCATCCTCTTATTCTCACATCAGTTTAGTATTAATTCGAAAACTCACAATACAGAGAAAGTCTAAACACTGCGGGGTTGGTGCCTTTCTTCCGACGTGGTTCCTTGTTTTTACCATTCCCACCAAACAGACATTCACAGCTACAACCCACGTATGAAAACAAACCGCTGATCTGGGATTTTTAAAGGGCAGTAGAAAAAATGGCTGTCAGACATTTTTAAAAATAGCTTGATAAAATCTTGGCTAACTGGATGAGGCAGCAGAAGAGATGAACAGGAGAGGGCAGCCCCCTGGGTATTCTTCCAAGCAAAATCTGTTATCCTGGCCAAACTGATGCAAGAGATCTGGCCAAAACCTGGACATTGTCAATTAAAAAAGGCCATTACTTATGCCCTGCGATGAACTGGCGTCCCGCCCAGGGTGTACCCCAGTCTGATGCCCTCCGGTGGACTGGCATCGCACCCAGGGTGTACCCCAGCCTGATGCCCTGCGGTGGACTGGCGTCCCGCAGTGTACCCCAGCCTTATGCCCTCCGGTGGACTGGCGTCCTGCCCAGGGTGTACCCCAGCCCGATGCCCTGCAGTGGACTGGCGTCCCGCCCAGGGTGTACCCCAGCACCCCCAGCCCGATGCCCTGCGGTGGACTGGCGTCCTGTCTAGGGTTTACCCCAGCCTGATGCCCTGCGGTGGACTGGCGTCCCATCCAGGGTGTACCCCAGCCTGATGCCCTGCGGTGGACTGGCGTCCCGTCCTGGGAGTACCCCAGCCTTAGGCACTTCTCTGCTTGTAACAGGCTCCAGTCCCCCCCTCCCCCCCAATTCTGACTAGGATAATCGGTTAGAAGATGGATAGATATCTGCCTGCACCGTAATGACCAGCCAGTAGCTG
Source organism: Mormyrops attenuatus (assembly GCA_026777985.1). Classification (NCBI taxonomy): domain Eukaryota; kingdom Metazoa; phylum Chordata; class Actinopteri; order Osteoglossiformes; family Mormyridae; genus Mormyrops; species Mormyrops attenuatus. The sequence continues at coordinate 40,207,532 of JAODKC010000001.1, forward strand.
TGTGTGTGTGTGTGTGTGTATAAATAAATAAATTTATAAATATACATGCCTTACATTATTAACATATCTTTTACTCTGATGTCTGTAGGTCCAGGGGGTCCAGTCAGGTCAGGCTACAGTTTCGTAGGTCTCTGTCCGCTCGACACAGATCACACGGAACAGGGAGAGGTCATGGTGTGACTGAACACAGAGCTCGGCCCCCAGAAGGGCAAGCATGCTCTTTGTTTCAGCCCTTACGCGTGTCCTCAGGTCGTTTCTGACATTCAGGAACTTTGTGACCCTGGCGCGTTGGCCATCTGCCTGAGTCTTTGAAAGGACCTGATGGCCGTGACAATTCTGTGTGCGTAAAGCACACGTCTCCCCCAGAGAAGGATGCACACCTCTGCTGGCTCATCTCCAGTCTGACTGTGTTTATCTGTCCGACCTGCCCGGCCAGACTCCCTGTCAGCACTCGGACACAATAACAGATGGGGGGCTATGCGATCATTTGCTTCCTGACCTGTGCTTTTCGTTCCTCTAGCTGCGCATGACTTTGGTCTGTAGTAGTTTGCAGCACAGTGGTGTGACGTGGGAACACAATACATTTTTAAAGATACCAAAAATAGTGATTTAAAATAATATTTACCCATCTTCCAGCCACTTGTCCTATATCAGATAGCTGGGCCTTCAGAGCAGCGATAAACCAGGGTAGGACACCAGTGAACCACAGAGCATAACACAGATACACACTTTGGTCAATTTAAAGACACCCAGCGTAAAACCACATAAGGTAGGAGGAATGTATAAACATAGGACAGGACGTGTGCGGTGGTAATGTAACCCTGTGTGACACCTGAATTCAAAATGGGTTTCCTAGAAATGCATACCTGTTACATATGTACTGTATTTGGCAGTTTGGCTAAAAGCTTCATTTCTGCATTAGCGGGCACTTTTCTCGCAGGGCGTTGCTCGCGATTCCCCGGATTTCTGCCTTACCGCTTCCTCCGCATCTGTTACTTTAACCGGCCCCATCGGCACGGTGAAGACGGCGACTTGTAGCGCCATTACGTTTTCCATGGGGTTCGCGCTGATGTGGCCCCACCGTTTCGCGATGACAGACGTGAGAATGGAGCTGCTTATTTTTTGCTGCGTTACAGCTTCTACAGAACCTTTGATGTTGATGTTATAACGTGATAACCGAACGAAGTGAATGTGATTACATGCACACCATATACCCAGCAGCATGTGCCGTGACCCTGCTCCCCCTCTGCCTTCCCCCGTCTCGTCGCTCCATTTAGCGGAGGGCGCGGCTGCATGTCCGCCGGCGCAGACGCGCTTTGGACGAAGATCCGCTGGTGGGATCCCACTCCCGACCGGCGAAGCCACAGCCAGCGGGGCGCCCCCAGTGACCTTTCCATCGGCGAGCTGGGATGACACGAACGCCCCTCAGCTTCAGGTTACACCACATCCGGGTATAATCGGGAGCTCCAGCGCACGCCTGCCCACACGCCCCAGCCGGAGAGATGTGCGACGGCAGCTGGGTGTGCCTCAGCCCGGCTGAGTTTACGCAGCTGCAGCAGTACAGCGAGTGTGAGTGTCACCACCCGTAAATACTGCCGTCTGGATGAGTGCAGCTCTCCAGAGCCGTCTTTTTCAGCTTATTAATTCCATGACAGATCTGATTTTTTAATCTTCTCACTTCTGATATATTAACCGTTTTTGCAGTATTTCTGAGGCTATTCCCTGGAAATCATTAATATTCCCCGTTCATGTCTATAGTGTTGTTGTCCTATAACTTGTACTTGGCATTATTTTTAATCAAAGGCATTTATACCAGGATGCTGAGTACTGGCTATCTGCTGTTTCCCAAATGTTTATTTTTTATGGTCAAAACGGAACAATTTAGGGCCAGCACATTATTGTTAGGTATGTTCCCTTTGCTAGGAGTCATTGGGAAAATGCTGTTTTTGTCCGGATACCATTGTGCAAGATATTGATTTTTTTTTCCCCTCTTAATCTAACAGATATGACTCATATATCAGTAGCTTACCCACCCTGTGCATGACATCATTTGCTGTGTCTGCCGGCCCGTTCACTGAAGTCTTACATACGGAAGCATGTGTTGTCACGGTGTTGCGGGAATTACGGCAGAAAGACGCGAGTGTCGAGAAGTGAGTGCATGATGTTGGGCTGCTATAGATGAGAAGCAGTACGTACTTGGATGCACTAGTGCATTAAGGCATGAGTAGTGTCTTCGTGTAAATAAATTGGACCATTATAAATGAGAGATGTTTTTGTATTTCAGCCAAACAGCGTGATTTTGAGGTAGATTCAGGGCATTTTGCTGGGATTTTTGAGCGAGCCTTTGCAACACTACAAAGACAAATACTATAATAATAAAACGTTCTCTTCTGTTTTTATGTGATTTTATTGAAATTTTCACAAGGCGCCCTGCATCGCTTTGCTCAGTGGAACATTTAGTTGCATATTTCCTGTGTGATTTATTGAATGTCACAGCTAAAAATATCTCTACTCTGTTGTTTTTTTTTAAACAAAAACATTGTTCTTGTGGCTTTTACCTGCAGTGTGATGGTTTTGCTCTTTTTGCTCTTTTTTCTTCACCTGACTGTGCCTTGAAAGTTTGGACTGCGTGGTGTGATGCCTCTGAAATTATCCCTGCACTGGGATTTGCAAGGTTCTGATGCATTATACTGTATATCTGCTGACCTCTTAATTAACTGACAATTATTAAGCAGCAATCAAATATCTCATTCAGCTAATGCAGTTTTACTCTAAACATAAAAATACATTTACATTATGTTCTCTGGGGCATGTTATGATCTGTGGTTTCTCAGTGAACAATGTAGTTCCTGACCTACAAATGGTTTCTTCTATGTGGCAGATTAAAGGGAAGCAGTTTTAAATTAAACATTTGTTAAGAGATGCATTAGACCATGCTTGCTCTTGTGGTCATTTCCACAGACATGGAGATCTTTACGCTGATCCGCTTCTTGATTCAGTCTGGGCCCATTTCACAGGGCGGCCTGGCTCTGGTCTCATGGTTTAATCTTTAATCTCTTTTTTTCTCATGGCCAGATTCCACAAAGAAGTTGAAGGATGTTCTGGATGAGTTTCATGGGGATGGGATCCTCTCCAAGTACAACCCCGAGCAGGTAGGGCGGCGTTAACGCGCGGCGGTGTTGGTCTGTCACTGTCGCCACCCAAAACCCCAAACGGACCGCGGTCTAGGCTGAGGGAAGCTGACGTCATGGTACATTAGGTTGGGTGTATTTTTCTCAGCAGATCGCGGTGCTGTAGGACGTGACCCAGAACTCTAATATATGTGGTATTCCTGTCCGCCGCTGACAGTGGATCGAACGTGACACCGACAGTGTCAGCACAATGTTGAACACTGATTTCAGCCATTGACAGCAGAAAGCTATATGTCTTTGTGAAAGATGAGGGTGTCAGACTATCTTTCGACCAGGGAGCCTGTGTCAGTGTTTTACAAATGAAAAAATGACATCCAACATGAAAGACCATTCTCCTGGAGGGACTATGTCACATCCAAATGCTATGCTGCTTTTCTGGGCCTTTTTTTGTGTCGTGACTTTTTTGCCAAGGAAATGATGTTCCGAGTGGCTGAGGAGCTTTGCTAATATGGTCAGACCAGAACTAAAAGGAGATAGCTGCTGCTTCTGAGGGTGAGCTTCTCATGAGTGCAAATTGAGAGTGTGGTTCTTTGCCTGTGCGTGGGCACACTGCATCCTGCTCTCTGTGTAGGTGCTCAGACAGGAAGTCCCTTCGGTGGACAACCTCTCTGAACTCCTACGTTTTTCTCTCAGTAAAAGACCCGTCTTTCTCGATTCTCAACTCTCTCCCCGTGGGCCCCACGCGTAACGGCTCTCGCAAATGAGACGCCTAACAGTCACATGTAACATTTCTGGCTAAGGCAACAAAAACACCCCCCTTGTGTATGAGTGATTCTATGATTTTGACTGCCTGCTTTACTCAAACGTTACCAAAAAGCTTGAAACATGAAGGGAATGTAAGATACCCCACAGGGAATGATGTTAGATCTTGTTGCTGTTGTTAAATAAAATAAATAAGAGCTGCCAAAAAAGGATAGACTAAGTAATACGAAAATCCTCAGTATCTTTTTTCTAAGCCAGGGACAACAGAGCGAATAAGAATACAGAGCTGAATACAGCATGCGGTTCAGATTCACAGCTCTCCAAAGCACAAGAGCGGCTGTGATGGCCCAGAAGTGAACGTGGTAGCATTGAGCATGCTGGCGAGTCGCAGAGGGTTTGCACTATGTCGTTACTGTCCTACGTGTTGAAGAGGAATTTTCAGAGTAGCTCTTCACCCTGAAATGAGCAAGAGGAGGTCACTTGATTAATGTAAACCCTTCAGAAATGCTTTTTAATGCTTTTCATTGAGTTTCGTTGAGTTTGGTGTCACTGTCATTAACAGTAGAATATTTACATGATTTTAAAATAAGTTTTGATGAAGCATAACAGTGCTGCAGTCTCAGAAGGCTTTTAGTTAATGTGTTTTCTTCCTCTCCACCTCACACCGGCAAACAGAAGCAAGATGTTCTCAGCCAAGTAAGCAGCTCGCAGATCTTTGTCTCGTGCTGTGCATGTTGGTCTTTGGTCGATGGCTTTCATCCTTGTTTGATTAGAATTTCATTTTTTGACTGCAGACCCCTCCACCCCTCCCCCACCCCACCCCACCCCCATTCCCAGACAGCATGTTGTTCTTCCAGATATCAAGGAAATCAAAGAATTGTTCCGGAAATTTCTCGTCCATGATTGTGTCTGCTTGACTTTCTTTCTCTCGCCTCTTGAAAGTGGGTGTTCAGCCAGCGCCATTGTTTTCGTGGAAAAATTCTTGCAACACCGGTATGTGTGGGTTCATGTCGTCTGTGTGATTGTCCAGTGATCGCTGACATGTAGGATGTCTGGAGCAGGACTGGATGACGATGTTGCTGTTCTGCTGTAAATGTGACCCATTTCATCATGATAACCTCTTGAATTCGACATAAACTTTTGTCCACATAGCCCAGGTCGAAGTACCATGTCTCCGTATTGTATTTCAAGTAACACAGACAAAGAAAGCAGGGCTTAGATTATTCCTGACCTCTTATTGTAGGTGTTTCTTGCATGTGAATCTGGGCCATGTTTCTGAAAGCAGCAGCCTTGAAAAGCCTTGAAGAGCAACACGGGTTTTTCCTGTAAGGAATTTTTTTAATGCTGCCTACTTAACTGGTACCTAATGTACGTTTTCCAACATTATCATAATACAAAAAAAAATCCTGAAAAATTATATCAGACATTATTTGGTATTCAAATCCTACGATGATCAAAGTGAACACACTTCACTTTGATACTAACTGTACACAACCCTGTGATATTTTTGCATTATTTATATAATCATATTTATGAAATTAACGTCTCTTTCATCCTGCAAAACTGGAACGAAGGCACTCTTGGGTTGAACATAAACGAGTAGATTGTGGCAGATTCAGCTACGTGAACAACTGAAGCATTTATTCTTTGCTTAGTTAGTGGCTGTTAATCTCAGAGCAGGTTCATGGTTATATTTCTGCTGGAGAGACTGAGCTGGAATCCCCCTGCAAGCTGGGAGCCGGCCATGGATAACTCGCTGTCTGTTGAGTTATTTAATTTGGCGTGTCGCACACAGACCCTCGGCTAGTGGCCATACCAGCCGCCTGCTCTCATTAAGGTCCACCACCTCTCATCAGTCTTGCCCGCCGGCTTCTTGCCCACAGCCCATCGACTATGAGGGCTTCCAGCTCTTTATGAAGACCTACCTGGAGAACGACATTCCCAAGGAGCTATGCCAACACCTCTTCACCTCCTTCAAGAGCAAGACGGGGCAGGGCTCACCCGCGGGCCTCAGTGCCAGCCCGGGGCTGCTGGGTAAGTGTACCATGGCCCTTCCGAGTCCTGCTGCCTTATATATAATGTGTGTGTGTGTGTGTGTGTGTGTGTGTGTGTGTGTGTGTGTGTGTGCGTATATAACCTTTGGCCCGAGTGTTCCATGTGTGTGCCCTGAATGTGCCTCAAGTGTGCCCCGTGAGTGCCCTGAGTGAGCCTCCAGTGATCCTCGAATGTGCCTCGAGTGTGCCATGTGTGTGCCCTGAATGTGCCTCAAGTGTGCCCTGAGCCTCCAGTGATCCTCGAATGTTCCTCGAGTGTGCCATGTGTGTGCCCTGAATGTGCCTCAAGTGTGCCCTGAGCCTCCAGTGAGCCATGTGTGTTCCATGTGTGTGTCCCGTGTGCCCCGTGTGTGCCTCGAATGTGTACTGTGTGTGCCAGTTGTGTAGCCGGTCTGCAAACACAGATTAGTCATCCTGCATTACAGTGAAGCAGCTTTTATGTGACCAGCTGCAGTCCTCTTTAAACCCTTGATCTTCAGATAGTCTGCATTATGGCCAGAGTGAAATCGGAATGATGTTCTCTGGAGACGACACAGAAGCTTGGTCCATCCCCGCGGTTCCCCTTTCCAAACACAGCCTCCGGACCTCCATCAGAGCCATCTGCGTTTGTCAGTAGCCCTGTCTGGGTCCTGGGCTGGGCATCCTTCACCTTGAAGGCATTAGAGAAGACAGATGGCGAGATTCTGCCCCAAGGACATAAGAAGTTGGGCAGTTTCTGTGCCAGAGGCTGTCAGGTGGAGTAATGAGCTGAGATGGCCGTTAGGGCCATTCGGCAGCTGGACCGTCCACAGCAGATACCTGCGCTATAGAAACTGCACCATAATGTGGTTCATGGTCCCACCTAGTGTCCACCGTCGGCATTGGAGCTGTCATGTGCTGCTGACTATTCTCTTTTGGGTTTTACATATCAGAAATCTTCAGCGTGCTTCATTCTCTTTCCCCCCATAGCCTGACAGACTGTCCATATTGTAATGACTACAGTCTAAATAAATATAAAATAAAATTCAGTAAAACCTGTTTGCTTCAGTGAAGCGGGTTTCTCTCTGTTTGTTTTAGTAGGATTTTTCTGGCTTGTTCAGGCAATCTCCTTTTGTTAAACATTTCCACCCTATTTTTTAACACGCCATCTGATTAGAACATTCATATAGGATCGTAATCATCAGTGAGTATGATGCTGCTATTTATGTCTGATGCTCCTCTGTAAAATGTTGATCTAAATATGCGATCAGAATTTTAAACTATTTGTTCCGTGCCGCTGCCAGGTAGCAGATGCCACCCTTTTTGGTTACGGGAGCCTTATTGATCTTTGTGCCCCTGCAGCCAGATCCATCTCCCCATTTGGGAGTGTCAGACAGCTCTCGCCTTCCTGCCCCTCAGCCCTCGTTATCTGCCTCCCTCTTTCTTTCTCTCCATCCTCACCGCACTGGCTCCAGAGCCCAAAACGATCGATGCTGGCATCTCTTTACAGACCAAAGTAGCCTTTGCTCCTGTAACAGGTACTGCTGTGCTGCCGTGTGACTTCGCCTTTCGTCTGTCCTTGTGGGTGGCTGTGTTATTTCTGACCCAGTGTGTCAATGTCCAGCGTGATGCAGACGTGCTTGTGCCGACACACTCCTGCCTCTGTATGTGTGCGTTAATAGTGTTCCACGTGAGATGGACTTAATATCTATTTATGTTTTTCTAATCCCTTATCATGCCCTAAACCTGCTGCTTTCTGAAAGCCGCATCTCTAAAACAAGCGGGTAGCAGATCGCCTTCGTTGACGCTACACAGAATCACCGCTGTGGTGAAGCTCACCATCGCGTGTGTGACTCGCCTGGGCTTTACACGGTTTGACGCACCCACTTGGCTGCGTCAGGGTAGTAAGGCCTTGCATGCACCCAGCTTAAACAGTGTTCCAAGCTGCAGCAGGCCTCCCTTATCGGTACAAGGGTTTGGCCCTCTTTGTGTCCCATTCGGCTGTTTTCAGTGGAACCATACTTTCATAAGTCTGTTTTTTCCTGTTATTAGGATATTTGCATTTTCTTACCTGTTCACTTCCTTTATCCTATTCCTTTTTTTCTTTATCTAAATGTTTTCCTCTGCATTTGGTGTTTCTCTCTCCCTCCCTCTACACCCCCTCCCCCACCCCATTCATCACCATCCCTGATCCCAACCTCCCAAACCCCCCAGGGATGAATGGGAAGAGCATCCGGATGACAATGTGCCGCCACGGCCCTGATCAGGGGGCGGCCATGCCGACTGGTTCTGCCGTCTCTGCCTCCCCGTGCTCGTCGTGCTCGTCCTCCCAGCGCTCCAGGACAGGGGGACACACCCCAGAGGGAGCACACCGGTCACCCTGTGCCCAGGGAAAAGACCTCAGGGGTAGCTGTAATGCCCTGCCCACTGCCCAGTCGCGAGGTATGCCCTCTGTGAGCTGAACATTCAGGTGCCAATTAATGCCTTTATATGGAGCAAAAAAGTCACTGATTGGTTGAACTGAAATGTAAACAAAAAAGCAGCCAATGGGAAGTGAGTGAAGCCAGTGACTAACCAATAAGGTGTTATAATCGCACCCAGCATGAAGCCTACTGACAGACATTTAGTTTTCACCTCGCCTTGTTATCGAAAGATGCTGCTGACTGCCTGGGCAGCTTCGGAACACGAGTCACATATGCTCAGCTCTAGAAGGCATTTGTGACTCATCAGATTAATTAAGCTTTTCCACACACAAATTCTATTAACACCAGGACACTGTTGACCCTTCTAGGTACCAGCTGCTAAAAAAAAACGAATAAGTCAGTATTGACATATGAAAATCTCTTAATTTTCACTTCACTCATTTGCACCGATTAGTAAATGATGTTCAGGTAGCTGGAGCCATAGGAGTTACGCAAACCAACACTTTGTGTAATTTAATCATTATGCCCCCCTCAGCTGTGTCATGTGGTGCCCCCCTCCCTCAGCACAGTACTTTCTCCATCCATAGAGCAGAATAACGTGGAAACGCAGTCGGCACTGCAAAGGAGCCAGTCTCCACAGAAGGCAGCCCCCTTACCGTCACCCAGCCAGGTGGTCTTTCTGAAGGACATAGTGTGCTACCTGTCCCTGCTGGAGCGGGGTACTCCAGAGGACAAACTGGAGTGTGAGTGACGCAGCGAGGGGACACCAAGGGGGTTTGGCACTGCCGTCTAATACGGTTCCTGTGTGATTCTAGTATGAATGATTATTCTAGCTTAATTTGCAATGGCTAGTCTCAACTAACCAAGCAACTTTCTATGGGAAACACAGTCATATCCCCTCCTTTCACATAAACTGGAAGCAAAAATGAATTTGAAGTAGAAAATCTGTCAGAAAAATAATAAAACCATTTTAAGGGTATCTGTATGACATTATTAGCATGACCGTAAACTGCCTTGTGATGCGTGTCAGTGGCTTTTGGACCGTGAGACGGCGCCCCAGTGCCTCCCAGCTGGAGCTAGCCCAAGGGCGCTGTGAGCCACTTAACCCACCACCTGGCCACATTAACGGCCTTTCCAGTGTGTGGACGGTCACTCCCGTTCTGTGCCGGAGTCCTGTCTGCCTTCTCACAGCGATAACCTCTTTCCTAATTCCCCAAGCCTTTGCAAATGGCGGCAGCTGATTACACTTTTCAGACCTTGGGACGGGGACCCTTGTGACACTGATGCGTCAAAAGGCACTAGCAGGCTCTGACTGATGGGCTCCGCCTTCTCCCATTTCCTTCCAGTCATGTTCCGGCTTTATGACACAGATGGGAACGGCCTATTGGACAGCTCGGTAAGTCCCACCCCAAACCCTACCTTTTTCATCCTTGATGTACAATTAACATTCAGCTGCTATAAGCTAATCTGACTGACTGAAACCAGTGCCGCTGGTTTGGAACCTGCTGTAACGGTGCGGTGAGGCCTGTGTAGAGTGGATGTCTGACATTCATGCCCGATTATTAAATCTATGAAAAATTATCAAATTGAATGTCCAAGTGAATGAGGACAATAATTGCCCTGGAGCCAGTCCTATACGTGACAGAACCTGATCGCAGTCTCCCGAGGCACTTGTCAGTCTGGGTACGGTTTAGGCCCCCTGGTTTGTCAGCAAAAGTGTCTTACCCACTTACCTGTCTGCCTAGGAGCTGGACCGCATCATCAATCAGATGGTCCATGTGGCGGAATACCTGGAGTGGGACTCCACGGAATTGCAGCCGGTGAGGAGTGTGTGTGTCCCAGAGGAGGGTGCGTGTCCCCCAGAGGAGGGTGCGTGTCCCCCAGAGGAGGGTGCGTGTCCCCCAGAGGAGCGTGCGTGTCCCCCCCCAGAAGAGGGTGCGTGTCCCCCAGAGGAGCGTGTGTCTCAGTCTGTGTGTGTCAGCAGTCACTGACATGCAGACCTTTGCTGACACGTCACCCCGTCAGCCTGTTACATAATGTCCACTGCGGCTATCTTGGCTGTCTACACCTCTCTTAATGATGCGTTTTGTAGCCTTCTGGCATCATCTGAATGAGGAGTGGTCTCAGGGTAATCCCGCAGCAGGATGAGGACGTTCCAGCGACCCCATCATCGCCTCCCTGTCTCTGCTACACAGATCCTGAAGGAGATGATGGAGGAGATCGATTATGACCGGGATGGGACAGTCACCCTGGAGGAGTGGATCAGAGGGGGCATGACCACCATCCCACTGCTGGTGCTGCTGGGCATGGAGACTGTGAGTCACTGTTATCTTTGACTGAAAAGGGGAGTGGGCAGGGGGAGGGTCTGGAATGTGGCACCCTGCTCAGACAGACAAACTAACATTAATGGCACTTTCTCAGTGGACATTTGTACTCTGAAAATATCACAATATCCCCATACATGACCCATGAGAAACGAGACAAACCCGGCACCTTCTGTCTTAGTGTCTACAGATCTACAGATATAAGTTGAAACAAAAAGTTTTTTTAGAACTATATGAAAATGTATACTTTATAATTATCTATATACGGAGATGAGTATATACCGTATGCGTACGGAGTAGCGTAATTACCAGCTGACCTTGAATAATTTATCTGTAGCCAGTACCAGAATCACTATTGTTAACAAAAACTAAAATTACAAAAAAATATTTTTGTATATTGAAATAAAAAACTACAACTAAATGAAAGAAATGTAAATATTGCTTCCAAAACTAACCAAAATAAATACAAACATCAAATACCTTCCGTCACAGTTTTTTAAATACTGATTAGCTAAAGTAATGATTGATTCATCTTTAATTACCTTCAATAAAACCAGGAAAATATTTGGCCCATTTTGAGGACATTTTGAACAATGTGGCGCGTCTTCAGTGTGAGTCGGCATTCGTCAGGAGCACTTTGGCAACCGTCGTAGCCGGGTGCCTCTTCCGGCTTTGCACACCTGCTTGGGAAGTCGTCCGGAAGACTGCTGTTTCCCGGCTTCCTCTTGGAGAGCGTCCATGAAGTCTGCAAGGGAAGTCTCATGAGCTGCACATCTGTGCAAAGCTTCTGAAGAGGATTCAGGTCAAGGCTTCGGCCTACTCTGTGACATTCGTTGTATATCCTGGCCTGGACTGGGGTCCTGCCTGAAGGAGCTTTCAGGAGATGGAACCAGGCTTTCCTTTAGCAGTGTCCAGGACGTTGTTCTCACACCACTTGATTCCACCATGTTTGCCCACAGGGAGCCCTCTCGCTCGGTGATGCTCTGTCTCGAGCCTGTGCCACATAGAACTTATGGTTTTTATCCCAGAACATTCCAGTTTGATTACATCAGTCCACAACAGCACGACAGAAATTCAGGTAGCACCCGTCCATGTTCATAGTTCCCCTACACCGAAGCGGGGATTCCTATCTCAAGAAGCGGGAGGCAGATAAGATCCTGGGTGGCATGCAAGCCCGTCACTGGGTCTGTACTATTCAAGCCATCCTACGACTTCTAACCAACGAATATTTCACACTAATGCGGGTCACGCCCAGTTAAAGGTTGCATTGTATTTATTTCCCAGTTTGCGGTGGTGAGCTGCGCTGCCACACGCAGGCATGCAGGGTGCGTGTCTCTCGGGTGACAGCGTGTGCTTTCTCTGGCAGAACATGCAGGAGGACGGGCAGCACGTGTGGAAACTGAAGCACTTCAATAAACCAGCCTACTGCAACTACTGCAACAGCATGCTGCTGGGAGTGCGGAAACAGGGCCTCTGCTGCTCCCGTGAGTGCGCCTCTCATCCCAGTCCCATCACGCCCCGATTTGCCCGATTTCAACGTGTCCCTTGGTCAACAAGGGAGGGGCTTGTGTTTCACTTCTATAACCAGTCATAGTCTTCATTGTATAACATCACCGTATTAATTAAAACCAGTGTTTTCTGTTAAGCAGCAAGGTGCAAAGATTTCTAAAGTGGCTGTTTTATTGTGTAATCCTTTTGTTAAGGGACGTGTCATAGATAAACATAGACAAGCCATAGGAACATGCTTACCTGCAAAGGTTGTATGGAACAATGAAGGGGTGTGTCCTATTTTCATGAGTAATAGTAACAGTAAGTAATAATAACAATAAGGCTTGAACCAGCAACCTTCTGATCACGGGCATAGAGGTTTAGCCTGCTGAGCCGCACACTCCCCCCGGCTCGCTGTCTCCATGGCTGGAAGTTTTGAGTTTGAAAATGAGAAAACAACGGACCAATAGCGTGATGTCATACAATGAAGTCTGTGATTGGTTAAAGAAGTGAAACGCAAGTCCCTCCCTTGAAGACCCAGGGGCACATCAAACTCGGCAGAATCAGAATGTCTGTTACATTCTGTTGAAACTGAAAATATCTTAAGCAAAATAGGAATATTATGATATGACACTCTTGGACTTGGGAATATTTGGTTGAAAAACCAAAAATCATATGTTGCTAAACACTGTATAAGATGTTTATACTTGTAATCGCTGCAGATACTGGAAGCATGGCATCAGTAGAAGGTATCATAAAGCATACAGCGAGTCTGCGAACAGACCAAAATTTAAAATCTGATGGCTACTAAATGGCAACGGTGTTACACAGTCATAAAGGTGAACCATCATAAAGCAAGAAGCATTTTGCATATTGCATTTGAAAAATTGTTAATATTCAGCCAAAGGTTGCATGAAATGCCCTGAAGCATTTTGTTTACCAATATGATGCCCTGTTCTCTTATATCTTACATCTTATAACTAGTATACTTAAACATTGTAATAGAACATTAATTTATGATTTGTATTAATATTAGTGTTGTTAACTTTGTATTTTAAGTCAGTTGAGTTGAAGTGTGGTCTCAAAAATAACCATTCTTGCTAATTACACATATCTGTTAAATAGCAAATGTTTCTTTATCTTTAAACAGTGAAATGGATCTTAATTTTCACACAAGTAATCAGTTTACCCTTGTCTAGTGATGGACAAAATGAGTCTTCATGACCCATTTGCTGTATTTTTTGACCCCACTAAATGGTGCCCCCCGTTCAAAAATAGGGCACAAAAATACCCCAAAGTAAACCAAGAGCTCCATCTAGTGGGATCAGAAAATACAGCAAATGGTTCATGAAGTGTCATTTTGTCCATCATTTGTCAATATAGCCTGTTTACCAAATGCAAATACCAGGAAATCAGTAATTTAAAAAAATACATGACACACATTAAGTACCTTTGAGTGTTTCAATACAGATTCACTCCTGTCTGTGAAGCTCTAAAGCAAATGCCAAAATTAAGAGTCAGCCTGTAGGCTATCTGCCTGCCTAAATGCCACGTAATTCATTAACAATCATTTCCTTCATCATTGGCTGGAATTGTAATTGTCATGTTCTTTCTGTTCCCAGTATGCAAGTACACAGTTCACGAACGCTGTGTGTCCAGAAATATCACCCCCTGCATCAGCACCTATGCCAAGTCCCGTCGGCACACCAACGTGAGTATACGCTTTAAAGAGCTTTGCTACTGGTCTGCAACTAAATCCTGGGACACACCAAGCTGATTTTCGGCCATTGGAAACCATCAGAACATTGGTGAGAGTCAGTGACTGCATGTAGTGCTGATGCGTACAACTCAGTCGGACATGGTCTGCCCCTTTCGGCTCTGTTCTGGCTGATTTTGTGTGTTGAATTGGCGATGGAATTAGGTGGCAAAATTGAGCTCTCTGAATGGGCGTTTTGTCAACCATCTCCTCTAGTCCTTCAGGTGTGTTCCAGTGCAAATGTTCACAATCAACAAGAGCCGGCGGCAGTCAGTGTCAGCTAATGGGAGCTGACCGCGCATCAGTCTTTGTTGGTACTGGTCCTTTGCCAACAGCTTGGCATGTGCCCAACTTAAGCATGATTTCACTACCGCATGAAAAACTAGTTATTCCTGAATTATTCCTGGATTATTGGGGATACCGCCACCATCCATATGAGCAGCTGGTGAACTCATATCTATGGAGATAAGGGTAGCTTAGGGCAGAAGGTTTTCAAGAAGAGACTTTCAAGTTGCTTGCAAAAAGCTGTTTAGACCAAGAGTTAAGATGTTTTTCACACACCTTGTGGTCAATGAGTATTACATGGATGGTGAACATCACTGATTATTGTAATACCATCATTATATCACTCAGGTGAATCGGAACCTTGGTAAATTGTCTTAATTCTGGAATGATCATTAGTTTAGCTGTTATTTTTTACTAGTGATGGACAAAATGACACTTCATGAGCTATTTGTATTTTTTGACCCCATTAGATGGTGCTCTCTGTTTAAAAAAGGGCACAAATCATGCTCCAAAGTAAACCAAGAGCACCATCTACTGGGGCCAAAAAATACAGCAAATGGTTTGTGAAGCATCATTTAGTCCATCACTAATTTTTTCGTTTGTCCAAGTGTGTAGACAGCCTGTTCGAAATTACCCAGTCCATTCTCATCTAGGGTTGCACTTTCAATAGAGGGCAACCCACTCCAAGGTCCTGTTGACAAATTTGCCAAACGGGGGCAAATTTTGGCTGGGGTGGGGGGTCAGTGACAAAATTTGCCAAACAGGGGGGCATATTGTGAAATACAGGACAAATCGCATTATGTATTGATTCAAAACGGAACACAGCATTTTATTTTTCAAACCATGGCAATCCCATGAAATATGGGAAGGGTGGTGGCTTTGGCCTCACCTGAGTGTTGTACATGAGCAGGACAGGAGGGCTTGTGGGGGGTTAAGAAGGTGGCCAGTTGGCATTCGAGTTGGGATTGCACTTGGCTGGTGATAAGCCTGCCGCCCGCTGATTGCCAGGCAGCCCGCAGAGGCTCTCTGCCTGCTAAAAAAGGGCCACCTGTGAATTAAGTGTCTCTCAGACTGAGGCATATTACCCACTGCTCTGGTGTTTTTATTTTCTCACCACCTGCTCGTGACTTACCACCCATGGTACCTGGCCAGCGGCTCCCACATGAGAAGAAAGCCCAAAGCCGGTTAAACCTTCACGGTGGGGTAGCTATTTCAGTTACTCTGCTAACCGTCTTCCAGAGCCCCCTAAGCTTGAGGCTCCTGCTGGGGGAGAATTACCCGTCAAGGGCTTCCGCTCTTTGAGTCTGTGACCGGTGAGGATCTGTGGTACTTTGACCCTTTCAAACTGACAGACCATAAGGTATTGCTTAAAATTTAGCCGTAATAAATTAAATGTAGCTATATTTGTTTTATATCTTTTAGAGCCAGTCGGGAATAAACGGCACTCTCTACTTCAGTAATTTCTGCACTATTTACAGTTCAAATCGATTGAGTCTTACAATGCAAAAGCAAGTAACTGTCAACCATTCATCACTGGTCAGTAATCGTGGATACAGGTAATGTTCAGTCTCCAGATGTTATACGCCCATATTCGAGGGAGATTTACAGCTGGATGCTTTCATTTCTGTATGTTTAAGTCATGTGACCTTGCACTAAATAGCTAGCTGAGTTGTGCCAATAATACTTTGTATTTCGTGTTGCATGGTGGCACGATAATGTCTGAATCGCCGATGCTGTACCGCGGTGTATTGGGTTAAGGTCTATGAAGGAGAGCGAGCCAATGGGATGGGCACTTGGGGTGGGGACACTGGCTGGGTGATTAGCTAAAAAAATGCGAGGAAACCATCAAATCGGCTGTGAAACAAGAGCAAAAAATCAATTGGCTCGTCACATGATGTATGTCATACATCACATGGGGGCTGGGAACCAGTAGGTTTACATATGCATGCTGACACCTAGTGGTAATTAATATATTGCTGGAGACAAAAAGAAATTCCTTTTCAGGCAGAAAAGAACTACAGTTAACTAATACAATTATTTTAATATTATAGGATAACGATTGTAACTATTGTATATCATAACTATTGTAAAATGATTAAATTTCTCATTAATTAAGTAATATTAAGTAATATTTACTTAATAAAATAATTGCTGTTTATACTACGTATGGTGTTCTCCACACCTACAATCATTTTGTCTGTCTTTTGTCTATTTGCCATAATAGCTAAAAAGTTAGTGATGGTTAATAGCAGGTCTAATCTCTAGTTTAGTTTCGCTCACACACAGGGTGTTCATTTGGAAAGTTAATGAATATTTTTTTAAATGTAAATGAAGTGTATTTTGTAAATGCCAGTTAAATTACAAACTTTTTTTTGCTTTATTCATTTTCTTACATATATTTAATCTCCCTCATCTCCACGCGTTGTTCGTTCTCCCTCTGCCTTCTTCTTGCAGGCTATGCAGCATGTGTGGATGGAGGGGAACTCGACCACTAAGTGCGACCGCTGTCATCGCAACATC
This sequence comes from Mormyrops attenuatus, assembly GCA_026777985.1. NCBI lineage: Eukaryota > Metazoa > Chordata > Actinopteri > Osteoglossiformes > Mormyridae > Mormyrops > Mormyrops attenuatus. Next base: position 40,224,233 of record JAODKC010000001.1, read on the forward strand.
AAGTGCTACCAGGGCCTGACTGCTCTGCACTGTGTGTGGTGCCATGTTACTGTGAGTACAGTCCTCTAGTGGCAGACTGGAGGTACTGCACCTGTCTCTTTTTGATATAAGATAAGATAAGATAAGATGAGACTTTATTGATCCCACACCGGGGAAATTTACTTGTTACAACAGCATATAGATTAAAAAAGCAATAAAAAAACAGACCAAAAGACACAATTAGAAATAAATAAGAAGATTAGTGCACATAGTTATACATATTGCACAGATGGATGCCCCAAATGCACATACACATACTGCACCGAGTGATATACATGTAAATACATAATGATATAAAGTTACATATATATGCATTGCTGATCGTTTCTGTCTTACTTAATCATGACTGGTCTTCTCTGCCCTTCAGCTGCACAACAAGTGTGTGTCTAACATAAAGGCAGAGTGTGACGGTGGGGTGCTGAAGGACCACATCCTGCTTCCTTCGTACATCTGCCCCCTGGTGCTGGTGAGGTCACATCACTGCACCTTTGTTCCGTTTAGCTTGTTTTCTTAATACGCTTTATGCACCTTTATGTAGCCCATATTAGGATCAGATTTATCCTCATATGCAAACAAGCCATTCTGGACAGCAGTAAAGTAAACCACAGTGACCCCTTCTGGACAGAAATACAGTAAACGCAAAGTGACCCCCTGTGGACAGCAACAAATTAAATATATAGTGACCCCCTGTGGACAGCAACAAATTAAACATATAGCGACCCCTTGTGGACAGCAGTAAATTAAATATATAGTGACCCCTCGTGGACACCAATAAATTAAACGCATAGTAACCCCTTGTGGACAACAATAAATTAAATATATAGTGACCCCATGTGGACAGCTATAAATTGAACGCATAGTTACTGCTTGTGGACAGGAATAAGGTAAACGCATAGTGACCCCTTGTGGGTAGCAATAAATTAAATGCATAGTGACCCCTTTTGGACAGCAATAAATTAAACGTATAGTGACCCCTTTTGGACAGCAATAAATTAAACGTATAGTGACCCCTTGTGGACAGCAGTAAAGTTGTCCAACCACCCCACTGTTGCTGGGACCAGCAGTCAGAGGAAACTGTACACAAACCCCCTATTGTTGAAAAGTAGATATCAGCCTCCATGGTGTGTGGCCGTTTGATACGTAGGCTGCGGCTAAAAGGTGCTGTTGTCGGCCTGCATAAAGGGCCATTAAGTATATTATTCTGCAGTAGTCCAAGGTGGGAAATTAGCATTAGGCAAAGTCTCTGAAGATTCACATACACTTTATGGTGGTATAGCAGGGTGCATCACATGTGCTTTGATGGTGTGTCACTGCAATGAAACTCTGATGGTAATTGCCACCCCCCCCACACACACACATACACCCCCACCTAGGATCGTCAGTCTGCAGCGAAGCGCAGTGATGGAGAGTCCCCTCCCAGCGCCAGCCCCGAAGACACCAGCATGAGCTTCAAGTTCACCGGAGACGGACACGGCCTTCAGGTGGGTGCTGTCAGCAGAGGGAGGCTTTGCTGTCAGCAGGGGAGGGGGGGGGGGCTTTGCTGTTAGCAGGGGGGGCTTTGCCGTCAGCAGAGGGGGGCTTTTCTGTCAGCAGAGGGGGGGCTTTGCTGTCCCCTTCCCACAGTGAATCAGAATGAATAATATCACACAGTCACTATCACTCAAATGTAATCATTATGTAAATCCTTTAAACAATTACAAAGTAATAATTACAGAGGTACAATGTACTGGGGAAGCACGTTCAGGGAAGACTGTAGGGGGTCCCAGGGCTAAAGTCATTGTTGGGGCCCCTGGGCTAAAGTCATTGTTGGGGCCCCTGAGCTAAAGTCATTGCTGGGGTCCCTGGGTTAAAGTCATCGTTGGGGCCCCTGGCATAAAGTCATTGTTAGGGACCGTACCTACTAAAAAATACTGCTGTAACCTACTAAAAATACTGCCCTAGGCTCAGGCAAGTCTTTTGTCCTGCCATACTCCTACATCTCCAGCCTGGGCTCAGCATAGTTTACAGACAGAAAAGCAGCACAGAGCCTGGATTTGCTCCCTCTGTGTGTGTGTGTGTGTGTGTGTGTGTGTGTGTGTGTGTGTGTGTGTGCGTGCACGTATGTGTGTGTGTGCTGATGTTCCCGACTCCTTTCCCCTTCTCAGATCAGCCCGCTGCCGGGGACACACCCCCTCCTGGTCCTGGTGAACCCTAAGAGTGGTGGGCGACAGGGCGAGAGGTGAGACCCACCCACGTACCGGTCAGAGCATTCAGAGCCTGAGTGCATGCAGCCGACGGGTCCACGTCCCAGCTGCCGTCGCATCCCCTGACATCTGCTGCCGTTTGATCTGTACATGGTGACGGCTGGCACCATGACATCGCAAAGATGGTGAAACGTTGCTGCTCGAAGCAGCTGTAGTATTGTGACCCGGCTTGGGATGTTTAGCTAAAAGAATCCCTGACTGGGTTTAGTCGCAGGAGGCCTGGGTTCGATTCCCGGCCAATGCATCTTTAGGGGGCAGCGTGTGGCTCAGTGGGCTAAGTCTGTGTGCCTGCAATCAGAAGGTCACCAGTTCAAACCTAGCCTCGGCATGTCTGTAGGTCCTTGAGCAAGGCCCTTAACACCCAGCTATCTGGGTGCCCCAGCAGGTGGCTGACCTTCACAGACAACTTACTCTACAAAAAAAAAGAGCAAGTTAAGGGAGGTGTAAAGAAAATTTCCCCATGGGTATCAATTATTATTATTATTATTAATAGAAGGCAGGGCCTGGCTTAGAAATGGAGGCCTTGCATGGTCAGTGAGAGTGGGCTTCAGCTGTGGTAAAGGCAGGCACACCATCAAACAGGACAGGACTGATGTGGAAACACCATGTGCACCATCAGTTTCACACACTGCCATTCTTTAGTACAACTAAATAAACAATCAAGTGAATGATTGTAATATTAAGAGTTAATTTCAGGGAAGAGTTCTCGGGGTCGCTCGATACGTCATTAGCAACATTGCATGTACGCCTTGATTCCTTTCTCCTCCAGTAAGCAGCGTAAACAGGAGTGATAAGCACCCCATCCCCTCCCCCCGCCCCACACACACTGCCCCCCGCCCTGCATAATGACTTTTTCCCCAGATGGAGAAGTTTCCACATGACGTGTTTCAGGTCGTTGGCTTCCAGTTGTTGTTTATCCCCCCTGTTGTCTTTCCACTCGCTGTGTTTGTGTGTGTGTGTGTGTGTGTGTGTGTATATGTGTGTTTGTGGATTAGATTTATATTACATTGTGGGGACCAAATGTCCCGCACGATGTGATAAAAACCTGTTATTTTGACAAAGTGGGGTTTTTCAGGTCCCCGCAAAGATCTGTGAATGCAATCAAAAAGCCCAAAAGTCTCGTATTTAGTTTGGTTACTTATGGTTAAGGTTAGGGCTGGGTAGGGGTTAAGGTCATCATGTCGGGATTAGGGTTTTGCCCATAGGAATGCATGGAGAGTCCCCACAAAGATATAAACGTTTGAGTGCGTGCGTGTGCGTGCGTGTGTTTTCAGGTATGCTGCCTGCTGTTACTAGGGCAGCATGAATGATTCAGTTCAAACACTGCAAAAGAGCTTAATATGACAGTGAAAAATTGTCATGATTTGTAATGAGTTCCATCCATCCATCCATTCTTGAGCCATTGCAAGTGTAATTAGATTATGCATAAGATAAGAAAGTAAGTAGTCTTTTAATGACCTGTGGCCATATTAACATTTGTATTACATTGTACCCACTTAGCAGCTCATTGAATGTTATTGAAAATGATATACACAAGAAGAGCGCCGAATTTAACGCGTCCAGTGCATTGACAATTGACAATGGCACAGTGAGTCATCATGTTGTCTTAGTAAAAATCAGCGCGGGCCTGTATTGATCAGAGTGACATGGAAAGTCATGCATGAAACATTCCTTTGATGTTAGCGCGTTTATATTTGGTTTTCTGCATTTGTGTTCACGCAGTAACCCTCTTGATCTGTGCGTGTGTGTGTGTGTGTGTGTGTGTGTGTGCGTGTGTCTGTGCGCCCATGCGTGTGTGCACACTTGGACACGTTCACAGGGTGTTGCGGAAATTCCAGTACCTCCTGAACCCACGGCAGGTGTACAGTCTGGACCGCGGAGGGCCAATGATGGGGTGAGTCTGTACTGATAATGGGAACAGACCGGCTTTGTCTTAATTCACAAAGCGACCGATGGGAGCCGAGTAAGCCAGTCATGTGACAGCATCTGAAATTTCCACCCTCAGTGCGTTTATAGGTCTCTGTCCCACCATTTTACATCATTGATATTGCCGACACCTACTCGACACTTTCCCATATGCAGTGTCTTGAAAAAGTATTTGATCCCCCATTAAAGTCATCAGAAATTGCCTGACTTTTCATCTGGGTATTTTATTCAAACCATACATAAAAAATTGAGGGCTTTAACCGGCACGCTTATGGCCGCGCTGCTGCCGATACTCTGCCAGCCCCCTGCATGTTCTTGCATTTCAGCTCCACCTTCACTCATTTCTCTTCTCTCCTTCCATCTTTAACTGCTAGGGGCAATCAGACATGGCTCTCACAATCACTGGTGTCAGTCATGGGAATATTTCTGCATGTGGGGAAGTCCATTGTCTCCACCTGCTTCTGGTTTGGCTCTGAGAAGCCTCACCGCATGGAAATCGATTGGCTGGAGGCAAGGGAGGCGCAGTTACGATGACAGCGTGTTCAAAGCGTAGATGAAAGTGATAAGAATGCCCCAGAATTAAAAAAGCAGTGCTGCGGGGGCCATTACTCCGCCAAGATTAAATGCCCAGGCTACTGATACCTTCTGCACTTCTTAGGTGCCTGTGACACATTTTCAGGGGGAATCATGCTTGTTATTAATTTTTGATTTTCCTCTGCTTCTCTTTAATTGTGTGTGCAAACTTCTGTGTTTCAGTATGAAATATGTATGTATTTTAAATGAGTAGAAGACGTAGTGCATTGGCTGCCTAAGTAAACCCTAAAATGAGAACCTGGGTTTAACAGATCCAATGGAAAAATATGTCCTTTAATATCTGAAAGCTACTGCTGGAAGACAGCAGCTGCTTGGAGCTGATTTGGGGTACGATGGGGGAAATGCAAGGATTTGCCTTACACATTTAAAGGGGCCTCTCCCAATGCTGTAATTACTGTCTAAGTATTTAGATCTCATTCCCATGTTACGTTAATCTTCTTGAATGTCCATGTGGAAAACACAAACTGATAAGTCTGTAACTTGTTGTATTACACTCTATTTTTGCGCTTTCCTGTGCCTGACTTGACTGAGACGGTTACATTTTGCTGCCAGCAGAGGGCAGTGTTTTGCTGCTTCTGCACCCCCATGGGACAGTCAAATGTTCTGATGTGGGGCAGCTTGAAGAGATGAAAGAGTCTGCGACACCCCCCCCCCCTTTTTTTTTACCACCTTTGTCCTTCCAAGATTAAAGGCCCTTTGAAGGTGACACTTTTGAAAGGGTCTAACCATGGCAGAGTGTGACCACAGAGACGCACAGCCACCTGAGTTTGAAACGACAGGGAGCTCTTCTCCCCGAGCCGCTGACGGCTAATGTGCGTCTCTCCCGCAGGCTCAGCTTCTTCCATGACGTCCCTGATTTCCGAGTGCTGGCATGCGGCGGCGACGGCACCGTCGGCTGGATCCTGGACTGCATCGGTAACAGTCAGCGCGGAGACGGGGACTGGCACTCACCGGCTCCTTTATATCGGTCACATGGCCTAAGTTTTCCCATAATGCATTGCATCAAAAGAGCTAGGAGCCCCCTTGCATACATGCAACGCGTACATTGGACGAATCACAGTTTAGTGTCCATACTGATTTCCTAAGAGGCCACCGCAGACTGACGCCAGGCCTGGGGTGGCGCTGTAGAGCAAAGCTGCCCTTGAAGTCATGTTTATGACGTGTGATATGGATGTTATCCTAAAAATAAGTATTTTACTAAAGGTAATAGTGCAGCGTTATAGGACACAGATGGGTATGTGGCGTTACAGTTACAAACATTTTATTTTGGTTTGCAGCTGTCTGTGAGTCTTCACTTTCCTGTCGTGAGGCATCATGCAAATGCCAGTATTTACAAACTTCCTCAGGCAGGGTTTCTTAGAATCCGCTACCCGTATGTGTATGCAGTCTGACCAGAGAGGCTAGCGAAGGTGTTTATACACAGTCTAGGGATCAAGCTCCTTTCTGACGCCCTCATGCATGGCCCTCAAATGTGCTGTTCGCGCCCAACCTTTGTGACGAATATTACATTACGACATTCATGTGCTGTGGCGCGCCCACAGTAGGTGGAAACCAGCCCTAAGTGCCATGTGCCACAGATTGCAGATGGAGCTTCTGGAATTTTCCGTGCAGGTTGGCGCAGTATGGATGAGGAATACACATGCATTTTGACGGCGAGGCTTCTCCTGTAAAAAGGCCGGGTAACTTGTTTGGTCCAAACGGCACACAGAATCACCACAATCACCAAATTTTCTGTTTCACTCCATAGACAAGGCCAACTTTGCCCACCACCCACCAGTGGCTATCCTGCCCCTAGGCACCGGGAACGATCTGGCCCGCTGTCTGCGCTGGGGTGGAGGTGAGAAAGACATGGGCCTGCTTGGGGGGGCTCTACATAATGCCGTAACCGGTAACACTTAACTTAATGCCATGTTTCTAGTCATTTATAAACACCTTCATAACAAATAATCATACTCTTATAAAGCATTATAAACATGGGTCTAAATATTTATCAAAAGACATAACACATTATAACTATGTTTATTATGCATTATGAATGTTTTATGAAGCTCTTATTGATAATGCACTATATATACCTTTATAATACATTATAATGGTCGGTATAAGCGTTAAGGATGCTTTGTACTGCATTATGAAGGTATCTATAGAGCATCATAGATGAGAGCTTCATAAGGCAGTCATAATGCATAATAAACATGGCTATAACGTGTTCTTTTTTATAAATATTTATAGCCATGTTTATAATGCTTTATGAATGCATTATAATGCATTATGAATGTGTTTATAAGTTACTAAGAAAATGGCCTTAGGTAAAGTGTTACCCTATAACTTTCTCTCAGACTTCCTGACAGTCCTGGGGCTGCACGTTAGCCGTGCTCTGTGACTGTCTCATGAGCAGGTCCTGAATATTTACATCATGCTTTACGCTGGTCAAAAGCCTGCTCTTTCAGATGTATAAATATAAATATCAGATTGTAGCTTCAGAGAACATTGGAAATTTTGCTGTCCAGCAATGGCAGGATGAAGGTCATTGGTTCAAATAGATATTCAGAAGGTCATTGGTTCAAATGCCGTGTTGAGAAGGTCATCAGTTTAAATCCCGTGGCAGGCAGAGTGATCCTGTCACCGTTAGGCCCTTGAGCAAAGCCCCTAACCCCAAAAATTGCTGTGGGGCTGCCGGATAATCGGCCTGCCCCTGCAATGGGGACCCCTATCTTCACTCTCACCACTTTGTGTGAGTGTGTGCCTTATATGAGAGCAAGACGTGATGTACGGAAAGCAAAGAATTCCTATGTACTTGTACAAATGACGAATAAAACTATCATTATAAGTGAAAAGAATCTCTGTTGTTTAATAAAACTTACAGCACAAAGATAAAAATTTGGGCCAGTCATTATTTTCTAAATTTGCTCACGCACGTGATTATTCTGCCAGTTTTCTGCTGGTTGCAGTGTACGACTCCCATAAGTGTTATACAGAGGAGTCTCATGAATTTACATCATGTCTATGTAGGTCACACTGACACTTGGCGAGCCTGATTAGACTGAGCGGACTCTAGATTCTTCACAGTTTCTTCGATGTGTTTTATTATTCCCCACCCCCACCACCACCAAAATCCTCCCCCAAACCCACGTTTGTCCCTGAGTGTCTGCTAGCCCCCTACCTCTCAGCATAACGGTCCTCGTTAACAAGTATCAGGTTTGTTCTTGTGCTGCAATCTGTTAGAAACCATGATAGCGTGTGGAGCTGGCAGGTGCTGGGTGTGGAAATGGCCTCTTACACTGAGCAGGGCCCCCCCCCCCCAGGGGTCAGACCCACGGGATGATCCTCACTGGCATGCTGACCCTGTAGGAAAGGAGCAGAGCTCAAGAGGGCGGAGTCTGCACCAAGTCTGATTTTAAAAAAGTGTGAAGGAACTTATGTCAAGCCCGTTGAAAAGTGGAACTTTATTTAATAAATTAGTAAATATCAAGATACAGACTTATTGCAGAATTAAAATATTAAGATGCAAACTTATTAAAATGTTAATCCAGAGCCTACTTATGTTTCCCATGGTGTGGATTTAATTGCTATTTTTTTTTGCATATATATTTAGTCATTTTTTTTTCTGGCTGTAATTTGAAGACCTACTTAAAGGAGCAGCCACCTGCTCGTTCCCCCTACATGCAGTCCCCGTAAGAAACTGCTGCCTGATCCCACCCCCAGGGTACGAGGGCGGCAGCCTGCTCCGCGTGCTGCGGGACATCGAGCACAGCGCAGAGGTGATGCTGGACCGCTGGAACATCGACATCATCCCCGACGACAAGGAGGAGAAGGGAGACCCCGTGCCCTACAGCATCGTCAACAACTACTTCTCCATTGGAGTGGTGAGGGCCTCACAGATTGCCTGGCTTTGGTCATTCCCGAGGGGTGGCCAGAAGTTCTTGGCCCCCTGACAAAATGTCCCCTTGGGCCCAATTTTCCATATTCAAGGGCCCCTGTCAGCTGCTGGGGTGTCCGTGCCTCTCCAGTGTCCCGTGGTATTTTTTATGCTATCAGTTATACCACCTTAGAGTTACTGAGTTCAGGGATGTGACACCATATAATGCGCCCCCCCACAGATTTTAGCGGGAAATGACAGAATACTTCTGCTTTGTGAATACCTTCAAAATACAAACCGTTTTCCACTGTATAACTTGTAGATGGTATTAAAAATTGGTTACCACCTATGCCTAGTGCTGGCTGTCATTGTGGCAGTAAAACATATTGCCCACAAATTTTTACCACTGTTGAATACCGGAATGACAGATTTCCAGGACATTGCGCGTCTTTTGCGGGTGTCAGGGAGCTGCTGTCAATTTTTGGGAGATTCCCAGCACTTCTGGGAGAGCCGGGACATCCGCAACAGATCAATGAAAAATTGCCTGATTAATGATCATGAATGTCATTTCCAGTAATAGATTTGAATGGCAGAGATTTCAGTGCAGTGAGTACAGTCAGGGACAGATTAGCTAGTTTAAAAAAGCCCCCATGGTGTAAGGACCAGCACTGTCATTTTCACAGTTAGGGCCACTGTTAGCGCCACTGTTAGCGCGCGTCCAAAACGTCAAGTGGATGGACACCTGCCTCATCTATCACAGCTGAATGTGTGCATTCACTGGGAAAATTGAACGCAGACCATCATAGTCTAGAAATTAAATTTCAGCCATTCTTCTTTAACCAGAAAAAAAATTATAGGCACTTTGTGGTTGCCTAGCAACTCTTTATCTCTCTTTAATTCAATAAGGATACTGGAGACACATTCAGCTGAAACAAGAGGTAGGAGGAGGTCAACAGTTATCTCCAGCTTATTGTATCTCTGTTTAACTCCTTACTGCTCACAATGAGTGTAATTTACACCTGAAAGCAGGTGGCATGTCTATGGGCAGGTAATATTCAAGGACTGAAGTTTCTACTGAGGACTGAGGAAATGGAGTCTTCACCAAAGCAGACACATCGAAAAAAGAAAAAAAGAAAAAAAAACGACAGGTTTAAAAATAAGCTGCTTCCACACGGTATCGTCTCAGCTGCTCTCCACTCATCGCCTGTAAAGTGCAACTAAAGTTTATCTTGACTGCAAACCAGGACAGGGGATGGTTTTTGCATACGTGCAACCCGCCTGTCCGAACATTTGCGCTCTCTCATGTTTGTCAGTGCGAGGGTCAGTGCAGAGTCCCTGCAGGACTGTGCGGGATGTTGGCGTGTGGTTTACAGCAGGCCGCAGCTCCTCTCACGCCGTGAGCCAAGCAGAATTTCCCTGTTGAAGGGGGAGCCTTTGGTTTGAGCGCTGTGGAAGCAGATGGCGCTGATGAGTCGCACGCGGCTGCCTCCGCCGCCCTGGCGTTCCTGTCACTGCCGACGGGGCCTGTATGCCCTGCAGTAAGCCACCGAGAGCCATCCGGAAGTCACACGCACGCCTCGGGTGGCACCCCTCCCTCGGGGGCGGCCCCGAGAGGACACACTGGGCTCCGGCATCTCTCTCTTGCTCCATCTCTGCACCCCCCCCCGTCACTGTCGCTGACATCAGCTCTGCCTGTGAGTCACCGCCGACTTCGCGACCCGAATCCCAGCAAGCCCTGACCCTCAGAGCCAGGCCGGTGGGGAGCGAGGTGCGTGATCTTACACACCCTGGGGAGCGACTGCTGTTTGTGGGGTAAAAAAAAAATACTCCCAAAGCTGTCCTACAGCTGTCTGCGAGTCCCTTTGCTCCAAAAACTGTACCCTGCTGTCCGGGAAACAGCATGCTACTCCGGGGTCTTGTCACAATCTACAGTCAAAACTGACAAGATGCTAGTCGGTTTTGGAAAACAGATTCGGACAAGTGTGGGCTCAGCGAACGAGATCTCAGCACCCCTCCCCATTGATAAAACTGAGGATGCTGACTGCTACCTCGCAGGTGGATGAGCGAGAGGTTTTTAGCTGTTGATCTTGGGCCAGAAACCGCGGGCAACCTTCACAGGATGCCCAAAAATATAGCGGGGCCTAAAGTAGGCCGGCTGACGTCGGCGCGGTAACGGAACGGAATCCAGCGGGGCGGCGACTCTCAGGGGGGGTTATGGGGATGCAGCACAACGCAGCCAGGTTATGCAACTTCAGAGCCTGCTGACTCCTGACCAGCGGTGCCATCCTGCGGCAGGCGACCCAACGCAGACACAGCCCCCCCCCCACCAGCACCACCGGTGCCCCGTTTCTGCAGGGTTGCGGAAGCATTCCAGCGGACGCCCCATCAGGTGGGCCGACACAATTGACAATGTCAGTGATTCAAGGCGGGGTGCTGCCGTCCGCCCATCGGGGGTGTGCACAAAGACTGGGAGAACAAGAGGACAAAGCCTCGCTTGTGGACGTCAGTCCCGGGTTTTTGCAGAGGGAGTTTGTGTCAGGGAGCAGAACACTTTGGCTGGGTCTGCAGAACCAATGTTAAGAAGCCCGTGTGAGAGGCTCAGATAAGACAGATATTTTATTACATTTTATTTTTTATTCCTCTCCAGAGATGGCCGGGTGCAAAACGAGCCCCAGCGTTCCCTTTAATCACACAGCAGGGTCCGCACTACGGACGTGGCGTTTATTACACTTGCTGGCGGTGCGGAGCAGTACGGAGTGGTGCTGAGCGGCCTGCCGGGCCCGCATGACGCCCCTACGCGCACACGCTCCTAATCAGTGACAGATGGCCGCCGGCATGAGCACCGCCGGCCATGACTCACGGCCCGGACTCACAGCCCGGACAGCACAAAAACCTGACAAAATATCCCAAGCGACACCGTTTCTTTATGGTTTCAGCTTCTCGCCGGGGCTGGGTTGCCATGGTGCTTTCGGCTGTCGAGCTGTGCGGAATAATCTGAAATGGAAAAACTGTAATCGTTATTTATCCCTGTTGGGACAGAGCTTGTACCTTGTTTTGGTTGAACAAGGGCACAGAATGACTCCCAAGCAAGTGGATAAATTAGTGGGGTGAGCACCATCGGGCAGGGTGCGGCTGTCTGTATGACTGTGTTTTCTGTAAGATGTTTTATATACGGTGACCTCAGACAGATGATATCAGGAGACTTGGCATTAGCTGCGATCTGCGGTATTGATTTTAATCCAGTACCTTTCAATGGGCCGAACTGGGCCTGTCTTCCAGCATGACGTCATATTTGCGGGTCACTTCCTGTTCCTGCCTCATACCAAAGTGCCATCTCAGGGTGCCGTATCAGTTGCCCCATCTGACATACTCATCCATAAGGGACATCGAATTCCTGCTATACTGTGTACATGTGATCAGTTTTCCTTGGTGCATCTGCAGGAGACCAACTTGTCTATGAGGGACTCAAATATTGTTTGGAGTACTCAACAGAATCACGGCAGCAGGAACTCAAGACTTGGAAAGAATGTTCTCAGGAAGAAGTCTTGGATCACCTGAAGCTCGGGAAGGTTATCTGCCCCTCTAAGGTGTCTCCTGAACTCGTGAAATGCACGTGTCTGGTCTTCCTCTGGACCTGGAAAGAACGCTGCCGTGAATACCTCAGTCAGTGGCACGGAAGGTTTGCAGCCCCGATCTGGGAAGGTGATCCCTGGCGGCAGTGAAACAGGAGCGGCGGTCCAGCAGTAAACAAGGTGTCCCTTCCCTGGCACGGTGCTCAGCCTGCGCTTCGGGGGCGGGCCGGGACGGCGGCCGCTGCTCCTCTTCTTGCATTAACACCAAGCCGAGCAACATGCCTCTCCATGGTGTTGATAACAAGTGGTCCCAGGTTTCTAGAGATTTCTCGAGTCAGCGGAGTTTGGATGGTGGAAGGTCTGCTTGATGCTCAGGGGAGCGTAAGGTTGCTCTGACTGGTGGCAGGCGGGCGGGATGGGGGAGGAGGGTGCTGAAAATGCTGGCATGGGCTGAAGGTCAGGGGAAGTATCAGTGACAGGAAGTAGAGGGCTGCCAGGCTCAGAGCGGGTTACCACGGTAATGAATGACCGTGCTGAGTGACACCTGGCTGGTTGTAAAGATAGGCCTGAAGGGAAAAGAACACCCCCTAAACACACACTCACACACACACACACACCCTCCTGTGCACACAGACACACATACATACAGACATACACACACACTTGTGTGCACACAGATAGACACGCACACACAGACATACACACATGCTTGCACACACACACAGATAGACAGACAGACAGACAGACAGATATACAGACATATACACACACTTGTGCGCACACAGACAGAAATGCACACAGACATACATACATACGCACACACACACACAAACAAACCAACAGACAGTTTTTTGATTGCAGTCAGATTTTTATAAAATTGAAGTTATCCTTTGTAGGGCCTGGAAAAATGTTTCCACAATGTCAGAATAACAATTTTTTTGATCACATGGTGGGGACATTTGATCACACACATACATTTGTATTCATGTCTTTATAGGGACTATCCCTTCATTTCTGTGGGAAAAACCCTAATCCACCTTAACACCTACCTTAATACGTGAATGGTGTGTGAGTGTGCCCTGTGATGGGTTGGCGCCCCATCCTGGGTTGTTCCCTGCCTTGCATGTGTGTGTGAATGGTGTGTGAGTGTGCCCTGCGATGGGTTGATGCCCCATCCTGGGTTATTCCCTGCCTTGCATGTGTGTGTGAATGGTGTGTGAGTGTGCCCTGTGATGGGTTGGCGCCCCATCTTAGGCTGTTCCCTGCCTTGCACCTGTAGCCTCCAAGATTGGCTCCGGATCCCCTGTGACCCTGAATAGGACAAGCCGTTACAGAAAATGGATGGGTGGATGGATGGATGGATGGATGGCAGTCACGGATTTGTATAAAATTGAGTTTCCCCTTGTGGGGACTGAAAAAGTGTACTTGGTGCAGTGGAAAAGCACCCTAATATATACATAAACAACACAGACACACAAACACACACATACACACTATCCGTTGTCAGGTTCCATGTGCACCAGTTGCTGTCCTCTCACACAGAAGATTGACAGTAGGACGGTGCACAGGCACAGCAGCTTACTGTAAGGCGCCCCGACTAACACACAAAGGTCTCCAGAGGCCTTTGTTCATTGCTTCTGTCTTCTGTTTCTTTGACCATTGACACGTTCTGGTTGCTGTGGGTGAAGCCCCCCCGTCGTCGGCTGCCCCTGGAGTGAAAGTGTGCTCGCCTCACTGCTCTTAGTGGCCCTGCGCTCTGAAAGCAGGATGTCAAAAGCTGTTCGGGTCTCTCCACAAAAGTGGCTAACAAGTATCATTATTCCACACACTGCACCTCATATCGACAGTCAGGTTGCACATAATACTGAAGCCGAGCGGCCAAGAGGTCCCCGTTATACAAAAGGACGGTGCCGGTCACCGTAACAATCCTCAGGTGGCAGGAGGGCAGTCTGGGGGAGAGGCTGGTGACGACATCATTCCAGGTCCGTCTGATGTCAGCACCGGGCAAAAGGTTTATGGAGATTAATGAAAGGTGGCTCAATCGTCCCCCCCCGGGTGAAAGTTTAAATGCTGGTATAGAAACTTCATCCAAAAGGATGGACACGTAACTGCTTGTGTCACGCGTAGTGAGCCGGGGTGCGGAAGGGTGACATACTGCTCCTCTGTGGTTTGTATTACTGAGTGAAACACTCTCGCTAACGGCAAACTGACACTAATAACTGCAGAATGGGCTCTAGAATCAGCGTGAGCCCATTAGTCATCAAGTCGTTGTAATTTGGTGTTTGTAAGGGGGACATTTTTAGATCTGCCTAGATAGCTCTCAGCTAAGGAGCTCTTCCCTGACCAGATCCAGTCCAGCTGTGCAGCATAGCCAAAAGGAACTCTTTTTCATTGGTGAGTGCTTTATGTAGTTTATCACCGTGGTTCACTCCCTACTCGAGCATGATTACATCGGCTAAATGGTTTATTGGGGTTTTATTTTTAAAATTAGCATCCAAAATGTGTTTAAGTACGGCAGTTAGTGACCTAGCGTTGGCAATCTAGCGCCTTTGTTGCCTTAGCCTCTGGTAAAAGTCCCAGTCACCCGCAACTGCGGCGAGGCGCAGGGAGCACTAGCTCTGTTTCTATTTCTGTGCCCCCCCGCCTCCAGGAGCCTTCTCTTCCATGGCGACGGCTTAGATTGATTGCCATGTGAGGCAGGTCTGGCGGCACCGCCTGTTTTCAGGGCCCCTGTCTACTCGTGGCAAACAGCACAGGTGACCGGGGAGCGGAATATGCACCTGAGTCCAACTTCCTCAGCCGCAGATCCCAGCACTGGGTTCCCACACAAGGTAGCTGGCTCTGCCTGCCTCCCAAAACCATTCAAAACACTGTGCTATACTGCAGTGCTCCACAGAAAGGCATTCAGCCCCGCAACTCTGTGGTGTTCAAAGTACTGGCATCACAACTCTGTGGTGTTCAGCGTACTGGCATCACAACTCTGTGGTGTTCAGCGTACTGGCATCACAACTCTGTGGTGTTCAGCATACTGGGATCGCAGCTCTCTGATGTTCAGCATACTGGCATTGTAACTCTGTGGTGTTCAGCATACTGGCATTGCAACTCTGTGGTGTTCAGCATACTGGCATTGCAACTCTGTGGTGTTCAGCATACTGGCATTGTAACTCTGTGGTGTTCAGCATACTGGCATTGTAACTCTGTGGTGTTCAGCATACTGGGATCGCAGCTCTGTGGCGTTCAGCATACTGGCATTGCAACTCTGTGGTGTTCAGCATACTGGCATTGTAACTCTGTGGTGTTCAGCATACTGGGATCGCAACTCTCTGATGTTCAGCATACTGGCATTGCAACTCTGTGGTGTTCAGCATACTGGGATCGCAACTCTCTGATGTTCAGCATACTGGCATTGCAACTCTGTGGTGTTCAGCATACTGGCATTGTAACTCTGTGGCGTTCAGCATACTGGCATTGTAACTCTGTGGCGTTCAGCATACTGGCATTGTAACTCTGTGGCGTTCAGCATACTGGGATCGCAGCTCTGTGGCGTTCAGCGTACTGGCATTGTAACTCTGTGGTGTTCAAAGTACTGGCGTTGTAACTCTGCTCTGAGAGTGCTTGCCTACATGTATTTTGCATTTAGCTCCCTGTAGCTCACTGCTATATTACTAATCAGTTAAATGCTGGTGTTAGAGCTAATGGGTATTGCAAAAGTGTATCTTTAGTTTTTTCTTTAATTATTGGTGGAATGATTAGATTGGGGCCTTTCATTATGCCAGAGGGTACTGGCTCATTTGGGTTGACTGGAGCAGCAGTTCCCAGGTTAGCCGCCCTGCTGGCTAGTTGATTTAATGATTTGACAACCCTTTGCCATCTGCTTTCTTTCACGGACATCCAGATTCTTTCAGGTGCCTCTCAGCATGCACCAGAGTCACTAGTCTTTCCTGCTGCAGTCATTGTCCTGGCAGAACAGAATTTCCCTGCTAGCCTATAAGTGCACTGGAGGTTTTTCCTGCTTGCCAACATCACAATTAAGGCCATGCTAACATGCTAAAGTACAAGTAAATGAGTAACAACGACTGGTAAGGCCTGGTGAAGCTTAAAACCTGCTTTAGGAAAACTGTTGGCTGAATATCTGATTGTCACCTGGTAGATTGACAGACTTGGCACAGTCATCATACATCATATAAAACAATCTGGAAATGCATATTTTCATCTTCTTTTTCCACCAGTTTTACCAGCATCTGATCCCCCCCCCACCTCCTAAAGCACACACAGTTTGGATCTGTTGAATCACTGCATGCCAGTAATGGTCAAAACTGGGCCCAGGAACATGACTGACAGCACTGCTCATTTGGCAGTGCCGAAGCACACAGACACCAGCCCGGTTCCGCCAGGATGTCCTTCCAGTGTGTCTCGCTGTTTTGGTGCCTGGCGATGAGCATCCCTGATGTCTCCTGCCACCCACCTCCATTGCACAGCTCTCAGGTCCGAAGCTCCTACTCATGAACTGGTTACGCGAGTGGGCGTGCTGGTTAGCCTTTTGTATATACACTGGTACTGAGCCTTGTGAGCCTGCTCAGGCTGGACACGCAGATCTGTTTATTTCCGGATGCAAAGCAACCTCATTACTGATGGGAGACATAAAGGCATTGTCTCACAACAGGACAAACATTGCATAGGAATTGCACCCATCTAGTTTTCTGGTCCTCCAAGGTCTGACAAAGATCTCAATAGCTTGCTTAAAAATGTTTTATTATTCTACTCAAACTGCACCTGAGTTTGTAAAGGTACTCTCATGTAAACAGGCTTCTACATATGTTACAAAGCGCCGCCTTCCACTGATAGCCTGCTTCCATGAGCCTGGTGTTCTCCTTCCTGTTCGTCGGTCCTGGTATATGAGCATCTGTATTACTTTGCTACGCCTTTGAATGGTACCACTTCATCCACTAGTGCAGGGGTGGGCAATCTTATCTGCAAAGGGCTGGTGTGTATACAGGTTTTCGCTGCAACTCCCAAATTAGGTCACTAATTAGAGGACTGATTTGGCTGAAGAGTCCTCACACCTGGGTTTGAACAGCTGACCTAAAGGTTATACCAAAAACCTCCATACACACCGGCCCTTTGCGGATAAGATTGCCCACCCCTGCGCTAGTAGGTGAGCTTCTCCATTCAGTAGCAGCGTTTGCTGCAGAACGCTTCCCTTGCTCACGCCCATTCCGAGAACCTCCCACTCAGGCAGATATTGCTGAATACAACAGAGTTGCAATTCCAGTATTTCATTTACCCAGCCAACACTTTTTTTAAGTTGGGGTCCTTTTTGGTCCTTATTGGCTGCCGTGATCACAAGGAGG
Organism: Mormyrops attenuatus; assembly: GCA_026777985.1. Lineage (NCBI taxonomy): Eukaryota > Metazoa > Chordata > Actinopteri > Osteoglossiformes > Mormyridae > Mormyrops > Mormyrops attenuatus. The sequence continues at coordinate 40,241,817 of JAODKC010000001.1, forward strand.
AAGGTGACCCCCCAGACGCAGCAGTAGTGTGGTATAGCATCAACCCTCGGTTACTGAGCAGTTGTTTTTCTTCTTATAATTCCATCAGGTAATGCAGAATAATCAGTGATTAAGTATTTGGCCTAAATCAAGGTTTTGCGATGTGACCATTCCAGTGCTGAGTATTGTGAGGCCTGTAGTTTGCAGTTTCCCTGACCTGTGTCCCCCTCCTCCACAGGACGCATCCATCGCCCACCGGTTCCACCTGATGAGGGAGAAACACCCAGAAAAGTTTAACAGCAGGTGAGAGAAAGAGAGGAAGAGGGTACGAGGCACGAGGTACGAGGCTGGGAGATGGACAAAGGGAATGATGTGGCAGGGGGGTGCAGAGACGGTAGCTGGGCTCACATGAGAATGGCTGAGGTGAAAGCCCCCCCCACCACCCGCCCTCCCCGTAACAGGCTGGCTGCTTTAGAAGTCCTGAGCGGTGAGAGTGTCTGCACTGTGCGGCATTGCACATGCCGTCACAAGCTTCTAATCTGCAAGCTGCTGCTTTAAACGAGACGATTAGCTGGTTTCAGCAAATCCCTAGCGGTAAAAATAGGTGATACTCTTGGGTAACAGGCATCAGCCACACTATTAAATAAGGATATCAATTTAAAAGATACGTTATACAGTTATGTAATTATTGAAGTCAATAGAACAATAACACACCATTTCAGCTGGCCAACAGTAAACAATCAAGGCAGTGACTCAACATTGAGAGGGCGAAGGGTGGGGTGAGGCAGTGACGACATATCAGCGGGCTGTGCTTCGATGCACGTGCATTTCCCTCACTTATTACATGTAATGGGCAGTAATCGATGACCGACTGACCAAACAGCGCCTGCTTACGGAATCAGGTAATAGATTCTCCTTGGCAACAGCATATGACCCAGCAACAGGAGTGACTGGGGAGTGACAGCAGTGTGCGGGGAGTACGTGGCAGCCGGGAGTGACTAGGGAGTGACATCGGTGTGCGGGGTGTACCTGGCAACCGGGAGTGACTGGGGAGGGACATCGGTGTACGGGGTGTACCTGGCAGCCGGGAGTGACTGGGGAGTGACAACAGTGTGCGGGGTGTCCGTGAGAGTCGGGAGGGACATGTCCAATATCTGTGCGGGCATTGAGTCAGGCTTATCATTAATGTACTTTATTTCCTTTATTAGACTCTTTGTGGACTGTCCATGAGTTGCTCCCATTTTCAATCACCCGGGTTCCTAATTAAAGAGTATTATTCCACTACTTACTCATAGTCCCTAGAGTGCTTGACGATACAATGTAAATGTCCCTTAAGCACATAATCCTTACTGACTCACTGCATTCACTATTCAATTCTTCCACATCTGTATTTGATAATTAGGCCATAGGTTCAAGTAAGGCGACTAAAGCAAAAACTGCCTCATTGGTTTGGGTTCTCATTGGCTCCATTCTAGGGTCGGGCGATATAAACGATATTTCGACTTATCGTCACATAAAATGTAAGTGATAAGAAAATGAGAAACTCATGAGACCGACTGCAACAAAAAACTGTTGATTGGGAACATTGCTTGATAGCACAGACCAGTCTATCACAGAAACAAGCACAATTCCAACCTATGATATGGTAGCCATTAAAGAACGGGCACCCGATGCCCAACAAACACACAGGGAGTTAATGGAGTTGGTGGATCATGCTGCATGATACAGTGTTGCTAATATACATCGGCATTGTCGTGTGTTATGTCCTACCGGGTTCATTATCGAAAACTGAAAACGAAAACTGAAACTATAGCAAAACATTTCAAAATATTTTCATCCACTGAAATAAAACAAGAAACAAAAATAAAATGTAAAAACTGCAACTGAACGAAAACTATAAGAATTACTTCCAACACAAATTGAAATAAAATAAAAACAAAATTTAGCTAAAATAGTGATTTGTTCATTTTTCCTCCTTGATCAAAATCATTAAAGGAAATGAAATCCAGAATTTTCCATTTCCATGGCAGTTACTAATAGCTGGAACATGCCTTGCCCACTTTGACTGCACAGAGTGCACTCTGCGCTCCAGGCGGGTCCTCTGAAGACTGGACACATAAACTAGCTCTACCACTTTGAGTCTATCCTTTAACTGGTAGACTAAATATAAAACCTAAACAGAAATATATCTTTAAAATCAGTACTAATGTATATATATATGAAAAATAAGTGAAAAAGATTTCAGTTTGCAGTCAATTTGAGTCGAGGAGCGGGGGGGCGGGGTCAGGAGCAGAGTGCACG
>JAODKC010000001.1:40254910-40269763 GCA_026777985.1 Mormyrops attenuatus
CCCCCCCCCCCCGCCCCCCCCCCCCCCGGCGGGCCCCGCGGCGCCCCCCGCGCGGCCCCCCCCCCCCCACCAGCGCCAGTTGCGTGACTCATATTTGTAATCCTTAATTGCCCTCCAGGCTGTGAAACAGAGCCGCCTGGCTTTAATGCCCAGCTAGCCAGTGCTAACGTTTCCCAGTATGCATTCTGCCCAGTCAGTTAATCATAACAGTATTTAACTGGGCTGCCTGGTGCAGAAATCTAAAGTGTATCAACACAAGGCAGCGATCGGCTCACAAGGAGAGAACACACAGTACCAGAAGATGACGGATAAATATTATACCCCACCCCTCCCCCTGGCCGGCAGAGGCAAAGAAGATTATAATGATCTCTTTCCTTCATATCAGTGTCCTCTGGCTTCCTCTCACCTTTATATTTGACATTAGTATTGCAGAGCAGAAATTGTTTTCCATATATGCTAAGTAAGGCTTTTTTTGGAGCTTATGTAACAGGCCTGTTTTTGTGTAGAAGTGTCCAGTTGGTCGAGGTGTTATTTCTATATTCATTTATAAGAAATACAAGCGCTCGTTAGGGACCCTGTTTTTCAGCTCCTCACAATGTTTTACTGGAGCCAAAATACTCGACTGTCACACAGTTTAGGTCACACTTTTGAGAAATCCCACCAAGCCGAAGCTGAGTAAAGTGCCGAGGTGCTGTTATCGCATTAGGTACCTTTTGGCCCGCCCTTCCCCCTCCCCAGCCTGAGAATCGCCCCCCCCAAGAAACGCTTGCTCGCATGCCATGCATCGTATACCTTTCGCAGCGACACGCCCCCCACCGCTGTAGCCTAGGTGTGACAAGGCCATCGCTGAATTCCAAACGTGAGGATTTTGCCCCAGACAAATGGATTAGCGGGGCTTTTAAGACTTCAGGTCAGGATTTATCTCCTAAGGAATTAGCGGCCATATTTGATTTTGGCAGAACCGCGGCTGCTGTAATGCTCACAATATTTACATTTGTTAAAAAGCTTTTTTTCCCTTTGCTTAAGTGTGTGTGGGTCTAATTGAATCAGCTGGTGCAGGTATGAATATGCAGACAGTGCTGTCTGTATTCCCTCTGCTTCATGAGTACGTGTGCGTGAGAGGCAGGCCTGTAATGAGAGAGGAGGGTATGTAACAGAACGACTGGGGGGATGTATTCTCTGAGGATTTAACCTTTATTAAATTAATTCCTTCCCCTAATTCCATTCACAAACAGATTGGATAGCAGAGCATCTCGAGTTTCAGCTAAAAGGAATGGAAAGTGTAAGACAGACGGGGGGCGGGGAGGGGGACTTTCTGCCGCTCTTATACTGATGAGTGTGTGTGCATTTTTACGATTATCATAAGAGCCCTCCCCCACCCCTCTTCCCAAACAGCTAAAGCAATAAAGAAGTTTATCCGTCAGCTGAGTGCAAACCCTGTCAAATTCCAAAAAGGAAAGATGAGATGTAGGCACCGATTTATCTGCCTGAGAATTAGTCAGTAAAGCGGCTAAACGGGAGATGGAGCCGGGAGGCTGCGAGTGCTGCCAGGCGCTGTGACATCAGTCGTCGTCGGAGTGCGGACGGCCATCTCCGCAAAGCCGCCTGGCTCTCCTCCCGTCGTTAATGAACTCCGTGAGGTGTGAATCCGTGAGAGCAGCACATGAGGGGGAAAACCGGGAATGACGGAAAGGCCTCGCCGCCCTTCTCCCTCACAGAGGGCGCCTCTTCCGCCACCGCCCTGCTTGTCACACGGTTTGCCCGCGTGTCATGTGACTGAGGAGTAATTACACTGCAGACTTTGGGTCCCATCAGCTACCGTACAGCCTGCTTTCACAGCTCCTCATCTGCCTTACATACCAAGCAAGCTTTTTTAACTAACTATCTGCAGATAGCTTAAATATATTTGGCTTCCCACGCACAGGCACAGCCCCCTCCCCGTGTGTGTGTTAATGCTGTTATTGTTGTGTTCGCACTTGCGGTAACTTTCGCAAATCCTCCCTCCCCTGGCTGACGCGGCAGTCCTCTTCAGGTGTGATACCTGCGTGCTGTCAGTCAGCAGAGGCCGCAGCTCGCATGCAGCACCGCTCCCATTCTGACAGGAATTATAAAATGCGAAATAACCACCACCCCCGCTCCTCCCAAATCTCCTCCGGAATTACTCCCATGCAAGGGCTGCACCGAGACAGAGGCAGTAACATTGGAGGTGGATGTGGAGGGGGAGGTTAGGAACAAGCCGTGTAGAATGAATCGGAGGTGCCGGTGTTCCTGCGACAAGCAGGCCACTGTGCATCTGGAGCACGGCACGGCGTGAGAAGGGCCCACGGCGCGTTATACTCACGCTACGATGGAGCTTCTCACGTGGGGATTGACGCAGATATTTTCTGAGTGGAGCAGCACAGTGGGGGAATTTTGGGCTTGGGTATCATTGGGGTCTTGCGGTATTGGGTGTGGGTGGCATCGGGGTAAGGCGGTTTTGGGCCCAGTTGGCTTGGGGGTCAGGTGGTTTTGGATCTGGGCAGCTTCGGGGTCCGGCGGTTTTGGGCCCGGACGGCTTGGGGGTCCGGCGGTTTTGGGCCCTGGCGGCTTGGGGGTCGGGTGCTTTTGGGCCCGGGCAGCTTGGGGGTCCGGCGGTTTTGGGCCCTGGCGGCTTGGGGCCCAGGCGGCTTGGGGGTCCGGTGGTTTTTGGCCCTGGCGGCTTGGGGCTCGGGCGGTTTGGGGGTCGATCGGGTTTTGGCCCTTGCAGCTTGGGGGTTGGGCGGTTTTGGGCCTGGACAGCTGTAACATGGCTCTGCCGGCCTGTGTCATGTGGTTCTGCCGCACCCCCCACACCCCCAGGGGAGGGGCCCATTTCTATAGCATCTTGACGTCACACCCCCACTGAAAGCAGAGGGAGTATTTATTAAATTTCATGCCGGTCTTTTTAGCTTGGTGTCCCCCAACTTTCATCTCTGGGTTTTGATGCACGGTTGCTTCGGTGCTATTAGCTTGCCCCTCCCGCCTTGGTCCCCCATCCAGAGGGATCCGAGTCGACGCACGGCACGCTTGCCGGAGCTGGCTGCTCGGCGCGGTAGCTTGGCAGGGAAGAGCCGCAGCTCCCCAGAAAGCTCCTTGGCAGCGTTATGTAAGAGGCCGCTCTACGCCTAATAATAGCGCTGCTCGCCGCAGAGCGGGCGTGTGGTGCCGAGCCGAGCCGATCCGATCCGATCCGGCTCGAGAAGGCTCCCCAAGCACTCCAGCCGCCAGAGCCCGGCTCCGTGCCCGCAGGGAGCAAAATGTAAAATATGCTCGCCACACGGGAGGAAGATGCCGGCGGGGGGGGGCAGGCTGGCAGGCGGGACAGCTGGTCACAGCTGAGCTAGCTTTTGACTCATCATCACTTCCGCATCCCTTTCCTGCTTCATATTAAACCTCCATTTTTTAATATGCTTTCTCTACGCACCCTCTCGGTGTAACGGTTCTCGCGGCCGAGGCGGCGTGTGCAGGCGTGCGCTCTCTCGCACGTATGCAAATGTATGCAGAGCAGACAGTGTGAGATTACCAAGTCGTGTTTAAGGTAAAGTGAGTGTATGCAAAGCAGCATTATAAAACTGTGGGAAGACGAATCTGTAGACAAATAAGGGTACAAAAGGGGCACGTCCTATAAAATATATATAGCAAAACAGAATTGCTCCCTTGGTTACCTGTACAAGCCTTATCAATTTTATTATTCCCAGCACCAGAAGCAGCTTTGTCAGGCTGGCCATAGATTACTGTCTTCAGATAGTATTACGTCTCTCCTGTGTGCAGGCACATTTTTCATACATTGTTTTTACATCAAGGTTACTAAAATTAAAATTGGGCAGTGAGTCTTCACTTCATCGTGGTGTGATGGGTCAGCAGGCCGTGTGAGACATTTTCCCCTGTGTGTTTATGTCTCTGCGGGTTGATAGCTTTGAATAATTTCCCACAATCCCACGTGGAGGAAGGTACACACTGTTAGCTTTGCTGACTAAAATATTCAAGCTGGATGACTCACCATTCACTCAAGTAAGTAATGGAGTTGACGCAGTAATTGCCCGGGACCTGAGTGTTTTCTGCACTTTTTAATGAATAAAACACATGCTTTTTGATGTGTATGGTGTTTCATAATCTTTAATGTTACTTACACAAGTGGAAAACTCCACAGTTTAAAAAGCCCACCTGGATTACCCTCAGATCTTCTGCAACTTCTAGATGAAGCAATTTTAAAATCTAACCTCTGTGGCAAAGTATTTCATTGTCGGAAATGCTTCATGAATGAGGGTCTGTTTAATGAACATGGCACGTCATTGGCGTATCTCATCCTGGATTGATAGCGTCATCGTTCCTCTCTAATGCTGCGATAAGAAATGGACCTTGTTGTAACTTGACGTGAAGCTCTTCATCGCCTTGTTTGCTCTTCCACCTGGCCAGAACTGAGGCCTTGGAGACTGCAGTCACCCTTATCTGGAGCTGCTACTTTAAAAAAAAAAAGAAAACATGTGCTTCCCATTGGCTCAGGAATACAAGCGAAGTAATTGACGTTATGGAGCTACCTGTAGGATCACCATGGAGGCACGTAGCCGACTTTCCGAGTCAAAATACAGGCGTCTCTGCGTTTTGCCTGCTTGACAAGTCGCAACACATCTTGCTGGGGAATCCGAGCTCTGGCGGGCCCTGCTTTGCTCAGGAGAGCAGCCATTTGGTGGCTCTGGGCTGGCGGCTGGCATTTACTTTCGAGTGGGACCCACAAAGGAAAGTTGTGTCTGTGTACACAGCTGACGTAAAGCCTGAGGAGCTGGGGGTCACGCCCCCTATGACGGTCACATCTCCTCGTCACGCAGCCTTGGCATTCAGATAATGAGGGATCTTCTAAGACTTTAATTTGTCCCTTGTCATCAGCGCTGAGCGGCCACTTTTTTCTGAGCTTAATTTTATTTCTAGGTACGAAAAATGGCACTCAGAAAGGGCTCCTCTGATTATGATCCCCGGCTTGTAACTCTGCTTTACTCTGTATCTGCTTAGATCTGAGCGATCAGCTCCTGGAGGTGGTGGGACTGGAGGGGGCCATTGAGATGGGACAGATCTACACGGGGCTGAAAAGTGCCGGCCGCAGACTGGCTCAGTGCTCCAACATCACCATCAGGTACGGGTCCTCGCACCTGGGGTGGCCGGCTCAGCTGCCCGCTCTGAATTGCCCTCTGACCGCACTCTTTCCAGTAACAGCGTCTCCCTTTGCTGATTTCGCTGAGGCCTGCAAAAAATAACCTTTAATCATCTGACGCGGCTGTTAATGGGGACAAGTGACCCAGTTACCTCTGCAGCCGAAAACGATGATTGTGAAGTTCAAAGGCACAGCTACTAGCCTTGGATACGGTCATTTAAGGAGCGTCAAATCCTTATTTATTTAACCACTGCTTTATATGTTTATCTCCCCCTGTAAGCTCTTCCTGTATCATTAATAATCATTCCTGACTGCGGCAGTGAACCACATTCCCCACAAATGCAACTTCCCCAGATCCCCCATTATGGCCTTTTTCTTCTCTGCCCTCATAGAACCTGAATTTGCACAGAGATGTCTAAACTTCCTCCACTGCTTTTAAGTCTCCTTTGTGGCACCGGCACCTGCCCTGGGCTTTTGGGCAAAGGGACGTGCTGTTTCTGTGGGGTCGGTCACAGGGAACGCCTTTGGGGACGAGCGTCTTCTGACTGCCATGTCCCCTCTGACAGGACGTCTCGTCTCCTGCCGATGCAGATTGACGGGGAGCCCTGGATGCAGCCCCCGTGCACGGTGAGATGGGCACGTTACGCCTTCGTCCCCTAAAATACCACCTGCCCCTCCTCCTCCACTTACCCGCTCCTCTTTCATCCCCCCCTCCTGCCTACACCGCTTCACTGAAACATTGTCATGCTGTGCCCAGCGACAAACAGATTATGTCATCACCGAGGAGGATATAAACAGCAATCATTTCAAGCACGGTAGAAATGCATTTTCTGTGTGCGCTAAGGCTCAGTGCCGCTCAATCACAGGGCCCAGGCATCCTCTCAATAGCATTCAAGGGCCCCAAATGTCATTGCCAGGTGTTCCAAGCACAGTGAAATTCCTACTGAGTGTTAAGCCACAGACTCATAAAAGATGTACAGAGAACAATAAATGACAACACAGTGGACCATTAAGTATAATCCTGTAACCTGTGCAACAGCATGAAGTGAGATGAAGTAGAGAGTCACTGCAGCAGTATGCAGTGAGATGAAGTGGAGTGTCACTGCAGCAGTATTAGGATATGTAACACTGACAGGCTAGCAGTATTGGTATAAAGCAGGTATAAAGTGCAGTGTAAATGAGTGTATGTTGTGTGTTCTCATGACCTTCGGGTGAAACCCGTCTCTGAATCTTGGTGGCTGACTCTTTATGGTGCCGGAGGGGAGGAGAGAGCAAAGTGCCTGTGAAGGCTGACTGGCGTCCTTCAAGCGGAGAGCTGCTTTTTGGAGGCGGTTTTTGGTGCGGATGTCCTGTGGTGCTGAGAATGCAGTGCCTCTGCTACTCTGCGCTGCTCTCACTCAGCTCTCTGGTGTCACTTTGCGCACCGTACCAAGCAGCTCCAGGATGGACCCCACAGTATCTCTAAACTCTAGTAAAAAGTCTTTAGTCTTGACTGCATTTCTCGGAATGAATAATTAATACCAGCATAAATAAATGTTAGTTTTCTTTTTCTGGACACTTTTGCAGGTTATAGAACAAACCCTAAAGGTTAAAGCGATCAGACATTCTCAGATGTCCGTCTGAGAATCAGTACCATTGCTCAGCACTTTCCTAGGGTTTCTCAGACTGAGTTAATGGAGACTGATGTTCCACTACAGATTTTACAACAGGCCACGAGTTGTTTTCCTACACCATAAAAGAAGCCGGTCTTACATGCATTGTTTTGATGTAATGGAATAAAACGCGGTAGAATGAAGTTCTGCAGCTAGCTGTCTGCATTCAGAGAGTAGCGATTGATAACTGTGTTTATTTTGCTCCTAAATAAATGGGAAATTGTAGGTTCAGTATGGTTCACTGGCAAAACCCCTTTCTTTGCTTCTCAGATTAGGATCACGCACAAGAACCAGGTGCCCATGCTGTTTGGACCATCACTGAAGACGTCCTTCTTCTTCTGGAGGCGCAACCAGAGTCGGGACTAGAGGGGCGGAGATACAGACATTGGGCAGAATGGCCAGAAAAAACTTGCCAGCTGATTAGTCAATGCTCTTGGAGGCGGAGCTTCAGTTTTGGTAGCAGAAACAAGGGAATTTAGTTTGTCAGACGTCTCATCACCTCCCGGACGGAAACAGAAATGAAGTATCCAGACACAAAAATCTGCCACAACCCCTCCTGACTGCCACAGGTGGACCCCTCTGCCTTTCAGATGTATCTACTGGGTCCTCTGTTCTCCCTTTATATTGGCCACTGCACACCTTGCCCGTGTCACAGCTATCTGTAGCGACACGGGGCGGGGGCAGCTTTTTACTAACAGATACTGCCACAGTCTTGACAGGCTGACCATGTTACCAGGGAAAGTCGCTAAGAATTACAATGAACAAGAAATTCACCACATTGACGATGCTCCACCAGTTGCAGGGGTGTCCTGGGGCAGATGTCAGGTTGGGGGAGGGGGTGTCTACTGGTTCAGTGAGAATAGGGCTGAAGGATAATGAATTTAGTCCAAACTCTGATTCCCAGTACATCTTACAGTTGGGAGAACACAGCAGACAACCTGTGGTTGCCTCAGGTTTTCTGAGCTGAGGGGTGGGGCTCATAGCAGGCAGGAGGCAGGCCAGAGAGTCAGCGTTTGTTTGGTGACTCTGCAGAGTGTGTGCAGACCATGGTGAGAGTACCCTATGTTGCCATACTGAACAAGTGGGTGGATTTTTATTTATTTTTTTGCCTTTCCTGAGCCAAAAATCTGTGACCAGGCATAGAGGAAAAGACCCCGGGAGTCTTTAAATCACTGCGCATCTGATGTGTGACTCACTGGCTCGCAGCGTTCAGGAATGTGTCGTCCCTTATTGATGTCTCCTTCATTACGCCAGGGCAGGTGGGAAAAGTTCCCCCCCCCTTGGAGGATACTGGCAGGTTTGGGGTCCTGGTGCCAGAGAACCCACCTGTCCCACTCGGCTGTTCCACTGGCACGAGCGGCGAGTCCAGCCGGGCCAGGCCTGCGGTCCTGGAGAACGCCAGATGGCTGTGGACTATGCTAAGTTCCTGTCCCAAGATGATCGGGGATAATCCACAGGGGAATGGGGCCACGTTTTAGCTGTGAACTGGCTTCTTCGCCTTTCGGGCTCTGTGCTGCAACGACGGCGCGAGGTCGCCCCGGAGACGGTGATTTAAAGGCACAGTACTTGTATTTCATCGTCGAGCAAATGAAGGAGATTCGCCGATATGTAACTGCTGTCCGGATCCTTCTGTATGTCACCTCCCTGATATCTCCGTCCCTACTTAACATACCTGGGGACAATGCAGCACAAATAATGCCCTCACAAAATTATTCATTAACGGCATTACAGCATTTCATTCTAATATTGTAAAATCATCAAGCAGTATTTCAGAGGGGGGTTATCACTAGCCGAGTGTGTATTACTATATTAGTTACATTCACATTAATCAATCCAGCAACATGAAAATATACTGAGTCTCGGTTTTGCCTTCGCTGGGAGCAGCCTGAAATTTCCAAAGCACTCAATGTAAATGCCGTTCATTAGGAGGGGTCAATGGGCTAGTACTCTGAAAGGGAGTCAGCATTAGACTGATATATTAACCTGTCATATTAGATACCAGAAAGGGGATGAAAGAAGATACGGTCCATATATCACATTACCCTGTCAGAACCTATCATATGTCCAATGATAAGTCATCTACTTGCCTATATTATGTTTGTATAAATAGGAAACATGTATAACACACAGACTTGATGCTATTTTATGATAAACCGTACGTGGTGCACTGAGCGGTATGTTTACGAACCAGTAAAACAGTCTGTGCGCTGGCCTGTGAAACCACCAACCTCTCCTGCAGGAACAATCAAGTTTAAGAGCAAACGGCAAAACTTTTTACAGAATAACACAAAACGCGGCTAAATGTTGAGCCCGGCGGCAGTCTGGGGTATCGGCCCCCGTGGGCCCCCGCTTTCCTTTAAGGCCGTCCGCTTCCCTTTAAGGGCGCTACGCAGCAGAGTGCCTCACAAAGACTGTAAATAATGGGTCTGCCGGGCGGCTGTGTGACTGGCCTGTAAAGGAGCAGCCGCAGGAACACTTTTCACATTGCTCTCCCAAACACAGCAAGCACCGGAAGGGACCACTCCATTACACGGGCTGATATCAATATCCATATCAAGTATATCTCCATTACGGGCTCCCGAAACGGGGCTGTACGGCGAGCTGGCGATGGCCCTTTATTTACGGCTCCTGATTTTAGAGGAGAGTGCCATTCAGTAGCCATTTTTACGGTGACTTTTTCGTTGATGGTGGGAATGGTTTTAAACCCGCATTTGGACAGCTGTTTTTCTTGATGGTCCAGTGCCATACATTTATTGGGAGGAATACGATGGCGTTTCTGTGATGAGTATGTCTCTCATGAGCATTTTTGAGTCATGTCCCTCATTATGCCTCGCCCCCTGTCTGTTAGAGCTGTAACGCTGCGTTTCTTAGTGTTAAGCAGGCTAAACATCAAGTGTTTGACTCAGCAGGACTGTATCTGCCGTCGGTTACGTATCCATCCTCCTAACGACTAGCAGACCTGCTTAGAGATGTTCTACCCCTGACCACATGTGTCCGTGTGACTTTGCCTTTAGTGACCCTGTGTTCTTCCTGAGCCTTAACTGATCGATTTCAGCCACCCTAGTTGATACGAGCAAGAATCAAAAACGGAGTCAACGCGATGGCAAGAGATGAGGCAGCTTCGTCTCATTCGCAATAACTTTGAGCCTGGGGTTATTTGGCTGAGCCCAGTGTGTGCTGCGGTCCTCTGATGGTCACTTCTAAAACCCCCAAGCCTGATGCAACTCGTCGTTTCCGCTCCAGAACACCAGGCCGGTGACAGTCGCAGGAATATGACAGTCCTGTGAGCCGCCAACATTATGTCAGCTCTCTCATCGACCTGTCACATGTCTCGGGCTGTTAATGCATCGTAGCTGCCTTTGCCCTCGCGTCTGGACACGTGCCAACGTTCTCGGGATGAACCAGGTCGCTTCCGGCATTCTTACATGCTGGCGAGGGGGGCTCATCAGTCGGGGTGTCTCGCTGATTTGTGGAGACTTCCAACCTCGACCTCCTCCGCCGAATTTTACTCAGGCACCGATGCGGCCAGCCGGGCCCTAACAGATGACCTTTACTGTCTCTGTTATTCTGACCTTTGTTGGGGCTGTTTCACTGGAGCAGCATGCTTTTTTTTGTGGCATGTACCATCCTATTTTTGGAAATGGACGGCTTAAGTTGATTGAGTGACATCAGTGGCAGGGGCCTAATAAAATCCATATCATTCCTGACCGTGATGTTCTACGTGTCTGTGTAAACCATGTGTGTTTAGCGTACACTATTTAGCCATCTGCCTGTGTAGCAACAAGGAAAGCCTGGGGAACAGATTCATAAATAAAAGGTGCAAATGAAAATGAATTGTTTGCTTGACTGCTGCCATTTTTGACAAAATAAGTCTCTTACACACCCACGTTCGCTGGGTCTGAATCTCAAATCACATTACCGTCCTCATGTAGGAAGGATTACCTCACTCTTTAATGAAAGAATGATAAAGTTGCAAGCGATGCTTAAAGTATAAATAAGCGGAGCTCCCTTCTGCCAGCCTGCTCACGCCCAGCTGACAAAGTGAGTCTTACCGGTGTCTGTTTTGCCAGCCTGTCTTACCGCACAGCATCTTCAGAAATCAGACAAGCATCTACTCGCCTACGGTTTTGTCCTGCTGGCTGAAGCCTTAGAGAACCGTCGTCCATCAGAGACACACACACACACACACACACACGCCCGTGCGCTGTACACGCACACTTTTGTTTACCTATGGTGGGGGCTTCTCACCGATATGCACTAGTTAGTATTCCAAACTCCACCCGAACGGAAATTCAAAAACATGAAAGCTGACATCAAAAAAAGTTTTGTTTATTTTTGAAAGCGGAAAAACCTTCGTACTTTCTGGATCCCAAAGAGGCTGATATTCGTGATTTATAGTTTCTGCGGGACATTTTCTCCAAAAATATAACTATGATGTTAAGAAAACACATGCACACACACGCATGCACACACGCACGCACAAGGACACCCTTGCATGCATTATGCACGTTTCCTTCCGCGATACAAATCGGGCAGTTTGAGTCCCACCTTTCAGACTGACTCTGTTTATTGAATGTAGCAAACATGGTTTCTGCCCTGCTTAGGCTCCTCTGGCATTTGGGCTTCATTTGCCTTTGATCTCACTGATTTCCCTGATTGTGATTACCACACACAAGCCATCCAGCCCAGTAAACCCTGTAACATGTATTGAAGTCACTTAATGCTGCAATGCTGTAGCTCGCCTTGAAGGAAACCTCCAAGTGTATCCATTCAGAAGTAGCACCATCAAAGAATGCCAGCACTCAATGATAGAGAATTAACAGAGTGACTATTTCATGGGATACACAGCATGTCTATGTTTAAAAGAATGCAGTGATGTAAAATGAACTACAATCCCAGGTGAACTGTATCATGGGTAAAACTAGGGAAATCTCATTGTGTCTCAATCTGAAACACTAATTACAGTAGCAGTCATTGCCCATCATCCTGCCCAGACCTTCAGACCAGCAGCATGTACAGGCGAGATGTGACCTCCTCAGATACCGAGGGTGACAGGTACAGGAGCTGAAGAGGGACAAAAAGGGCCGTTCCCAGCAACAGGACATTTGGGAGGCCTGTGGTCCATGCAGGCAGCTGTGACTGCAGGACGCATCCCAGGTGCCCTTCCGAGAGCAGAAGCTGCTGTTATACAAGAAGAACCCCGCGGGTCGAGGCAGGGTGCCTAGGTGTGTCAAAATAATGAGGCAGGAATTAGCTCTCTGCCTGCTATTAATAGCCAGCATGTCAGATCATGCCTGTAGTTAGGAATGCATCGACGGCCCCAAGCATCCAGCCTAACTCTTCCCTGTTTTATCGACAATCATTCCCAAGGGAAAGAGGCTGGAAAAGTGGGAAAGTCACCCGGACTCCGCTCTGCTCGAGCGGTGGCTGACGTGACTCAAGGCTCTGAGAGGTAGGTTAAGGTGAAACCTGGCAGAATGCTGGCCCCCCGCCCCGGACCCCTCCACACAACGGGCCCTGCATGCTGCTGCTCCGGCCGCCTCTGCAGGGGATATTTTTAGCCAGCACGGCTCGCGGGGAAGAGACGGATCAGCCCTGCGTGTCACACTGACCCAGTCCCCAGGGAAACAAGGATGGGCAGAAACACAAGCGCCCTCTGCTTCTTGCAGATGCCATGCCGCGTGACGGTTGGCGCAGGTGGGGGCTCTCTCCCATGCCGCCCATCTGTACTGAGCGTACAGCGAAGGAACTAACAAAAGCCGTCATTAAAGTTGACACCCCCCTCCTTCCCGAGTCCATCGCAGAAGGTGTCGAGGATAACAGAAGCTGCGCATCACTTCCCATTACTTTTTAAAATTTCAGTCTTTTCTCGGATCACTAGCAGTTTGCAACAGGTGGAAATTTAAGCACAGTGTCTGAATGCCAAACGCTGGGCATCCCAGAATTCCCTTGGAGGGCTGGCGTTATATATATAGCCCTAACCTGGGACAGCTGTGCTAATGACTGCGGCTTATTTGCTCGCTCCTTTGACCCCAGGGCAATAATGCCTTCCACAGAGGACATCAGATTGGCCTGCTTACGCTTATATAATATGACGGTGGAAATATCAAAGGCTATTATGGTCTTATTGGGGTCACCACAAGCTCAGGTTCACGGGTTACTGCCACACAGACACATTAAGTACGTCCCTGAGATGCAAATGCAACAGCATAAATCTCACAAGCTAGTTTTGCATTTATGGTTGTAACTCTTTAGGGCCTCATTAAAAACACTGGAAGTGTCCTCCTTTGGGTGAAACCAGGACAAAAAGCGTGACCATTTCACTGAAACGTGATGCTGATGAACAGTTGGCTTTTTCATATCAGAAAACACTGCATAATAAATATTGCCTTTTGACACCAAGTTCGGCCATGTTTCGTTTGATATTGTATGAAGTCAGAAACTAACAACAAATCCGGAGATGTACATGAAAGCGCCCCCCACAGGGCCAGATGTGATATTACAAATGTGCATCTGTTAAGGTATCTGTAGAAAAAGACAGTTGACCACCAGCAGCAGCAGCCGGGCAGGTCACAGTCCTAATCACACGTGGAAATTGCCATTTGACTGACTTCTACTGGTTCAGGATACCTGAAACGGAGGCATTCCTGAAGCCTCAGGCCAACCGCCCCATGACCTGGTTGCGAGGCCATTTTATGCCTTTGGAATACCGCGCGCTCAACTCGATCCCCCTGGCCTTTTGCAGAACATTGCAAACTGGCGCATTGCATGCTTCTCAGGCAGAACAAACAGGTGACGGTTGTTGACACTAAGAATTTATGTGACGGCGGGCGTGCATCGCTTTTGCTTTCCGTCATATATTAAATTAAGGAATTAAATCTGCAAGTTCTTATTTAAAGAAGGGGGAAAGGCAGTCTAACAAAATACCCGTTTGGTTTATTGAACAGTAGCTTGTAACCCTAATTAAATTTTAGAACGAATATAATAAACAGAAAATAAGTTTATATAATGAATTAAGTTGTTGATATTCAGACTCCATGAAACATCCATGAAAGAAACTTTTTGTGCCGTCGTGGCGTTTAACACAATACAAACATAAACATTTTCATTACATTTCTGAGTCACCGAAGAAAAGATAAACAAAATAAAGCTTTGATCGAATCACGTGGAATTTGCGGTCAGATTACTTCCACAGCGAACCAACGCCTAGTGCTTTAAGGGACACCGCGTCCATGGAAAACATTTTTTAGTGAATGAAACCCAGTCATTCATAAATACAGACCAGGCAGGCGCTCCGATTGGCTGTCTCAAAGAACCATGCATAATTAAGTGCCTCCGAAAATCCTATTGGCCATTCCCTTGAACAGTATTGTTTATGTACCAATGAGCGTGTGCTTCAGCGCCCCGCTCGGAGCCCTTGGGAAAAACCGAGCACTTCCATTGAGAAAAGCTTATTCAAGTTCTGCGAGTCGGAGAGCGCGCATCGGTTGATCAGTGAGCTAAGACGTGTACGTTTTTATTTGGTCGGATATACAATAAACACATTTTTTTTTACAAGACCAAGGAAATACAGAACTCGGAGGGTAAGTTTAATCATAATTGCAGCACCCGAAAAACGACAGTTCGGAACAGATTCTGGCTGGCAAGTAAATAAGCCACATTCGAAGTTAGACCGAGTTGCAACAGATTTACACTGCATCTGCGAAAGGGAAAACGAACGCCATTTTCTTCAAGTGTACAGTTACTCGGACAACCATTTTCTGCGGCTTTGCAAGTTACACAATGTTCTTAAATGTATTTTCGAGTACCGCTAAAAAGTATTTGGTTTGCATTTGATATGCCTTTGTGCTTGTCTGGGCTTTGTATTACCTTCGGGTTCAGTCGAGTTTCGACTGTTTGTGATTTAATGAATGGACAGGTCGGGATTTTTTTTTTCTGTAACAGAAGGATCGAGTTTCACTTCATTGAGAAAAACAAGGGGCCGGGGGAGGGGGTGGATGCGCTGAGGAAAAGGGGGGGGGGTTGGCTTGGCTTTTT
>JAODKC010000001.1:40269773-40282567 GCA_026777985.1 Mormyrops attenuatus
CCCCCCCCCCCCCCCCCCCCCCCCCCCCCCCCCCCCCCCCCCCCCCCCCCCCCCCCCCCGGCTTGGCTTTTTTTTCTCCTCGTCAACTGCAATTGCTTTGATCTGAGATTTTAACGCTTTCATTGCTATAGGGTAATACAGTGAGCAAGCAGAACTTCACATCTCGCCTGGGTGGACATGAAAGACGTTCTGTTTCTGTGAAAGTGTAATTTTTTCTATTTGCTTTACACGTCATTTACCTGTTTACTATTACAAGTAGTGTTTGTATTTTAAATAGTACTTGAATGTCTGTTGAATTTCGGCATAGCACACTTTTATTTAATGTTTACATTAAAAATAGTTCTTTTTGACTGTTTCATATTTGATATGTTATTGGTAGAACCGCAAGAAGCTTGAATATCGAATATTTAACTTTCCATTAGCAGCGCCTCGAGTTATAAAAATCACTGCGAACTGCGTAGACTAGAGGATTCGTTTAGTGTGTTGGAGTCTTACTTGTGGGATCCTGCTTCCTCTTAACCTGCTCTTTTCTTTTGGTAATGTTAGGCGTAAACATCGGTGAGTGCTATATAAGGAGTGCGGGCGGCGCAGCTTTATCGCTTTTGCTTATGGAGCCGAGCGGTGCCCGGTTTCTGATAACTTTCATGCTCAGCGACTGGCCGTTATGCCTTTATATGGGGCCCGGATTAAATTAATTGATAACTGATCTCTTGGAGCACAGAGCTTGGTTCCATACATGGAATTGTTTTCCGGTATTGCAGGACACTGCAATAATTTAATTGGGATAAATCAAACCGAGTCTGTGCTGTTAGTGTTGTTTTCAAAAAATTTTATTAATAGTAATCTTTAACTAACATACTGTCCTAAGCGCATGCATGGTGAGAGAGTCCGAATGATTTTTACACGTAATCTGTTAACAAGACGCATGGTTGATTTTTAAACATGACTCATGTTGCTGGCGTGGGTGTCTCGCGATCTGTGCTGTCCATGTGGAGACTCACGCTACTCAATTTCTGGCTTCTTTCCCCGTAGATCTGCGTCCCTGCTTATAGTGAGACACTTCGCTGCCGCGTAGTCTCATGTCGCGGCAGCTGTGGCCTTTTCGTGTTTGAAGCAAATCCGACACTTCAGACAATATTGTTGGCCTTCGATTTAATTGTGCATCACATGATGGGCATGTGTCAGTCACTAATTATAGTGAAAAATGCTTCTGTAGCTGTGTACGCCACATTCGCTTTAATCAGCACGTCGTGCTCCTTAAATAAAGATGCACCAAATAAAAGTGCGTTTATATCCCTTGAGTAGTCGATCAAGTGATTATCGCTCGACTCCAACAAGTAACAGCACAGATGGTAGCTTTGCTTATGTAAGGTTTAAATCTGTCGTGCGGCGGCATACTGTATTTACATTACTGAGCCAGCGTGCTCGGTCAGTGGGGCTGTTGCCATAGACGACAAAGTAGGGATGGACAGACCTTCGGGGTGAATCTGGCATGGTTTGCAGGCTTCCTGTGTTCACACAAATGGATGGATGGCCGCATACGACTCTGAAGTATACTCACGTGTGATTTTAATTTTTTTATTTTATATTTCTTCTCAGGACAGACGTGTACATTTCCTCTGGCCGTCGCTTTAAGCGAAGACCCTTAGTTTTTGAAATCCTGAAAACCAGGACGAGATGGATGGATTTTATGATCAGCAAGTCCCTTTTCTGGTTGCCCCCAGTGTAAGTATTTCGCCTTGGTACTTTCTGAGGAGTTGTGCTATCACTCCTAGAGCATTGCTTACTGCTCTCATGATCCTACGTGATTTTTCCTTACACCACGTTAATCACATTTCCAGCTGGTGACACATGCTTTAAGATGCAATATGATCCTTTGTCATATTGTAGGTAATCCTTTGTTCGACATGTGCTGAAACAAGTGCTTTTATATGCGCACATTATATAAATCTGATTTTTTTTTTTTCTTCCCCCAGCATAAATCTCACGTGGAGGAACCATGTAGCAGACCAGTAAATGACAGAAAAAGGAAGTTTGTAGATACTGAACTTGCCCAAGACACAGAAGGTAAATTTACAATTCTCTCCTTTCCTTAACTCATGCGGATAAGCAATATTGGTGTTTGGTTACCCGATCTCATCTAAGGTTAAAAAATTAAAGTGATCTCATGTGGGAATCAGCTCTCCTAAATCAGTTGCCCATACCTCGTCTGTGTCCATTTTCTCCATGCCTTTGACAAATAATCTGAGTGCAGCCACATTGATTCTCCTAGGGTGGTGTAATGCATGATTTAGTCTGCTAGCGTCTGGGTTTGACAGACTGAAAGCCCCACATGAGTTGTAGTCTATGATCTCACACCAAACTGGTGGTCTCTTTGTTCTGCAGAGCTTTTTCAGGACCTGAGTCAGCTGCAGGAGATATGGATTGCCGAAGGTGAGGCAGAAAGTCCTCTCTCATCACCCATTATTTTGTATTGCCATGTTGGTTCATAGGTGGCATGTAGATGTGGCGTTGAAGCTAGGTCTTATTCACTCATGCTGCTCTTTGATCATTTGTTGCATTTCTGGGTAAAATAAAACTGGGGATCGTTTTCAGCTTGAAGGGGGCACCCCCAGCCCATCACTCTGCCCATAGGCTAATGGCATAATCGCTCCCACGAATATCGCTCATGGAAAAAGTCATTGTGACGTAAATTGAATCCAATTTCCATACTTTCTCCCCACCTTCCCAAAGAGTTTTTTTTTTTTATTTTTAGCTTTCCATGTTACCAGGATACAAGCTTCAAAAAGTGTGCTAATTAGAAATCGTCTTGACTGGGTTTTGTCCGTCTGCGGTTTGAGAACGCCGGTGCCGTGTGGGGGGGCTGTTAGGGCTGCTGGCGTGCTTTTGTCTTTGGGGGAGTTTGCGTTGTTTCGCTTCTTGCTGATTGAGGAAAAACACGGGCATTTAAAATGCTATTAATAGTCCCCTGGCTCACAATTAAATCCCCGCCTGTACACCGTACATGGTGCGAGATTTGGTTTGTTCTCCTGCTTTAAAGTCACGACCCTGTAAATTGAACAGTCACCACAAGCCATACTTTATTCGGAGGTGAAATTGTCACCAGCGTCCCCATGGTGTGTTTTGTATGACACATAAGCTGTAATAAAGCGGGTGTCGTTTCTCCTTCGATTGACGGTCACTTCCAGGAATTTTGCATTATCGCTTCTGTTTGTTTAGCTTTTTGTTTGGCTGGGGGGAAAAATCTCGAGTCTGGATTGCAGAGGTAACCAAATATCTCAATTTGTATATTTGTGATTCATTCCCCCACCCCACCCCCCCCTACAGCTCAGGTGCCTGACGATGAACAGTTTGTCCCAGATTTCCAGTCTGATAATCGTGAGTACATTTGTGTTTTTTTTTTATTTTATTATTATTATTTTACATTAGTGGTTGCTGGAACGGTGGGTGTGGCCTGGCTTTCTGGGCCAATACCGTCCTCCTCCCTCTTAGAGTTAATAATTCATCCCCCGCTAGTGGTTCCATCAGATAACAGTGGGAATAGGTATAAAGGGGTGCAGCCACCAACCACACTCGTGGTATCAAATGTGCCTCTGCCGCCATTGTGAATCTGGGGCTGGTTAAACGCATCCATTTGAGTACATTAACAAGCCTGTGATTGGTTGGTTTCTTTGTGTCTGGGACAAAGTTCTAGATACACAGATGGATGCTTTGACTGTTTCCTTTTTAGCTGTGTTCTTTGTGGTAGCCAAGTCTCAAGCCCTGAATGTCCTTCGCTTCTTGTTCTAAACGTGTGGAGAGCGATTCTCCTTGTTTACTTAGCTTAATCTGCCATTTGGCATCAAACTGGTCACGTGAGAGGGGCCTCTGATCTAATCTCATGCTTTGTCTCACACACACACACACACACACACTCACTCACTCACTCACTCACTCCTGGCCACTGATTGAGCCACCCGCCGTCGGCTGTAGATTGGGGGGGTCAGAGGGGAGGCCCCCAGGTACTGCGGGGCCACCCGTCCCAGCCGCCGTCCGCTCGAAGGCGAGTCTGCTAGTAAGATCCACGCGCGGAGACAAGCCTAGGAAAGGCTGCAGAAGGAGAAGGTGCCCGCTGCGATGGATTCGCATGGGCTGGGGGTTGCCGGGGGGGCAGCATTTACTGGCCCAGCCTTAACTCGCCCATCAATCTGCATAGTCCCAGGCTAACAAACGGATAACTGAGATTTTCCGTGACTCCTGTTTTCAAGTTGAGGGGCGGCGGGCTTGCAGAGCGTGAGGTAACCCCACACATCTGCTGAGAAGCGCATGGGGGAGGGCTCTGCTGTCCCCGCAGCGGGGGGGTTGGGGGGCTCTGCTGTTCCACGCGGCGGGGGGGTGGGATAAGGTTTCACTGGCTGTTGTGTGATGTGGTTAATAGGAGCCAATGCGGAGATCCAGAGGCTAATGGCTTCAAAGCAAGTGGGGAAAAATCGTTTGCAATCATTAAATTACAGCTGCACTGATTCATGAGTATTGACTGGTCTGTAATGGAACTCAGAACTGAACTGTGCATATAATGATAGTGACTGCGGATGGTGAGGGCTTCGTGTTTGCATACCTAAAGCTGCTTATGCCTGCATCCACCTTCCATGGAAAATATGACTGGCGAGCAGCACATCACAGCATGCAGCTAATGTGCTATGGCTCAGTGATGAGCTTCTTAATAACCTGCTTCTCCCCCCCCTATGTAGTGATGTTCCATGGCCCCCCTCCAAGCAAGATAAAACGTGAAGTGAGTCCCGCCAAGGAGCTGACTCCCTGCAGACAGGAGCAGAGCCTTGCACCCTATGGAGAGAAGTGCCTTTACAGCTGCAGGTATGCCCACCCCCCCACACTGCACCAAGGCCACCCCCCACTTGTGAGCCAGCCCTCGGTTACAGTGCGCTCACGAAATTGCTCTTTATCTCATGCCCACCCCCACAGTGCCTGTGACAGGAAGCCCGTTGCCGGGTTCAAGCCATTGACTCCCCCGTCCACCCCGGTCTCCCCATGCGGCTCCGTCACGCTCCAGGACCAGACTCTCCCCCCAGTCCCCGCCCAGGCTCCAGGGCCCCGTCCCGTCCATGGGCACGCTGCCACCCCGGGCCCCACCCGCCAGAGACCGCTGCCCCTCCCAGCCCGGTCGCTGCCGTTCGCCGTGCCCTGTCTGCCTGTCAGCCACGGCGATGCAGCCTACAGTTCTGAGCACAGGTGAGTGAGCGTCGCGCCCCCCCCCCCGCCAGCGCACACGGGGGATTAAAGGGGCCTGGATGATGTGAGCCAGCATCTCCGGCTTGTCCTGTCCTCCTGAAACTTGCCACATTGTGTAAATACCTAAGCAAGGACAATATCTGCTGAGGAAAAGGCGACAGATCAAATTTCTGGCCTGGTTGCCAAATCCGTGATGGGATTTCAGTGCTCGTGGCGATCAGGTTACATGGATGGGGTGGAGGGTGGGGGGCCAAATGTCCCCTGGGGCCGCTGGTCAGTCCTTGGTGTCGTTATGCCCAGAGACCACGTGAGGGGTTTGTCTTGCAGTTTGCCGTTTCCTGAGAATGGCTAGTGGGGGGGGGGGGGGTTGTGGCTGTGTCCTTGTGCCCCCTCCCCCTCGACCCTGGGTGGTGAAGAAGGTTTAACACAACCCCCGTGGGAATAGGCAGCCACCCAGAGCCAGGTCTGCGGTGATATGCCAGGGAATGTGCGGCAGCTGTTACTGCTGGGGGAGGATCAGCTAGCTGACACAGACATCCATCCACAGCCCTTATCCCTCCGACAGCAGCTACTGGGCCAGAAGTGCAGGAAATCATTTGCAGCATCTGTCTTGCTGATTATACCAGTTTGAACTGGTTTTAAACCTTGGACTGCCTGTCCCCAATCTGTAGCTCTCACCATGCTGGTGACAGATCTGCCATTAAGAGCATTCCTGTAATTTCTGTGTTTCTCTGTTTAATGGTGACCTCCCTACCCCCCACAGGTTTCACCGGCAGCTCTCGGAGCCCTGTTTGCCTTTTCCCCCCTCCGAGGCCCAGGGATGCCATTCATTTTCGCCCCAAGCCCCCAGCACCTCACCCCGTGATGGGCGGCCGGCCTACCACCGTCAGATGTCTGAGCCCCTCGTCCCCGTGCCCCCCCAGGGCTTCAAACAGGAGCTGTTGGACCCCCGTTATGCCGAGCAGGGCGTTCCGAACATGCCCCCCCCTCAGCCAAGTTTCCCCCCCCTGCCCATCAAGCAGGAGCCCCGAGACTACTGCTTTGATTCTGGTGAGTGGCAGCAAACGATCGGCAGGTCATCATGGAGACATGCCAGTGGGCCGGGTCACGCCCTGGAATGCGTGAGACAGCGTGAGAATGTGTCCTGGCGCTGCTCTGTCGCTTTTGGCACCTTGGTATGAAACCCAGGCGTGAAGACGCACAAGGGCCTGCTCTGTGTCCCCCCCCCCCCCCCCAACTCAGTCAGCTGTGTTTAATGGCTGTGTCGATGAGGGGGGGTCGTTCAGGCTGAGTGTGGGGGCCTAGCAGACTGAATTCAGCACTTCACAGCTTGAGCATTTTTAGCTCTGCATGTTGCAGCACAATAAATCGCAACAATGCAATGTTTTTACTGGTTGAGTAATGGGGCTTTCATCTGCTGGGCTGGCAGTCACTTCCAGTAAGCTAGGGTGTGCCCCCCCCCCCCACCACCTTGTGACTTGGGCCCGGTCAGTACACCGAGATTTTAAAGTGCCAATTTCCCTTCATCTGTTTGAGTCTCAGGGGCTTACAGTACAAAATGACGGCCCTTGTGGGTCTGGGGGAGCGCATCTGTAATCCTTAAATGGCCACTATGGAGATTCCCCAGCAACAGTGTGAAGAGTGCCGTGACAGATGGTCTGGGGCTGGCTGGGGAGAGAGCACATCGTCCATGATCACTGATGCAGAGGTGGCGGGAGGGTGGAGATGCTGCCATGCTGACTTGTCACGTGACTGCTGGTTAATGTTCAAGCTCATTGGTTGTCCCTTGAGCACATAGCTTATGGTTGGCTGTCCTGCCCAGATTGAACTTTTGGCCTGGATTTTTCGCCAGGGCCTGCTTCTTGGCGAAAGCCCTTTGTCTTCTTGGAAGGCTACACTTCTGTGCTGCTATCCCTGTGTGTTTTGAAAGTGCATCACTTGTAGGAAATGGGGAAAAACACAGTCATGAAATTTAAAGGCAGCACGAAGATGACACCCTTGATGTCAATTGAACGAGCAGCTCGCGGAGCCTCATGCAGGGAACCTCCCTAAAATACCTTATTAAATCTATTTTTAGCACAAATAGGGGCTTGAGTGGTGAGGGATTGTTGGTTCTAGAAATTTCTTTTTCTGTTTTGCAGAAGTGCCTAACTGCCAGTCCTCCTTTGGGAGAGCAGCTAGTTTCTACCAAAACAACCATGACAGTAAGTAAACCATACAGTGTATTCTTGGGTGAAGTAGGGAGTGAGGGGTATAATAATATAGCCCTTTAGCTGTGGTTCAGCCAAAGGACTGCAAATGGAAAGTAAGTGACGTCACAGAAGCAGTTTGGGTATCGATCTGGATGGACGTTGACTTGCTGACACTGTTTTAAAGGGGAGACTGCTTAGCTGCAGATATCTGCTTAGGAGGACATTATGATCTCATCTTACCTGCCCCCCCCCCCTGTATCCTAGGCTATGCCTTTGACAGAGAGCCACACCTATACTATGACGACACCTGTGTGGTCCCTGAGCGATTGGATGGTAAGTTTGGTGATGTGCTTGAGCCGGTGAACAGTGTGGCATACCCAAACTGGATGCTCTGGCTGAGCCTCAGTCTCAGAACTTTGTTGGTTTGGGGAGGGGGGGTGTTCAGTAGTTGGGGTGGACAGGCCTCCCAGCACATGGTGTGAGCCCCACTCTGGAATGTCTCGCCTTGGTGTGACGCTCTGCCCTGACACAGCCCCTGCCCCCCCCCCCCCAGGCAAAGTGAAGCAGGAGCCCTCAGTGTTCCGCGATGGGCCCCCCTACCAGCGCCGTGGCTCTCTGCAGCTGTGGCAGTTCCTGGTGACCTTGCTGGACGACCCCACCAACGGCCACTTCATCGCCTGGACGGGTCGCGGCATGGAGTTCAAGCTCATCGAGCCCGAGGAGGTGTGTTTCCATGGCATCCTGACGCAGTTCGGATCCCCTGGCCTCGCAGGAAAGGCATTAGGACCCAGGAGACTGAGCGTGTGTCCTTTGTCTCTTTCAGGTTGCTAGGCGCTGGGGCATCCAGAAAAACAGGCCAGCCATGAACTATGACAAACTTAGCCGCTCGCTCCGTTATTACTATGAGAAGGGAATCATGCAGAAGGTAAAGGCAGGTTTACGTTCCACTTCCTTACCTTTTTATTTTTCTCAATTTTCATTTTGATTCCCTTGTCGTTTGCTGGCTAAATTAAGGACCGATGTCTGCTCTGCTCTGCTCCAGGTTGCCGGGGAACGGTACGTCTATAAGTTTGTGTGCGACCCCGAGGCTCTCTTCTCCATGGCCTTTCCAGACAACCAGAGGCCCAACTTGAAGGCCGACACAGACAGCCTGCCCCCGGGGCCTGAGGACGACACCCTGCCGCTGGCTCACTACGATGACAGCGCCTCCTACCTAGTGGATGGGGTGGAGCAGTGCGCAGCAGCATTGTCGTTCCCAGACGGCTACGTGTACTGACATTGCAGGCTCACCGAAGCCCAATCTGCTGAGCAGACTGGGAGATATGACCTTGCCCTTGTCTTTCCACCTGACTTCCTGCTTCCAGGAGCCCGCCCCCACACTCCAGCCACAGGGAACGGAAGACTAATCTCCCAGCCACACCCCTTCTGATTTTAGCCAATCAGCTGGAACTGAAAGATATTGGGCAGATTGGACACAAATGGTTTCGTCTTTCTGGGGTTGGCTTTGCTAAGGGGGGGTGGGGGGTGCAGATGTAGGTGCAGTGCCGGAAGATTGAGGTTTTTATTTCATGTGCTGATTTATAGGAATTGTGGCAATTCTGTACCGACAATCTTCTTTTCTAGAAGTGTGACTGTATCATAATTATTTAAAGGAGAATGAACCGAGCACTAAACTATACTATGCCGATTTCATTTTATTGCGCGTCTTCTAATACTAAACAAAAGCTACAAAAGTATATTACATGCATAATAAATATAAAAGGCTTTATTTGTGGAGGAAACTACCTTTAGCTTTGTTAACTAGATTTATTTGGTTAAAAACTTTTTTAAGGGTTACTGTACTTGTGTTGCTGGTTTTAAATCCTAAGCCTTTTCCCCTTGAGTTCACACTCTGTAGGTTGTACTGCAGTTTTGGTTGGATGGCTGTCTAAAGCAAAAGCAAAAGCCTGTTTTGCAAGATTTTAATTTCATTTTTCTTTTTTTTTAAAAAAAAGAAACAAAAACAAAGTGAAATGTGTGCTCATTTAGTCGCGCTCTGCAGCTGAGCTGTTAGCATGATCTTCTGCACCCCATGTCCTGAAATGGACCGGACTGGTTCGCTGGGATTGCACCCCCAGTTCCAAGGGAGCAGTTTGTAAGATTTGGGCCTTTTTAGTCCCTCATGTTTTAGTGCAGCTACTTTCAAAAGGGAGGCGTGTCACAGGATTTCCCCGCTGTGAGATTTGATTTTACATATCTAGAGATATGTATAAGGGAAGAGAGCAGCCCTTTTTCAGGCCTTTTGTATTTGCAGCTTTAATGTTCCGTTTGGCACTCAACACGTTTTGTAAACCAAGCTTAAGAGCAGGGGCTTTAGAGACTGTTGACCTCCCCTTGCGGGGGGGGGGGGGGGGGGGGGGGGGGGGGGGGGGGGGGGGGGGGGGGGGGGGCGGGGGGGGAAAACACCCCTTATTTTAAACAAGCCTAACGCCCTGGGGGTTTCCCGCCTGTTCCCCCCCCCTCCCCCCCCCCCCCCCCCCGCTTCCAGATTCGTAAGTGGTACGGCCCAGTCAGAAGGGCCACGTGTGTCTGACAAACTGCCTGTAATGCACTGCTTTTGAGAATTAATGCAAATTAAATAACCTGCATCTGTATAGTTTAAGGTGTCTTTTCTTTTTTTGTGGGGGTATGGTATGGAGGGAAATAAGAAACTTTGTATAAATATATCTTTGCAAAGCTTGCATCTGTTTGATCTGTTGTACACACTGTATAGATCTGCTGATTACAGACATGTAAGTATATCCTAATCTAGATCCCTTTGATACATTGATTAATCACCAAGACTGCAACCTACTGGTGATGATGGGAGGACCTTTCGGAGGCGGGGCAGTCTGGGGGGAGCGCATGCTTAGCATTGATTGACGTCTCCCGTAGACGAATGGACTTGCTTGGGCTGCTCCGCCGTGGGGGTGTGTTGTACTTGTACGGACATTCACCTCTCCCTTCACAACGTGTTCCTTACACTGCTGAGTTTGTAATCTGTACAATAAACTACACGTACCGCTCCACTTTGAATGCTCTCTGGTGCTTATTTTTATGTGACCTACTTCATTCCTTGAACAAGCTCAGAATGCTTAGTGTCTGTTACGAATGCAATTTGGTGAGCAGCCAGAAGCAGCGACTCAGACGGAGTGAAGCAGTTCGGTGGCTGGTCTGGGAACAGCGTGGTCAGATGTAAGGGCAAGCTACACCATTTCTGTAGAGGACCCCCTTCTTTTTTAGTAAGGGGTGCTGTTTGGCTGTGGTTGTATGCCTTGTTCCAGATACAGCACATGCCTTTATTAGTAATTGCCGATAAGTTTTGGTCTGGTAGCACCGCGGCATGTAGCAGAGTAAACGCAGTTGGACACCCGTCTGACGCAGCTGCGCTCCATCAAGTTAAAACGCTTATCTGCTGTTGTGCAGGTGTGGCTGGCTGTATGAATGGAGGCAATATATAGTGTTCCTGAACAGCTTGACCATCCACCTCCCCTCCATCGTAGCCTGGCTGTATCGCCCCTGAGTCGTGATTAAACCTTCGTGTCTTTGTCCTTCTCGCCAATGCCAATTTCCGATATTCTGATGATATTAAGATTTGTACATGAGGTGGCAATGTAGATCTCAAGTGCTGGTTACTGTACAGTGTGCATTTTTTATTGCTGTCTGCAGGTGACCCGCAGTCCATGGGACGGCCTGCTGGAGACGCTTGGACGCCGCGGCTGACTTGGCCCCGCAATGGTCGGAGTTCATGGCTCTCCTTACATTTGTTACACGGTATAAACGAACAACACACCTGGGCTGCAGCTGTGGGCAGGATGGAGGGTCGAGGTTTGGTTGTTGTCAGGCATAAATAACAATGCAGACACAGAACAGGTTGTCAGCTCATTACCTGAAACCCCCAGTACCAAAACTCTTTCACCACATGCTCTCACCTGCCTTGGGTCTCGTCTTTGGACCTCACCAGACGCAGTGGTGTGGTCCCTAATGCTCCTGAGCAAATCCATATTGGTGAATAAACCTAGGATGGTAGAACTTGAGCTGGCACCCCCTCCAGGGTCTACACAGGTGCCCTGTGCTGCCCAGGATGGGGTCCAGGGCTCTCCGAGGCCCCTGCTCAGGATAGATGGATGGACCGGAAAGACCGGACAATGTCTGCATTCACACAAGCAGCAGCATGTCTTAGTCTTAACAGACCTTTTCTCTAATTTCTGTCAAATGCAAGAAAGTCTTCCTCTTAACTCAGATTCAACTGGATAAGACAAACCAATCCCAAGCTTGACAGAAACCGCATTAACCTAATTTAATTTTTAAACTGGCAATTGATATCAGATTATCAGATATCGGGAAACCTGACAGCTCAGGTGCGTATTTAGGAAAGACAGCTGAAGACCTGAAGCAGGAGACCATGTGTGATTTGATCCTAGAGACAGAGTAGCGGAGCTTGGCGTGTGGGGTTTGGCCCGGGACCTCGCTGATCTTAAAACTGAAACGTCTAAGGTTTTTCATTCTCAGCATGCGACGCCAGAAGCTCTATTGATTGGAGGAAGGAGGTAAAGTGCCTTGTAATGCTGTTATGCGCCCTTTGCTTTCCCAGAGGGGAGGAGCCAGCGGCGTGCCACCAAGCTTGGGAGGATGTCCTTTTACAGCTGCTTTCCGCATTACTCCTTCAGGAAATATGGTCTTCCCTCTTACATTGCAGATATCAGTAGCCTGCTCCTGCAATCCCGCAACCAGAGCTCCATCCAGATTTAGTTCCAGATTTTAAGGTGAGCCACGGGTCACTTTTCCAGGGTGATATTTCTGTGTGATCCTGAAACTCGGTCTTAAAGAGCCGAATCTCACCGCGGCATCGTGCTTCCGGTGTGTGAGCCGCCTGCGTCCGCCTTCTCCTTATATATATTGCATATGCTTTTGCTCCCAGCTAAGTTAAACGAGCAGGTGAGTTTTAGAGTTGCCTGCCTTTCTTAGCAGTCCTGTCCCTGAAAGGAGCCGGGCTACAGGGTCCCACTGCGCCTCCCACATTTATTCCCTCCCTAAGTAGCCCTAATCTCCATTATTTCCGCTCATTGGCTGTTCACGGTCTCCATAGCTAGTGAAACTGACAAACAAGGGAAAGACGGTATCAGAAGCAGGGAATCCTGGTATCGCCATGGGAAGAATGCAGAGACAGAAAGTGAGAACTTGACCGGAGTGAGAAGGCCAGCAGGCCTGTCAAATATATAACAGCAGCCAGTCTGTCACATCACCACAGAAATCTGCTCCTCCCCCACCTCCTCCTCGTCAGTCTTCCTTTGAGGGCATCAAAAGGCGGCATTTTGACACGATTCAATGTGGCTGAATGTCTGACTATGCTGG
>JAODKC010000001.1:40299182-40310377 GCA_026777985.1 Mormyrops attenuatus
GGTGAGTTGTGCTATTTTTAGAACAGGTCCGCGGGCGACTCATGTGGTCCTTGGGGGCATCCTGGTGCCCGCGGGCATCATGTTGGTGACCCCTGGTTTACATTGTAATTTAGCTCCTAAGTGTTGCAGTGAATTGATAATTCATGTGGTCCGAGGGATTTTTTAAAAATGCTTCACGTAGAAGGTTCTCATCAAAGAGAAAATTGAGAAGCAAAATCATGAAAAGCTTATGCTCATAGCCCACATGCAAGCGTTTGTATGGGCCGTGAAGAGGAAGCATGCTGGGGAAAGAAATGAAGCTGAAAACAGCCCACATTTGTTGAATTGTTGGATAGCCTCCATCTAGACTTTTATTTTTACAGTGATTTGGACATAAATTCTTTAGTCTTGAAGCTGAATTTCTGAATGTTTTCAGGTTTAAATCAGCCATGGGGGAGGGGGGGGGACATAAGCCATGAATACATTTCAGAGGTAAAGTAAGGCGCAGTGTTACAGTTCATGCCCCTGTGCACCATTCATTGGATTGAAAAACATAAAACACTAATAGAAAAGGCATATTATTTTTAAGGGGACTGCCACCGATTGTTGGACCACTCGGAAAATGTCCTTTTTGTGGTATAAATTATAACAGCACAGCTACGGATTCAAATACCAGGTTTCTCAGCTCTGTTCCTTAGAGCTGATGTCTGTGCAGCATTTGAATTCAGTTTTGTCTTTTGATTTCATATAAATCCTCCAAAGCATAGCATATAGACCTGCTGATTTCAGGTAATATCATCATACTCCACACAGATATTTTAAGTAAAGGCTATGGTTGTACACTTTAGGAACTAAGCTACTATTTGGACTTTTTGAATGAAGGTAAACAGAGTGTTTAAGCTGCACGGTGGTTAAATTATGCGGAAAGCTTTTCTGATAGAGCAAGGGTATGATTTTGAATTTGCTGCAATGCATAAATGCACCACTGATAGGCTGGCACAAAGAATGTGTTGCTGCGCAGCATCTTTTAAAATTGTTTTGATCATGATATTTCCTGGACAGGTTCAGTGTCTTTCCAGTTTGAAACAAACTATCCATTTGGTGTATGTAACATACGCGGTTTTAAAATATTGCATGTATGTTAGAAAGTATAGAAATTTTACATGTCGGAATAAAGATGCTTTAAATGTTTGTCAGATTTGTAATTTGTGTTTTCAAAAGTGACATCATCTTTACATTATTAGAAACTAATGACGTAGGAAAGAACTAATCACACTCAAGTCACAGCCATGGGTCTCCATTACACACCACAACACTGAGGCTCGCCTACAAAGCCAAAAATGGACCAGCATTAAAAGTACTAGCAGTCCTGCCTAAAAGTACTTATCTCACCCCACACTGCGCCACGCTCTCTCCGATCCTCCTGCACTGTGCCACGCTCTCTCCTATCCTCCAGTGTTGCAGCACACTCTCTGACTCTCCTGCACTGTGCCACGCTCTCTCCGAACCTCCTGCACTGTGCCACGCTCTCTCCGAACCTCCTGCACTGTGCCACGCTCTCTCCCATCCTCCAGCGCTGCACCACAATCTCTCCGATCCTCCAGCACCGCTCAACTGGTACCACCATCTCTCAAGGTGCAAGGAAGACATGCATCTAGACTCTTCTCTGTTCTGGCACCTATGAGGTGGAATGAACTCTCCCTAGATGTCTGAGCAGCTGAGTAACAATGACTAAAAACCTACCTCTGTCGGATTAGCACTTCCAGGATCATGCTTATTAAAAAAATGGTATTAACTGCCAACAGAATTTTTTTAGAGTGATAGTATTCTTAGCCGGGTTCTATTGAACCAGAATCAGAATGCATTCACCGATGCAACTCCTAAACACTTATGTAAGTCCCTCTGGCTGAGGGCGTCTGCCAAATGCTGTAAATGTAAATGTTTGACATACTGATTGTTTCCATTATATTTGAAAATTGTGGACATCGCTTCGAGGAAAAAAAAGCAAAACATATGATTCACACGTCGCTGTAAGCTTGTGATTCCTAGAAATCACGAAATGACACAAGACCAGTAAAAACTCAACTGTGTAGTTAGTGATGCTGATTTCTCATTCAGTTTTATTATTCTGTTTAGTTAGTGATCTGCATGCTTCACAGTTTCATTATTCTATGTAGCTTTTAGTTTTGCTTGCATCATCACTGCTTATATAAGGTGCTTGGCTATCTCGTCTTCCACATGTAACGTCACAAAGATTTGGCAAAAAAGAGACGTGGGCGCAATCATTTTTTAAATCCTGGAAACTGGTAACAACAATCCTGTTATGTACTTTCAGTGATTGCAAGTATTCACTTTGGGGTACACAATGGTACATTAATGTTTCTGTGTCTAAAAAGTAACATTGCAGTATGGAAGAGAAGGAGTGTGTTCAGGTGACAGGTGAGAAGCGAGACCTGAGTCCAGAAAGCTGATTCCAGCTCAGTGTTTGGGCTCAATTCTCCAGTAAAATATCCAGCTGTACAAATGGAAAAAAACTCCAAGTAGCAACAGCTGGAACATTAATTGCACTGGGATGTGGCATTTTGTTGTTACCCATTAGACGTCTGTAACTGGCACATGAGGCTTTCCTTATCACTGCTCAGGTACTGCATTGCAAAAAAGCAGTTAATTGCTAACTATGTGTTTTCAGGGTGAAATATTAATTGTGTACAGTTCCAGCAACTCTTCCCTAAACCGATTAGTTTGTGCTGATTCAAGCAGCAAGGTAATAGCGGAATGACTGTCGAATGACGGTCACTCCTCATCCTTCTGAAGACACCACTGATAATCAGCCAGAGAGGAATCATTTGTTAAGTGACGTGTGTTTAATCTGTGGCTCCTCCAGCGTGAATGCAAACCCTTAAATTGCAGTTTGAGATTAACAAACAGCAGCAGACTTAGACAACAGGACATATTAAAACTTCAGTCTGAGTTTAAACAGTTCATATAATGTGGGTTAGAATATGAAATAACTAGCATTTTCCAACTTTTATAAACCACAGGAATCTTTACACTAAATTTCTATAATAAATGCACACACAACTGCACACATATTTATGGAGAAAGTAGACACTACAACTTCTGAAATATGTGTCCTTGCTTGTATCAAAGGTCCAGGTTATTATCGTTGTGTAAAGATGTTGTTTATCACTGGGTGTAACTTCCTTTGTACAGTTCTGACCTGTGATTTTTAACCTGTGCTCTTAAACCCCCCATTCCATAAAAAAAGCAGCCGTGGACCCCACTTCAGAGCGAGCCGGAAACTAACTCATAAAGGATATGCATCTTCTGCTGGTCCCATGGCAACAATGTTGATGTTACTGTTCCCTTCTTTGATCCTGCACTGCTTTGATTTAGTTCCTCTTTCACCCTTTTAGCTCAGCCTATCACTGGAATTCCACGCTTTGTTCATGACAGCCCTCGTCTTGCTGTGGTTTCTGAACAAACATTGATGGCCTCCCAGTGGAGACCTGATGCCAGGAGGTTCAGTTTAGCAGTACTCGGTGCTCTCCAACTCCTTCAGCACTTCCATTCATGGTCGATCTCAACTGTTCTTTTGTGATTTCCCCCCCAAAAGAATTATATTTAGAGTCCATACCACTTATTCTGTTTTGCCAATAAGAAAAGAATGCATGACCAAGAAGTGACTTTGCTGCCATCTTGCGAGTGCTCGAATGAACTCATTTATTGCCCGTAATATTCCTAGAGGACCGGCTTAATCACGAGGGCATTTGAAAATCTGAGCATTTTGCTGATGATCACAACACATTGTCTTCCAAAAAGTGAATGGAAGAAGAGATGTGGTAATAAGTCTATCCTTTCAATAACTAGTTGTTTACAACAGAGATTACCCTCCACAGAAAAGTCATGGTCAAAGCTTAAGCACACCGAAATAACATTTTTTTCATTTAAGAAAGAGTTCGTTGACTGACTTGGGTCCGGTTTCATCTATAAATACATTAAATGTATCTCCCTAAAGCATACGTTCTTTGATAAATGGGGAGCGAGCGTCAGTACATTAGTTTTGATCAGTTTAATGCCTGATTAACAGAACCATGTATGCCCAGTTCAAGGCTTTTCATATCGATTCTTATTGGGTTTATATGTGGCCTTCATTGTAGAAGACTTCGGATTTGGGTTTCTGCGTTAGACAAAGCTTTCGAGCATTCCAGTATTCCTACATGTTAGACGAGTATCACGATATCTAGTATTGATCTTTTACAAACTGGATAAGTAGGCTAATTAACAAAGGGCCGAAAAACGCTTAGAAAAACATTAATACATTCCAGCAAAATGAATATCACAAAATTCTACCAAACGAGTTTTACTCGGGTGGTTCCCCGGCATATCGCAGATTAAAAGAACGATAGACGGTTGCTCTTCAGTTCTAAGAAACTGTAAGACAATGATTCATAATGGCATGACAGCAGATCTGGTTGTCAATTAGTTTTTTGCTGATACAACCCTACCGTGGATGCAAATTTATTTCGAAGCTTTCAGGTAAAATTTACATTAGTTTACTTTTATAACTGGCAAATTGATTAACATTAAGGAGGTAGCAACATAAAGAGTGCAAGTCAACATCATTTATATCATTTAAGGCACAATTTGACGGAGGAGAACTAGAGAATTGGTGCAGCTGAACTTGGCCTAGGCACGGCAAGTGGCACAAAGTTTAAATTCATCGGGAAAGTAACCTGACATTCCAGGTAACTATCTTTCCGTGATATTTTATTCGGTACCTACATCGGCGTTCATACAAATTGCGAAAAGTATA
Organism: Mormyrops attenuatus; assembly: GCA_026777985.1. Taxonomy (NCBI): domain Eukaryota; kingdom Metazoa; phylum Chordata; class Actinopteri; order Osteoglossiformes; family Mormyridae; genus Mormyrops; species Mormyrops attenuatus. The sequence goes on from JAODKC010000001.1 coordinate 40,303,978, forward strand.
ATGACTGTCAGGAACACTGATCACTTTCACGGAGTGGTCAGAGTGGAGGGATAGAACGAGTGGATTATAAGATTTCACCTAGGATCAACTAATGTACGGCAAAGTGTCTGATCAGTCTGCAGTCAAAACTTTCTCTTTTTTCTTGCCTTGTTAAATTATTCAAGCTGATTTCACCTGTGCGCTGGTCAAGTGACAGAATTTCCTAACGGTAAGCGAGGTGACGGAGAAGCGATCGTGAAACAGCGACGAAAGCTGCGGATCCCGCTCGAGGCGCCTGTCCCTGTGCAGCTCGCCGACAGCGTAATGAAACGACCAGGTAAGACGTACTTAATGACTATTTAAGTCGGAGTCTGCTAGTCTTTTCTAATAAGTGTCATTTGTGTTCTGATAATCGGCGAAACGTTATGTAGATATGTTTTTGCAACATTTGTTTCCTAATGCACGTAGCTTATTTGTTATATAAATTTAGAAGATGTTTCATTAACTCTAATTTCATTAAATCTAAATCCCGACTGATATATGCACCCCCAGACACATCTAGAATTTACCAATTATACGGCAGCTAAATAATAGGCTGTATGTTATGTAACAAATTCGTATTGTTAATAGATTGTACATGTCCGTAACAGCCTTATATTTTAAAATGTATCTAAAGCAGGAATCAATAAAAAACCTTTCCATCTGTAAAATGTGATCGTACCTAAACATTTGCCTCCACGAGTAAGCCGTAGCCTAGCAAAGGTCTAAAAGGGGCGCGATTAAATGAGTGGGAAAAATCGGCCGTGGAATCGCCTTGAAAATGAACATCTGACTGAGCGCCGCGGATGTTGCGCGACTGTGGAAAAGCCAGAGGATGCCGTGTCAGAAAGCACCGCATCTATGCCACATCAAAGTCAGCAGGAAATTCTCAGTAAAGTTGCATAAGCATAAACGTGACCTGCACAGAAATCTTCATTTCGTGATTCTCGTGGGTTATTGTCGTATTTTCCTGATGGATGTTGTGTTATAAGCGGATTTCAATGTCATACATCCATACATTGTTCGAACGCTCATATCTAGTTAGTTCTGCCAGAACGCCCTACGAGATACGGTGGACACCCCAACCTTTTCACTGCGGTTGGAGGGTTTTTTTTTCTCAAAAGGAACAAGTACGTGCTTTAGTCGAAGGTGCGCAGAGCAGCTGATGTTCACATTTGATAAACCAAGGCAGATACAGCTAACATCGATAAACCGCCCCAGAGTACTTGCTGCAGACTTCCTTTGGAAAGTACAACGTGTAGGTGATTCTCTCCACAACGATTTATTAATGTGTCACATTTTAAAAACCTACTCCTTCGAAGCAAAAAAGGTTATACTTTTGTTCCAGGGAGGGAGAAGGTGTCCTTCTGTGACAAATTATTTCATAATAACTTACTTTCGCTATCATAACGAACTGTAGAGAATAAACTACTTTATTTCCTGTCCATCTCAAATTCTCGATATTCAGCTCTTCTGGTTTTAAATATAAATTCAAACATAGTCTTATTGAGTACAGCTCTTGTCACCTGCTTTAGGCTTTTGCAACTCAATCAAGAACTGCAAATACCAATTAGTCAAGCTGACTGAATCAGCATGTATTATTTCATGGTCAGTACCAGCAACCAGTTACATTGTCGTGTCATAAATAACGTGTTTGTGTGTGTGTATGTGTGTGTTACATGGCTCTGACGGCTGTTGGCCATTTAGTTTTCAAATCTGCATTCAGAAGATCCTTCCCCATTAAAGATTTCCATTGTATGTTGGTGGAAAATGTGATGATATCAAGAAATATGGACTCACTCACTTCTGACTTTTTCTACCTGCCCCGGAAAAAATGCATGCATTCTTTCAGATATCAATTCCAGTAAAATACAGCTGACTATAAGAAACACGACGGACTCCATAGTAGCAGAGTGGAATAATCCGCATCCCCAGATCGGCAACCCTTGCTACTCCTCCAACATACAGTTCAGGAGTCTGACAGATGGCAGGTGGGAGGTAGGGTGCACTTTCCCTTCGGTTTGAGACGACTTCATATGTAGGACCATTTTTAATTTTTTTTTTTCGCATGGAAGATTTGTACATTATTACTAATGCAGCCAAAAGGGCACTGCCGAGAAGTTTGTATTTATAAGTGAACGTGTATACACTTCCCAGCCATGCTTTGAGGTTTGAAAGCCTTACAAATCCCAAATAAATTTTCCATCACTGGACATATGCACATAAAACATTTATTTGAACATGACAGTGTCACCACCCAGTGATAATTCACACCAAGCATGCATTATTACATCATAACTAAATGAACACATTTTTATTTCCTATGCTCTATAAGAACATTCCTGCCAGAAGGATTAGTAATGAGCTACTTTTCTGCCCTGAAGCGGTGATTTTTGCTGTATCCTTGTAGGGTTTGGAGGTTCCTGGGTTCTCATACACCTTGCCCAGTCCAAACTGGAGGAAGAGCTATGCATTTAGAGTGAGGATGATGTACAACTGTCCCCCCCCATCGTCTTGGAGTCAGTGGTCGCTGGAGAAGCAGTGGAACAGTTCATCACCACCTTTTGAAGGTGATCTTTACATCCATCTCTTGCTTTTGGGATTAACACGCATCCAGCCCTGACGGCAATTAATAGCCCAACGTAGAATACTGGCTTTTCACAGCGGTGCTGACAACAGGATCGTACTGTATGACCCACCTGAAACAATGGGGTTTCAGTCACGGAGGGAGATTGATAACTGACTTTTCAGTGGGACACCAAAAAGATACGGTAAATTGCACCCAAACGTAAAAGGAACCCTCAGGCCAGGCTGAACACTTTAATTCTGAACCTGGCAGTTTAATTCTCAGCACATATGAATGAACATTCTTTGTTCATGTAAGGTACAATGTACATTAAAAGCCCAGGGCAGTACAGTGCCATCATAAAGGGACGCATCTCTCTTTTCTCCCCACAGATGTGCATACGGACACAAACCACAGCATTTTTATACCTCTGATTCTCATACCATTGATCGTTTTCTTGCTGTACTGCCTGTTTTCAGAAAAGCGGCAAGTGCCTTCAAATTATTTTTTTCTGGTTAAGTCATGCATTTGTCTAAAGGGGACACTTTCACTCTCTGCTTATCTAAAATCTTATGAAAACAAGTTGTGTATATCGTGTCATCCGTGCATATCGAATATGTGCTGCATTTTCTAACCTGGAAACCGGTGTACATGCAATGTTTATTTTTCTGCGAAATGCAGCAGATAAGATGAAGCGATAGATGGCAAACTGGTGTGACAACATTGTGACTCTCTCTTTAGGATAAAAAGAAAATGCATTTCTCAAGTCCCTGACCCAAAGAACATAGTCAGTCGCCTGCTGACCGTTGACGAGTCTCAGGTTTGAATCAGTCAAATATATATTCATTATAAGTGGTTTGATGAGATTCCCATTCCTCCCCAGTTCATATCATGACATAACCGTAATGCTAAGTTCACTTTTCTTTCATATAGTTTTCTACATACTGTTCAGTTTGCTCTGCAGCAATGGAAAATGCAATTTATAAGCAAGTAATGATGACAGTATAGAGATGAGCTATCTTATAGCAGTAGGTTCTGTTTCCATCTGTGTGTTTTTCTTTGAGATTTCACCTGAAAATGACGTTCCTCTTCATCTCTGCTTGCAGCTGTGGGCCAGCCTGGAAAACCGCTACATGGACTGTATGACGGCGGACATTGAGATTGTTCCCTCAAAGGGAGAAGATGGCAGTGACCCCAGAGGGGCAGTGTGCACTGAGGGGTCCACGCTCTCCCCAACAGTGGTGCCCAGTGAAAGCAACTGTTCCCCTATTGGGCCAGATTGTGGCCATAGTCCTGTGCACGGCGCCTATGTCTACCTGTGAGGGGGGTGCTGCGTCATGTCACATGACGTAGTGCTGCTTCTTCACTTTCCTGGGAGTGGGATGCATTCTGGGAATCGCCAGGTCATGGAGTCTTTAGATGTCAAACCGGATTGGCCAATAAGTCAGCTGGGTGTTTTGACAGCACTCAGTAGTAGGTTGTGTCAGATATTCACTATTATCACATTTAGCCTTTTTATATAATTTGCTTTATACTTGCTTTATACAAATTATGGAAAATAAATGTATTTGTCGATCGTGCTGTCTGTCGATCGTGTATTGAAACAAGTTGCTACTTGTGATTTTTTTTGGTGGGGGGGGGGTTGTCATCAGTTAAAAAAAAAAAAAAACCCAAACTGGCCAAACTAAGGATCGTATCAAGGTATTTCACGCTGCGACGTAAACAAGCGAGTAATCTCTTAATCATTTGAACTTTCTTCGCCTCGTATTCCCGTGAATATGTCTTTGCGTTGAGTGAAATCCTATTATGGATCAAAAGAGGGCAGTGTTGCATCCAGATTTCCATTGAACACTAAAAACACTCAGCGTCATATATATATATATATATATATATATTATACACACACACACACACACACAATATGTAGCTTATATATATAAAGACAATATGTAGGCTGGTTTATGAAGGCTGGTTTAAAGATGAATGTAACGTGCACGACAGCTTCAGCGTGTGGGAATCACACCGCACCCGGATCGCAAATAGAGTGGAATCTGCGTTTCGAGCCCATAATGATCGATAACGGGAAAACTTTGACAGGATCCAACGATGTACAGTAGGGCGCAACAGCACAGTCACACATGTGAGATAAATTTCTTTAAAACACTAACCTGTCGTAATGAGGTAAATAATGCCCAAAGGTCTCCAACCACCGTGTATAATTAAATCTGCAGCCAGCTTTACCGCTGCCTCTCCCAGCAGATGTGTCCAGGTCATTAACATGTTACTCTCCGCTGTTAATCATTTCCTTATGCTTGCAGGTGCTGCGCTTAATTAGACGTTCTCAGCAGCGAGAATGTAGGGTAACATGGGAAAGGCCCATAGTTTCCTCGTCTTACAACCGCGGCACTAATTCCTTAGAATAATACAAGGCGCGGCTCGCCACGCTCGTTATCCGGGACGGCGGTGATTTGTTCTGCCGGTGCCTCCCCTCCCGCGTTTACCGTCGCGGCCGATCGAAGCGCACTGCCTTGCGCTTCTTTTAATAATTGCCCGTTAAGCGAGCGGAGATTTTAATTCTGCCATTCAAGCGTCGGAATTTTTCCCTCATACGGAGAAAATGCGTCTGAAGACGGCCAGGACTGTTCGTCAAGGTGGACGGTCACAATCATGTTTTGTAGAGCGACGCGGTGCAGGCAGCCTTGTTACGTTCTTTATCTAATTTAGTTTTTTAACCCATCAAGATTACTTTGGTTCTGGAAATAAAAAAGGCCAGCTTTTTCTTTTTTAATCAATGTTTCATTGCTTTCTTTTTTAACCCTAGGACTCTGTTGAGTGAAGTTCCTTTGAAGAGCAAACTCACAGCCTGGGGCGGCTGTTGATTGAGCGTGACCTTGGCGGAATACATAAGCTTTGTTTACTGGTGAACACCTAAGTGCAAACAGAAGGATCCCGAATCAGCTTCAGCCATGGAAAACACAAATAAATGAATAACAGTAATATTTTGGTGAGAGCCCACATAGCCCTGTGTAAACAGGGCCTGTGTCACCACTTGCTGACCAGTTTCCTTCCTTACCTGATTCCTTGTTGGTGCAGGAAAAATGGCCCATTTTTTGAACGGTGTTCACTGCCCCCCTCCATTAAACATGTATAATGTTTCAGTGGCTTAATGGTACACAGTTGCGACAGGACAAATGAGGCTTCACTGTGGATTACCAGGTGTTGTCAATCATTAGCTTGTCTGACTCAATAGGAACCTGTGGAGCAGCATGTGAAGGACCTGGGTCTGACTCCCGGCATGAGCCAGCGCCGCATTCTGAGGCCGTGACTCCCGACAAGGGCCAGCGCCGCATTCTGAGGCCGTGACTCCCGACAAGGGCCAGCACTGCATTCTGAGGCTCTGACTCCCGGCAAGGGCCAGCGCCGCATTCTGAGACTGTGACTCCCGGCAAGGGCCAGCGCCGCATTCTGAGGCTGTGACTCCCGGCAAGGGTCAGCGCCGCATTCTGAGGGTGTGACTCCCGGCAAGGGTCAGCGCTGCATTCTGAGGGTGTGACTCCCGACAAGGGTCAGCGCCGCATTCTGAGGCTCTGACTCTTGGCAAGAGCCAGCGCTTCATTCTGAGGCTCTGACTCCTGGCATGGGCCAGCGCTGCATTCTGAGGGTGTGACTCGCGACAAGGGTCAGCGCCGCCTTCTGAGGCTCTGACTCCTGGCATGGGCCAGCGCTGCATTCTGAGGCCGTGACTCCCGACAAGGGTCAGCGCCGCATTCTGAGGCTCTGACTCTTGGCAAGAGCCAGCGCTTCATTCTGAGGCTC
>JAODKC010000001.1:40319349-40357213 GCA_026777985.1 Mormyrops attenuatus
ACACACACACACACACACACACACACACACACACACACACACACACACACACACACACACACACACACACACAGAACCGACCCACAGTCCATGATGCAGTGAGTCACTTTTTAAACTCCAGTAAGGTAAGATGGTTGAATGCTAGGTAAGATTCATAACGAGGTCATTTAAAAAACCTCCAAAATGGATAAAAACCATTTTCAAAGAGTGACATTTACGTGAAAAACATTTTTAATATATGTACGAAATAGGACCTAATTTAAAATTTCTCTCTTTTTTGACTGCAGTTTGATAATCCTGATTTGCAACTTTGATTTTTTATAAACTAAAAAAAATACCGAACGCTGTGTGGGAGTCCTTTTGTTCATCAACACAAATAGGTCCTTAAAAACACCAGACGAGCAAAATGCATTTTATTATCATCATTACCATTATTATAATGACTTTCTCTCCCTAAATTTGTCCTCATTAAAGACATGCAGTTGATCTGAAAATGTCCTAGGCCTTGTGTTTAATAAGTGCTGGTCTTCCTGCGTGCATAGGAAATTGACAATTTTACACTAAGCGGAAAAAATGATACAGTTTCTGTCTGCTGTGTGCATCGTGTGCCCTTGAAGTCAAGTGAAGAGTGGAGCCTGTTTTGATATTTCACTGTTTTTCTGTCCAATTTTGTCCAATTAATCATTTTTGTTTTGTAATTTCTTAGCTTTGTGACATTTTTGAGATCTAGGTCTCTTTATTAGTGGACCCTGTGATATTACAGTCTTCTGATGTTTCATTCTCTGCTCGGTGCCTTTGACTGGACCAAAAAAATCCTATATTTATTCTGCTTATTTCCTATTTTGGATACAAGGAGCCGGCAGTATTTACTGAGCTGTTATTTAGCTTGGATCCGACCACTTAAATGTATTTTTAAATGGGGCAGTGCCATCTGGATTCACAGCAATGCATACAGGGTTTTCGTAACCTGTGAAAGTTTGTCTTGTGGTGCTCCCGTGCAAATGCAATGACGGCCATCATTCCCTGAACACCCCAAGGGGATAATAGGTGCTTCTCTCTGCAATCACGTGCAGGAACAGAGAGAAGGAAGCAGTCTTTTCTCAGGGGCTTTTGCTATGCATTTGAAGGCCCCGACGGTTAGGGGTCAGAGGTCACGCATCACACATTATCGCACGCTCAGAATGGCACATGAAGCTTGTTAAAGTCAGAAGACACGTTGCACAGGAAACGTATGCGAGAAAGCATTCGTAATGTTTCGTGGACCAGGCAATTCCTTGCAAATATATTTCAAGCTAAAAATTTTGCATTTATTTCCCCACTTTTTGTCAGAAGCGAAAAATAGGCTTAAAAAAAGACCACGTGAAATTATTTTGATTATCAACATCAACAAATTGAGACAGGACTGTCCACGTCTATGAAACATTTCTTTCAACCGTTCAAAGGCTCGTTAGAGCTTAAATTCAATTACGGCTGACACTGACCCCGTGTCGGGTCTGTTCCGGGAATCATTAGTCAGGCACCCATTCCCGGGCAGATCAGGGCCGCTTGCTAAAGTCGTAATTGTTGCGACGCGGCAGAAGGCCCCTGCTAATGAAGCTGCCGTACGCTGGCTCTGGGGCCGGCTCCAGACAGCGATCTCCCAAACTTTCACGAGATCAAAGAGTGTCGGGGGCTTGACCATCCGCTAAAGCGCCAACCCTAGATCAGGCCTGGCTGAAACCCTGCATTAGCAACGTCTTGTGGGGGTGGGGTGGGGGGGATGTAAAGCCCACTCTTTCGGAGAAACAGTGCTGGGAAGCATTAATTACATATCATGTGGAAGAGGAGGTGACTTTAGCCATGTGCTGCATGGACACCGGCCGTGGGCACTAATGACTGGGTCAGGGAGCTCGACTGGTGAGCGGCCGGTTATATCTGACACCCGCGCCGTTCAGAAACGCTGTTACTTATTGATTAACATCGTTAGCCAGAATGCACCCCGGCACACGCCATCAGCCGCCGGATCTCCAGTCTGAGGTGGTCTCGCCTGGTTTGATCAAGGACAAAATAAAAGTTTTTTGAAAAATTTGTCATTTTCCCCTTAAATGTCTGGAATCAATACGCTTTTCCGTATTCCATGAAATCCATGTGCATTCCATACATACGACTATTTAATTTTATGGTGACTTTTTGAGACATAAAACATTTTTATATGTTTCTTGGTGTTCCACTTGATAGTCATACAGGTGGAAATTTACAGATGAAAAACATGTTTTTTTTTTGGGTTATTACAACGTACAACACTCTCCAGAGGCGTGGTCTTTCAGCTCAGACACTGCTGGTTCAAGTCTGGGTTACAGCAGTTTTGAAGCCCTTAATTGCCTTTGTTTTGTTTTGTGTAGTTAAAAAGCTAAAGCCAGTTAGGATATCTTGGGTAGTCTTTCCATGCTGTTCATTCCTCAGATCCAAGATTCCCTCAGATTAAAGAGATTTGAAGGCAAGCAGTGGCCAGTCCTGAAGAAAAACGATCACATGGCACTGGTTTTGGATCTAAAAACTGATACAACTCACATTTACATCCTACGTACGAACTAATCATGTGTTTAACCCACAATATATCCAGTTATTAATTATTACCACAGAAAAAATATTAATTCAAGGATTCAATGGAATTAAAAGATTTATTATCATTTGTCAGCGATTCTAATTCCAAGGCCACAACTGACCAGTTAGATTGATGAACAATAATCCAATAAACAGATTTACAAATAATACTGTCCGCAAATGGGAAAGGTACTATTTCATCTCGCAACCGTTGACTTGGATGCAACATGACAGCCAGGGCAAAAAATCTTGTGCATGCCAAGGGTTGTACTGAGATTTCTAATACAATCCTAGTGGTTCAACTGCTCATTTTCTAGTTTTATAATATTTATTTGAAAGTCTTAGCTGTCATTTTCCATTTACATGATGGGATGGCTGCTTCACAGTTTGACCCACACTTTTTTTGAGTCCAGGGGAATTAATTTGGTCTAATTTGCTCCTTTCTGATTTAGCATGCACAAGTAGGTAGTCTGCAGGCATCCTCACGCGGGTAAACAATGCACTTGTATCTCCTAGGCTTGCCGTGCAGCCAGGGGCAGACCGCAGTTGGCGGAGCCTTGCCATGTCACCGTGTTTCGTCAGAAAACCTCGACGGGCGCAGCCCACAAATGCAGCCCAATGAGTTGCACTCAGATACCTCAGTTCTATTTGTCCGTTTCCCAGCAGCCCGTGTGGGGTAACGAGGACACGCTAAATGTGCTCAGCCGCTTTGCACCAATGCTAGTGTCTTTCCCACGCTTCTTCAGTTTTCCACTCTGGTGATTTGCTAACTCCAGGCAATGTGCCATCCTCTCTGGTTGTACTTGGGTGCCGTGCAAATAGATTTTGTTCGCAATTGGTCCCTCGGTGTCGTCGCAGAAAAAATATGAGGACCGAAAGTAGTGGTGGGGGACCGTGCACAAAGGATTTCACTATGTATGTAAGGGCTGTTATTGGTGCCTTGAGAACGCATTATTTCAGAAAGGGACGCAAAGTGTGTTCAGTGCGGTGGCCCTCTTGAAAATTTAATGGCAGGTACCTAGACCGAGGTCAGCTACAGCCCCCCCACAATGTTTTGAAAACATTTCTTAACCTAAGCAGCCAGTTATATGTGCCATACTAGAATGATGTGTCCATCTGGGTCAAAATTAATGATGCAAAAAAAAAAAGATTAATACTGTCTTGAGGTTTGTGTGAATTTCTCTTCTAATGCCAAATAGTTTGAATAAAAGCTAAATTAGACATAGGCTGGCCTCACATAGGCTGGCTTCTCTTACATGAATTACCAGTTGTGTGGTTTAACGCTGGTGTACTATTCAATTTACCCATAATGCACTGTACAACTATGGAGGACAACTATGCGCTACCAATATACATTGTCTTAGCCTTCTAAGTCCTGTGAGCATGAACCACAGCTTTGTTTTCATTTTATTGACAGTATGGATTAGTATTAAGCATGGATGGCTTGCAGAGCCCAGTAATGTGATGACAATGATAGCATTAAGTATATCTCTTTCCCCGTCTCAAGTTTAAAGTTGTCTTGATATTTGGGCAAATCTATTTCATCACACTGTATGATCTCTTCTTTGTTTTTCACATGCTGCTGTTGTTACAAATTCAGTTATTCATCTCACTAAAGACATTAAAGTTAGTTCTTCCACAGTGTAATGGTGGTGACGTAACCACGCAGCGTGGGTGGTTTGGACTGACTCTAATGAATTAGCGAGTGATTATCCCCACCTGGGGCACGTCTGAGTCCTGTGCCTGCATTCCCAGGCTCAGTCTTGAGTAAATGTCTGTCAAGAAAAAGCCAGTAAGGTCAAGCTAGAGTTTAGCAATCTTTGCTGGTTAAAGTCGGTCCTTGGATTAGAAATCACCCAGATCTTAGGTGCTGGGTTTCTACAAAATAATACCTCTGCAGCAACCCTAATTTAGGATCTGTGCAACAGGTGGCATCAGCCACACTTTGGGGTTTTTTTCCCTGCTGGTATCAATAAAGGTGCCTACACAGTTCACTGGGTGCAGGGGGGTATGTTGCCCCAGAGAACAAAGACTGAATTCCACACTTTGCTTGACAAGATGTCGGTCAACGAGTCATTTCGAGCAACCCCTGGTCCATGAGGCACTTTTAGCATGACCGGGGCCAGCTGGCCGAGGCAGACCGCGACGCTGAAATGTGTTACTCAGCAGCTCTTCACGGTGGTGCTGATGAAACCTCTTAGGAGCCAAAGAGTGTGTGGGAGAAAATGCCAGGCCCTTAGCTGATGTCATTTCACAGCCGTTTGCTGAGCGATGTACGGAAGTGCAGCACCGGTGGCATCCCCAGGCGCCCACGCAGCAAAGCGGGACCCTTCTCCGCCAACTCTGTGCAGTGACACCCTGCCAAGGAGCCTCTGTTTGATGTAGCGTTTCACTAGAGTCCCATGGCTGTATCGTCTTATTGGATGGTAGCTGAGGCTGTTTTCCTTTGTAATACCGTTTCCCCCCAAGGTTTCCTCTTGTGTTTCCATGCATTTCCTTGCCTGGGGATCCCTGTAATGAAAAAGCACTTCACAGCAACTATGGAGCTGTTCGCTTTTGTTTTTCTAACACGGTCTTTTGTTTTACCGTGCAATTTTCCTTCTAAGCAGGATATGGGGAACATCGAACTTCAGACGCTTGCATTCACACCTGTAACTACATTGACAGTGTCTTTTTAAACCGCTGAGCCTTCCTATGGGCTATGTGGCTATGGGCTATGTGGCTATGGGCTATGTGTGGACTACAGCAACTCAAAGACTGGGAAGATATTTCATGCCTTTTTTTTCAGTAGAGGAATAATCTTGTAACATTTGAGTTGGAGGTCCCTTGTGGAATAATTAAGTCTATGGAGGCATTAAGATGTTAAAAATATAAGTCCGTGGCATGCTGGGAAATTTGGTCCCAAAAGTACATCTGTCTAATGCATCAAAACATGGAGAGGTCCAGTGGAGCCTTAGAGAACTGGGCGCAGAAATCTGTCACTGCTTTTTAAACATCAAGAGCCAGGGGGTCAAAAAACCCCCAACCGAAAAGCAGAGAGTGGATTGCTCCTCTCACCAGGCAGCCTGTTCAAATCCCTCTTGGAAAGACACAAGCCACATGGCAGGGGATTACCCAGAAGGACACAAAGTTATTGGCCTTTGACAGAGAGTGCCAACAAGGCTTTATGCCCAACAGGTGCTTCACATTCCAGCTCTTATGTACCGTAAGCTTCGGTGGCGTAGCTAAACGATCCCTGTCACTCATATGCGGGCCTGCCAGGGGACCAACACAGAATTCGAACTGCCAATTCTGTCCTTCAACAGACCATAGAAGATAGATTTGACACAAGGGACTGGCAAGCAGGTAGTAGGTTGTTGGGTTGTGTGGTGCAACTCCAGAGTGGAAAGGTCTAACCAAAAGTTGTGTCCACACCGGTGGGCTTTCTGTTGAAGGTAGACTAAATTTTGTAATGGCCAAAGATCCATTTCAGGTATGAAGTTTTCCCTCATAATGAGGTCTGCGGGGAAGCTCACCAGCCTTGGGAAAGCGGCCACTGTCACCAGACAGGAGGGTCTTCATCATGCTTTATGACAGGTCCTTGCAACTTCCCCAAAGGCATCAGATGTAACGAAAGCATGAAAGTGGTGCCCAGACTAGGCGAGTAATTACTTACTCATGTTACTTCAGTTCCTCTTTTAAACATCATAGCCCATTGCTGTCTGTCAGCAGTACTGGCGGTAGGTGCTGGAGTACACATGCAGAAAGGATTTTCTTCGGTGAAACCCCCTGTTATCGGTACAAAACCTGCCACATTAAAATAAGTCCCATTAAAGACATATCCATACATCTGATGCATAATTTATATCAGCTACTGATACTCGTTGTGGGCTTCTCAGTTTTCATGTGCTTTAAAGTGCTTAGCAGAAGGGTTATACATCAGGGAAACTGCTGCATAGTCTGAAAGAAATTCCTTGTGCACAAAATATTTTGAAGGCTGTATATGAGCTTGATTTGCACAAGACCAAGAAAGAATGTCAGGTACGGCCCGCACAGGTTCCATCATCCAGGTCTGGTCCTCCGATGTCCCGACCTCAAAGGCAGTGTTTCCCAATCAGGTCCTCGGGGATCAACAGACGTCCATGTTTTTGATGGAGCAAAATATGGGCCGACTACATGTCCCTGAGGACTGGAATGGGAAACACTGCTCTAAGGAGTAAGCATCTAAACCCTACTCTAAGGAGTAACCATCTAAACTCTGCTCTAAGGAGTAAGCATCTAAACCCTGCTCTAAGTAGTAACCATCTAAACCCTACTCTTAGGAGTAAGCATCTAAACCCTGCTCTAAGCAGTAACCATCTAAACACTGCTCTTAGGAGTAAGCATCTAAACCCTGCTCTAAGAAGTATGCATCTAAACACTGCTCTAAAGAGTAACCATCTAAACACTGCTCTTAGGAGTAAGCATCTAAACACTGCTCTTAGGAGTAAGCATCTAAACCCAGCTCTAAGAAGTATGCATCTAAACACTGCTCTAAAGAGTAACCATCTAAACACTGCTCTTAGGAGTAAGCATCTAAACACTGCTCTAAGGAGTAAGCATCTAAACACTGCTCTAAGGAGTAAGCATCTAAACCCAGCTCTAAGAAGTAAGCATCTAAACCCTGCTCTAAAGAGTAAGCATCTAAACACTGCTCTAAGAAGTAAGCATCTAAACACTGCTCTAAGTAGTAACCATCTATACCCTGCTCTTAGGAGTAAGCATCTAAACGCTACTCTAAGGAGTAAGCATCTAAACCCAGCTCTAAGAAGTAAGCATCTAAACACTGCTCTAAGGAGTAAGCATCTAAACACTGCTCTAAGGAGTAAGCATCTAAACACTGCTCTAAGGAGTAAGCATTTAAACCCAGCTCTAAGAAGTAAGCATCTAAACACTGCTCTAAGGAGTAAGCATCTAAACACTGCTCTAAGGAGTAAGCATCTAAACACTGCTCTAAGGAGTAAGCATTTAAACCCAGCTCTAAGAAGTAAGCATCTAAACACTGCTCTAAGGAGTAAGCATCTAAACACTGCTCTAAGGATTAAGCATCTAAACACTGCTCCTCTAAAGTCCCCATGGTAGAGAGCAATTATCATACCCCCAATTATTTACTTAAGCAGTGAAAAACGCCTTTTAACATATTTGGTAACTGTAAATAAAGCCTGAAGAGCCATCTGTTCCAGGAATTCCTCTACCAGTCTGATGCCTCACTGTGCTCCCTGAATGCCCTGAATGTTGCACTTCTGCTCATCGAAAAGTCTTATGAGGTTCTTGCTTTGTTGGAATTGTGTAGCTTTTCCTCCTGTACTGCTTAGGCTTGTAAATGGGCATTGGCTGGAAGCTCAGCCAGGCTGCACCTCACCAACTCCTCAGCAGCTTGCATGTCTGTTACATGCTCTTTGCCTGGCTTTGGACAGAAGTGTCTGAATGTAAATGTGAAGAAGCATATTTGTGTAGCTTCTCTTTCATTCTCCTCTGCTTCTTACTGACGCTCAAGCCTTTTCCCAGACTGAAGTCCTTTAAATTACTTCAAAACCTGAGAGCCGTTTTTGGTTACATCCAGAGACAGAAACACATTCGTTCTCTTCTGATTTGCTCTTTTCGCCTGACAACGGGTTAATGGGGCAAAACAACTCAATTAAAAAAGTCAATAGTCCTAGCTTACTGCCCCTAGCGCTCCGGTCGTGTGCTCCAGTACGGCCGCATTCCACGCCAAGGCACCCCATCTGATCTTCAAACAGACACAAGTTTTCTTTCATATTATATGTTTATTGTTCTGTGAGATTGATGCAGTTAATATAAGCTTTCAAAATGACAGATTATCATCTTCCGTTAATCAGTCCTATTAGGAGATAAATATCAGTAATTTAATCACCACAGTAATTTCTTTTACAATAATAAGATTTACAAATGTAAGTGATTAAGTCATTAGCTTTGCATCTCTCCTGATTACAATCCCTTGGAGTTTGGTCTGTCTGGTTTCTAAAAGATTATAGTATTTAACTCAAGGCTTTGTGCTCATTTATTTATTTATTTGTTTGTTTGTTTATTTGCATGGGTGAGTGAGATTCATTAGTTCTTGGGCCAAACTCGAAGTGCCCCAACATCCCAGAAAGGCTGCCCATTTCCCTGTGGAAACAGCCACGGTGGACAAGTACCTCACACCCGGGAAATGAATGCCTCACATGAAGTCCAACTGAAAAATTATGTGCACTTGATAAAATAAAGGCAGGCCCTCAGCTGGCATATCTAAGCAGCTATCAAGGATCCCATTGTTGCGTTGTAAGCACCAGCTCTGGGCGAGACTCAGTTTCAACGGTCTAAAGTTATACTCCTTTATTTACAAAGTAATTTGTCGGTTAGTGTTAATTTCCTAAATGCGACATAAAAGCGGCCTGTGCAGAGAAAGGTGGGGGTATGAAAGTAGGGGGGAAAAAAATCATAAAAATGGCCGAGAATCAGGCAAATTGCTTCCATGTGCGGCGCTGGTCCTGGAGCAGAGCCGTGCATAGCGGCGCTTGACCCACTCAGCTGCAGCCAATTCAAATTGAAAGGCACTGTTCTTTAATGAAGGCCTAATTTTTATTGCCACTCCACTGACTTCAAAGCCGCCTGTGTTGCCAAACATAATTTTACCGGCGGTATTTTCAGGTGCACTGCAAATAGTTCATAAATAATTTCCCCGTTAGTCTTCTGCTGTTCCTGCAGCGCCTTGGGGGGGAGACAAGCAGCCCCCCCCTCAGTCTTCTCTGGGCCCCTTGTCCTTAAGGAGCTCAGCCAGGGTGGGAGGACATGGAAGGTGGGTGGGGGGGGGTCAAACGGCACTTACCAGACCTGCAAGTTCTCCAGACGCCCCATGAACGGGGCAGCGACAGGCGAGAAGTTCTCGGGGCTCTGGGCCTCGCCGCACGATCGCCAGCATTACGGGATTAGTATGTTGGAATAAATCACGGCAGAGACGCCCGATAGCCGCTGCCTTATTGTGGCTGACGTGCCTGCCACTCTCAATGCCCACCTGCCATGCTGGACGTCTCAATAGGACGCAGGCCGATTAGATGCCATTAGGTAATAAATAAGGGGGATTCGATTTCATACGTCGCCGTGGGAGTCGGGCCGATTCACCCGCGGCTCCTCCACACAGCGAGCAGCTAATGAGCTTTGGTAAAAGCCTGCTTCCTTTAGTTGTCCTGTACTCACTAGGCCTTGCCACTGTCAGCTAAGTCAAGCAATACATTTTCATTTTTTCAAATGAAATTTTAAGTGCTGATATATTAAGTTTTGAATGCAAACAAAGGAATGTTGGCTTTCTTTTGAAGACCCATGTGCCATTTTCTGTGATTTGTTGATGAATGTTTTATTCAAGTTAAATAGGTAAAGTCCCCAAAATTCTTAAAATATAACCAATTTTAAAAAAATGACTGCTTTAAAATATTCAATATGTCTTCCAATTAACTCATTTTATGACAAGTTATTAAACAATAATAATTTTACTATCAAAAACACGTGTGTCGTGTTGTGCAATATTTTAAAACAATAATATAAATCTTGTAGGTACAGCCTCGACTCAACAGGCTATAAAACGATTTGGGTGTTTTGTAAAATGGTTTGTAAAAACTTTATTAAGGACTATGAGCCTTTTGATAGTTAATTATCAGCAAGAAATGGAACCCCCAAATGAGTTGAGCGATTTCGTGCAAAAATAATCCCAGGACATGAAAGCCGGGATAGAAATACTACTCTGCGCATTTAATGCAATTTTACGTTCCTCCTTTACCTTTAAAATATTATTGTTTTTTAATTGCATTTCCTTCCCTGCAGCATAATGCAGCCCTTTGAAGAGCGAACACTGCACATTTGCTTTATTGTAACCAGGCAGGTATTTGGCAATAAACAGGGGTGGTGTCACTGGGCACATAACATGTTTAATGTGAAAACAGGTCATAAATCACTCCTTCTAGCACCGATATCTGATTATGTTCCCATAATTGCCATTGCCCTGTCTGAACCTGTGCCTGAATTTATTCTCGTGTAAGAATAGGGTTTGATTTGTTAGGAAAACATTGCCGTGGTTGGAGCTGCTATGCAGCGGGTTTATTTACGGACTTACTCAAGGAAGCAGGGCTTTATCACTGGAATTTATCTGCGGCCAAATTCATTATCAGGGATCAATTTGCTAATCAGCTTTTGTTAGTGCCCACTTACACTGCAGCTATTAAGGCTCACCTTTTGGACCTTTACTGGACCACGAAGTGACTTCATTAACCTCCTGCAGCCAGGGTCTGACTGGCCTGTGTGTGCCGCCGGCCTGCTGTAAGCCCCGTACTTTTTACGAGAAGACGGGAGCCACACGTGCTCTCCGGGCTTCCGGCAAAGCCCATCACCACCTAACGCGTGGAGGGGAATGCTTTGAGTTCTGGGAAAAACGCGTCCGAGGGAAGAGTGAGGGCAAGAGAGTGCCAATGAATGTCACCTGAGTCACCTTCCTAAGGGGAGGCAGCTCCTTCCCCTGGAATCACCAAAGTACTGTGCACCTTCTCACTTGAACTGGAACCTTCTAAGGTTACTGCTTATGGAATTTCATGTTTTCTTTGCACCAGAAGACGCGAATGCAAAAAAGCGATGACAACTGCAGGTCATGGCGATTTCCGTCATGGCCCATCTCTTAATTGTTTAATTGAGGTCATTATTTAGATAATACTAATCATGTCTTGTGTGTATCAAGTGGTAGCTGAAAAGCAAATTTAGAAACCAGTAGGTAGAACAAGTTGTTGTAATCTGGAATTTGCATGACCATCATCGTTTCAGAGAGGCGTTTCCAATGATTTCTCAGTACATACATTTTAATTCTCCTTGACCACCTGTAATTAAGAGAAGGTGAGATTTTCATATCCATTTTTTTGGATTTACACGCAGACTGGATGATGAGCCTGCGTTCTGGTCCTTTGTAGGATGAGGATGGTACACACCCCGGTGGGGGTGACCCAGGACCCCCAGAGACTCGAGACCCCAAAGCCAATTCCGCAAGCTCGCCAGAGGAAATGAGAGCTTGACCTCCAGTGTTTGCGGGACAGAACCAATCTGGGGCAGCCGCAGAAAAGGCTGCGAAACCTTTTATCACACTGTCCAGCACGACAGAAGGGTGTATGGAAATTCCTCTCTCCACCGAGCTGTTTGTTTTAAGATTAATGACATGCTTTATTGGAAAAGAGAACTCCTTGTGGGAGAAACACATATAAGCTGGAGCGGTGTATCTGTGCCATGTTTTATAGGGTGATTTGAGCTCCTTCGCCGACACGAGCTGCAGCAGACACTTCCAGGACCTGCATGAGTCCTTCCAGGACCTGCATGAGTCCACCAAAGACAATCTCAAGCCACTAACAGGAAGCCTTAAGTCTGGATTGAAAACAATTTATCACACTGGACATTGTGATTGTCCCCCCTTAATTGTCTCCATATGTGATATCTGTCTCTGAATATGCAGCCATGCTGACGTGGAAGAGGCATTTTAAGAAGACAATGTCACAACTCCCAGCTCCACCACATAACACCCTCATTCCAGGAGTTTCCGTATGAAGCGAAGCGCGATGACCATGTTAACCAGGCTGGACCTATACAGCATTTTAGCAAATAACCGATGCGCATTGTACACTTTTTTAATGCAGATGTTGGAGTAACACGTGCCCCAGGTTCGGTAGCCAGTTTTCAGTGTTTTGGCAAATAGTGGGGGTGTTCATGTAGCCGTAGAGTGTAATGCAACCGCTGCTTCAGCATTTTTCTGTTCAGTCTTCCTCCCTAGATCTGAGTCACTGGTACAGTGCCAGATGCAGTAAAATGAAATGCTAAAGCAGTTTGGAGTCTTAAAGATCTGCTTTGTATGAGGTCCCCATTGCTTTTGTGGTACAACCATGAAGGTGAATTTTCCCTAATTGTATTTGTAACTTAGTTTTATGGCCTTAAATACATATTTCCATTTTCGGCGTACTGAAAGACGCTTTCCAAAATCTCTCAAACGATCGGAATCGTTTTTTACACATCATTTGTACAAAGCGGCATCGACATGCAGTGTATTATATATATATATATATATATATATATATATATAATGGGATAATGCATCATCATGATTAATCTGATTTGAATTTTTAACGCAATTAACCCATCTGCAGCTCAGAATGACTCAAAATCCCTGAAATGTCTCTTTCAACGCATTTCGGGCAGTTTTGGTGTGTTCCATTTGCCCTTGGAACTCGTATTCCGAGTCGGATTCCGAGTTTTGAAGCCGGAAGTGACGACATGCGTGCTCCTGTTTCTCGGAGATCTGAGAAATATCTCGGAGCAGCACAGATCCCGAGTTCAGAATCCAGGAGTTTTACACGTAAAGCACCGCGCGTAATGTGTTATCAACTAATATTGATAACAATGGCAATTAACCGGGCTAGAATTGGATTTCATGATTAGTTGGATTATTTGTCGGATTTATGGTAGTTCGGGCTAATTGTAAGTGAACGAAGATAAAGACCATTTTTACTGAGGTACCTAAAATCCGACAAGTTGACCGGCTAAGCAAAAAATCTTGCTTTTTGCTTTGGGTCCATGGTATTGCACTTCTGTGGCAGATGGAATGCATCCGACTCGGTTTCTCCGAGTTTTTAGCGAATGTGACGTAGTCTCGGAATCCGAAACTATATACAGTATATTCCCATTTTTCTTGAGTCTGTTTGCTCATGCAAAATGTGATTAATACAGATTAAAAATGAATGATATTTAATCGTGATTAATCAAAATTAATCCACAGCAACCCTGTGATTAATCTGATTAAAAAATTTAATCGTTTGACAGCACTGATATGTATATATATATATATACACACACACATACACATTCACACAAAATGTCCCCACAATATCATTAAAAACTGCTTTTGACGTTATGGGATCATTCTTTCGGTCCCCACAAGGGGAAATTCAATTTTATAAAAATCTGTGAATGCAATCAAAAAACTAAAATAGCCAAAAGATGAGGGCTGAGTAGGAGTTAAGGTTGTCATAGTTAGAAATATTTCAACTGTTATTCTTTTTTCTTGCATGTTGTTTACGAGACACTCAGTTAGATAACCCTTAAAAAGTCAGACCATGGCTTTTCTGATAGTTAGGCTAAAACTTAATTGCTCTCCAGCGACTTTGATACTACATGCAAGCCTTATCTTCTTGGGGACCCTATAATTGCTTCTATAAGCATGACGACCTTACTTAAAGTCCTTCAGCGGGGTACATTTAAATGAGGAAATGAAACAGAATCTTGCATTCAAGTAGGTCATATGAGCAAGTGAACGACTTTGTTGTGATTATTCCTTTGTATGAGTTTGAAGCTTTTCATAATGCAATATGTAGAGTCTGGAAAAAACAATGAACCCCAGTCATTTTCTCTCTGGTACAAAAGTGGGGTTTTAACGTGAAAAAGGCTTCTTTCTCTTTACTGCGGTATAGAAGGAAGCCTGGTTGCAGTCACACAAGTTCCTTAGTTACAGAAGACGTTTCTGCCCTGTGGGCGTAGTTCCCTGTAACTTCCATATGCTGGTCAGAAATGATTTCAGGGTTTAACATTCAGAAAGTTCTTAAATTATAGTTGTGCTGCAGCGACTGTACACTGACATAAATCAGTCTGAGTGGAGAACTGATTGAGCATGAACACATAAGCCTATTGCAGTGCTGGTACTTATAGATGATCAGTTTATACTTGCAAGTAATTTGGTGGTCAGCAATTTGGGTGCATTAGAGAGGCTGGTGGGTAACAATCTAACAAGTCTGGGTGTAAGATAAGATGCAGTCCTGACTTACAATAGCAAAGAACAACTTCCACAACCAACCAGCAAAAGTTTCTAAAAGCCCTAGCAGTAATAGAGCTCCTAATTTTGTGGGAGATAACATATTTCAAACAAAGGGCTGCAAAGAAGCGAAGTGTCGCTACATTACATCATCAGAGCTAATCAAGATAATAACAATAATTGGACTTCAGTGAGATTCTTTAGGCTGGTAAAGGGACTATTAAAGCGGACAGAATTCCTTCCAAAGTCACGTCCTTGTTTCTTCTGTTGCCAACGGAGATTACTGCGCAAGGATTTTTTTTCCCTCCGTAAATGAAAGAAATTGCATTGACCTCTTCTATCTATTGCTTCCATATGCAAGCATTTATCTCCCTTGCAAATGGAAATGAGAGCCAAAATTGCAACAAATGGGGCCAAGCCACCGAATATAGATGCCCCCCCACCACCCCCCCCCCCACAAGAGTACACATGCCCGGTCAAATTAACTTTAACCCCTACGCTGACAGAGCCAATGTGCCTTCAAAAAAGCCTCTGCTCTTGCAATTTGTTGTGAGTTGTAGCTTGCAGGACAACTACAGGAGTAAATAGGTTGTGATGGAATTAAGCAGCTGGTGAGCGCTCCCCTCGCGGCCCTGGCGAAGGTCGGGCCAAGCCGACTCTGCTCGCTGAAGGATAGGCTTTTGAAGAGAAACACCTGTTGGAGAGCCCCTTAGCCTCGGTCAACCATGCAGCTTGAAGCGGTCAGCTGGGCGGAAAGAGACTCTGAGTGGGCCACAGGTGCTTCCTACTGACCGGGGGGGAGCAGGAACTGGAGGGTAATGTATGGAAAGTGGGGATGGACAACCTCTCAGTCTCACATTCATGTTCCAGCCCCTTGCATAATGAAGAGGCCCGCTGGCCTGCCCCGGAGACTGAATTGGTCAAACGGTGATTGCAGCTTGGTGTGCTAATCGGGGCTGTTTGTGTCAGGAAAAGGTCCTGAAGGTCACAAGCAAACAGAAAATGATGGGTTCATGGATGATAGGAATCTACTTCGGAGAGACACAGAACTAAAGGGGGTCTCATAGCAACCAATGTGGAAGACGAGGCAGAACAGACAGACTCCGCCGAGAGCCTGACTCCTAGAAGGCCCTCATAGCCCTCTTCTGTCAGTGGCTATTACGGCTCTGCCAGCCTCACTGCAAAGGCATCATTTTACATCGATCTGGCTCCTCTTTTTATATAGAAAAGTTCACAATGGCTTTTCAAATAGTGGTGCACTATATGGCATCCTTTGTGTTTACACTCCGCCAATAAATCCAACTACGATTCTGAAATGGAACAGAGAAAAAAAAAATCCTGAAGATTCCCAACGAACTAAAAGAGGAAATGATCAGGGGGCCACAACCTGAGGTGCATTGCTGCATCCGCGGCTAAAGACATGCATGAGGGAATGTCATTTAATTGCAAAGGGATTAAAATTGGTAGAAAGATTAAAGTAGAAGAACTTTGCATATCAGTGCTGATTATTACTAAAGCCATATAAGAATTTATTATGTAGCTTCTCCCGTCATAGTTTCCAATTAAAACTACCCTTTCACAGTCATTCAGTTGATCCTGATTTAGCTCACTGGAACTTGACACTAAAATAATCTACAAATGGCATGTAACTGGCAATAAACTCAATTTCCCTAGAAGTTCTGATTGGTTCAAAGGACATTGTGTCAGCACTGCCCCAGTTCTTCATCTCAGATCCTAGATGTTTAGGATTCTTTCATCACCCCGTTTTTTTTTTCTACCTCACCCCACTGAAACGAAAATACTCCAACACCCCCCAAGTCAGAATGAGTTAATGTCCTCCATTTATACAGACGTCACCGTCACACAGGCACACACACGCACACACACTGTGCGTGTGCAGAAAGCACGCAGAATTGGAACATACAGGTGCTAACTCACTTCACTTTGGGTCTCCCTGCCCTTCATAATGGGGACCAGGTGGAGCCCCCAGCTTTAATCAGGCTAAGCGAGGCCTGTTTGGAGATTTGCAGCTTGTTGAAAGGCACGTTGTCCACATGGGCTTCATTATGAGGTTAGGGGAAAATCACTCAGCAACAGTTGTTTTCCCACTGCTGTTCCTAAAGTGGAATAACTTATACAGCACGCTGAAATACGTTTGATCCTAAATGCATATGAAATCGAACGACTGCCGCCCTCCCCCCAAACCACCACCACCACCAAACATCCACTCCAGCCAGAAGAAGAACAAGGAAACGCTTTAAAGATTGCTTTCATTTCCGTTGACTTTAAAAATGATTTAGCTGAAAGAGGAGTACTACCGTCTATGGCCACAGCGTATGTATCTTCAAAGAAATCTGTCGTATAGCCGGGCTGTACACCTCCGGTGTGGTCAGATGATCGAAACGTTACTTATCTGTTAAGTCTAACATGGGGCTATGTGGAGTCAGCAGTTACTGTACCGGTCCTAACCCAAAGGTTGCCGGTTCAGGTCTTGTGTGGTGAGTGAGATGCCTAATCTCAATGGCTTCAGGAAACTGACCAGCTGTGTAAATCGATAAAACTGTAAGCTTCTTCAGATAAAAGTGATAGCTGAGTGAACGTGACATGCTCTTGGAAGTCGAGGGACAACTTTCAGTGCAGGCTTTCCTTGATCGTGTGTGGACTATTAACTTTATTTTGGATCAATCCATTTAATATTTTTGCACGGTTGGCTTTCCATAATCAAAATGAAAAGTAAAAAAAAAAAACATTTAACTGTCTGTGTCTCCATGATGATCAAAGCTGGACAGAATACATAGCTGCAATCAGTTTCTTAAATTCCTCCCAAAATGGAGACACTTCACAAGGTCCAACACCGATATTACTTTTCAAAAGTTTGCTTTTATGAAGTTGGGTCTGAAGATTAAACTTGTGAGATATATTTACACGTCTGTCACATACTTCTAATCATACCAGAAGCAGTGGGGGTGTCCCCAGGGTAATTTGCAAATAAACCGTAATTATTAAAATATCATTGTGGTTTGGCTACAGTACAGAACCTTGTACACAAGCTCTGCTTCATCAGTAAATCTCCGCCAATCCCTTTTAACGGTCAGGAAAACGAGTGTGACGCCAGTGCATGTGTCACCTTACACGTTAGAATGCCATACTCTGAATATACTTCTTTAGAAATGTACAGCTGTATACAATGCAGTTTAACATCATAGGACTTTAACGAGCTGGTTCAACATGGCCAAAACTGACACATTAGTCACTTTGCTGCATAACATGATAGCTTAGCACATTTTCAACCACAATTTACAATTCTAAAGAATGGAATTTATCACTTGTCATGACTCATAACCATTCTATGCTTGGCAATGATGTCTGAGATAAAAATGAACACTGTTAATCTACATCATATGGGTAGGTGGCTAACACCACAAGCCTATCTAGATAATTTTTGTTACATGTTGCCGATCCGGACCGTGCCCGAGCACGTCTGACCCTCAAAGTCCAGTTCCTTTGGCTACTGTGATCACTCCGTACCGTGCCCAGGCCCGCTTGGACAGCTGGGCCAGAGCACGACTAGTCGGACTGACGCACGGTACAGATGTAGTGTGATCGCTAACTGTGCCCGGGTAAGGAGCACAGATATTACGTTAAATATGCAACTGACACACGCATGCACACAAGTACACGACACGTGAGCGGAACCCGGAAAGAACTGACAAGGTAGGCTATACAGATCGCGTCATTTTCCCCCCGCAAAACTACGTTTCGAAAAAAGAGTGTGAAAGGAGAGTGAAACAGGCAAGCTAGTAAAACTGTAAAATGCGTTTCTTCCGTGATCAAACTCATTACCATCACTCTCCGTTAAAAAAAACATAGCGAACAGATAATACAAGCGCCCACAAAGGTGAAAGCAGTTTCTTCTGTTTTCTTCCGTTCATCTGCTCAGTAAACTTAAAAAAAACTTCCCAAAAAAACATATTGGACATATTGAATCCGTGGTTCTGATTCGATGGTTAGCGATATCTGTAATAGTGATTATTGATCTTTTTGATGCAGCACGAATAAATAAAAATCGCTGCGTTGCATACATGATAAAACTATGTGCACCATCGTGCCCAAAATTGGGACATTAATCATGAATTCGGTTCTGCTGAGCCGTACACTTTCCTCCCTATGTTTTCTTCAACACAAAAAGTCGCATGGTGATGACGAAAGCGTGCTTGGGCGCGGAGCGTTAAGTGCGATATGAGCTTCTGTTGATAAACTTACGATCAAATTGGCAAATTTTCACAGGCAAGCCCTTTTAGCTTGGCTGATGGTATATAAGCACAATTTTAGTCCTCATAGGTACTTCATTTGGAACAATAAGGGTATCCTATATAAAAACGAGTCACTGTTTTATCGCTCATGGTATGACAATGGAATTTGGTTAGCTGAGCAGTTGATGAACAAAGATGGGATGTTCATACTCGGAATTATTTTAAAAAATTTAAAGTACCAATTACACCTAAAGAATATGCTGTTGTGTTTGTTGCACTCCCCATAGGTACTGTACAGTTTGTTAAAAATTGTGATGTAAAGGAAGACTACAGTCTCTCCAAAAATTTGTTTATTGGGAATATATTGATATTAGGAACAGTATGTATAGTAACAAACACCTTCGAATGGTTGTAGATTGTATTTCACCTCCCACTGCAAAATCTTTTTGGTATTCTATTGTGGGTGATTTACAGTGGAAAAAGGCTTGTTGTGTTATAAATAAATATTGTACCAGCAATAAGGTGAAAGAAGTTTCTTTCAAAATTTTACATCGTATCCATCCAGTAAAAGAAGTACTAAGAAAATTAAAAATAAATACTGAGCATACTTGTGCTTTTTGTAACTCAGCGCAAGAAACAATATTTCATTTATTTTTTCATTGTATGTATGCAAATATGTTTTGGACAGACATGCAGAATTTTATTAACAGAAAAACTTATAATAATGTTACCATTAATGTGTTTGATGTGATGTTGTATTTTGTATATTTTGGTCTAGATACGAATGTCCACTATGTCATTCAGCTTCTGATAACACTGGACAAATTCCATATACATAAGGAAAAATGGTCTGACTCCAAGGCGTGTTTTGAGAGATTCATTGTTGAACTACAGCAGTACAGCGTCCTGAAGAACATGGAAAAAACAAAAAGGCTACAAAGACTTTTATAAACTGTTATAAACTGACAGATGTTGTACCTCTTGGTTGTTAATACCACTGGGATTTCTCAGTTAGCTGAGTCAACTTAAGCTAGATGCTAGAAGTCATGATTGTCCAATAGGAATGCTCCTTACCTAAACTCTTATTGGACGGTAGCGACTTCTTGCTTTAGTTAACCCAGCTAACTGAGAAATCCTGCTTAATGGAACACCCCCCTTGGCTAACAAAACAACTCAGGTTATTCCTATAATGCAGCTGGTGTAGACAACACTTTTCATAGAGTGCCATTATGCGAGAGATGCTAATTTTGAGAAGATCATCAGTTAATCTATTTAATCATGGAGGACCTGGGGCTGACTGGTTTAAATCCTGGGTGTCCATTCCTAATTGCTCAATCTTCAGTACATCTCTGCCAGAAGGCTAGTCAATTCAGCAGCACCCCCACCTGTATGCCAAATATTAGGTAGTACTGCAGCGTACCCTAGCAGTACTACCTAATAATCATTAGTATGGGTCTTCAGTCCTGCTTCTAGGAGCCTGATTCTGTCCTAGCAGTGCACCTCACACCTGCACTTAATGTTTCCCACTTGAGGTCATCCTCCGATTCATGAGAAACTGTTTGATAAGTTGACGGTCATCTCTGCCATTAGGAAGTTTCTTCCGCCCTTTACCTGACTGGTTTCTGGTTGTTCACAGTGTTTCCAGCTTCACCTCATTCTTCAGTACTGCTGTCTTAGAAACTTTGAACCTGGAAGCAACCTGCTGCTCAGCGTAGCCAGAACCACGATTAAACCAGGATTTAAAAATGCAGATTTAAAAAAAAAAAAAACATCCAGAGCTGTATGTAGAAGGAAGAATCATACGGGGTTGGAAGGAATTGACACTTTTATTGATGCTCACATTGCAAACAGTGATTGTTTACAGGTGGTGACTGTGTGCAGTGTCTAAGTCTGTTATCCCCTTTCAACTTTATTCTCAAATTATTTTGAGTTTAAAACATGCTAAAACTGCAATATTACAACTTTACTCTTGAAATACATTAGTGTATTTGTAATGTATACCGCGTGTCACTGGTGCATCAGTATTCGGAACGAGAACAAGAATTCTGCAGGCACCACTGAGTCGGTTCATGCTGCAGTTCAATGATCCTTGCAACTATTTATCGGCCATTGTGTTTGAAATCTCTTAGCCAGTGTTTTATTGGGTAACCCTCATTCTGACTAGGTGGTACCTGCACTTGAGTCAGGGTCCAGTGTAAATGCGAATGTGACTAAGCATTTATAAGCATTTTTTATATATCTGAAAAAAAATGTAAAGACAGTAGTGGGCGTTTGTCCACTTTATAGATGGAGCACCGAATCAGTGTTTTGAAAACATTGTTATGAAAGCTTTACAAATGGCCAAAAAATTATGTAGAGCCAGTAAACCAGAAAACTGACAAATGTGCATTTTCTGACTAACCTTCTGTATCCTTTTAAATTTTTCTTAATATGGTAGCAGAGTTTGTCTAAAAAAAAAAAAACATGAAATTTATTCATTTCAGGGAAACACAAATCATAACTTTTCTGACAATAAAACATGACCAAACATTTCCTGCAGATGTACTGCAAGACATGCAACGTTAAAGGATGAAATGCTTCTCGTTCGTTTTAGACGTGGTTCATCTGGTGAACTTTGACTTACCGGCACTGTTCTGAAGCTGTCCCATACTTAAAAACCACTTAATGTCACATTTCAGCAGATAGTAAATTTACCCGCTCCTCTCAAAACAGAATCATCCCAGATATAGCTGTGTAATTGCAAATAATTTTTGTTCTTTAATAAAGAGATGAATTTCCAACTCCTGGATGATCCCAGCAATATGTTTTCATTGTTGCCATTTCTTTGTTCACCCTCCGAATCTCCCCATTTTATTGGATTTAAAGAAAAAAACGTTATAAAAAATGTTATGGATTATACCCACGTTACATGACGGTCAGAGAACTAATTTTGCAGCTCTATTATGTTCACATGTTTGCAAACATACGCTGTGATGGTGTGCAATTTTGAATTACTGGCCTTAATTAAACACAATAAGCAGGTCAAATCAAAATAGCAAATTTATCTAGGAATTTTACTTTAACTTGAAGCATAACAATGTGTCTTCTCCTCTAGTTGTCATTCAGGGTGTAACAGGCGTTCACAGATCGTGATGGTTCTTATGAGCTGGTCATGTTATCGGCAGGTAATTCTTGTAGTCAAATTCTTGCAATATCAGGTGAGCAGAATGTGTCAGTATTTCAGTTTTCCATGTACAACCAGTTTGCTTCCCATAGGAGATGGCAGTGTTTTTTTCAATACACCCTCTATTCATAGGAGAGTCCTTTCACTTTGCCCTGTTTGAGGGGTGCTAGATGAAATGGTTAAACAAAAAAGAAAAAACTCCACACACTTTCCAAAGTGATCCTGACACCACGCTCCAACTTTCTGAGGTCAGTGCTGAAGTGTGTAATCCCGTTGTTTAAGGAACTGGTGTGGAGGCTTTAAATTTAATCCAGTCCACGACAGCAACGGATGAACTTTGGAAGGTCATCTACAAGTAAATGGAAGGCATCACTTTACATAAAACTCTCCTGCTGATCTGTGACAACGCCGCTTAAAGTGTCATGCTACTGATGGGCCCAGATCACCATTCATTAGGTCTGTCCCCGTCAGCGAGTGTCAAGTGCTTTTTTTCCAGCCACAAGTTAACTCCTAGCGATATGAAAGTGAGTGACAAACAGCATCACTGTCAGAGCAGAAAAGCATGTGACCTCCGTCTCATTATGAAAAGAAAATAATGTGAAAAGGTGCCCGGAGAGGGGAAAAAAAGACATAGATATAAAAAGACAAAGAATAATAAAATGTCGTTTGACACACTGAGTAGGAAAACGGAACAGTTAAAGTCCTATTTTTTCAAGCTCTACACACCAGAGCCTGAGCAGTTAAGTCATTTAAAAGATGTCCTGCACCTGAAAAATCTCTACTCTTTTCTGAATAATGGGGCCAGTTCGGCAGTGTGAGAAGGGCCCGTCTTTTAGCCTTCGACCTTTCCCCAGCTTCTGAAGTGTAAGACCGATGTCGGACTATGCGGGAGCCAGCTAACGGGTCCTGAAGGCCGCTGTTATTGAGGTTTAGCAGCTCCTTGTAGCTGCCGTTCTGGCACGGCCCATTACGCGGACGGCTGCGGGGGCAACGGAGCTGGCCGTGAGTTCAGGGCCTGTCAGCTCATTCAGCCGAGGGTACGAGTCCCGCAGCTGCTAGGAGGTGCGATCCGAATTCACGGCAGGGCAAAGAACTGCCAGTCAGAGCAGGCTGCTGGTTCGACCGTATGCTCATGAAGTATCAGCAGGCCAGGGTAATATAGCCATTCCGGCATGTTTTATTCTGTTCCAATAAATTCTCTGCTATAAAACGTTCTGGTATGTAGCTGTCGCTCAGGATCCTTTAGCTAAAGCTCTGTGTTTCCATCTGCATTCCAGGCTGCTGAGCGGTCCAACATTTTGTCTTGGGATTACCCAGCCTTGTACCCTCAGATGACTTCAGGAAGGCTTGATTTACCGCAACAGCTAAGAGTTCTGGATAACAACCGCAGCTGATTTTTTTTATGACGCTGTGTGTTTTCCACAGGTTTAAAAAATATTTATTGATGTGCTGCTTTTTTTCTCCCCAGCAGGTAAAGCAAGTAAAGTGATTTCCTTCAAATATTAGGCCTGTATGGTTTTCGGTGGTTTTTTGAAAACACAGAAGAGTACTGGTTATTGGGACGATGAGGATTAAATGGGCTTTATTTTCACCTGATGTCGAAGGGTTTTTTTTCACGTGTCAGGTGGAATGTCCGTGACCTCTGACCCCTCCCTCTGCAACACAAAAGGGCGGCGCCACTCAGCAGTCTGGCAGGCATCTGTTCGGTGTCTGAGCAAGATCTCCCGTCACGGGGCAATGCTCAGCCTGCCTCTGTCCCCCCCTGGCTAGGCCACTACGGCGGGGGGGGAGTGGCTCTCATTTCGCTCATGATTAATGCCCTTCCACCACTGTCCAAACACTGCGCGCTTGCTTTTCCTCATGAGCCCAGGCAAATGTTTGCCTCTCCGAAACATTTCCCCATTTATAAGGCGGTAAAAAAAGAAACCCTCTTAAATTTGATAATTAGTCTGTGGAGTTATTTGGGTGAAGGGAAAGTATTGCCCTCATTAGCTTTAATTGTCTAATTGCCTTTCATCTAAATAACATGTAATTTCAACCCTGGGTATATTGAAATAACCTAAATGTGTTTCACTGTTATTTGTGTATTTTATAAGCTACAATGTAAGAGGAGTGCAGACAGGCTGGGGAGTCCCTCAGTGCAGCCCTGACCACAGCAGCAGACATCTGCTCCCTAACGACCCCATTGTTGTGATAGGTGTCGCTCTTTCCCTGGGGAGGAGCTTCTATAATCCACCCATCAGTAAAAGGGGGGGGACAATTAGTGGTCTCCTGCCTGTGTGCCCGCCCCGCTGTACCAGGATGACGCGACACACCCCCAAGGCCCCCAAGGATGGGAAAAGCCTGAGAGAGCAGAGAGTGCGTCGCCGCCGTCTGGGCACGAGGGGGCCTTTTCACCCCCCAAGGCCACCTGCTGATTGAGTGGCCCCTTCGTGTTCCTGTCACAGGGAGCACTAGGGGGGGGGCCTGGCACGCGCCAAGCTGGCTTCACGGGGAGTGTGCGTCACACACAATGCGTGGCCTGCAGCCCATCACCCCAGATACTACAAGCCTCCAAAATACAATCACTGCCGCTAATGGTCACAGTGCAAACACAGAAATGCCCAATCATATTCAATAACTCTCTCAAAGGCACTTTTTGTTGTTCAGTCAGTAAATATTACTTTAATAATTATATATTTTAATTACACATATTTAAGTACAAATCACAATCTTACCTGCATGTGAGTAGGTAAAGCAAGAACAAAAGATAAAGTATCGATTACTTACCTGTGTGATTAGGACAGCGACAATGCTCTAACATGATCAGATTAAGAATAAATAACACATTTAACGGAGGCTATTGAAATGTTACAGTAGATTATTCATGGGAAGGCAGAGCCTGTGACAGGCTCCTCTCAGCATGCGATGATGTGCTGTTGATTAGATCATGTGACGCACGGTGGTGTACTTTCAGTTCAATTGATATGTGGAGTAGGAAGGGTCTAGTGAAGTTATTTATACTTATGGGGAGAGCCGGCCCCGCGGCCGCATAGCGGCCCATCTGTGCTGCACGTTTATACAGTCATTCACAGGTAATTAGCTCATTTCCCCACGACATAAAAACAGCCATACTGTGTTAATGAAACGCCCAGTGTTTTACCGTGAATCGACGCCAGAAAATACTGTCATTACAGACCTAACTATAAATAAGGGTAATATCACTTAAAAAAAGGATAGCAGGAAATGATGAGGCGGCATGAAGCAGCGATTTCGATATACACTTTTCGGTTGACATTTCGAGCCCATCACAGAAGCTCCTCTCTGAACCCAGTTCCTCATACAGGGCCAGGCCTCCCAGGCTTCTCAGGGAGTTTATAAAGTCAGTGAACGTCGCCCTTGTGCTCTACTACTCTAATTTTTCACTTTTGTGCTGCTCTATGGCTCATTAATGTGTTTTATTCTGTTGCTGGTTTTATTAGATATACCAATTTTCTTTTTTCAGCGTGGATGTAAATCAGAGCATGACGCAGCTGCTTCAGGTAACTTCGGCTTAACACTGTCTGATTCTGTTTGTGTGTGTGTGTGTGTGTGTGTGTGTGTGTTTGTGGGGGGGGGTGCAAACTCCTTACACACTCCATGACCCTGAAGGTGTGAGCCGGCAGCAATCACTGAGCACGGCCAAATCACTTACAGTGTAAACACATGCCTTTCAGCAGCTGTACACACTGAACAGTCAGGAAGGATCCGGAAGCTTCTCCCGCTTCTTGCTTTTCTTCTTCAATGACAAACGTCTTTGTTACCAGTTTGGTCCCATTTCTTACACATTTTTGATATGGAAAATAATTGTTCCATAGCAAGGTTCCTGTTTCATAAAAAATGCAATAAATATTTCATACTCTAGTGACAGTGCGATAAGGGCCAGGTTACTGAGAGACAGGGTGGCTTCAGATGTCAGAAAACGGAAAGAACAATAGACTCGACTCCTAAAATAGTAAAACACACACATTAGTGGCCATTTCAAACTGAAAAAAAGACAATTTGTGATGTTTCCAACATAAACCGTGTTTCCCGCTCACCCTTTGAGGCATCCTTTAAAATACACTCTGACAAGGAAATGACAAGAAAACTACAAATGGGACCTTCACCTGACAGACTCGCACCATCAAAAACTTGTCAGGAACTGATAATACACTGCGAATGAGGGCAACAGGCTTGATCTATAGCTGTATCGGGACCTTGCCTGCCACTGTCATTCGTGTCAGAGCTGCACATCAATGTGTAGGTCTGTCTCTGTCCCAAGAATGAGCACAGTGATTGACAGACTGACAGCTAGCCAGACAGATGTAGTACAGTACGTAAAGAACTATGTCATTAATTGCGCTTAATGCTCCATATTTCTGAACTGTTTATAGCATATCTCACCAGATCTGATTTTGTTAGATGTCAAGCTGGCATTAATCAGATCTGCATCCTTTGACTAACGGAACACTTCCTACAATCAATATCAATAGATTAGCTCTCAAATCAACCAAGATTACAGCATTAATTCAAGTGTTTGATGGCCATTGACAATCCGTACTCCATTACACCTTAAGACTAATGAAACCATACAAAAACATATAAAATTCAGTAAAATCACTTCATTTGTTTTCATTTTAGAAACATACCTCGCAGCAACTCCTCGCTGTTCTCACAGAGACGGTTCAACGGGCGCTAACCTGTCAGCCAATATGACCTTGTTCAGGAGTAGGAAGCTGTGTTGTTTACTGCACATACGTGAATCCCGCAAAGATTAGCCTATCTACGCATCTGCTTCCTGTCCACCTTGATGATATCGACTGACAGGTGTCCAGCCAAGAACAGCTTTCTCCTCTGCTCTAGGCCTACCTAATCCCTGTCTGCTGTCATCCTTCAGAGATTAGCGAACAGCTTCAGCTACTCAAAATGACCAACGTCATGTGGTTTAATGTTATTTTATTTTACATAATGGGGGGAATTCGTCCAGGGTATATAGCACAAACAGGCCTCCCCTTCTCTTTTATTGTTCTTCACCATGGACGTTGGCTGGCTCTGCCTTTTGTGATTATTTAAATGCTAGAAACCATCCTCCCACCAGCCAGGTCACGCTGCCTCTTCTTGACTTAAAGGAGAATATTAGCAAACAAACAAAATCAAGCGGCTATTAGCTTTTTCCTCTCATGATGCTGAAAGGAAATGCAAAGGAGACGGGATTAACCAAGGACCAAAAGGTTCATCTACCCCAGTTTCTGCTGGGCATCTGCTGATGCTAAATGCTTTAATTGTCCATGTGTGGATTGCTTCTCTGGCTCCCTTTTGTTGAACTTATCTTTCGGCGTTAATGCTTTGCAAGGGGAAAAAACCTATCAGCGAGAAGTCGGTCCTGGGAGACTTTCCCCGCACTGGTTCCTGCGCTTTGAAAGCGTGTTTATCATAAATTCCACGCCATTTCACAGCCGGTTGACCCATTTTCTTTGTACCCACCAAGAAAGAGTTTGCTCTGCTGCCAGCGTTTTGATTCGAGCCGCGATTCTGGTCAACAGCGGGCACCACGAACAATCGCGGTGATCAGAGTTAGTCTAATGGATGTACTGGAATTAGAACAGGCATTAAGTGTCTTTAAGTGGGAATTAAATGGGAGCATTAAGTGGGAACCTTTTGCAACGCAGCTGCTAGTTGGTTTGCAAGAACACCAATAAATGGCAGCTACATAACTTTCCTTAATCAGATTGGAACAATCAGACTGAAAAATTTTCCCATATGTTGTTGGCGAGTAGGGAGCGAGGGGCAGGGTTAAAGCAAGGACACAGGCCAACGGAAGGTTACGGTGTCTGGCTACAATTAGGCCCTTGCTGTAGAGACTGTGATGATGCTTTGGGGAGCCGTAGCCTCTCAGCCATTGGTAATTACTCCATCAGGAATTACTCATTGCGAAGCCTAAGTGTGACTCACTCGGGGCATTCGCAAACACGTGCTTCCTTGTAGATGACCCAGCAGTCCAGAAAGGAGACATCAGGGACAAGGATCAGGTGACAGTTAAACAAACCCGTTTGGCGTTAGGGTATTAGGGTATTAGCATTTCTACACCCCGCCATTATGTCCGTCAGCTTTGGCGTTTGGCACTCTGGACGTGCGGCAGGAAGAGGGCCGCTGCTCTGGCTGCAGGACGAGAAGTAAACTAGCAACCTGCCTGGACGGGGTGCCCAGACCGAACAGCCCACGTTCAACAGATGGCGCAGAAGGCGGGAGTATCCAAGTGTTCATTTAGTTTAGGCATTTCCGTGTTTGTTTATCATGGCACGTCGATGTTGCGCGTTTCGGAACATGCTAAAACGGCCCTGCGGTCGCTAAATTAAACCGCCACTGCACAGTTTATTCATTTTAATGCCCGCGGGGAAGTCATTTTACTGTTCCAGCTGTCAGCGCTCGTTTAACTTGTGTGATAATTACTGCTTTGCAAGTGTTTCATAACATAGTGTGCTTTTCGCACAGAAACCTTGATATTGGACTCTCTTTTCTCACACGTTTGGATATTAATGCTGCCACAGACATCTGGGACGACCGAACGGGCCAGCATATGTTACTCTGGGTCAAGAAAACACGATCTGTGGCGGCAGGCCATTGGTGACGCGTGTGTGCTGAACCTCATGGGTACATCGACATGCAGTGTAATAAAACAGCTGTCACATAGGTGAACCCATGAGGAGAATCCACACTCTGCGAGTGTAATGTTATATGAATCTGAGCGGTAAGGAAGTCTTGATTCAGGCCCCTGATGGCCTGTTTACAAAGTCATCACACAAGAGAGGGTTTGGCAATACCCCTTTATCCATTTAAGGTCACAGTCATCCAGACCTTGTTCCAAGAAGCATACCAGCACAGACACCACCAGGCCCGGAACAAAGACTGTCACCACGTTTAAAGTTCACCCACAGCAAACAGGGAGATGACCACGGAAACACACATGCACAACACGTCTGTGGACCGTCTGGCCGATTAGAACCTACACCCCCGCCGGTATGAGGTAACAGCTCAGCTGATTGGCACTCTTTGTCACACGGCTGCTATCTGCATGCAGGAAAAAGAAAACAGCCGCATCTCCTGCTAAAGTGAAGCTCCCCAGACTCCCAGGCACAAGCATGCACCTGCTTGGCTCGTCTGCTAAGCTTCCAGCCATTCATTCACTGTCCGAACAAGGAGAGCAGAGTCATGCTCCGTTTGCGTCATGGAGCCCTGATCCTGATCCAGCGCTCATCCCCTGCAAATCTCTCACATATTCCAGCTCATTACATCGTTTATTAGCTCTGTTAAAGGTTTGAACGCTATACAGTTGCATACTGCAGTTTACGGGTCATTGTAGTTTGCAATTACTTGTTTGTGCCACATTCAGTTATATGTAAGCACACGTGCAGACAGGCATATATTTACAAACATGCGTGTGCGAGTGTTTTGTGCGCATTCAGTGGTATCAGTATGAGGTTTAACAAGATTTATGCCATAACAAATTGATCCACGTGTTGCTGGTGCTGGGTGGGGGCTGAGAGAGTGGGGGACAGCGTAATATGTTATTGTTGTGTTATTATTATTTTTATGATTTATTGTCCCTCACCGCTGTTGTCCTCAGAAGTGCTCACAGAGAACCTATGCAACCACACCCATTAATATTGCACTGAATACACCCAGCTAAGCTGTAGTGCGACTGGGGCTGTGTTACAATTAATAGCGCAATAATGTGTGATGTTCCCATTCATCTTCTGCACGTCTGCGTTCCATCTCATTTCCCAGCGCCGTGTCTTGTAAGGCAGCCAGCTGTGGCCTGAGAAATCCAGATGTGGCTGTTTGCTGTCACCCCTAGCTATCTGGAACCTACTAATTTACACATGGCGCACCTTTGCAGCTGCAAGATCACGTTCGTTCCCATCTTCGGGCCCACGCCAGCCAGCTCTCCCGTCGAGCAATTACAGCAGGTCGCACTTAAAACCAAGGCCGCCTGGACGTTAGCCTCCATTATTCTGGTCGTTTAAACTTGTTTTCTGTTTTTTGTAATCCTCTTGCAAAAAGAAAAAAAAAGCTACAAACATATTCCTGATAAAACTGGAGCATTAGCGAAATCACTCTGGATAACATTCGCAGAAACCCTGTAACTCCATTGAAGCATGGAGAAGGCCACAAAGGTGGTATTGGGGTGCAAACCGACAAGAGTTTAAAAAAAATAAATAAATGGCGAAGGGTAAAAAAGGCATTGAAATAGGTCACCAGCATCAAATTTTCTTTAATTTGTGGGGGGTGCTTCAGGTTAACCTGGCACCCCCCGTAGTTCCTCCACCTATCTTTATTTACAGAACCCCCCCCCATCTTACCCACAACATGCACACAAATAAAAGTGAGAAATCAATGTAACCTGCAATTTTTACAGCACAAATTTAAGTGCCTGTGACAGCCGAAATCCAATAGCGCCACCGGAGGTGACAGGCTTGACATGTGTCTTACCATGCCGGCCCTCAATTATGCATCCTCCAACGTTTCCCCGGCTTTTAATTGAATCACACTGTCTCACACTTGTTATTTTTAATTTGTTGCATTTGATTTTTGACATCAGCACCAGGGTGTCATGAATTATGCAGACGGGGACCTTAATTGTGGATGTTATTAAAACAAAACTAATTGCCAATGATTAAAAAATGAATCTGAGGATATCTCACCCTGACAAAAGTTCCTGCAACTGCCAAATAATTATTCGGCTAGCTTGTTGTTGTCGTCGCTGTTGTTGTTGTTGTTGCCTGGTTCTGGGGTGGAAGGAATCCGTGACCGAGTTTAACGGAAATGTAGGAAAAG
Source organism: Mormyrops attenuatus (assembly GCA_026777985.1). Lineage (NCBI taxonomy): Eukaryota > Metazoa > Chordata > Actinopteri > Osteoglossiformes > Mormyridae > Mormyrops > Mormyrops attenuatus. The sequence goes on from JAODKC010000001.1 coordinate 40,350,026, forward strand.
CTGGCCTTAAGTGCCTTTGGATACCACGTTATAGGGGCGGCTGGCGGGAAACTCTGCCATATCACACAGATCTTGCTGCCTCTAAGCAAGAAAAAAACCTCATATGAAGAGAATTGAGCATAATTCCATTCTCTTGGCCGGTGCACAGTAATACTTCAGCTTTTATTGATCTTTTTTTTTCTTCAGGGACTTATATCATAACAGCTTTTGTGATACTGTCCGAGTCCTCTGTTGTCTGGAAAATGACTTTCAGTGTTGCCCTTTGATTGACAACAGAGAGCGCTGTGACTTCCCTGCAACATATTTTTGAAATTCTCCTCCATTTAATATACTGAGAGGATAGAAGAAACAGGCCTGTTTTGTTCAATATGTAAAAATGTATTTAGCAGCTCAGGACAAGAGTTCAAAGTCAACAGGGGAAGACTAAACTGTATCACAGCACATAATTCAGCACATGTGACTCTCTGCTAAACATAAGGACACATTTAAATATTTATAATAACATCTGCAGACATCATATAGGACATATAGTGATTTAGTGCCATGAATGACAGACTGCTCAGGTGGAACACCGAATTTGCGCAAATCCTAACATTCAATTACTTATTTATAATGCGTGACAATGAATTTACAAGTGAATGGGAAAAAAAAATTACAAATCAAAAGCCCTCCATCGACAGAGTAATTAGTTTAGGGAGAAAACAAGCTTATTCTATAGGAGATGTCGGCTGTAAGTCAAATATTCCCTCACTATTCATCGGAGACCAAACAGTTCAATTTAGCCTGTAGGCAAAGTTGAAACACCTGACTCAAAGGTAAAAAATCCCTATGTCTTTTAAACTTGCATCGCTTTGGAGATGTCTGGAAGTCATTTCCAGCCTTGCGAGGGAAGGAACGCTTGCTTTAGTTCCATGAATGTTCAATCAATTCAATAGGACAGCTTAACTTTTTTTTTCAGCAGAAAGCGTTTAAGGCCCCACGGCGCTTACAGTCTGGATTCAAAGCCTACGCTTAAAAAGAGCAGAAATTTCACCTTTGGGGCCGACTGAAAGCCCCGAAAAGCCCCCTCCTCCCTTTTTTAAGATATGCTTAATGGACCACAAAAACAGCAGTTCAGCCTCGGCCCAACAGAACCAGTACATTCGCTTGTATTCCTGCCCCCCTGTGAAGGTCTTTATCCACTTACACGCTGACCTGTTCATGCAGCTGTATATTCTAATGGATTGTTTCAGGTTCTGCACGTAGGGGGCAGCGACCACAGTGCTCAGGCTGCGACCTGAACCCGGAGCCCCCCCCCATCACATGATTAGAGCACAGACGGCGGCATTCTGAACGTGCATGCTTTCTTGGAATGAGGACCAAGAATTTTTCTTTGGCTTATTTCGGAATTCTTAGTTAATGGTTATGATCTGATTCACTAAAGCTACGGTGAGGAATTGCAACATGAGGCTGTAGCTCGGAGGTCTTCCACTGAGAGCCTCAGTTCCCTGCTGTAATGGCAAATGTTTCCCGAGCAGGATCCATTTCAGGATGAGGCTTAAATGTACAAATCCAGACATTTTTTCCCCATTCAGTCAAGGTCTCACAAGACTTTTGGTTTGACATGAACGGCAGAGTATTTACAGAGCTGCTAAGACCTGCTCCTTAGCATTCCCTCTATTTAAAGATGTATGAATGACCTCTGACTTTGACTATGGGTTAAAAAAAGGAGAAAAAAAAAGAAAAACAGTAACTGAGAGGTATCAACCTGACACTGACAGAAATTTGTTCGTACCTCAAACAACTGGGGATGATAACCTCAGTGATGGACGTGACATTGACTGACATATCTCGTACTGAATCGTAATGTATATGTGCTCATGTCTTGGGTGAACATAACTTTTGCAATTACAATTGCTTCCGAAAGCTTGCTAAAGCTATATTTGTGGACAGTGTTTTTAAACCTATCCTCCTAAAATGAGATCACTGGAAGCTCAGCACTGTCTCACTGGCTATATCCATCACCACGGCAACCCATCCAAAGGTTCACTGTCTTGCGATGAAAACAAAACACGGAAGACTGCAATAGAAGGAACTGTTTCGGAAGCATCCATTATCCTGCAACTGATATGACACTGCTAGAATTGTCGGCAATGTAATCGTCGAAAATCCCAGTGCCGTTCTTAAAAGGACGCTTCGTAATAACCTGGAAGTTCTGATGCCTGCCGCAGTTGTTTGTCACTTAGCTTAAAAAGTTGTTTTGCTGCCCATTAAAGCTAAATACTCTGTGACGTGTCCTGCCAATTTAAAAAATCCTTTTTTGCTCAAAAGTCTATTTCAATAAGGCCGGCCCATGTGGCTCGCTCGATATGATAACGTGCCGTACTGAATTTCAAGAGCATCCCCAGAACGGATGCGGCCTCTTGTCCTCTGAAATGACAATTAGAGTCACTTTTGGCACAAGTTACGTTAAATCTCCCCTGTCAGCCACCCAGAGAGGAGGGCGGCACCCACAGAGGAGACAGAGACTAATCTGTGTCCAGCGGTGATTGCGTTCCCCTCGTGCCGATCCCCACACCGGCCGCTGCTGTGTCAGGAGAGGAGGCGAGGTGTCTCACTGGAACAGAATTCCACGCCGAGGTTATCAAGAAGCAGCCTAACATTTTTCACTTGTCACAAACATGACTTGTGAACAGTCAGATATTTTATGTGTTTTTGCGCATATATTGGATCTGTTTAATTGGATTATTAGTTGTTAGTTACTTATTATGCAACAATACATACAGAAACAGGAATAAAACAAAAGCCAATCCCATGTCACACCCCCAAATCAAACAAATAAAAATGTCAATTTTTTTATTTTTATTTTTAAAAAAAAAAAGACTATTATTTTTAATGTCCACTCAACAAAAAAGTGACAGCAGGACATGCATATAGTACGCAAGGAGACGAGTAGAGGACATATTTCAGGCTCACTCAGAGCGCTGTATAGTTCACTGAAAATGTACATACCATATATGCTAGAATCAGTGCTTATCGTTACGGGTGACAGGCATGGACTTGCGTCTCCAGTTCACCACCAAACAAAAATACACTGCAAGAGGGGTGATTGCGTAACGCTGGGGCACTCAGGGTATCTGGCTCCACATTAATTAACATTAATAATCCGCATGAAATACGACTTGCCTGCATTTCGAATAAAATTCTGGGCTTGGCGTTACACATTTAAAATACGCTGCATAAATTTCTGTTTTGCGATAGAATCCTAAGGAAAAAAAGAACTTTCCACAAACTGTACGCGTTTTCATTAGGCCACAAGCTAACAACCAAATGAAGAGTGTTAAGAAAAACTGCTGGTACAAAATCTGCATGAATCATTTGGGGGTTTTTTTTAAGATTGAAAAGGTAAATGTTGTTTTTACAATTTTTTAATGGTTTTCACCTTGAGTCAGGCGCCCCTGCTCCTCCAGCACTGTTGACGGCTGAGAATGCTGTAATTGCTGTCAGTCACATTTCACCCGAATCATAAAGGCACTCGAGGAGGAAGTGAAAGAATTTAGGGCTTCAGCAGTGGCTCGGTCGAAGGTTCCTGCAGCCTCCTGAGGATTACTTTATTCTAGCTCCCCTTCACACTGTCAACGGCAAACGCGCTCCCAGATGGATTAAAACTGCAAAGAGCCCCACAGACGCACTAACACAGGCGCAGTAATTGAGAAGATTACCCTCTAAACGCCAGCAGTGATTTGGCTTCCAGAAGGTTGGCAGTGGGTAGGGATGCTAGCTTAGTGGGTTAAAATGGGAATAGGAATTTCCATCGTTCCCATTTGATTCTCTTACCCCTCGGTGATGCTGCTTGTTAGATACTCATGGCTCTTCTACCAAAAGAAGTTCCTCTCTTTTTTGCATAGTAATTGCCACCCTAATTACCAATTCCCATTTCCCGTAGAGTGTATTTTTTTAAGACGCCAGTAAGTTTTTTGCATCTGGGTGGATAGCAAGTCACTGGTGAAGGGCTAGAGGTTAGCGGTTAATGACAGAGCAGGTAGCGTTCGAGCATACACGTCCCGCCAACCGGACACCCGCTTAATCAGGCCCTCATTGGGAAACAGGATCCATTCAAAAATGTCGCCCATTGAGACCAAATCCCTTCCATTGGCCTAAAATCTTCAGGAAATTGCCCGCATTAGGGAGATATATTGGTGTGAAAAGCACCCCTGACACTCCATTGAACTGCTTAATTTCTGCCCAGGTTTGGTCACACGGGCTCCTTCCTGTTACTCGTCCGTGCCGCCCAATCACATCGCAGCGGCGCCTCTTAATATGAGCTTCCGGCGCTAAGCCTTGCTGAAGCAGCCTGAAGTTGATCAATGAGCGCACCGAAGCCGGAGAATCAAAAACACAACGAGATGCAGACACGCTTTTTTAAAAAACGAATCTCTCTATTATGGACAATGTGGCCATAATAATGTTTGACATGGTGATGTAATTCCGTGTCAGGTCCAGATGGAAAAAGCAGAGAATATTGCGTTTGTGAGAGCTGGAAGTTATATTCATGCTTTTCTCTCTCTCTATTTTCTCAAAACTTGAGCCCAGTTCGTGTAGTATAGTCATTAAACACATTCTCATTATCAATCAATACGTTTGTGGTTGTAAATGTGCATACTCCTCAGAAAAATAAGACTTACAAATAAACTCCAGTGCTAAAAAATAACATTTGTCTGTTACAATTTAAGCGGGCCTTTTGTTACTTGTCCTTGGCTATTAACCGACATATGGATAACATCTGGTTGTAGATCACAGCGAATGTGTTTTGTTCGGGTGCGTAAATAATTTTGCTTCAAGTTGAAATGCACTTTAAATGAAAATTAAAAATTAAAACGTGTCTTGCACAATCAAGACAGCCTCTGGCAAGTCAAACATTTCATTGTTAAAAATAGCAATCGTACAGTGGAATACTTTGATTAATGCTTCTTTGATTAATTAATGTACCTTTGTGTCTGTCATTGCAAATAATGGCCTGAGTTAAAGAGAATAACTGTATTGCGAGAAAAAAAACAATGTAACTTGAAACAGGAGCATGTAATAAATAAAATGTACACCAAAAAAGCCCAACAGACACTTTTTTGTGACGTTTTATAACACAGATACCAGTTCATGACGATTCTGTAAAATAATTGCTTTGTGGCGACCTGTACTTACATTAATGAGGAACTTATCCTGGAGGAATTTTGCCCTTGTGGTGTGCAGGAATCAATAGGAAGTTGATAAAGCCAAGTTCATTGCTGCCTAACATAAAACAGACCTGATTTGTTTACTTACCTAAGCCAGCATGTGCCAGGCCCATTATGAAATGATTTATAGGCCACTACCCAATGAAATTGTTTAAAGTAGATTAGGTTCAGGGAACGATCACCACTAATATGACAAGCTGATGTCACATGACAGGTAACCGAGCAAACAAGTTCCTGAAATTCAGATTGAATTAGAGCCGTAATGATCCAACTGGAAGAGGGATATTTAATCAGATGTGGGGGGGGGGCAGGTGGGTGGCGTGGGGGTGGGTGGGGGTTCTGTGCTGCCCCGCTGTGAAGTAGGTGACAGGCGCTGTGCCGTAGCAGGCGCTTGTGAGCGTGTTTGTGCCGAAGCTTTGCTGCATCTCTACGGCTTCATTACCCGTTAGACACCGTGATCTCAGGGGCTCTTTGCCTAGCAGAAGCAGCTGCTTCTTTATGGTCTCTGCTATTAACATTTTATGCTAATCTAATTCGCTTCAGAGTTTATGTTTAAGCAAATACAATACATTTAAAAATGTGTTATAAATAAATTTGTGCAGAAGCGTGCATCTCCCTTTCACTGCCATTTTTAAGTGTGTTTCATAATGCAAACGAGCTATTTGTAGCTATGCTGTTATTTGGAAATGAGATGATTGTTTAAAAGTCTCTTGTAATGGTTTAAAAACTGCACATGAAAAAAATGACATACCTTTGCAATTTGAAAAAGTTTAACATAATAAAAACAATAGAAAATCTATTTTAAGTGCAGTCATATTTCATAGCATACTTTTGTTGTTCCCTCATTAATATCTGTTTTTAGAAACATAGTTCTTTTTATTGGGAAATGATGAATTCTAATGAGTAATGTGTCCCTTTTCCTTGCACGCATTAAACAAATTTTATACAAATTACAGCATTAATGTGTAGGTTAGGTGCATTGTTTGGTCACTGAAATATGCATAATAAATATTATATTATAGGAGCTAAGAATGGAGAGGGCAAGACAAATATATTATGCATTTTTAATATATTTGTTCTTCAAGCAACACAATTAAAAACTTTTTCCCACATTATTTTTATGAAAGTTTGAATATTATGAACTGGAGAATTATTATTTTGATTCGCTGGAAATATGTGTGTTTAGGTGATCAAATAATCATGCTTAATGTGACTGTTTAATGTTTAGAATCTGAATAATACAATGTACGTTAAAAAGAGAAACAACTGGCAAAATATCAGAACTGCATGAAATATTTATGTAAATTTTACATTAGATAAAATTATATATACATGAGATACATTCAGGTTCTTTAAGATAAAATATACGTGAGATACATCCAGGTTCTTTAAGATAAAATATCCATGAGATATATCCAGGTTCTTTAAAATATATGTGAGATACATTCGGGTTCTTTAAAATAAAATATATGTGAGATACATTCGGGTTCTTTAAGATAAAATATATGTCAGATACATTCAGGTTCTTAAAGATAAAATATACATGGGAAACATTCATGTTCTTGAAGATAAGATATACGAGACACATTCAGGTTCTTTAAGATAAAATATACTTGGGAAACATTCATGTTCTTTAAAATAAGATATACGAGACACATTCAGGTTCTTTAAGATAAAATATACATGGGAAACATTCATGTTCTTTAAAATAAGATATACGAGACACATTCAGGTTCTTTAAGATTATATATACATGAGATACATTCTATTCCCCCCCCATGCACCATTAATGACGACCGTTACTGTGTGACAGTGACTCTCAGAGTAGACGAAGCATATTTTCTTGTAGGTCTGCATTAAAAATCGCAATGCTTTGCTGGTACTTTTCCTGCATCCTGCATTCCCAAGATACGCTGCATTGGCCGGACCGCTGGTTAATCTCTGGTGTGGATTTATGTTGTGGAGGGGTGGGGGGGGG
>JAODKC010000001.1:40376112-40426267 GCA_026777985.1 Mormyrops attenuatus
CCTATCAGACACCCAGGGAAGCACCCCGGCCCCCGGACCGCTGGGGGGCCCGGGGGCCCATCCGCCAGCCATTAACCCCCCCCGCCCCCCCCCCCCCCCACCTGACATGACGCTAACAGGGAGGGTGCAGGAAGGCCCAGGGTCACTTTCAGCTGGCACGAGGAAACTCATTTTAGTTTCGTGTTTCAGGACAAATCATCTAAATTGGTACCACACATTTTAATCCAGCCCCTCCTCCCCACAGTGGAGAATGGCCAGGGGAAAATAACAGTCAGATCTGCGCATCAGCTCTCGATTAGTCTGAGATCAGAGGGCCAAATGATACACAGGTGTGAGGGCCAGGATTGTGGATGCAACCCTCCATTCTGTAAGCATTTGGAGCTTGAAAGGGACAAGGCTGATCTGGGTTCAGTTGAGGTCGGCCCTCTGTTGCCATAAATCCTCCCACAGTGAGACCTGTAGTGGTTGTCCATGGTGTCTTATTTATGTCAAAGGCATGTTTCTTTGGCCTGTCATGAATGACCAGGTGTGGCATGTGTCTTGGAACGCAGCCACTGCAACACCTTACAAAAAACATGTCTTTTTTTAATTCACATCATTTCTGCTGCACGGTTCCGGTCCAAAGTGCCAAGCATGTAGAAAAAGAGACGCGTTTATTGGATATTTTATGAACAAGAAGAACGCAAGCCTAAGGAGAGTGGAGCAACACGGCTGCTTGGCCAGCAGGGTCAGTGCCATATGGATGGTGCCTGGTCTGTGTTTGCACAGTGTGAATGCTCTTCCTTCTCAGTGGGTTCTCACCCACAATCCAAAGGCATGCTGCTCAAGTTAATAATTCTGTAGTGGTCTGGCCACACAATTTGGGTGAACCCTAATTAATGCCCCCTCAAGAGGCAGGCTTTGGATAACCCTGATTGCATGTGATTATAAAAACAGACACTCAAGGAAAGGAAAATTAGGCCTTTCCATAATTGTCTCACTGTGGCATATAAAGAATATTGCAAAAAAAAAAACGGTATGTTCAACTAGTTGGGCCAATTAAAGCATGCAAAATCCCCACAGAAGGCAACCACCAGCACTGCACCGCCATGCATGGCGGTAATCGCTCTCTAAACGGCCAATTATATTTCAGACAAGATCCAAAAATCATTTGGCTGTATAGGTTAATCTGAAGTGAATCTGGTTTTCACAAAGAATCAAAACATCCTGCAATCCTGACAACTCAGGCTTGGTTTACGAGTTCCTTATGTCCCTCATCTGTATTCTGAACGGGCTACCAGTGATTTTGGCGGAGTGCGCACAGATCCTCCTCAAGGCAAGTTCTGATTTCGCAGGAATTCACACGCCCACAAAAGGCGAATCAGAGGGAGGGTCGGAAAGGACACCATCCCCAGCTCCTGGCAAAATGAGCGCTGCTCATGTTTTGTGTCATTTACATAATATTTTCTTCCCATAGCAGTATTTTACAGATGATTTTCTAGCATGATTGTCTCATGACCACAATATGAAACCCTCAACATTAAAGTACTTTGTCAACATATTTCATACATGTCTTTGTTTGCTAACTTAATTGTGTTAATCTGAATATCAGTGGTCCGTTGTGCAGTTTCGCTCAGTATGAAAACGTATTTTATCCATGAATGACTAATTCAGATCCACCTGACCATAACAAGGAAAAGCCTGGAACAATTAGTGAAAGAGAGCTTCTGCTTCCCAGCTGCTCACCAAAGTATGACTCTTTCTCAGAACATGCTAGAACACATGAAAGTAATTTTGAGGCACTTAACTGTCTATATGCAATTAGACCAGAACGTAAAGACGTCTTTATGTACAACTTCAGTTGAATCGGTACTCGTTTCATGCCTGTGTGCCCGTGGAACAATTATTAACAATCTTTGTCTGCTAGGTACACTTCATGCATTTTACATGAGGCTTCATTATTACCATAACTAGGCTATCAAAGATATTACAGGCCTTCAACATTCTTTTCTCTGGGATTTCACTTAGATCTGTTGTCAAGAATTTGAATATGCACCCCAGTTTATAATGCACATGTGCGCGTATACATGAGTGCCGTTGTGTGCATGTGTTAATGTCGAGGGGGCTGTGTGCCAGTCTATGACTGGGTTTCCTTCCTACATCAAATCTGTTTCTCTGAAATACTCTAGTCCTGATGTTCTGATTCTGTTCAGACTCTAGGGTGGTTTTGTTCCTCTCCAGAAAATGTCATAATATGTTACTCTTTCTAAGTGTTCTTTTTTAAATAAACATACGAAGACAAAATCGTATAGCATTGAGCTGCAGTAAATAAATTCCTTTAGCGAGCAACTTGCAGTCTTTTTATTCATTAGGCACAAGGGTTTGACGGACACCCAGGATGTGGCCGAGTAATTACCATTTTCCTTCTTGATCCCCCCCTTTCTGTTCCTCAGCACTGTGACATCCTGTGAAGCAGAGAACCAAGGCGAAGTCTCCTCTATCGTTTACAAGCCGCCAGCGAGTACTAACACACCATAATTACGTCCTTCCAGGGACGGGATCAGCAAGCAGAACAAAGTGCGTGAGTGTGTGTTTGCAAACTGTAGGGCTGTTTTGTATGACATGTTCATCACAAAGTGTACAGTTAACTTTTTTCCCCTCCCTTGGTGTCTTGTTATCTCCTTTTTACTTTTTAAGAAAAAGTGCCTGTTTATTAATGTTGGACATAATGTTCTATTACAAAAAAAAAACACCAGTCAAAGGAATTCTAAAGGCCATCCATGTGGCCTCGTTTTCATTATATTTGAGGGGCATATGTACCGGCAAGCGGGACACAGGTCACGGAGCCTACAAAACGTGCTCATTTTATATACCCAGGCAGGCTCACTGGTGTGAGGGCACTCACTACGTTTTAGTTAGTATGCTAACTTAAAAGCAATTATTGAGGGAATTTTTCTGCAACTATAACACACACTACAAGTCACAAGATAGCTTTAATGTGTTTGCATTAAATGCAAGAATACCACTATTATTATGCAGTCTTGTAGCTACTGAAATTAGGGATTTGGGGAGTTATAATGAATAAATCATTAACATATACACTGCATAAGCAACTGTCACATAACACTTTACAAAATCAAATTAAAAATTAAAATTGTAATAGCATTATTTTATTTAAATGTTTAAATAGTATTAGTTATTCGCAAAGTTAATACAAGTTAATATAATACGTTACTTAAGAAATGCAGTAACTGACTAAACACTCTCTTGGCTTTATTAATCTTTATCTGTTAAAAATGCATGAGGCAGACATTTGAGCTACAGCAGCGCACACTGATATAAAAAGTGATGTGAATAGATACATTCCCCACACTACAATGTGCACAACAATAGTAGCATGAGCCCAGCAAAATGCTTAATTCTGGATGAAACAATGTACTTCAGATGATTCAAATGGTCATTCATCTGCTTTGTCTCCACGTGGCTGTACTCACATGCAAATATGCTAATGTAGATATAAGATACCAGACGCCAGGCCAGGTAAATACCAGGCTTTCTGTCTCAAGGTCCCTGAGACCAGTGGAGAACATGCTTCAGAATATAGGTGGCCACTTGGGGCTCCAGAACGAGAGGTATGATTCAAGTCGATTCAAGTGCAGAACACTAAGACCATCAGGAACATGAACCAGGACATGGGACCCAGGAACTGGAGCTTAAATGTTTAAACATGCCAACCAGAAGGAACCCAATACATCCATGGCATACCAGGTTAGGAACTCCGACTGACCGAGACTGCGCACACAGGAACAAGATGTTGCCTAAAACCCAAGATAACCCTGACTAATACCGGGAAATAAAACATCATCGGATTAAACCAGTACCACAAAACCAGATGCTAGACTCAAACTGAGTCCTGAGTGTTGTCGATGCCGTGCTCTGAGCGATGCTCATTGCTCAGTCTAGGTAAGATTGCTAGCCAGCTACTTTGGGTTCATACCAAGGTTGCATGGACCTTGCTCAATTCCGCGACAGAAAGCAGTGCAGGTGTAACAGCATCTACCTGCCTGAAGGTGGCTCCTGATGCCCCATACAAAACCTCATCGGTTCTAGGTTTAAGACCAGGCAAAAATGATCAGAACAACAAATGGGATTACTCCAAAGTGAATGGACCCCCAGCCAAAAGAATGGACCAGTACCAAGTGACAATGCAAACCTCTCGGTTCAAAGTCTCCAATCTGGACTGAAAGTGATTAAATTGATGGGTGAGAGAATTACCTATGACACGAACATAACCAACCAGTACTCAAACTCTTACAGGCCAAGAGAGTTACCACCGTCAGAATGGACCTTTAAGACAACAAACTGCCTCAGAATCAACTGGAACCAGTTCCAGGACTCCAATGCTGGAAAAACACAACCAAGCAGCTACAACCAAGCACCCATGAATCAGCTATTACCATTATGGCTGTGGGACTCCAAAATGGACTGGAAAGGTTTTAAGTTTAAATACATTTCAAATCAGTTCAGACAGCAGTACCTAGCCATAACCTAAACCACACGTGCGGTATGTGAGTTTTAACCAATCAGACTAAAATGAAATAATGCCTTTGCGAAGCTTCCCACCGACGTCTCAGTGGTGTGCTGGTTGGTTGTAGATACCTTTATCCTTCCACAACTATCGTGGTGCAGTGCAGTCTGGCTGGTGGTTGTTTAATATTTTTGTCCCCCATTTCATTCCTGACTTTCACGTGGATTACCCAGAGTGGTTTCATCCCACCCAGGCAGTGTACAGAAGGGTCATGGTATCACGACAGACATCAACCAGTTGCTGAGATCTTTGCAAGTCTGCTCATGGTTCCTTCTCATTATTCATTGGATATCAGCAGACATAGCAGCACCGAAACTATGCCCCAGAGAACAATGCCCATCAGAGGAAAATGGCCAATCATAGTTCTCCAGAAATGGTTAATTAACCAATCAGCTCCAAAACAGATGATTTGTGTGTGCATATTGCTATACGCATGTTAGTTTACTGGTTTTGTATTTAAGGAAATATTAAATGTTTGATACATTGCTCATGCCAAGGCATGGCACAGAGGCACACATTTTAGTCAAAATTTATATCTATTCATAAAATCATAAAATCAAAATTATGTATTCACATTTTTTTGTATTATGGCTCTAAAAGTGATTCCATATGTTAGTTCATCTCATATAACTTAAACTGGCCTGAATCATCACTGGTTTCTTTTGCTTTGAATTGTAGGACTTTCCGAGCAGGAGACCATGTTGAAAGGCATGCAAAGGGCAAAACAGGTCCCCAGATTCTTCACTGGACAGGAAAATGAACTGTGTACAACTCACTTTATTAGACTTGTCTATAAATACAAAGGCTTTTTATGCCTGCAAACATCTAATGCCAATTTAATTATTAGGAAAGTTGCCTACAAGAGAAAAACAAGCCCTTGGGCTGTTTAACTTTAAAAGCTTATGCTTCAGAAAGTATATAAAACAAATAATCTGACTAGACCCATAACCCAGAGAGACCTTGCTGACTGCCTGATAATTGTCTGCTTTCATGGTGCCATACAACCAGAAAATTACACTTCTGTTCTCACGCCTGTCGGGCACTATCGCTGGGGCTATTGCAAACAAGGGATTCTTCACACGGAAAGCCCTCCATTGGGATCTGCAAAAACTTTGCGATTATCTGGCCATAGGGATCTCTTCCCACACAAACAATTTCAGAATGACTGGACCATGTAACAAACAATGGTTGTTTCTCCTATTTCTTATCCTCGCAATATTTTTCTCCCAAAAAGACTTTCTTGAAGGCAATAGCTCACCCTCAAACATGATCTATAAAAGATGAAGCAGCCTTTACACAGTGAATCTTTTGAAACATTGTTCATCCCTCACCTGCAGAAAATGTGCCCGTATTTTGATAAGCATTTAATCTCTGTCAAACACTGCATTTATATGTACTTCTTAAATCCACTATACTTTGAAACATAAAACTATACAGTATAAACAAGTATTTTGGCATTGTGTTTTGCCGTACATTCACAATGCATTTCCATGTAGTGTTGTGAAAAGATGCATCGTTCATTGTGTAAGATGAAAGGAGGAGCAGTAGAGGACAGGCTGCTGATGCCTCACTGTGCTAGCATATCGCAGCAGTCCTCACTGTGCTAGCATATCGCACCAGTCCTCACTGTGCTAGTATATCGCAACAGTCCTCACTGTGCACTGCAACAAGATACAGCCAGCATGTTGGCACATTAATGTATTTCATATAATTTTTTTCTTTAATTTTTTAATTTCTATATAATAAGCAAGTCACCTGGCAAGACCAGCCCCACAGGCACCTTCAGACAGATGGCAAGACCACTGCCGTCCACCATCTGAAACATCGTCGCCTGGGTCAGTGATGTCGTCCATCCGTCAAAATCGATCTCCTGCTGGGGGAAGGAACTCTGTGGAAAAGACAACTACATATTAAAAACCGTCAGACTCCATCAATCACTGCCCAGGCTACCCTGTTTCCCTCCAACACCAAGCAAGTCAACTTTCTGTTTGCACATGGCGGCCGTTTCCACTTCTGAACGAGTCGGTGGGACCGCCGCTCATTAGCATGTTGCATTAATGCTCACGTGCTGCGCATCAACTGTAATCATGGCATTCTTCTCCCGTTCCACATCTCTCATAAATCTATATGCTAGTAAAATTAAGCATTGCATTTAATGACATATCACCTAACTATATAGGCAATTCTTCTCATTATAGTGGTTAAATTAATAAAAGATGTTTTATGGACTTGTCAATAAAACATTTTTTTGTAGCATGAAATTGGTTCCCAGCTTCATTTATGTCCAACACATTTCCAAGCTGTCTTTGCACAATCCCCTTAAACAGAACCTACAAGTATATAACTATTATATTGCTTTTCTTTCACATAAAATAAATGTATACTTAAAATTACAATAAATAAGTAAATCCATAAGTGGGTAAGTCCATAATGTGATTTAAATAATTTTGAAGTGGTAGAAGAGCAAACAAAGCGGGGTTTTATAAAGAGCTTTATCAATGAGCCATTGTAGTAACACTGAGTATCATAGTAAATCCTATTATAAGTGATGAATATTCCACTTAACAAGTACAACCCAATTCCCAAACAGTATCTTGCCTGCCACCCATTCTGAGTTATTCAGTTCTGGCTGTGCTATTCACATCGCAATTGAATTCATCTTTCACAGCTTCATCTAATAAAGGCGTTTCTCTAGTCAAATCACCCCTTCTTAATGTGTTCATCAATATAAAATATCGGGCCCTGGGGGAGCATCTGTAAAATGACAAAACAGGGGCGACGTTTTTTCATAACCTTGTAGCAGATTATGTACTCATGACATTTATTAGCTTTGCATGAGATCTGTAAAACAGAGTCAGTTATCAAACACTGAAGCTCATTTTCAGTATCAACGCAGAGTTAAATTGAACAAACCGTGCTAAGAGGTGGTGCTTATTATGCACTGTTTTGGCTGTATGTGGTCCCTCTAGGTGTAAGACACATTGCTTTCCCCTGGATTCTCATTACACACACCAGCGCAACCTACAGCTCAGTGGCCTGACTTCAAAGCGCCAATTTCATTTCTTTGATTCACAGTAATTTTACATCAGCAAACCTGCATTTAGAATGAGCAGAGACAGTTTGCTATGTACACATATTATGACTTGTGTTTTGTGAGCCGTTTGGGGAGTCACAACAGTGATGAGAAACATTCCACAGATACTGTGGCCTGGTGTTCTGGAGGTCCATCTAAAGTGGAAAGTTTAAAGCAAACCAAACAGATCGCTCATTACTATCAACATTGCACATCAGTGAGAGATGAAAATAAAGAACAGCGCCTATGGTCATTTTCTGCACAAGCTTATCCGGCTGGGGTCTGGGGGCTGGGGGCTGGAAGCACAGTAACAAGTTAAATCATAATCAGAGACGAGGAGGGAGCCCTGTGAGGTATTGGGGGGTCCTAATTTAGATTATCAGGTATCATATGTAAACTACTGTATATGGACAAAATTATTGGGACACCTGGCCATTACACCTACAGGAATTTTTATGACGTCCCATTCTAAATCCATAGGCATCATCATGGAGTTGGTCCCCCCCTAAAACAGCTGCTGTTCTTCCGGGAAGGCTTTCCACAAGTTTATCGAGTTTATCTGTGGGAGCCAGTCAAGTTCCTCCACACCAAACTCACCCAACCATGTTTTTATGGACCTTGCTTTGTGCACTGGGGCACAGTCGTGCTGGGTCGGAAAAGGGCCTTCCCCAAACTGATCCCACAAAGTTGGAAGCATAGAATTATCAAAAATGTCTTGGTTTGCTGAAGCATTAAGTTTCCTTCACTGGAACTGAGGGGTCTAGCCCAAACCCTGAAAGACAACCCCATACCATTATCCCTCCTCCACTAAACTTTACAGTTGGCACAATGCAGTCAGGCAGGTAACGTTCTCCTGGCATCCGCCAAACCCAGACTCGTCCATCAGACTGCCAGACAGAGGAAGGTGATTCGTCACCCCACAGAACACATTTCCACCACTCCAGAGTCCAGTGCTGGCGTGTTTTACACCACTCCATCCTACGCTTGGTGATTTGAGGCTTGCATGCAGCTGCTCAGCTCAACCTGGGTGCTTTCTTTTATATATCTGTTGCAATGGGTCTGAATGAAACACCTGGATTCAATGATTAAGAGGTGTGTCCCAGTACTTTTGTACATATAGTGTATATGTACAAAATCACTATACTTAATTTTAATGAAATTAACTTTACAGGTTACCAGTGTGAGGTTTAACTTTCACCTGGCCAAAGTTACACGGCAGCTGCAGTTTTCCGCGTGCTACGTCTGGTGTTTGTATATATGAATTTACGCGCGGGAAATGCTGTAGGAACGGCTGCCGGTGTTCTGACGAGTTGAGCTACCTATCGAGACGTACTATCGAGCCTTTCTGCGCATGTGCAGTTCCACCGTTTTGGGATTAGGGTTGGGTTTTAGGGGTTAGGGTTAGGGTTTTAGGGTTTTTTTGGAGGTTAGATTTTTAGGGGTGTTTTGGGGGTTATGGTTAGGGCTATCGATTAGCACTACGGTAGTCTAACTCGACAGAACACCGGCACGGAATTCGGGTAAGACTTGGTGGCACCACAATATTCTGTCTCATAATGGGAACAAAACACTTAAAATCCTCTTAATGAAAATACTTAACAGCATTGACTACTTTGTGTGGTTTTCTCCAATGGTATTCTACATTTGTCAAGTTTAGCCGTAACTCACTAAGATCAGCTTCGCGTGACTGAGCCTCGGTAATTTCCCATAATTTCAGTTTTGTTGTTAAAGCGCACATTAAACAAATGTTTTGGTAATAATTTTCAAGTACGCGGGGTGTTAGCTCTAAAACATCGGAGCACTTTAACGTCGTAAAACACCGACAGTCCCTATCAAACTGTGACGATAAACGGCATATTGTAGGGGAGATTAGGGACGGTTGCAAAATGGCTTATTCCTCTGATCAGGAATGAGCTGCAGTGATATTCATGCTGCACATGCTTAATTGGCCCCTCTTCTTTCCGGAAAGTTTATGTCATACTATCTAAACTTTGCGTGAATCATTGTAAAGTCACATAATTTTAATCAGTGTTTTATAACAGGCATAGCTAGCATGTGTCAAGCAATACCAAGTTTCATCGTGGCTGTCAGTGTAAGGACAGTTGCAACATGCTGTTGCGCTGATGGAGGAGCCATTTATACTTGCCACAGCTGTGAGCCTGATGTGGACTAATTGCCCTCTCTTACCCTCTCTCTGTCACACACATAAGCTACGTCACATGCACATGCAGACGCACACAAATAATGACTTACCTGCATATCCAGAAGCACACTTAAAATACAACATTCACCTAAACACACACATAGTTCACTTCAGCAAACACTCTGTCGATTTCTTGTCTGTTACCCTCTTTCTGTCATACATACATACATCACATACAGACACACACACACACATACTTACCTATATATCCAGAGGCACACTTAAGAATATATTCCAACATTGACTTAAACACACACACACACACAGTTAAATTCAGTAAGCTCTCACCGAAGTATTAATACATCTCAGTATCTTGTTATTACTTTTTACTTATTATTTTTTTCCTTTTCCTAGTCCTTGTCTTTATACTGTCAATTTAACTTAGTGAAGACCCTGTCTGTGCATAAATAAATTAAAGAAATTGCAAAATGATGTTAAATGTTAGGGTTAATGTTAATTTATTACATTTTAATAAATGTTGCAATTGTCCCCTGTTATGGGGTCAATTGCAACATTTGACTTTGTCTATTTGGGTGTAAATTGTACATATATAATCATGTATTCACATGTTACAGCAGTTCGGTGGGTAGCTGACAGATGTGGGTTTAATGCATTCGAATTTTGTATTTCCAATACATACAGTCTCTGAGAAACTGAAGGAAATTTTAAAAGTGTTGCAACTGCCCCCACTTCCCCTATTCAGGGAATGTATAGCTTCTGAATTTAATGTATCTATTCATGTAAATTACTCTAGTTATATGTTTGCCAATGAAACCACATTATATTTTTAATTGTAAAGTCCATATATATATGGAAATCAAGTTTACCTGTCCTATATACCGTGACTTTATCAGTTACAATACAAACTTACTTTTTCTTATTTTGAATTTTAATTGGTTTTCACTCAGTGCTAAAATACTAAAATAATTTACTCATCTGCATATATTATGACTGTCTGTTGCGGTCTTTGAGTGTGCAAGTGTAGAAATTCTCCCAGCCTGCATCCTAATGAAAGGCAGAACACGCTGGGTGGAGGAGCACTTGCATATTGATCACCAGTCAGAAAACATAAAACAGCTCCAATCCAGAAGGTTTCAGAACAGCACAGGCTCGCTTTCCCCAGGCAGATTATAGACCTGATAGCTGTCTTCCAAAGAAAAAAGGGAAAATCTCTAAAATCTGTCAGTTTGATCTAATATCTTGATGGGAAGCACTGTGGTCATTTCTCAGTTGTGGGTCAGGAGGTTCTTCTCCTGTGTGAAACAACTTCTCAGAAAACACGGTGTCACCGTGATCATAGTTTGCTGCTGTTTGCTTACTTTCCATGGAAAGCCATTTACCCCATAGTCTGTAGTTCCATACAAGCTCTTCACCAGCAGGAGAATGAAGCTGAAGCCACGTTTTGGCTTGATTGTCTCATTTGTATTTAGTATGCCCACGTATTTTCCTTCAGATGAAAACAAAACAGGGTTTATTTAGGTTGACATGGAATACTGTAATAGGAGCACAGGAAGTAGCCTCATCTCTAAGTGATTTAGCAGTGCTCACAAAAACCTTGTGCTGGCCTGTTGTTGGTGACCTGACACAAAATAAACTAGAACACATTTTATACGTTCCACTGCAGGATCATTAGACAATGCCAGGTCAGCCTCTTAAATGAGATAATTTTTCCTCAAACTGCCCCAGGCTAGCTGTGATTAATTAGGGTGCACATCACACTGGCTCATTCCATGTGTTGCATTTGTGCCTTTTATTACACTTTGTGTATTTTTCTGTATAGGGAGCAATTAAGACTGCTAAAAAGGTTTCCTAAGGATTTACCTTTGCTTGATAAATTACTCTCTGTTTAATTCAATCTTGACCCCTCAGTGATTTTTAAGCCTGTGGTGAGGTAGTTTTATATATTTTAAAATTTAGCAGAGTACTGACTTTATTAGCGCTACACCAAGTATGTAAACCAATCCATTTTTTCCACACATTATTTCTTAGAAATTATTAGTCTATGAAAATATGGATATTTATATTGAATTTTTTGTAAATGGGTTTTGAATCAAAATTGTTTTTTAAATAGCATAATCAGGAATGATGCAGAATGTTATTTAAACAACCATTTTTGAGAGAATACAATTTAATCTTAGCATACAGTTTAATCTTAAAAATAATGATTGATGAATAAAAAATATTCATTGCACCCAGCTCTGTAGTATTCTTTGACATTAGTTTCATATAAATATTAAAAAATCTTTTCATTACAAATGGCTGCAGCAGTCATATTCGTACTAGTAATTTATCAAAAACAATAATAATTCAAGACATAGTATGCTATTAAATAATCTCATGAATACCAGGGTGCTATGTCAAGTTATACATAATATGATAAATTATCAAGTATTCGATATATAATATTTGTATCAGGAAGATCTCATTTTTTAAGCATACCTAATGTCTTAATATCTAGTACACAAATCCCGCAGATCATTTTTATTACTGTGTTTTATGAGATTTATTAAACTCCTGTTTTTATGTTTTTGAGACGTAAAATACTCTTAATCATGAATTGTGAACGCAGTACCTTTTGCAATGATAGCTATCAATTTTTATTGTTCACAAGTTTTGCCGGTCAAAATATTTACTGCATTTTGATGTTAAAACTCTCAGGGGCTGTTTTGCATTCATACTTGAACATATATTGCTGTCATCTCACTGAAACCATTGAATGAAATGAAACCATTGTAATTTTTCCTCAAAGCTCCCTGTTTATGGGAGTAAACCATTTTCTTTAACACGGCTCACGGCAGCACTGTAGAGCATAAAATGCTGTGGTTGGCTGTTTGCTTTTTCATTAACATTCATCCTCCATTTGATTGCCCTGGATTTGCAAGCAGCCTTCTTCTGAAAACTGAGTAACCCTACTGAGGAGAAGAGGAAAGGGGAGTATTGCACACCCCCTGTGGTGCCTGTCTATAGAGACTAGAGACAAGGGGGAGATTTATTGTTTGATGTGCGCGCCTGCATTGTTTGAGTTTGATGTTATTATGTGTTCTCAAAGCAACAATAGGATATCACACAACGTGGGGCCATTAGAGGGGAGAGCTGGCCTTATGTTTTATTAACTGCTTATCGACCTGTGGATTTTGGCCATTTATGCACCATAATTGTTTGTAGCCCTATTACAGTATTTCCTGAGTAACCAGAATAAGGAGAACATGTAAAAAATCAACTTGCTATATGTGGGATAGGCCACTGTTATGGTTTCCCGGTTTAGTCTTTAGATGTAAGTTTAAACGTCTGAGTGGGAGATTCCTGTCACTATAAGCACATGCAATTTTGTTTCCTGAAAAGTCAGCATCATTTTTTTTTCTGCCAAATGGAAGTCACTCCTTGATATTATACAGTACTGTTTGCTTGTCACTTGGGAGGGAATTAAAACGAAAAGTAGGTGCAGGATGAAATCCTGACAGCAGACTGTACTTTCAGGAAAAGAGGGAAAAAGTTTATTCCACCTTTGCAGCAGTTTAAAGTAAACTGCTTTAACTGACAGAGCTTGCTGTGCATTAACCTAAATAGGTCCAAGCAATTCCAAAAATCAGCTTTCCGACAGATTTGTCAAGTTCATGTATTCAATTCAGATTTCTTTAATTTGTGAAAACAGTTGAACTCATTTTTCATGTACCCCACTCCACCCATAGAAAATCCTGCTATTGACATTTGCAGTAGGTTCAACCAATATTGTCAATTCACTTGTTCTATAAGGATCAATGCAACAATATACAGGAAGGTGCCTGAAGGGCTGAGAACAACTGTCCAGGTATGAAGACCTTGGTGTAAATCACCCAATTAGTCCATCAAAAAAATATATGCACCTCCTCTACTGTAGTTTTGGTATTCAAAAAATATTATGTTTTTTGAGATAATACATATCAATCCTTTGGGTTTATCCACATTTATACTAACAGATTTTCAGAGGTGGAAAGTTCAGGTCCAGAAAGTACAAATCCAGACCAAGGTTTTGTTTCAACCAGTCAATTGAGTGTAAAGAGCCACAGTCACAGGGTGCTCAGCTGATTGTCTTTGGATTCGTACCTTCTGGGCCTGAACTTTCCACCTCTGCAAATTAAAAAAAAAATTTGCACTGAGCACTATTTACCTCAAATAATTTTTTATTATTATTAGTGAATAATATTTCTTTTATTATTACCCACTTTGGAATCTATACATGCAGTTTGTTCTGTGGTGCAGACTTAATTTGCACTCTTAAAGTTTGCTTGTCAGCAAGAGGGAGCATTTAAAGGAGATGTTTTGTTGGTTATCGATTAAAGTATACTGTTTAATGACCTTCTCTCCCTGCTGAGACATTTAATAACCAAGCTAATTCTGTTGTATAGACTGCTGTTTTTTCACATGTTGAATGCCAGTTTGAAGTGTAATACGTTATGGTATGCTTGTAAGAGCATTTTCATTGGAAATCTTCCCTTTTTAAATACTGTACACGTATATGTTTTAGAAAAATTGGAACTTCATCATAGGCAATAATTTGATATTCTGCTTTTCTATAGTTCTGTAAGATTCAGTATCAATGCTTAGCATGCCAAAACCGTCAATTAACGTGTTGTATTCTACGCAATAATAGTGGGGAGCATTGCATATGGAAAATGGCTTTCTGGACATCATTAACAGGCTATGGGTATTTCATATATGCCATGTTAAAACTTTGATCTGTGCCTGAGACTTGATCTGTGACTTCCTCACTGTCACAGAAAAGCCATTACCAATGTGAAAATCAGTCTGTCTTCCTGCCACCGGGTTGCAAAGCGCTTGGTGTTTGTGAAAACCGTGTTAGTGCTGAAACTGGAGCGCCTTATCCTTCAACCTTGCGTTTCGGAACGAAACCAAGGTGAAGACGTTTGTTTATATGACAAAGAGGAGATGGTTTGTGGTTCTACTGAATGTGTCTGGAATACAGGCAGGGAAATCCACATCTTCAGGAGTATGTGGACAAGACTGGTGATGTATGTTGCTTATTTAGCATGGAGATAAATTTTTTTTACGAAATTAGATTTTGAAACAACTGACATAATCTAAACACATGTATGCCTTGAAATATTTGGTTTGTTATGCTAGACAATTTTTCCTCACTGTACTTAAAAGAAACCTCCTTGGCAAACTTGTGTAAACCTGAGATGAATTATACACTGTACATTATGATAAGATGTACAGTATTAACTAGCCAGGACGTACTGCCTTGCCTATGAGCATTAAGGTGGGCATATTAAGTTCTGAAATGTGTTTTGTTGTGATTTTCTTGAACAACATACTTAACCTGAATTCTTCCAGTAATATTCAGCTGTATATGGGCTTCTTTTGTAAAAGTGGCAATTAGATAAAAACATGTGTCTGAAAGTGAAAACCTTAGAACCCAGTACAACCAAACCAATATTCAGTGTGTGCCTGCTGCTTTTACATGCTATTACAGTCTTCTGGAGTCTCTAGCTTAAGGGGTCTGTGCATGCTTATATTTTTTGCAGGATTGCTGTACTCGTTTAGCTGTAGTTCGTTGAACCTCACAGATGACACCTTATGAACTGTTGTTTTTCTTGATTAGGCCTTAACCCATGGACGCGGTGTAATTGCAGGGCTGCGGCATAGAACATAACCCCATTATTAAACAATCAATCTCTCTAATTGACCTTGTGTTGGTATTCTGTTTTGGAAAAGGAAAGGACTGCGGCCGTCATGTGTCAGGGAAATGCAATAATATTCTTTGCTAAGCACATTTCTGTCGCTTTACACATTGTAGTTCCGCAGCATCTTACAAAATCAGCATGTGATCAAGCATTTCAGTAGAAATTGAGCAATTGTGCTTGTGCTGTATAAGTAATACTATTGTTAGGTTGCCCTATCCTTTGTAGACATATTCACTTAGCTATTTCTTAGCTATTATATGAGAAACGATAGCCTGTTCTGATTAATCTTCTCGTTAAGATAAAACCTACAGGATTGCATTCAAATAAAATGTTTGATTTTTAAAATCCTTTTCTCACTAAATAAATGTTTATTTTTATCTTCAAAGAAAAATATTAATGCTATTAATGCAAATAATGCCTTATTTGAAATGCCCTTGGCAGATAATTAATTCTATTTGGTTTTAATCATTGTATGATTAGCAGCACCCTTAAATGAATAGTGTAGACATGTTGGTTTCCTCACTGAAATTCCTCTCTAACTTCTGTTGAGCTGGCTTAAAAGCACGGCTATGTCTCTGTGGGTCACATAACCTCAACATATTAACATGTATGACCTCCGTGACACAAATGATTGACACTTTAAGGTGGCCAATTGTTACTCCCCAAATAAAGAATTTATTGGAACTGTTTTCTTTTGAAGTAACACTTGACAATACCGGGAAATTGTTGAATATTGTATTTTTTTTAAAGGTCAGCTGCACATATTTTTATTATTATTAGTTATTGATCTTTCATTCGATTTGACTATTTAAAATTTGTGTAATTTATCACAGCCTTATATAGGTGGATGCCTCCTGTTATGCATTAGTTATTTATGGATATTGGTATTTTCCAAGGATTATTCCTACTAATAGGATATGTTCTTCTTGTTACACTTAATTTGTGGTCATTGACTCGAATCACAATGTTTTCCAATAGGAGTAGATGGATATGGCAAACAGATTGCACAGTCTGTTCAGACTGAATAGAGGCAGGCTGAACCTACAAGCTCAGAGAGGGCTATCACTTCATGCAAAGCATTTTCTTTTTCTTTTTTTTTATTAGTATATTGATTAATGCTCAGTCTTAGGATATTTGACAGCCATGTCCATACAGTAATGAGAGTGGGATGCCTAACAGGGTTGTATAATTTTTTTTAAAAAAACATCCCTCTTCCTTTTAGTCTTATAGCTTCAGATTCATTCTTTACGTTGTCTTCATAAAAACTAATGAGAAAATGTGAAATAAGAAACATAATGCGGCTTTTTGTGGGTTTTTCAACCTGATGATTGTAAAGAACTATTTTAATGCATTTCTGCAGTATGAATGCATGACAATGCAGGAAACACATTTTCTAAAAGAGAACTATACTTTCATATAAATACATAATTCCATATGTTAACATTTCTGCTTCAAATGACGCCCAATGTTATTTTGACAATATTCCATTTTGAAAGGAGGTTTACGAAAATCATCAATCCATCCATTTTCTGTACCAGTTTGTCCTATGCAGGGTCTCGGGGGTCCAGATACTATCCTGGAAACTTTAGCCACAAGGCAGGGAACAATCCAGGATGAGGCACCAACCCATCACAAGGCAAACATGCTATTTATGTGCACATATGGGCAATTTTGATTCTCCAGTTAACTTTAGTATGTTTTGTGACTGTGGGGTGGGGGATTACTGGAGTAGCCAGATGAAAGCCCATAACAGCACGGGGAGAACATGCAAACTGCGCACACATCACATAGGCCTATAGCAGAGACTTCAACCCTGGTCCCCAACCCGAGGTGTGAGGCAACAGTGCTAAACACTGGCCCCACCATGCTACCCCTTTGACAAAAATTATTTAAATGTAATTTTTTTTTAAATGCAAAGTTTACAAGAAACAGTGTATTTCAGGGCCATCATGCACTGTGTTAAGATATTCTCTTACAGAACAGTCTTGTGTTTGTATTTGGACAGCATTTTTCAAACTTAAGGTAATAACGTTTTTATATAGTTAACATATTAGCTTTAATTTAATTTTGAAACGTTTTTCACTCCTGGTATATCTATAGGCATTAGCCCACAAAGTAGGCCTAAGCTGTTCTATGATAAACTCCAGTAAAGGATGCCCTTTGATCTCTGAATAGGCACGGTTACCTCAGCACCATGATTGTATTTTTTATGATGTTTCAGTGGGAGGCTGCTGTTTGAGCCAGCTTAACAGTGCTGAAATTGTTTTTTTGTAGAACTAGTAGTCACTGAGGCTATATTTTGTAAATCACAACCCAATAAAATTAAGTTAACATAAATGTGGTATCTCTTCACAAAATCTTAGTAGGTATTTGTCTCAATGCAGCTGTGAACACACATCTTTTAGGTGACGCATATAACACTGATAGAACATGTTTTGCTTGAGTTTTACATGCATTTCCTGATATTTGCGGGGCTGATAAAGTGGCTTTGTAAATGCATTTTGCCAAAAAAATGTGTTATTTTGAGATATCGAGTCTATGTATGTAATGAAAATCCATGAAGACCTACATCGTGCCACTTGACTCCCATGTTAAATTCAGTAACAGTGATTGCAAAATTTGATAACGCTTGCCGCCTTGTGGTTTGACAAAATTTGATAAAACATGAAACCTGACCTCTCTATGACAGCAAACTGCTGCCAGTTGACCTAGCATGTTGAGCATCACATATTGGTTTTCTGAGAGAGTTTAGTGTTCATTAAAAGAGAACATATGCTAGTATTTATATTGGCCTATATATGAATTGTGCATGTATTCCTTACAAAGATATCTTGTGCTTCTTTCGAGCAGTTGTTGCTTTTCGTTGCATTTGTGTTTACGTACGAATGTCTAGCTTCTAGGGTATGCATGTGTATGTGAACATGTGATTTGCTGAAGCAGCATTTTAGCAATTTGTTTCACCATACATCTCCATCTCCTACTGAACATCTGCTTAATTTTTGTTATTTTGTTCCACAGCAGATGGAACATACCCTTTGAATCTGGTCTCGTGAAGTAACGCTGATGACAAGATACAGTTGCACCTCATTTCTATTTTTAGGTATCTACCTGAAAAATTGCACACAGTGGTATTGTCTACTCTCAAAAGCCCTTCTGCATTCCTGTTATCCTTCATGAAAAAGAATATAATGTTTGCCATGGAGTGAATGCTAATTACACAAATGCTTTGTTTGATTTTTGTTTCTGTTAGCAGTTTGCTCACTTAGGAAGGTGTAGCATGTGGATGTACAGAAAGATACAACCTTCATTACAGCCCCTTTTGTCCTGGCAGTTTTGAGGTACTGTGTTCAGAGTGAACTGTAAACATGACTACTTCTCCATTTTTATTGCCATGGAAATATTGTATACAAAATGTCTGCTTACGTCAGTTATTCATTGATTATCAAGGTTCAGCTGCATAATGTTAAACCGGTTTCCAGATCAAAAATTAATATGCCTTTTAAAATCTAACTAAATCTAAGACTGACAGACACTGCGCCACATATACAACATAAAATATTTGTTTCTGAAACATCCGCATACCATTTTTCCCCCTGCGTTTATTAAAGGAATACATAACTGTTTATCATAACCTGCAGGTTATGAGCAGTATTCTAAGGAATATCTAAATTTAGCTTAACAGCTATTATATAATTGAGAATTATTTAGCATTTTTCATTTATCAGCTGAAATCCTCTTAAATTGTATTTGTTTGTTCCTCCTTTGAGCCAACTTAAATCATTTTATGTTGTGTTGTGTTCAAACATGTTGACAAAGCAGCCGTTGGTAATTTTTGGTTGATGGATGGCCCCCGTGTGTTGCTAATTATCAGTATACATAAAAGGATGCTGTTATTTTCTGTCCAGCCCAGCAGGCCTCGCTGTAAAGGTCACAGACTAAATGCTAAGCTATCAGCTCAAGCCCATATCACTCAATCTTGATGTATGAGTGCAGAGGTACAAATTAAACAAGGACCAAACTTTTTGGGGGGGACTGCCTGGACAGGATGCCGTTTGGGCTAATGCCTGCATAGCAGTCAGACAAAAACAGTACTATACTACATGTTGTAATTACTCTGTGTACACACATCTGGAGTTAAGTTCCCAAAGGAAACTAATATACATCAAACCACCCACCTTTCTAACATGCAAAATAACTTTAATATGTGCCAATTAAGAACGTAATTTTTTAAAATCACATGCAATATATGAAGGTTATATATGGTTTCATATTAAATCACGCCACAGCATGATAAAAAAGCCTTATTTAGAAAACTTCGGATCTGTGGATTAGTCATAAAACTGGTGATGTGTTTTTCAGACGTTTTTAAAACTTTTTTTTTTGTTTTCGTATTTGGAAACGGACTTGTTTTGAGTCGTGATCAGTTGTTTCGCATGTAAATGGAATAGAATTTCGCATGTATTTTTGAATGGGTGGATTTCCAGTTCTGCCTGAAGGGATAAAGGCATTCGTCTGGATCTTATACTGGCTCAGTTTTCTTGGCTGGTGTGAGATGAAATTGAACCTGGGGAATTGTGATGGTTGACATGGAAACTGTAGAAAATTTCAGCATAAGACTAATATTGCTATTGATCCACCAATATGTCGGCTGTGGACTGTTCATAATGACCATTCAATAAATGCATTTTAATGCTGTAATTCCTAGATGTTGAGATGTTTCTCTACTTATTAACCAAAAACAGCATTAATAATTAGCTTCTTAAAGTCCCATCTAAGGGGGGGATCTTAAAATAAATATAAGGTGTTAAAAACCGCATTACAAATATTTATAACTTTATTAATAGTTTACTTGTACAAGATGTACATTCATTGTGTGAATCAACAGGAAAAAAATCATTGTGTCAAAGCCGTGAGATGAATCATGTTTAAGCATGCTTGCATAATTCACAAAAATAAAGAAGTGAACATAATAAAATGAAGCCGGGGTACATTTACTTCCATGGTGCTTAACATAAAGTTGTTGGAAAAAGATCATCAGAAACTGACGATCCAAAATATTGTCATTACCGTCCCTGAAATGTCTGTAAATTCACACTTGTTATATGCAATGCGAGCAATGTACAACAGTCACTTTATGTTGAAACGGTCGCAAAGTAATTTTAAAACAATATATAAAAATAAACGCAAAGCCATATAAAAATGTACACTCATAATTAAACTTTTTCATTTATAAACTTTCAACATAAAAATAAATAAAAACACCCATGAGTTCAATTAAAAATTGAAACATTGTGTAAGAGCTGTAAAGATGAGTATTGAAAAGAAGTTAATGCTGCACATTTAATGTTTCGTTAGAGGTAGACAATACTGGGATCATTACTGAAGAGTTCAGAGGCAATACGTATTGACATCATAATCCATGTCACTTGCACATGCAAAAATAAATGATTCCCCAAACATAAGGTTAATATCCTAAATTTGCAATTTTCAAAATATTGTTTGACAAAATTAGGATTATTTCAAAATAATGCTGTATAACGAAGTTAATATTTGCAATGACTTCTTTGTGCCATTGTAACTGTTAGGAGTTTATAATAATAATTAGTTTAATATGCAAAGTTTTAGGTTTAGACTGAAATTGTGGCTTTCTATAGTCATATAAAAGGTTGAAATTTGAAATGGTTACACCCACGTCAATACTTTAGACCAGATGTCATTTAGGATCTGTTCCACTGACTAGTGCTTCCATCAGCGATCCCTGAAAGAAAAGTCTGCTTGTCTACCTCAACAAGGTATTGTTGTATTTGTATGTGCACAAAACTGTCAATATCATCCAAACTAAACAGAGTTATGGCACATGATTATGGATTATGTATATGGACTCATACAATTTAACATCTCTTAAAAAAAGGTTTGTTTGGCAAAGAAACTCAACACATTAATATCAGTGCCAAGAACTGATTTTTTTTTTCTTTAGCAATTAACTGCTATCTTGACCCTTTTTCCTATTTACAGTATTGCACTTGACTGCACATTTGCATTTCAGTTAAACTGATTCTTAATTGATACCCTAAATTACATAATTGCAGTTACCCTTTTGTCCCTTTAAATGTTTTTATCAAACCAAATTCATCTCTTTGTTTTCCCTTATTAAGAAGTAGTATCTGCTTATAACATGACTTGTAAACAATGTGATATTAGACCTGAAGTGCAATGGTTACCTTCATTCCATTCCTCGTAGCCTAACGGTTAAAAAAGAGGGGAAAGAGCGCAAAGTTGAGAGTAATACGCGAAATGATCCTGCTGACCCGGTGCCCAGCAGAAATACAGCAACACAATAATTTCCTTTGAGAGCAGCTGAGACAGATTAAATTTGCTGGAAATAAAGCTGTGCTATAACTCCTTTTCTATGTCTCCACAGCATAATTCTCAAAAGAAAGAAAAAATGAAACCGAATGGAAGATATTTGCAGAAGATGATAGATATAGTGGAAGGATCTCATGGCAGTGATTAACATAGTTGGACATATATCAGTTATAAAGGAGGCCCAGCCCCAAAGAGTCTCTCCTCTAGTCAGACACATGCACTAGGCGAGAGGCAGGAATACACAGTGGTTGGAGGCAAACATAGGCATATTTGCAAAGGTTGAGTATCCAAAGCCTCAGCATCTTTCCATCCACATGGGTTGTCAACAAATGTCAGGGACATTCTAGTTGAATCTTTTTTTTTTTCCTGCATGTTTTTTTGCCCATTTTTAAAAAGGCTTCTCATATTAAATGCAGATTTCAGATAGACATCCAGACACTTTTGTACGATCCTGGGGCTGAGATCTGTGGCCGGAAAGCACACAGCCACTGGCCTTGAAGAAGTCCTGCCTGTTGGGCGAAAAGTAAAAGGTGATTTTTTTTTTTTCCCGGTGTTTCATTACCTTTTCTACAAGTGGTTGTTTTGGCAGCTGGTTTTGTGACATTTTGTCTTTTTTTCTTTTGTTTTGTTTTAACTGTGAGTGTCATGGCCTTTTCACAGGTTGAGTCTTGTGTGAGAAGCAATTATTCAGAGTTCAGAGTGGCAGAGATGCCCGTGGGGGTCAGAGTCCCAGCGCCTCGGCGTGCTTTCTTGCCTTGAGTCGGAGGTCAGCGATGCTTGAATTCTTGCTGTTGCTCTTGGCAGCTGCCGCCACGGCCGCCGCGGCCGAGGCCGAGTCCGCCAGTGACGCAATTGGTAGTCCAAAGGGCGGGGGTGGGAACATCAGGTAAGGAGCATGGGCCGCCAGGTGAGGATGCAGGTGAGGGTGAGAGTGTGTTACTCCGTCCAGCTGTAGCTGAGCCTGTACCTGAAGAGAGCACAGTCCCAGGTTTTAGTCAATGCTGTCGTACCCCTACACCAAGCAACAGCAGCAAAATTCAGTGTCCGTAACGTTGTAGTTCACCCAGGCTTTGGGAACATATCTGTTTTTGGTTATACTAACACTATATAACATTGGTTATACTAAAATTCACAGATTTCAGTAATCAAAATGTTGCTTAGCGTTTGGAATGAAGTTTAAAGTAACTAGGTATTTCAAAATGTTCTGGTGTTCAATTAAAAAAATACTTTTTTCAACAAAAAATTACATTTATATAATTTCACTTAATTCTGCACCAGCATCTATATATAATCCAAAAAGACGTCATATATGGTATACAAGAATTCCACTTTCCCTTAGGAAGAGAAATGCAGCTCTTTTTAGCAGCTATATTTTATATCATTTTTTATGTCCTGCAACTGTTAAAATGTACATTATTCCATTGTAATGAAAGTTCAATTTTGCAATAAACGGCAAAATATTTCTGAATTAATTTTGTCACAACAAATAACTAACATACATTTTATCAAAACAGAATTCTGAAAAGTAATCACATGTGGCTACAATTGTATTATGACCTATGAACTTTCCTTTGGTTCATCATGACTAATTCTGAATCTGGAATACTGCTATTAATTTTCACACGGAGGCAGGACAGAATTGACAGTGGTTGATTTGGCTGTCCAGCGCCAGTAGAAACAGGGTTATGTGGCAATGAGCAGCACAGTCCACCGCTAGTGCAACAGGTGTCTGATCGCATTCCCAGCCTCTAGCTGCCCCTACTCCTCCAGTCCCTACGTAACCAGGAATTCTCTATTTATCTACTATACATTATGTTTCATCTTCCTTCACTTGTTTTTCTATTGGTTTAATTATGGACACTTTTTCTCTAGTTAAACAATCCTGTTTCCATCAAAGGGGAGTCTATGCACTGAGTCCCCTAAATAATTTGCAAATCTCACCACCATGTAATTAACAAGACATGACGTATAATAACCCTAATAACTGTTCTGTAGGTTCTTAGGGTTATAACTGTATGAAAGAACTAAATTCTTGTATGTGAGTGTCAGCTGACCTGCTGCTTTTCTATAATGTTAAAACTCTTGCAAATGAAATCCTGAAAACTCAAATTAGGAAAACATGAGAATTTTAATGGTTCAGAAATTGTACAAATTGGTGAAAGATTTTCAATTGTGCTTCATACATTACATTTTTTCACTAATGCTTTCTTGTTCTTTTCTATTTTTTTCCTAAAGTAAATCCGCCTTTTCTCTGTGGTTGTTCCGAAGCTATTTCTGTTGCAATGCAGCTGTCACCAGTATCAGTGTTTGAAGAGCGTTTCAGCAATTTATACGATTTTTGGAAATTAACTGATATGTTTAATAGTTAGCTGGTGCTCCTCTTAGAGCTTAACAGGTCACATTTCAAACATTACAATTTCCAAAACTAAGCCCACTTGTCTTAGAAAAAGTACTGTTATTAATCGATAATTTTATATATCGTATATGCGAAATATTTTTAACAGCTGTATCACATTCGCAGGGGAATAGGAACGGGGGGGCGGGGTGACGTCCCCCCCCGCCAATATTTAACTTGGCTTCATTCGTCCCCCAATAATCAGACCGTTATGTACATTATTAAGTTCTGTCCCCCGGAATCTCAGACTCTCTCCTATACTCGTATTCGTAATAACGTTGTATTAGTGTTTTTTTTTTTTCTTTGTGTTTTTTTTTTTATTTTTTAAAAAAAAGCAATACTGTATAACACAATACGTTCCGCCTTCTTGAAGAACCTGGTGATTTTTATTTTGCGAATTTGCGTAACATTATTATAAAATGACAGCGAAATAATGCGGTTTACCTGTTGAAAAGGCATTCTGAGCGCTCCCATATTCACGTAGGGCGCGACTCTGCACGCATCTAAGTGGCTGGCGGTCCCTAGGATAACACCTGGGGAAATAATGAAAGTTAGCGGAAAATATAATAAGGTGCGATTTATTAAGCTGTCCAACGGGGACATGAATGTACACATGCAGCTCAGGGTCCTGTGTGCTAATGCATTACGTCTCCCAAAGAAAGAAGGAACTGCTTTGGCTGTCTTTAGCGGGAACACTGGAGCTTGACACTGCTCAAAAACAGATGTCGTTTATCCGCGACTGAGGTTCAATAAAAACTGAGATTTATGATGCGTATTTTAATGAAACCATTCACATTAACAATTAAACATTTACAAAAGTCATAGTGGTATACCTTTGTGCATTTGATTTTCTTGTTTTCTACATTTAGCTCTTCTGTTTTGAAACCAAACCTGAAAAATAAACATTGGAAACGTAAGCGAATATCGACAGTCATCTTTCATTTGGACTGCTGGCTTTGTCAAGAAAATCCAAGTACGCTTAGGATCTTTAAAACATAAATCGCGGAATGACAAAAGTCGCTTTTTATTAAATGTTCATTTATCCTTTCAAATAAAAGAAACTGCGAAAATTTGGGTCGTGTGATTGCGATGTTGCATGACGTATAGTATGTGTGTGTATATGTTTGCTTATATTCTGTATGAAAGAGTGATGATTGTTTTACTTGAATGTATATGCTTCAATATTGTATTGTTCCCTTGAACGTTTAAACCGTTAAAACTAGAACAGGTTACAAGAAATAAAACGGTAAAAGTGGTGTTTATTCCTTGGCAACATTTATGTTTATCATCTAGAAAATAGTGTATATGACTGAGTGTAGTAATCTATCTTGTTGCTTATGACCGCTTTGAAGATGATCATTTACAAGGCCGTAAGAAGTGGCACGGACACATTATTTAACCAAGCAAGGTTAAAACACTTAAGTTTACAGTGGCCAGGGAGGTAAAATTTGTGCCTTTATCACTGAAAAAATGTTTCGTGCACAAGTGAATGCTGGGCGATTATTAAGTATTCACGGAAAACAGACATATATATCCATTTATATACTTGATAAGCGCTGATCAGATTTTAAAAACATTTACAGTGTGTGACAGTAGATCCATACGTCCAAAGGTAATTAAATCTATTTTCAACTATTTCTTTTTAAAAAAAGAACTTATAATGACTCTCGTGATTATGGTTCTTCTGTAACTATTACACATGATCTGAACAATATTTACGTAAAGGTTTTTAAACAAATATTTTAACCTCTGTTACTCATAAATCAAACTGAAGATCAATTCCAATTATCAACGAATATGCTAAGTAAAGTGAACTACACTGGTTTAGACAGTGATTTCTTCATTAAGGACCACTCAATGATGCGCTTCACAAATACTCTAATCTAATTTCCTTTTGATTTTTATCAGAGACAGTGAATAATGACATTTAATTTAGCTCTGCACCAGAAAGCAAAAGATATTAGTCGTAATTGAATTACTGCCTGCCCCTCACCAAGGTCTCATAACTTTCAATTAGGTCCTTGACAGCTGGCCGGTGTGGGATTTCTGTAGAACACTAAAATATAGGTTAATATCTGCTATCCACCACACCTCTCACAATTTGTTTACAATAGATTTCCAGTTAAAATAATGTGTCCCTCAGCGACTTCTGGAAAACATCGTGGTATTTTAAGAAGTGTCTACCAAGGCTCTCTGCCTCTCACACACGGAAGGTTTATTTTCAGACGGAATATATATTTAATGGTTATACTGTGTGTTCCCTGACTAAAACCTTTTTTTGTGCAGCTCATAATAAGCTTTATTTTATCTCTGCGTCCAACAATAATTTTATATATCTCGCACTTGCAAGCTGTCACGCAGGCTTCCGCCATTGCTTTCTCTTCCCATTAACTGCGGCCCATGCGATATTCTACTGAAGGAGTTACGGCAAAATTGAATTATTTCTAATACATTTTTATGGGAACAGTATATCAAACCATTGGCAGATATTACAAAGATAACGTTCGAGAAAATGAGGTGAGTGACATAAGACGGTGTCCCCTGCAGCAGTAGTTCAATCTCTTCATTAATTTTAATGATGTGGTTGAATCTATCTGATGTACAGGAGTAACTTTCTTGTGAATTTAGCTGTTAAGGATCAACTTGAAAAAATGCAGTACATTGTCGATTATTTTTTATTTATATTTACAAAAAAAATGACTAAACTTTCTATTGAAAACTAACCGTATACTACAGAAAATGCAGTCGCTGTATTTGTTATAAATTTAAATAATACGTGAAAAATATAAATGTGCTCTCAAATAAGTTACAATTAAAATCCAATGTACATATTTTTCATTCACCGTGAAATGTTTTAATCCTATTCAGCTATTACTTGAAGTTTATATGTCTGACGTTGTTGAATGTGCATTCTTCTCAGGGTTGCGAAATTATTAGAAATGAGTACGCTATGTGATTTGGGATGTGTATTTAAAACCCGGGTGATTCATATTTGAAACTTATTGGTGTATATACATGGAAACAAATGGCGAAAACTGACTTGGACCCGTTATTTCTCGCAAATCTTTATCTTAACGTGTCTAGTTGATTTTGGTCATAATAATACGATATATTGTTTTGATCAATAAATTATTATAATATGTAAAGCTTCTACATTTTTTATTGAATGAGAAAGAAGGTGGGGAAAAGTGTATCGGGTCCGACAATGCGATTTTATTGAACGAAACTTAATTAAGCAGAAGTTTAATTTAACGTTTACATTTACATTTGATCCACTGTTATGAGTATTACTGTACTGACATATTTTGGAATATAAAAGTCAGAAATTTGTGAGTATACGAAATAATCCAATATAGGCATTGTTTTGTATATCTCACTCGTTTAAAATCCGCCTATTTAAAATTCGTTTTTTGAGTCGCGTGTATCGATATGTGGACATCAATTGTTGTTTGTGTCTGCGTGCGTGTGTGTGTGCCAGAGGCCAGATACTGATTTAAAATTCATGTGACTCAAATTCTGCCAGAATATATTATTCAAAACGTTTTAAATAATAATAATAAATATATACATTCACAAAAGTTACATAAGAATATTAGTCTTATGACGTTGTAGTTAATCAGGATCCTTCAGTGTAATCTGCAGGTTTTAAAGGCCCATAAAGGCGTGACGGGTGAGAGGTTCATGTCATTTGTTTATCTCCGTTAAAGCTCCGCTTAGATGACTAAATACTGCCGATTAAACACCCTGACCCCTACCGTTAGCGGATCTTACCTGCACTCTGGCTTCCGACAGTCCCAGCCTTTGGCTCAGCTCTTCTCTCATGAAGGCGTCTGGGTAGTGGGTCTCATCAAACAGTCTTTCCAATTCGTTCAGTTGCTCCAACGTAAAATTTGTTCTACTCCGTCTCTGTTTCAGTTTGCTTTGTGCATCTTCATCTTCGGATT
Source organism: Mormyrops attenuatus (assembly GCA_026777985.1). Taxonomy (NCBI): domain Eukaryota; kingdom Metazoa; phylum Chordata; class Actinopteri; order Osteoglossiformes; family Mormyridae; genus Mormyrops; species Mormyrops attenuatus. The sequence goes on from JAODKC010000001.1 coordinate 40,404,345, forward strand.
TCACTTCCTCCTTCTTCTCCTTGCATTCATATATCCCTATGTGAGCAGACCACATTTTAAAAGCACCCCTTCAGTTAGGCGCATAAGACAAAGGCCTATGCTGAAAAGGCTCCTTTCCCTGCTCTGCAGTTATACGTATCTGTTGCTGCTCCATGAACTGTATACGTGGAATTAACCGCGTCTTAGTGTAGCTGTTCCAAAACTGTTAGAACAAAATAATGTGATTGACAGGATTTACGATTTATCTATGAGCAGAGTACGGTATAGTGTGCCATATAAAGGCTCCGAGGTCTCCTGTGTAACCAGAAATTTAACTCGCCTTAATATGGATCCATTTTACGCCGAGTTAATTGAAAAGATGTACAATATTGTAGGTGTCCTGGCGGAAGGTCCAATTCAATGGTATACAAATTAGCGAAAATTAAATAAGAAACCGTAAACACCACGTATTTACTTCCAAGTCCATATGGAAACACTCCAAGTTGGTTTAAATATAATCAGTATTATGTTTGTATGAAATTCATTAGGGCACAGAGTTGTTTAAATGATCCAAAAGCGCATTAATAATGTTTCTTATAATTGACAATCTCATGAACTTTCATGAACTTTTAACATGTTTCTGTTATACAGCCTAATTATTTACTCGTCCATTAATACATACATACATTCTGCCAGTGTTTGTGTGTGTTAGATATTTATAAACCTGTATTTATTTCAAGTGTTCTTGGCTACTGTCACCAACGCTTTCATACAGTTTATAACTAACTGAACCTTATGGTTCTTAGTCGGTTGCCGGTGTGTGTTTATTTAGTGTGTGGTGGTTTGGTGTCTGTTTGTTTGATTTCAATGTAAATGCAGTGGAAAAAATGTATTCACTTATTTAAGAATTCTCTAACTCTTGATATTTTAGAAACCTGAACACTTTGTTGTATCTCCAGGCTGACATGATAAATGTGAAATATTTGTATCTTTTTTAATATTTTAAATTTGCATTGGAAGTATCTTATAGTAATTTGAGATATTATATGGTATTTCTTGTGGGCTGTATGAAGCTTCGCTTTCATATGACATTGCAAGCACAGGCGTGTTCCGTTTGTACCGCAGTATAATTTGTTAGTTAATTCAATAACACGATCCGTTAAATACAGAAACAATACATAATTTGATACAATAATCACGTCGTTACGGTATTGCGGTGAACAATATAGATATTGCGTACGGTAGCATATGTGGAAAAACTACACACCACGCATGTCTGAAAATACAGGACGTCTGACTTACAATAAAGACGCTGAATTCGTTACCGTCAAATCATTTCACTTCTGTGTCGTGTGATTAAATATTGTGATGCGGATAACTGCCCATGTACAGAAATCAGTACCGATTTGTGCACAGGAGGAAATACCTCGGTGCTCAGCGTTATCCATTTTATTGCATCGCACCGCGGAAATCATAACAAAAAATAAACGCTAGCGACAATAAACTTACCTTCAGAAGCTCTTGTAACATTAAACTCCTTCAGTTTTTCCTTTTCCAGATCGACGTGTTCTTTGAATAGGTGTACAGGACAGTGGTTGCTGGTCTCAGTAATGTCCTGAAGGTTGGTCTCCGAGTTCCCCAGTTCCCTGGCTCGCGCTAAGCCACTCTCCAAAACTTCCCTGTACGTGATACTCTCCTTGCTGCTCTCCTTGGTTTTCTGGTCGAAAGATTTGGAAACGAAAGCTGTAAGTTCTTCCATGGCTGTTTAGTGGTCCTGATCACAGAAATCCACTTAAAATTTGCTAAAGATTAGTCGTTCCCTTGTTCAGTTGTGAAAGCGGTAATATCGGGATGTAGAAGGTTAGATCACTCTTGCTATTATGTCTGTGTTTTGGAGATCACACTATTTATACATGGCTACCCCAGCCCAGCCCCCATCTCCATGTCTTGAGCAATTACTGGCGGCTCCACTGTCTGAATTCAACTTTCAGCAGCTTTTGCCGAAATCAATGCATACATGGAGTCAGCCAATTAAATTATAATTTATTAAGATACCAACAGTGGCTGATGGCAGGTCTCTTTTATGATCCGTGTACCTTACTATACTCAGTGGTTTAACCATCTAGCATTCAGTTTCTCGCATGCAGGTAGCAGGGTGATGCCACATGTTTGTGTTACTGCGAACTAGATGCATTTATTAGGCTATAGCTTAATGATTGTAAATAAACGCAAATTAGCAACTATAACAGTAATCGTGATGATAACCTTTGTAAATTATAGACATACGTATGTGTATGAACTTGAACTTGTCAACACACATTAATGTCTGTGATGTCTCTCTCTCTTTTTCTCTCTCTCTGTGTGTGTGTGTGTGTATATATATATATATATATATATATATATATGCACACACACACACACACACACAGTAATTAACCTTTTACTCTGTGTGTGTTAACTTATGCCGTTTACATAATTAATTGGTTTAGTGCTTTTTGGTCAAGAGAATAGTTGAAATCATGCTTTAATTATTGTAATGTTATCAACTTTGTTAAAATTACATACTGAGTAAAACAGAGGAAAGATAATATCCTGTAAATGCTACCGTGTTTCCAATCAGCGAACTGTTTCGAAGTGTTTGTTTTTAGGCTAAGATTTAAAGGAAGCTTTTCGCTAAAAACGAAACCTTGACATCCTTTCATCCACGGGTTTGAACATTGATTTTATTGTTTTTATAAAGGACTCAACGCAGCCTTACCCCACAAGTAATTTAATATTTTATATATTAATGTTTGTATTGTTCTACAAAAAACAAGAGAAGTCTGATGTAAGATCTTATTTTTTGAAATATGCCTCGGTTGAAACTGCGCTATTTCTGGTTTGCATAATGAGCGGCATATTCTATTAAGTGCAGCACTTGCATGGGGAAATAGTTTACCAAATTTTTATTTGTAAATATTTACTGTTTATAATGTCTACAGTGAAAAACATATTTTATTTGCATACTAGTGATGTTGCGTATAAATATAAGGCAACCAAATACGAAAGACTAAGACTTACTTGTGCGCGTGTTACAGCTTTGATCTCTTTTAAACATGATTACATGTTTTTTTGCTAAATTATTTTGGTTGATTTGCGGGACAGGACGTCTTACATCATGGACCCATTGGTTATCATTTTTGTCGTTTGTAGTGATCCATGTTGCTTTCATTACTTTCCAAAAATGTGTTTTATTTTTGAAGCCATAATTCTCTGTACTCCCCGGTGTTAGGCGGCATTATTTAATCATACAGATGCTATACAGTATTCTTTTAACTTAAGCACTGCGGTTTGAGAGATTCTTACATTATTGATATACATGATTCTGAAACGTGTTTCATGCTGATACTGCGTCCTCAGGTTGCAAATGCACTGGAGTTCCCTAGCAGATCTTTCACCTTACAATTGAACGGTTTACAGAACGGGTCAAATTGGTTTAAAAAGGTGAATAATGATTCCTTTCCAGCGTAGATATACTTTTATTGTGAATGTCTGATCTTCAGTAGATAATATGTCTTAGCGGTCACAGGGAACCTCCGATTTGATTGTGAACTACTGCTTTCCTTATTGAAGTAGTTAGACATGTGCTCTTTTCGACTTCAGCGGCGTTAGTAAGACATTTGGATTTCAATACTGTTTAATATACATAAGTATGAATTTCTTATATTTCTTACATTATCAAGTCATCCGACGTTTCATCAAATGCACGTGCAGGTGACATCAAATCTTCGTGAATATTATGCCCAGTTTTTAGATGCTGAATATTTTTAAGGTGTTTAGGTATACAATTCTCCAATGAGTTTTGATGTATAAATATCTAGATTGTAGGCCATCCGCCACTGTTGTGCATTTTGCGGTTGCTTCCTGATGCTTTTAAATAATCGCAGGACTACAAAGTGGCTGCAATAAATGTTTGTAAATGACTGAATGCAGATGGATTGAAAAAGATTACACACATGTGGTTCCCAATCTCACAATAGCCTCGAGGATGTAGAAATACTCAAGAACAAATCGTCAGTGGAATTCTTAAACTGACGCACTGTAGTCACGACGGATTTAGCAGTGAAACCTCCTTAAAGGCGTAGGAAACGTGTTTCCAGATCTCTAGCTTGCTTAACATCCATAACCCTCCCACATCACCGTGTTTATGCACCCCTCTTGTTTACTGCTTTTGTATACAGGTATTTTAAATCAGGATTTCTGTATGGTCGTAATATGACTGGAATGCCTCGTTTGAAGGCTCAGTAACTGACATGATTGGTGGTAAGTTATTTGACCAGACGTGTTTGACCACTCAGAGCATTTGAAAAAAAGGTTATCCACCTATTATTATTCGTTTCGGTCTTTTTCGAGAAAACAGTAACCTGTTAATCGCGGTGTGGTAGATTTTGAAAACTGCCGTATCTTGGTATGGACTTCATTCGACTGGTCTTTCGATCACTTTGAAAAGACAACTTGGAGATACGGATTAAAACGTTTTAAATGTTGCATTCTTGTTTTTCCCTTTTGAAGTTTTTAATTTTAAATAATATAGATAAATTATGTCAGTTGACATGGGTAATACGATTTAATATAACTCCAGGGAATTACAGCATTCAGACTTGGATGTGATGTGCGCAGGATAGACAGCAATGGTCAAATGTATTCCTCGAATAGATGTTTCGTTCAGGCATCCGACAATATATCACAGATTAAATCTCTACTTAAATAAATACGTTGTTATTACCATGTATATAGGTTGTAACTTAAGACATTTCATAAACCGGCGTAAAGTTAATCAATATAATATTGAGTTCTTATTCTCAAATTTAAGTTGACGTTAGTTATTTATTATCCTTAAAATATCAAATAGGAGCAAGCGCTTTTATGCAGTGTCTTTATTTGACAATGGGAATAAAACTAGTATATGGAATACAAGAATCGCAAAACGTCATTATACATTCTCTAGTATGATATTGAAGAAACAATTAAAACAGAGTTTCAAAAATGATAATTTTTCCAAATGAAAAAGGCGCGATACAGCGCATACCTTTTATTAACATGTTCTTAATCCTGCTGTGTGCTGATTCTGTTTGGAAACGCCTGTTTGCTTGGATGCTGTTAAAATTACAGAAACAACTGAAGTTCCGTGCTGAATATATGCATTTATTTACTTGTTAATTTAATAATTTATGGGGAGTTTCCCTCCTATTCAGCATATATTTGAAAGTAAGCTCTGCTCCTTATTTAGAAACTAATTAGTAAACGAGGTCTGCCTTACTTTCTGTACCTCTCGTCATTGCAAAACTGATTTTTACGTATCAACTTATTAAGTATTTAAATGTCCGTGTCTGGAGTGTAAATCACTTTTTATAAATGGCCATACTTTCTCTCTGTAAGCATAATCCTCACGAATATTAACTTTAAAAAAAGAAAAGAAAAATTGAGATAAATGCATTTTTTAAATTATACTACAGAACCAATTACAAGAGAAAGGTCAGTGTGCGATACATTAGCGGAAACACCTCGCATTCACATCTGGCTGTATAGTAAAAGGTAGGAGTTCCTCATAAACGCAACACAAAGTGGGAAATCGTTCAGTAAGCAATGTGCTTTTTAAATAAAAAGTATTAAGTGTGTTAAGTTTTTAGATTTGGGGATATATAGGAAGTCCCTTTCTGCCTTTGTGTTTCCATGCAGTTCTTTTGATACGCTTGAGTGGTGAGGGTACTTAATAAATGCCAACTGCCGCTTTAAGAAATAATTGGCCTGAATTATTTCCCTTTCCTTAAACAACTGGCGTTGGTATCATTGGCCCCGGCTGTGCTGAGCGCAGCTCCCATCTTACTTTAAAAATGTATAGTAATGCGGCAATGGCCATGCATTCGATTTGCTGTTTATGGCAAAATTAAATAAAATGCGTTCTTTAAAAAATTTAGTTTAGTTTTTACTTAGTTGGATATTACACCACGATTAAATAAATCAACATTTAGGTGTGCTGGGATCGGTTCTAAAATTATGCCTAAAGAAAAGGCAGTAATTTATTTACATCCTGTTTGAACAGCAGATGCACTAGCCAATGCAATGAAATGTCGCTGGTTGTACGGTATTACGGCGATTTGCGTCCTTGTGCAAGTTATTAATAAAGTGAGCGGGGCGTTAAAAGCTGAGACGCCTCTCGTAGAATCCTGCGCCAACACTGACATCGTTACAGGTTACGAGCTGAACAAATGAATTGCTTATGTGCGGAAGATAAATGATGAGCAATCACCTTCAGCCCTCATATGATAATTATTTGGAATAATTCATATGTGTCATTCTGTAGGGAAACACGTGACGTCTGCAGTTATTTTCTATGAAGATTACCGTATACATTGCAAAAAAAGAAACACGTTGAGTGAATTATTTTATGGCCCAAATGCAACTCTATAGCCTACTGAACAACTGTCCACATCTGAACACGCGAACACTCTTCTCCAATCCTCATATAATTTAGTGCATGTACGTTGCAGTTTGGTATCCAACTGGAAGTGAAAATATCTTATTAAAATGTGAGTTTTAAATTTCGTTATGATTTGTAAAATTTGCTTTGAACCGTTTCCATTTACCTCACTCTGAAGCGGAATAGTATAGCACCTTCTGTTTAGCTTGTCATCCTTCCAACAGTCATTTTCTAAAGCTTCTTTCTAAGCCGGACTTAGCTCGTTTAATTTCCGAACACTACCTACCGACTTTGGAAAAGGACTTTTTGCGGGACTAATACTGAATCTAACGTCATTCACGTGATGGCGTGGGTCCGTTTGGGATACTTGGATGTTTCCAGTCATTTGTATGGCGTTAGGGTAGATGTTTACACAGCCATCCCATGTCTAATAATACATCTTCACACTTGCTACACATGCTACGTATATGAGTAACTTATGATCTCGTTATAAAATATTTTGGAATTTTTTGGTTCTTTGGTATTTAGTGGTTAAAAAATAAAAAAATAGTTGGAATGAGACTAATGTTATGGCTTGATGAATAACGTTTTCTGTGCAAGTTAAAACGAGATGGGCTCCATGTAGGACAAATTAAAACCATATAGCAGGTTCACTTCAGTGGCATTTAAATCCATAAGAATCCTTTGGGTCGCCTTAAGTCAAACGGCTGTCTTCCCATGGTATCAGCACTGGCTAAGCAAGCACAGCCTCCGTGGTGAGCGGTACGCGGAGTGCCGGCCTCTCGGTGCGGATTTCTCTGCCAGCATAGAAGGATCCAGTGGCATCTCCGTTTTGATTTATACTCATGTGTGTAAACATTGCAGTAGATGAGAGGTTAGCTGAGTGGCTAGAACACTTTACCAAGCCTTTTTATCAGCTTAATTGGCACTACACTGTCCCTGAGCTACTATCTCAACAAATGGTGTCTCTCTGACTTGTTCCTTCACTGAGGGTGCTGCATTCAGTGCTCTGTGCTCATATATCTGCAGCCATCTCAGGCAGGTTGTACAAGGTTAAAGGGAAAAAACCTCAAATATTTTTGAGGTTCAATAAAATCCTATATGGCAAGAGGACATGTTATTCTGTTAACCTTTCTGTTAAGCAGTCTTGGTGTGTAATTTTTTGAATTCCAATTTTTGGTCATTTTATAAGTGCTATTAAAAATGATATTTAAAAGACGAATACCATGTAGGGCAAATTGATTCGGAAAATACAATATATTGACAGTTCTTTAGGGAAATTGAAGATGGATGCTTGCTTGCTAATATGTGCAAACCTTCAACATGCATACACCTATGGCCGCATATGTGTATGCTGACACACATATACACATTCTCGTACACACTTTCACACACACACTCGTGTATTGCATCACACAACTAACCAGTATGGACTCCCATTTTTAAAAATATGTGCTAAGTCCTTATGCCCCATAGCGCCCCCAGCGTCATTGTGTTCTGCTGCTGAAGTCCCTCCAGGGAGCATCCTGGTGAATTAAGGACCTCACCTTACGAATGCCTGAACCTGCTCTTACAGGCAGCCTAGTAGCTGTGGCGGCCCTAATGAGGCGCGACAGAAGAGCAGCTTGTTGGTGTTTTCAGCTAATTATGACTCCTCACTCTGCATTTTGAAGATCCCTGCGCTGTATGTCTCTAACTGGGCTACAGCAACTTGAAACAGAATTGCGCTTTAAATTTTACACAGTAGATGCAGCACCATTTATTGATCTGCGGATCCTTTGAGACAATGAAGGATCCAGACCCATTGGAGAACTTCACCACGGTAGCTGGCAATTCCACATTGTGACCAGTTCAGCATTGTGACCAGTTCATCTGCCTTGTCAGTCTCAGTGTTTCATCATGACTCCATCATACTCCAGTGACTGTTGCTACTCATTGTTCCAAAACAGGCACAAGCAGAGAGCTGAAAACGATATACACTGATCTTTGAAACTTTTGCAGATGTGTTGACTGTCTTTAATAGTTGGTCATGCTTTTTACAAAATTACTCAATAATATAAGTAACAATGATATTGCCTGATTCCTCTCTGCATGTGAATTTTTGTAAAATATAGTAAAAACACTTTTATTCATGTGCATCCCTGGTTAAGGCAAAGTTTTCTCGATGACATCCGAATCCTCACACCCCGTCTCTTGGGAAATAAGAACAAGCAACGCAGTAAAGTGTGAATCAATACCTTGTAAGATCATTTATGAAAGACAATCAGAGGTGCTGTTTCTGTTTGCTCGGGTTACAGGTGACTGCATCATGCATTTCTTGCCCTTGCCTATAGTGCACCTGAATAAGGAGAAGTCAGGCTGTTCTATAACAGAGAAAATAAAGAATCTGCTCCATAATGATTTTCTGGTTTATTGCAGGACACAGCCGATGCATTCTGTACAGCACCAATGTATAAACTGATACATATCAGTACCAGTTGATCTATCAAATAATACAACATATCTCGGTTTAATTAAACCGTATTTTGGCAGCTGTCAAATGGCCTTTTTCATTACCATAGCAAATGCTGTGTATCCTTATGTTATTTTATAGATACAGCGTTTCAAAAAACCCGGATAGTATTCTCTGGTGTGCAAAGCCGGGCAGAGCAGAGCTGCAGAAGCTGTTGCTTGTAGCATAAATTCATTTGCTTAATATGGAGATGTATCAAACTGTCCCTGGCTGAGGATCCCCCAGCATGTTAACAATGCCTTTAGAGACCAATGCGCTTTTCTTAAGTGTCCATTTAAGTGTGTGCTATCTGTACTGTTATTACAGTCTAAGGGTCTCTTGTGTCAGTTAGAGACTGCAAAGCAATTTGACATGACCACAGCCAGGCTTTATATTGCAAGCTACACTTGCTCTGTCGTGCAATTAAATTCTGCTTTTTTCCAAGTTGTCTTTTCTACAGTAGTTAAAAGAATGTTGTTTCTGTAATGTATATAGGGTGATTTATGCATACTTTTTATGAACAAGAAGTCACCAATAGCTCTGCTCATTAAGATTAATTAGCCACATGATACAGAGTGACAGCACTGATTAAGAGGCAGTGGAGATGATGCGGGGTACGTAGGCAGAAGCGGCCAGGCTTCTTAGGCCTTTGGTTACTCCTGTCTCCAGGGTGGTGGGGGGCAGAGGTGGGGGCCAGAGGGTGGGGCTCCATCTGTGGATGGGTTTCTGAGCAGAACCACCAGTCACTCCCATCTGTCATGCTGTGTTCTGTCCCCTTGGGCTCAGGCATTGACTAGCGGATTAGATCTTCGTCACTGTGAGTCCCCTTGAGTGAGACCAGAACCGGCCACATGTTGTAATGGCCACAGAAAATGGAACCTTCCAGAGAGCCATCATCCTAACCTGAGTAACACAGAATGCTGTGAAATGTTCTTAAGTTGTACCAGTGAAAATCCCTGGAAGTCACACTTTGTGTAAACGCCTGAGCCCTCCTCTGGTTGACTTGCTGCCCCTGTGGTAGCAGCTGAAGGGAAACGGCTGGAGCATGGGGGCCATGCACCTTGCTGCATGTGGAAGGGGTGGGGGCCTTAACACTGGGCTGCACCCTGGCTGTGTGTGTGTACACTGCACCGCGCTGTTATCTGAGAAACAATTAGGGAGCCCCCTGGGGCCGTGTCTTCTGGCGAGGGGCTGGCTTTGAAGGCCCAGAGGACTCCTCCTCATCTCTCCTATGTCCTCATTTGTCCCAACAGGATCCCTTCCAAGCCCATCACTGGGCACTATTCCATGGGAGGCAGTGAATTTCGGGCTGGTTTTTCTCTCTCTTTTTCTTTTTTCCCCTTTCTTCCCCCAAACCCCTGAAAGAAGCATAGAGACCATCTTGTTAAGTGAGGGGGATGCTATGTAACGCTCCACAATCAAACTACTTGTCATAGCATTTGGCTTTCTATCTCCAGAATGGTAAATTTACTGTGACACGTGAGGTAGGGCTTTATTTTGAGCTGTGTGCCATCAAACACAACCTGAGACACAAAGTGAAGAGGTATCGGTTGCATACGGCAGTGCTGTCATATTTCAGCTATTTGTTAGCGTGGTCGTCGGGCTTGTATATTTGAAATTATTTCAGTTTAAACACCATAGGTTAAAATTTCTCGCTTGCTTCGTATTTTGATATGTCTTCGAGTGATGCTTTTTAAAAATAAAAATAAAAAAATCTAGTTCTGAAATAATTCTTCAGTGCTATTTTTAATCATAGCAAAAAGGCCTTAGTGTGGAGCATTCATATGTTCTTAGTCACTGTTGGTGGGTTCAGAGCAAAATGCAATCTTCAAAGTCTGATTGTAAAGTAAGATGGAATGTAGACTACACCTTATATAGCTGCATACGTGTGTTTTCGAAAATGTTACTCACTTTTAGACGGCAAGAACTAATATCATAATGGCTATGGAGTGGAGATTTTATCCTGGCAAGCCATAATTTATGCCTGAAGCAATAATTCAGCTTAATTAGTACAATTAATTTATAAGTGTTCATTTGTTACACTAAAATAGAAAATATATGTTATATAAAAACAAAGATGTGTATTCCATCTACTAAATGAGACATTTTTATAACTGATCAAAGTAATTACACAAAATGCGCAGCGACCATCTCAGACATATAAAAAAATCCCATCACAAAATTAAAAAAAAAGGCAAAGTACACGGCTTGATGCCTCAGAGCTACGCTCCGACCTAAAGTTGTTTTCCCGAAAATTAGCCGATTGACTAATGGTGTAAATGCTGTTAATTAGCAGTGCAGAAGCCCAAACAGGCTTTTTTGCCTGTAACTAATAAGAAATCAATTAGCTAATGAATTGGTCATTACGTGAAAAGCTAATCTTAGCCGGGCTATTTTTTTTAATGATTTTGCCTATGATCCTGCCTAATTGCTGTTGTCATACAGCGCTCTCAGCTTTCAGCATGCCTAATGAAGCTTCATTAGATCATAACTGGCACTCTTGGAAGATTTAGAGGCAAACCTGCTTCCCAATTATTTTTAATTGCCAGACATTCGCACAAACAAGTGCTGCACCTTGCTGAACAGGAGATCCGCCTGGCAGCGCCTGCGTCTCATTCATTACCCCATTTGAAGCGATTAGAGCATAGCACCGGGTGCTTGTTCTGTTGCCTCTGCTTTTTTTTTTTTTTTTTTTCCTTCTTTCGTTCTTTTTCTCGTAATGTGAAGAGCCCATCATTTGAAATCAACCTGTGGGTTATTGTACTCGCTGTCTCTTTGATTTGTGCCGGGGAGGGATGCGCGTCTCTCAGCATGCGCGCGGCTGCCCCAGCCCATGTCACACACGCTGTCTGTGTGCCTACCTGGGCATGTGTCAGCTGACGAAAACAAAAGAGAAATTACTTCCCTCCCAGCCATGAATAATTAAGAACAGACAAAAGACTTTTATTTTATTCTTTTTTTGTTGTTGTTGTTGTTGTTGTTGTCTAGCAAGCCAGCCTCTTGTTTTCCAGGTTCTTCACTAATGTGATGAAGGAATGGTTCACTACGTTCCCCACCATGTTTTCAGTTAAACTCTGTATAATATCTACAAGTGGCCAGTGTTAAATGTACTCTGATGAAAATGAGGTGTAAATACCAATCTCTCTCATATATTTCATGCGCCTTTCTGATCCTGAATGTTTTGTTTGTCTTTGATCACCTAAATAACAGTTTGACATTGCATTCCGACGGACCATGAAGGCTTCTGCTTGCTGCGCTTTATGCTGTCTTGTCATTAAAACCTCATAGTGACTCTTTAGTGGATTGTTTGGCCTGTAGCCTCAAACAGATATTAGACCTGCCTGCGATCATTTTTGCATGTGATGCTTCTTAGAATGAATCATGAACAGGATGCAATTTTATCTCGGTTTACTGTAAACAGGCCAAACAATGTCAGTTTTGTTCTGTTCAGCGGCCGCTTCTCCCAACATTCTGGACACTTTTCCCAACTACTTCATATTGACAAATGTGTCAGGCAAGCACATATTCTGCCCATCCCAGTATTCTTTTTAATATGCTTCCGAGGCCTTGCCAAAATACCTTGCCTTTGAGGCAGTTAATCCCGGAAAATAACAGTGAAAGTGTGCTGCGGCCAGAGATGTAATTTATGGCAAAGCCAATCGCTCTGCAGCACTGCGCTGGGCGACTGCAAGCGAAGGGCTGGACCCACTTCATGGAGTTGCTTGTTTTTGATGATGGATGAATGGCACACCAGATGTCTATCAATATTTAGTAGTAAACATCTCAAATGTGCATCAAAATGTGGCAGTTGGGAGAGTGCAGTTTGACACGGGCACACCTGTGTTGAAAAAAGACATACTTGTTTTCTATATATTGCACTTGGCACTCTTTTAACTTTAGGGTTTACCTCTTACAGCATCTGCTTCAGTGGGGTATGTGAGCTATACAAGTACAGTTGCCCTATTTAAAACAGATAATGCTTTTATAATGAGATTCCTGGTCACACATTTCCATCAATGATTTAAATCTACTGTTCCACAAAAATACACTAAATGCTGCATCACACACATCATTATGAAAATAATACTGATGTAAATATTTTTACAAATACTTTGTGTATATAGACACACTTTTGTTGTATGTTGTTTATATAAATCTATATGTTTTCTTTGCACCTTTTACGTTCTGTTTAAACTTGATTTACTCAGTCTAGGTAACAATCTATGTAGCTTTATTGTGAACAAATTATATTTCTGGTCTAAATTAGCCAACGGAAACAACATCCAGAAAAAGGTCATAGATTAAAAATCTGTTTTATATTGTGTTTTTCTGTCTCTCAAATTCAATAAAGAAGACAAAATCCAATTACTCCACGCATAATTTAACCTTATGACGCGTAGACGAGCATATGCTCATTCATGCAATTGAATCACTTGAAATGTACACAGTGGGGCTCTCGGTCTGCCAAGACTGCTGCGGCGGAAGCTGTGTGTGTCTCGCAGCCGTGCGCTGACCACGAATGCTGCAGCATGCTTTCTCCACGGTGCATGCTGACATATGATGTCAGTAATGTGGTTTGTTTTTTATTGAATATGCAAAAAGATCCATTTGAATTAAGTATGTTCTTCCACCTTTTGTTTATATTCCGTTTGAAGTTGAGAGGTTAGTTCTAGGCTGGGAATGCGCATGAATAGAATTCATATTATTATATTCTCTCCACATCTGCCCTGACACTGTAATTAAACTGAATTTATGTGGCCCAAGAAAAATGTAGCCAAAAAAAGCATCTCATAAAAATAATTATTAGCAATTTATTAAGCCCGTGTAGGATGAGGATCCAAAGCGGGATCCTCCTTTACAAAGTGCACTTGATCTTAACCAGACACAGCATATCCTGGTAACTGTGCTGGTAGATCTTGACAGAACTTAAAACCATAAGGCTGTTTAGTTTCATGTCCCACTTGACATGGAATTGGGCTCAACGAGTGTTACTTCATTAGTGTCTTGGCCTTTGCTCATTTTGAGAGTTCAAGAAACATCACTTGAGCCCGGAGTCCCCTCTCCTGCTTCATGTGTGGACATCTGCTCACAGGGAAGGGCGACATGTTGCCAGGGACGTACTCTATCTCCTCGCTGATATTATGTAAATTGAATTTGTTAATTCAGAGCCCCTGTTTCACAAAATCTGCCACCAACACCTGCCACTGTTTCAAGTGCAGGGACAAAGATGCAGTCTGACACCGTCTTCATTAAATAAACAAACGAGGTTCCCCACGACAGCCTTTGGTGGAAGGCACCATCCATTCTTGTACATTTAGATCAGTAAAATTGAAAATGACAGGGAGAAGTTTTATTTGTCTGTCTCCAGACACACAGGGTGAAGATGTGGTGTTTTTTCTGGTCCTCAGTTCCACAGCCAAGGACGGTTACTAATGTATTTTTTAGCTATAGTTCTGCAATCAAAGATGCCCTTGTGGCCTTCTGATACATCATCTAAATTTTATAAAGATCCTAACAAGGAAGTCTACTAGAATACCACTGAAAAGCAGAATATCTATTTGCTTTTAACTTTGACATCTTTTCTTTTTGTCTGTCTGTCTCTTTTCTCTTTCGGTTATTATCTCCTCTCAGGATCAAGATGCGTATGGCATAGCATCATACAATGGGCAGAGATTGCAGGCACATCGAAAAAAAAGCCTTAACTCTGAAGTGTGCAAAATAAAGTCAAGGCATTATGAGACAGACTTTTCTCATGCACTCCAAACACGCACGTCGAGTATGTGTAATGCATCCGTGCTGAATGCTAACATAAAATTTTGAAATAGACAAGGGAAATCTAAAAAGCTGGTGAGCTTCTCGTTAATGTGAGGAAAGCTTTGCACTTGAAGTTGTTGCATGGCCTGTGGAATTTGGGGGTTATGGTCTACATTTTGGCACAGAGTCATCTTTTTTTTTTTTGCTGCGAGACTATGCCAAAGCCGTTACTAATGTTTTTACCAAAAGGAATGAACAAACCGTTTAAACACACAAGGACATTAACACTCTGTTAACAAGGGCTAATGACGGGTCCTATATCCAAGACCCAACCTGAACAATTCAGGCCCTGACTACGGCATGGTGGAGACTTTCCTTTGAGGTGCAGCAGGCAGGAGATGGTAGTTCGGGTTCACGTAATGAGGGGGTGTGGTATTCAACCTGCGGAGAGCAGACAGCATCTGTCCAGCTAATAAGGAAATGGCACCTTTTTCTGTATTTTTTCCTATTTTAAAGGTATGGAATCAGAAATGCACTACATATATATATATATGAGAACATATCTGTGTGTGTACTAATAGAAAAGCAGAGTAAAACATGATGAAAAAGTAAAAGTGATATTTGTAGTAAAACAGTAGTTACCTCTGGCAGAACCACATTCGTCATCATTCTTATTCAGAAATATTTTTTGTTTGTAATGTCTCTACTTCTGTACACATAATTTTGATGTTTTAGCTTTTGGTTGTCCTTTTTTCAAGCACCACAAATGCCTCAGCACAAATCAGTGAGGCACTTTAAGGAATAAGGACAGCACCTGCATGCATTTCCAGATTGTATAAATAATGACCTATACTCTAATGGCTGAGCTAGGAATTCTTGCTGCTTTTAGCAAGTCCAGATCTCTCAGCAGTTTAGATCTGGCCTTTTCTTCTACCTGCACCAAACCGCTGGATTTGGTGAGTGTATTTAAATTTTCATGTTTGCTAAATACAAGTCAAAAAAACTCAACGCATTCTTTGACACTTCGATTTTAGGGCTGTTTGTTGGGTTTTTGGCTTGGGAATGACTGTGGTTCCCCTAACCCCCATTTCACTATAGAATCCCTGCACCCTTCTTCAGTCATTTCCATAACTGCTCCTGGCTGTCTGGCTACTGCTATTTTAAATGCACTTGAGCTAAATGCCCTGTCACATAATTTGAGTTTTTCTCCAAATTGTCCTACGTTTACCTAAAGGCCATGTTTGAAAACAAATGCCCATTACGATGGAGTCCACCTAAGCGCGCAGAACTTTATGTCCTGGGCTGAGGTCATTGACAGCTTGATGTAAGAGAGGTCAATTGAAATAACAGGTCTGGGCATTAGTATAAATGCATTGCTGTATTTCACTTTGGAAGGAGAAGCCTGGAACACTGAGCCTAGTGCGAGGCAAAGGCCGACACTGCCGGCGTTCAGTAATGAGAACGGCGGGCTGCGCGCTGCTAAAATCTGTAATTATAATTACGACTTCTCGCCTTATTCCCTCTGCTGAATATTGTATATTGTCGTTCAGGTGGTTAGTTACTAAGGTCTTTATGGTGAATATTTTACTCAAATTCCCAGTATAGGAAGGAAAGTTAATGATTAGTAACACCCAGTCAGAGGTTGCGCAGTAACCGGGATGAGTAGAGTGCTCTCAGAGCAATCTCAAGATTTAAGTTAGAAGTATTAGTCAATGTATGTTTTAGTTGTGCTGTATGGTGGCACTATATGAATTTATAAAGAAAGATGAATTGAAATTTCTGTGTTATATTATAATGTACAGTTTCCCCTTGAGCAGAACCGTATACTTTCATGGGACCATTGCTGCTTATTTCAAGTCAGAGTTTGATCACAGAGCAGCGTGAGTCTGAAATGTGTGATGAGTGACAGAGAACATCTGGAAAATCCAGAAGTGACCATACTGCAGACTTTCATGCAAGCCTTTGATAAACAGAGTTTTTTGTTCTCTTAGAGAACAGGGATTAGGTGTTATCACATCAGATGAATTCTGCATAGACGGTTTTTGATTTATTTCCCTGCAGTCTTTAAAATCTTTTCTCGCCCACCAATAGGTGATGCTGAGGGCCACTGACAGTCATTAGTTCTCCCTTGTGTTTGTTCGCATACACCTAATATAATCTGTGGAGCACTGAGGTTGAGCTCAGTTTTAATTTTTTCATGTCTCTAAAAAAGAACATGCCATTGGTTTATGAAGGGGAATTGGACATTATACCCACATCACATTCCAGTGTTACTTACGTGTTATGGAAGCAGACATCAGATACTTCTTTGATTCGCAACGTTCTATCACTCTGGTGTAATCATATCTGTTATGGCATTATTTTTTTGATAACTGCAGTATGAAGTTTGCATGTTTATCACAACCATACATCTATATGTAATAATAATTTCCTATTTAAAATAAAGGAAAATTGCTTGAAAGGCAAATTTAAGAACAGTAACTTCTATTGTAATATTTTTGGCATTTAAATATCACCAGAAGCTCTTGGTTTTTTTATCGAAAGTGTAACACACAGGTAGAGGGTGTGATTTGTTGCTTGAATTTATTGGCAAATCTGCCCATCCCTGTAGCGCTTGCCCTGACAGCTCGACCCAGATACCTGGTGACTCTTGCCGCTGCTAAGCCCCACGCCTCGGAAATATAAGTACATACGGTTAAATATTCTCTAGCGTAATCTCACGTGTCACTCAGCCTACACCTTCACAAAGGTTATGCGTATTAACGCCAGTCAGGGGGAGTCCCCAAAGCAGGCTTCCCCATAGCCACTTGCCTTTAAAAGTTCCAGCCGAGTGAAGTGTCAGAGCCAGTATGAAGATACAAACGGGATCGCAAACCGCATCAATCCGCTGCTGACTCCCGCCACTTTGATCTGATTCTATTCCACGCTTTATGATGCATGAAGCTGTCAGATTAAGGGCTGTTCAAAAACCCGCTATAGCTGTAGAGCCTGACAGCGCGTGTGATGGATTACAGACAAAACAAAAGGGTTTATCACCTTCACTGCAAACGATTCCATCGTTTTATATAGGTATGGGAGGAGAACAGCCACCGCTCAACGGTCGAGAGCGGCGGAAAGGAAGCCTGCGACATTGAGGAGCTTCCCCCTCTGACAATGGCGGACGTAAATTGCAAAGCCCCAGAGTCGTCTGCTGTTTGTCCAGGGACAGGCACAGCACCAGGCTCAGTTGACTTTGTACCTGCTGTGTATGGAAAGACACTGAAATATTGTGCCTTAGACACTGTAATAAGGAAGAAAAGATTTTTTGCCAGCATTTTGTTGCTAAGCTCTAAACGCTGGCCTTATTGATGTCCTGATTTATATCTTTCATGCTGAGCACATTGTGGTGATCTGAAGCAAAGATACCAAATACGGTATCGCCGTACACAGCGGTCCCTCCCGTCGAACTGGGACGTGTCCACTAACAGGATGTTGCATAATGCCATATGTGTGACTTCAAGGGGAGACTATTTCAGATTTTCAAATGTTGTTCTGCTAACAGAAGTACCAGAGAAACAGCTCAGAGAAGCATTATAACCATAATAATTCAAATGATACAGCGTGTTATGTGGTCTGACTCACATCCAAGGAATAGCAGATTATAAAATGTTTTATTAGTCCATGTGAATAGCTTTCTTCTTCACTCCTCAGCTGGGCGAGACATCTGTTATTTAAATAAAGGTTTTTAAAGCAATGAGCAGGGAGGAATTGTTATTCCACATTGTTCAGCTGCTGACAGAAATTGTGCAGAGTTTAGAAATCGCTGCACTGAATTCAAATGACGGGGGAGATAATGAGATCGTTTGATGTGACGTGTTATGAGGGAGCGATCTCACAAAGGCAGTCTGCAGCACTAAGCAGCCGCGTTACAGGTCAGATTACGACACACGGCGGCGCCGGCTTTCTCTGCTGCTGCTCTGCCAGCCTCTGTCAGCGCTAATGCCGTAAACATCACTTCCTGCTATGGGGGGAATTATAACAAAGAAGCTGTGAACGCTCCACACTGTGTTTGTTTATCACAGCAATGTATTTAGTGAGTTGGAAATTAGCAAACAAGACACTGGAGACATCAGTTAGTGAACGTCTGCATGTGTGTGTGTGCGTGTGTGTGTGTCTGTCTTAGCGTGTGACCAGGGAAACAATGGCCATTCACACTGCAGACCCTGTAGTGAGACCAGCAGAGAAGCTCATGGGGTTGTGGACCATTCCAGCTGATGGAGAGATCACGACACACCAGCATAATGCCACAAAAAACAGCATCGGCAAAAACTGAGCTGGGCTCCCTGTCTCGCCCATTCACAGGGGGACAAAGGACAGCGGCTAGGGTGAGGAGCAAGACTGTGGGAGGTGTTAGGAAGGGATGGGGTCACTGTATAAATGTAAAGAGAGCCTCTCTTGATAGGGACTGACTACTGTTCTGGGCTTGCCTAAGCTATGGCTAACCCCCCAAAAAGTCCCCCCGCCCCTCTTACTTTCCTGGCTTTTGGCTCCTGCTGATTAGCAGTGACAGGCCTCGGCATCCCTCCTGGGAACCAGAGGACGTCTCATGACTGGATTTAGATAGAATGATCTAATGGGGTCACACTTTAAGTCAAGAGTCTATTAATAAGAATCAATAAATACGCCATAAGAGATGCGGAAGATGACAGCAGACACCGGAGCATTGCAGTGCAAAGGGGGCTGGCGGTGAGACAAAGTGTCCCACATCACAGGTCCGTCACATGTGTCCCCAGCCCCATATTACAGGCCTGCCCCTCCTACCTGCCTGTTTTTGCCATGGCCTGTTGAAGCATTGAAAAGTGAAGCACACTGCAGAACATTGTCCTGTCTCTGTCACACATTAATGAACTCTAATTCCCTTTGAGTTCTGCTTAAAGTTTATGCACATTTTCCTTAACTGAAATTGGGACCTTTGGTCCTATTTTTTTAAACAGTGCCTAATTGTTACCTTTTTACTTTGCTACTAAAAAATATTTTAGCATGCATTACTCCAGAAATGCATTTTTAGAAACCGTTTCTTCGCATATGTTCTAGTTTCCAAATCTGAATTATCCAGTTCTAACAAAGTAAATCTATAATCTATATGGAGAAAGCTCCCTCTTTTCTTCTGGCACTAAAGGACATTTATGCTGCTGTGTCAGAACATGCCTCTGGTGTCAGCCGGACAGGTGAACCCTGCTCTTTGGGCTTGCAGCTTTGTGCCCAGACCTAGTCTTTGATGGGGCCTGTGTGGCAAGCAGAATGTTCCCCGTCACAGAGCTCTCAGGGGGTGGATGCGGGTCGCAGGGAGACGGCTACCTCCCGTTTGACGGCATTGGGCACTCGCTAATTTGAGGTTGCTGTGGGACAGTGAAAAAAAACCCAGGCCAGCCGATCTGTGTTTGCCTTGCGCCCTGGGGAGCTGGGGTAATTGAGTATGCTCTCTGTGCCAGTGTAAAACCTCTTTTACAGGGTGATAAAAATAAGCAAAGACCAGCTGTGGGTTCAGTGTGGTGTGTATTAGCGAAAGGCCTGCTATTTGACTCAGGAACTAAAATATTCATTTATTTGTACCTTTTTCCACATGAAGTTTACAGGCCTGCATTTGTGGGACGTGGGTAAAATGCTCCAGGATTCCAAGTCGATGGTCAACGTGCAGTTCTGATAAAGCCCGGATATGCCATGTGTGTAAGTGCAGAGGGTCCAGCGCCCAAAAGGTGGCATTTGAAAAGTGCGTTTACTTCCAGCCATCTGCCACCGTTAAATAGGTTTGCGGGAGTGTGTGTGTGTGTGTGCATGCATGTGCGTGACCCTCATTGTACAGTGGGAATTCATCTAGATGGAGCATGCTCTGATGTGAAGCATATGATTTTACTTATGTAGGCATAAAAGCAGTCTGTTTTAATATCAGACACTTTCCTTTGTGGAATGTCAGGGTCACCAGAGGTCACAGCCAGGCCAATGGGACACAGCAATGGCCATAAAATGTTAGCCGATGTTAGTCTCCTGCTTCTGCCCCTTTAAAGAATGTAGTAAATAATTATAAATTTCCTGTGTAATGGTCGTGAAACTCAGCCGTGTGCTTTATAGGCTACTTGACACACTGGGAAAGAAAAAAAAGCAACTTAAAGGAAGACAGATGGGCCAATCAGCTTTGTGTATAATAGCCCACCTGTCTGTCAGAGCCACCAGGGAATCGTCCAAAAAACACTAAAGGAATACCGATAACAGTCACAGAAGCCATAAAACGTGTAATTTGAAAACAGCAGGCATCGATTATGACTCCAGTACAAATTTTGTAACTGCAACATAAAAACATATTTCCTGGCTTTTATTGTGTTTGTTACAAATGCACAAAAAATTTGAGAGCGGCAGCGTTGTGGGAAGCGGGGTGATGTGCCGCAGATAGGCGTATTCTCCAGTCACGCTGCTCTCTTCTACTCTGCATTTGTATCAATGTAATGATGTAATAAAAATTCATGATGTGAGCATGTTAACCACATTACCGAGTCTCCTGAGTTTCATGACATGAATAAAAAAAAACTCATTTTGATGCCTAATTATTTTCGGTCTTGACAGCCTGAGAGCACTATAGCGGCCAGTGTATTTCAGGTCATGATAGCTTCCTAGTCGCTACAGAGCGAAAAGCGCAGCGCTGATCATCAACAGACATGAAAACATCCCTGGGACGCAACTGCTTTGAGAATCTCTTACTACTGTTTGGTTCAACACGTTTTCTAGCATAAAACTGACTCCGAGTTTGAAGCTGCTTCTCTGTAAATGCCTTGATTATCATTTGCCTCATATGGTCATGATTAAATTTATTATTTCATGCTGTCAGTGCTAAAGAAATCATGGTTTGATTTTCAACAGAGGTGCATCGCTGTTTGTGCAGCAAATGTAGCATCTGATTAAAATTCACCCAGACAGTGTCTATTTAGAGTTGTTGTCAGAGCCCTCACTGAAAACATTTTGTATACTTATTTATTTATTTGTTTGTTTATTTATTTAGCAGCTCGTTAGATGAGTTCATCCGAACAACAGTTTTGTGCTTGACCAATTTATACAGCTGGGTATTCACTGGAGCAAGTCTGAGCTTCCTGAATGGGACCCTTGCTCAAGGGTAACCCCTTGGGTAAATGTAAATGTCCATTTCTAAACCACTACATGCCACACACTGACGTGGGGGGGGGGGGGGGGGGGGGGGGGGGGGGGGGGGGG
>JAODKC010000001.1:40426367-40441331 GCA_026777985.1 Mormyrops attenuatus
CTCAAGGTTAACCCCTTGGGTAAATTTAAATGGCCATTTCAAACCCCCAACCTGCCCCACCCGGACAGGCCCCCCCCCCCCCCCCCGACCATCCAGAGAAGGGGACAGGGAGGCTGCAGAGACTTGGGACCTTTCCCTGCTCTGTGCTGTGAAGGGAAGAAAAAAACTTCCTGGTGCATTTTTTATTTTGTACACTTATGAATTTCAGAGTCGAGGCTGGGCAGAATAATAAACCACCAGAATAAAGGTCCACTTTCTTAAGCACTAGATGCCACAAGTTGACACGTTCCCCACCAAGAGACAAGGACAGGGCTGTCGCGATCTCGGGATTGCTCCCTATCCGGGGAACGTGATTTCCATGTGCCTGAGTTTCTTCACTTGCCCTAATGGTTCCTCTGAAATGTTTGTTAGTCCATGCTAAGTGGTGACTCTTTAACATTTTGGTGGTGAGCTGTCAATGCTTTGGAGCCTGTTGGATGATATCCGCTAGATATGGGGCAGGGAAAGGGTCCTTAGCACCATCCAACGACCTGCTTATTTTCTGCCCTTATGAGTCTTAGAAACGGAGGCCTGAATAATGACTATATGCTACGTGAGCATGTTTTCATGTGTGGGTGGAATGCCAGAGCCCGGTTCCGTGTCTGCTGTTCTAACCATTACCCCGGCTGCTTTTCGGGCGAAGGCACCATCAGTAACCTCAGAAGGCTTGTCATTACAGGCACACTACAGTAGGCAGCTGTCAAAGTGCAGTGTTTCGAGCACTAAAGAGTGTTCTCTAACAACACCGTGTGGTGTAAAAGGAGTGCTGTGTTATTGCTTTACCTCATTCCTGACTTTGGGCGCTGAAACCGTTTGTGCGACGGCTTGACGGACACGCTAGTGACTAGATGAACTTAGTGACTGGATGAACTGTTAGGAAGAGCTGTCATTGTTCAACATTTGATGTGATATTCTTTAATATATACTGTTTTTAATTATATGGGTGGATGATTCATAAAATCTCTCATATTGGGAAACACCACTATCCAGTAAAACTGGTTGAAGAATAAGGTGTGGGCTGGAAGCTCTGCTCAGCAGTGGAGTTGGATGAGGAAGTGAATTACCATGAAATTATCATGAAATATGTCCTAAAAAATAACCTTTATATGAATGAATACGTATCCATCCATGGATCTGTCTTCCTCGACCGGGTCACGGGGGGGCCTTGGATGCTGGCCAGTGGCAGGGCACACACCCACACAGTGACACACTGCAGTTCCCTGGGCAGCACTGTTGCATGTCCTGCCCATTTACATTGGTTTCCTACAGACATGCAGTGATGCTAATTGTTGCCTGTAAATTGCCCGTAGCCAAAAACTATGTGTATATATGAAATGCAATTTTCATTATAAATAAAAGTTGCCTTGCAATGAAACCCTTGTGCAAACATTTATGAAATGGGGTTTCTAAATTAACGTGATGTCAGAGAACAAATATCAGTAATTGGACAAAGTACTGGTTAAGCATCGCTTGGTCCCAGTGTACTGAGAGGCTTCTACTTCTCTGTGAACCTGAAAGCACGTTAATCAACCCACACTAATCAACCTGCTGTAATCAACCTCTAGGGACTGATTGAATCTTTCCTCCCGACAGTGAAGACGCTCCACGGTGCACTGCATGGGTATGAGAAGCTAAATCAAACATCTTGCATTAGGTAAGAAGCAGTCGCACAGCATGAGTCTTACTGCTTAAGGACCGTAAACTTTATTAAATTAACTGCTCGGAAAAGAAAGACGGATGGGTATTTCTCACACTGTAATCATGTTATCTTATGCACAGGAAATCTAATGATGAGGGAGCCTCAATGACAGAGGGAACACTGCCGCTCAGCCTAGGAATGAAGCTTATTGGGCAATTTCTGTGCGTTTCCCTTCATGAGGAGGAACGAGATTAAGCTCAATTTTGACCCGCCGTAGGATTTCCTCACCTCCGTCAGGATTAGGCTCAGCCGTGGCAGCCGAGCCCGCTGGGAAATCAGCCTTCTGCAGACAGGTCACTTCGGGCCTATGCATATATGCATGGGCTTAATCTCACACCGGCACTCTGCAGGTGAAGAAATTGCATTTAATTTACACAGCGTCCATTTGGAGCACACATACATAAACAGTGACGTGCGCAAATGTCTTATCCAGTTAGGATTCACTGAGCACGCCGAAATACATACGCACCCGGAACAGCTCGCCCCGTTCGTGTTATACGCTCAGACGGTGGGAGTCCATTTCGAGTGGGAGGGACACACTGTTTTTATTCAGCAGACACTGAGGGCGTGTTGGTGTTAAGCAGATAAATTATTAAAGCAAGCCTGACAGACATTGCACTGTTCTGAGGTGCAAAGAGCAAAATGTTTGCTTGTTTTCATTTTATCGTGGTTTTACGCAAGGGACCAAACAACTTCTTGTGACCTGTGACCTGCATGCTTTACAATTGATTATCACGTAAAGCACGCCAGTCCTGAGCTTTAAATACAGAAGGTAATGGGGTCAGTCGAGTGTCAGATTATAGTAAAGTAAGGGTATTTCTAGGCTCTGTAGCATGTGCATTCACTCCAGCAGCCCTCCTTCAGAAGAGCTTCCCACTGTCTTTGTGGAAGCAGGACACTGGACCCTTCCTTCAGAACTCTTCAGTTCTTTTGTGTAGGAGCGATTAGATCACATGGCCTTGGAACCAGATCACATGACTTTGCAACCAGATCACATGGCCTTGCAACCAGATCAGCAAGTAACTGGATTTCTTTCACAACTGACTTCAACAAGAGCTTCTGCTTGTTTCACACTGCCGGCTATCCTTCCTTCTCTGGCTTACACTGCTTTGAGTACTTGCTGTTGAGTACTTGCCTAGTTGGATTCCTGAGTGGTCTGTCAATGTCCTGCACAGTGGTGGTTCTGAAAGAAGAGAAAGTATATGGGAAATGGATCCAGCAGATGGTCATAGGTGCATTTCCTAGGCAAACCCATGAATGTGTGCAGAGCATGTGAGCCTCACCAGGCCAGACGTGCTCAGCTCCTGAAGAACACGCTGAAGTGCAGACTGCCAGCAAATGGCTGGTATCAGCAAGCTGCTAGGTGCCGCTGATTGCGAAGAGGCCCCAGCCTCTCCCTGGGAACACTGCTGTCTGCTTGCTCCCGGTCACTGTGACAGCCACCCCCGAACCTAAGAGCCTCAGATGTAAATTTCCACCATTAAGGCTCCACAAGCCCTTTCCTTTGAGCTATTAAAATCCCCCCACTGAGACCTACAGGTGTAGCCAGATTAAGTGAATAAATTCATCGCCCAGAGAATCATTTCTTCTGACCCTTGTTGCCAGATCCTGAAAGAAAATGTGTGTGTGTGTATGTGTGAGGTTGTGTGTGTGAGTGTGTGTGTGCGTGAGGTTGTGTGTGTGAGTGTGTGTGTGTGTGTTTGTGTGTGTGTGTGTGTGTGTGTGTGTGTGTGAGGTTGTGTGTGTGTGTGCGTGTGAGGTTGTGTGTGTGTGTGTGTGAGTGTGTGTTTGTGTGGACTGCGTTGTTGACAGGTTTAAGGCTGGGGGCAGGCCGGCACTGGCAGGGGGGTCAACAAGTGAGTCATATAGCCACTATATTGGCCTACAAACTTTTATATTGCCTTCCCACTCTGCTCCTCATACCTGTTTTTCTTTTACTGCATAAGGGATTTGCCTAATTGCAGCTGGAAAAGTCTTTTTTTATTACCAGCTTCTGTTTTGTTTCCTCTAATTTCTTCTGAAGCAGGCTTGCTTGTCTTTCCCTTTGGACTTGTGCTTGCTGTTTTCAGTTTTTGTTGGTATTTGTATACGGTAAAGCGGTCCATTTTCCCGCATCAAAACAAGCTTTTCTCTGTGGGTGTCAGGCTGTCTTTTGAATTTACCTTGATGTTCCTGTCAGGATGTACAGCTGGGCTGGTTCTGGGAAGTGGGGGGAACATTCCTCAGTGCCCTGAGCGTTTTAGTGAAGGCAAGCACTGGCTCAAAGCCCTGTCAACACAAGCAGCGCCAGTGAGCTCCCAGCTGTGCCTCTGTATCTGAAAGGTGCAGGTTCTTACACAGGGCTTTCCACGTGTTTTTTTTCTGGGTGTTTGTCTCATAGAAAGTGCAGAGAAGGTAAGAAACTGAATAGACGTGATAGTGATGTGAGTGATGGTGGGGTTGGAACTCAGCAAACGAAAAGGAGCTTTTTCAACGGTGAAGCGTTTATTGGGGATTCATCAGCCAATCTGGCAGAGTTGGAGCCAATCAGAAGTCAGCAAATCTACTCATGTTACTTGTTGGAGGCTAGTGTCCTAAGGCCACTGGTTATTTTTGTAATTGCTGAATATATGCTGGTTTAATCTGTCCAGACATTGCTCAGAAACAGAATTTAATGATTACAACCTTGTCTTAGTATAACTGGAATAATAGCAGTGATGTAAATAATGCTGATAATGGTTACACCTTACTTGACGGGGCACACTTGCTTAACAACAACTCGGCTACTACTGAAGTACAAATTGAACAAATACAGCAGCTACTTGAGATAAAAGATGCCACGATTCATTAATGATGAACAAACATGAGATCAGGATATAACTTGTGTTATTCATTGCTTGTTCCTTAAGTAGTTTCTTCAGTAGTTCACAGAGGTCTATAGTATTAACAGATATAGTAACTGCCTGGGATAGAAGATGCATTATGATTCATTAAAGATGGACAAACATGAGATCAGTATATAACTTGTGTTATTCGTTACTTGTCCCTTCAATAGTTCACAAAGCTTTACAGAATTAATAGATATAGTAACAAATACAGTAATTGCTTGAGATAAAGCATCCATCACGATTCATTAATGATGAATTTACATGAGATCAGTATGTAACTAAGACTTAGTTTATGGTTAATTAATACATAAGTAATGTCATAATACAGACGCTCCTCTACTCACGAACGAGTTACGTTCCGAGCGGCCGTTTGTAACTTGAAAAGTTCGTAAGTCGTTATTCAACATAATTTTAAGGGTATACGCAAGTACAAAGAACTAGGATGCTGGGAGTACGCACGCCACGCTGCTGCGCGGCAGGAGTAGTGGCCAGAAGCCAGAAGTCGTACTAGGGGGAAAAATTGAAGTTGTGGACTGGAAACGGGAGCCCAGCGTATACAATTTGGACTTACAGTCCTCTTCGTTCGTATGTTTGAAAGTTTGTTAGTAGAGGAGTATATGTACTGTATTATTTGTGCCCCATCAAGTAAAGTGTTACCCTGATAATACTTACAGGAATACTGCTCATTGGTAAAATATAAGATGTTATTTCATGCAATTATAAAGTTTAATAATAAATTACACACAGATCATTAAGGGTTAATGGATACACTATGTATAATCTTAGTTATATGTTTTCAAATATTATACAATATATGAAGTGAGAAGGGTTACCAATATAAATCTGACTTCAAGGCTAAAATGTAACCATCTGAGCACATTTTGTGTTTAAGCTGATAGACGTCGCGCCACCCAGTATTATGGTCGAAGCATGAAACGCAAACAGTCTTTGAAACCAGTTCAGAATCAGCCATTCACTGCTACTTGCCCAACTCTGAACTACTTGGCCTACAATTTGACCTTACGCCCATCCTTGGGACAGCACCAAATGGTGACTGCTTACATTACCTGTTTTTTTTTATTTTTTACCAAAGAAAACCCACTTTGGTATGGGACAAAGCAGGCAGTCAGAAATAGAATACAAATATCTGGAGTAGCACGGCTTACCAGGGAGAGTGTACGTTTCCAAAGCGGCGGTTCCCAGTAGCCAGCTCATATCATACAGCAAGCAGTCTTATACAGCACTGACGTCGCAGCTGCAGGAGGAAACATCGGACACGTCA
This sequence comes from Mormyrops attenuatus, assembly GCA_026777985.1. NCBI lineage: Eukaryota > Metazoa > Chordata > Actinopteri > Osteoglossiformes > Mormyridae > Mormyrops > Mormyrops attenuatus. The sequence goes on from JAODKC010000001.1 coordinate 40,432,255, forward strand.
GCGGATCCTCTGCTGTGGGGCTGTGACAACCAGGAACGATTCCCGTTGACGGCCAAGCAGGGCAGAAAGTACGTGCGCATTTGTGCAACAAGTACTGTTACAGAGCAGCTGTTCAGTACAGCAGGCGGCCTGGTGAGAACACGCCTTAAGCCAGAGAGGGGCGACATGTGAGAGATCTGTGCCCAAAATATTCCCAGTGTAGAGCCAAAAATATAGGCTATTGGTGTGATATGGCCTTTTCTTGGACATTTTGGGTTTGGAACTCCCTTCATTTTTTCTTTATATTTATTTATTTAGTTTAACTACAGTAGTTGTATAAATGTTTTATGTAAGGGCAGAATACTTAAATAACATGTCATGTTGTTATATGTAATTTTTTTTTTGTGAGAAAGCAAACCATGGCCTTAATGGAATCAACGTAATTTTTTAAAATACTTCTAAACTTCTGTTACCTTTTTGTGCACTTGTTTATATTGGCCAAAGAAAGAAAGGATATTATATAAGAAAGGAAAGTGAATGAGTGAGGGAAGGTCCGTCTGAAGGAAGGTCTGTCTGAGAGACAACACCGGGTCTGGTACTGCTACAGAGACTGATTGCTGCGATACACCCTCTGAAAGCTGAGCAGATGTTTGGTGTGTCTGCACCACAGAAAAGCTCATAAAAATTGTAAATAGGTGAACGAAATAGACTAAAGTTTCCAAAGCACACCTTTTCCTTCCAGAGATATCACCTCCTCTATGACCTTGACAGTTAAAACAGTCCATGTTCCAAGCACCATGAAGATTTAAATGCTATCAATAATAATATTAATATTGGCGTGCTGATGCTGTCAAAGGCAGCAGATGATTGAAGGTAAAGGTGGAAGGGGGGCAGCATTGTTTCACCCTGAATATGGAAATAGGAAATGAGAGACTCTGAGTGCTTTTTCTGCAAAATAAGCATTTTATTAAAAATGGCAGAATGTACTGGTTGTAGAATTAAAGGGCTGCTTCTACTTTTTTTCTTGTGGATTACAGCAATTTGCCCTCATGTCTTGAAGATATCAGACCACTAACCAAGTCTGGCATCCTGAAAGCAGGCTGTACTTATGGCTGTTGTTTTGAACTCTAGTGTTACTCGCTGCGGGCTATATGCGCAGCGGAGACGACAGCGGAGGGGGGATCCCAAACCGCAGCATTTCTGGGGTTATAGACGACCCATTTGGCGGCACTCGTGTAAATGCAGGGCTGGATGGAAGTCGTGAAGCTCAGAGCATCAGTGACCCGCTCTGGCACAGGCCGTAAGCCCGCCTTGAACTCGACGCTGGGGCCACGCCAAAGCAGTCCGTTTCCTTCACAGTTGCTTCTGCGTGTGAACCCTGTTTTTTGGATTGCAGAAAGAGTGACCGCATTTCAAAACCATTGGCGATGATGCCTCTCCCCAACAAAAAAGGTGGCTCTGAAAGTCAGTTTGGGATCTTGCTAGGCCTAAGGCACTGTCTTACAGCCATCCTCTCCTGTCATACTCCTCAAATTAAAATGGATTGAGACACCATATCCTCTGTATTAAAACAGTTTTCAGTAGAGGAGAGCTTTGCCAGATGATCACAGGCCTGTTTTCCCGGTTAGTTACCTTCAGGGGACACAGTTGGTCGCTAGTGTCCCTTGGTGGATCAGGTAGAGCAACACTTTTGGGTGGGTTGCAGTCAGAGCTCTGTTAGAAAAACCAACTCCCATGTAGGATCTTTGTTGAATTACTCATTCCAAGTAAATTTGAAATTAAGATTATAAATGACTTGAAACCACACATGAATGGTCGCTTCACATTTGTTCTGAAAGTTGCTTTAATTACAGATGCTTTCAGGCGATTTTGTGATGCACACAGTGACCAGGAATCATATTATGGGGTCATTCACATCTTGATCAACCTAGATTAATATTCTTTACTCAGCTCCTTACTCCCTGTCAGTTTCTTTGAAAGCTAAATCGTAGGTTTCTGATGTGTCCAGGACAGACCCCGATATCCAGTTTTAATGAAGTAATAATGAAGAGAGCAGGGGTGCCTCTGCTATGATTATCTCACCAGTGGAGAATTAATTTGAATAAGGCCAGCTGGATTAGCTCAGGTTTTAGCCACCATGCTGCTTGCCTTGGGGAAAGACAGTTTTGGGGGTGAGTCATCAGGGTGTATGGACATAAGGTTCATTTTTATAAAGAGCAGATCGTGTATACAGTTACCGCATCGCATTATCTTACCCCTTTGCATGCCGTATTTTATGATGGTGCGAGATAATGCAGTGGCGGGCAGAAAGGGCGTTGGCGACGCGCTGCCCAGCGTACGTCGGGGTGCTGTAAAGCAGAGCTGGTGGGCGGCGCTTGACTCTCTTCTCATCCTTCTGGTGGGGTTTTTATCAAATGATACAGTCCCTCAAGCGCAGCGTTTGAATCCTAAGGACGTTTGGGAGCGGATTTTGCATTCACAAGCCCCCTTCTAAGGGGGATTAAGGGGATTAGGAACCATAAAATGACCAACCACCTAGTCCCCAAGCAGGCGCTGCATCCCCTGCTCCCCACACCCAGAGATGAACTAGGGGCTGGTTTACAAAGTTCCCCTGAAAGGGCCTGCTTAGCATGACAAAGGGCGCAACAATTCGCCGAGCCGCCAAAATAACAGACAATGAACTTGCTGCAGTCCGCCCACCTTATTTTCATCCGAACAAACGGCATTACACTTGGCAGTGACATTGTTCTAAACTCGAACATGGGGCTCCCCTTTCTGCGCAGAGCTCAAGGTGTCATATTAATTATTTAAATCTGCAGAAATTTTCAGCTCTATTCCTCCAAGGCCCTATCCAATGCCAGAAGGTCTGGAATCTGCATTAGTTTTGTTAATTAGGGCTGGAAAAAGGCTTTGATCTCGCAGAACACTGGAAAAAAAGAAAACCTCCAGAATGAATTATTTTCTCACTAACCTATTTTTGTTGGGTATTTTTTTAATGTCTTTCGTATCAGTGTGTTCAGTTTTAATTTAGGATGTAAAAGCTGGAGTAAAAAGGGGTCAAGAGTTTTTCAGTTAACCAGCTTCCCGTTCAACCAGCATTCAACATTCAACCGACTTATTATCTACCAGGACAAAATAGGCAGACTGTTTGATTATGGTAAGATGGCAAGTGTACAGAAGCAGCCTGCAGCCCGCATCCCTCAACCTGATTCGGCTCTGAGCGTCTCAGACAACTGAACTTATCACTGAAAGACGTCCCATTTTCAGTTTACTGTTTTACATCACAGGAAGCTGGCTGGGTTCCCCTTGATATGGTAATCCTAGCAATCGAACAACTTTTCAACAGAACAACCTTGAGGGATGCCATATTAAAAAGCGGCAAATGTAAACTGAAGAAAAGAAAATGACTTTTTTATTGTTCCTGCGGTCCTTTTATAAATATTGTGTAAGGGGAGATATACACTGTAGATATCAATGGCACCATTCGCTGACAGCGAGTCAATGCAGAAATGCTCAAATAATTGTGTACATGTGGTCCATCTTGGGTTTAATTGGAACCTGCAACCTGAAATCTGAGAGAGTGGTTGTCCTTCAGGCAAAAACTCAATCTCCTTCATGAGACCATCAACTCTGGGTGGGACCCAAAGACTTATTATTACTTAGCTATTGACAGATGTTGTGCATGTTTTAATAATGCACGGCTCAGTGGATGCTTACCAGTACTTGTACAATACTGATCTTGATGGGGGTTTGTATTTTATTATAGCAATTAAGAAATAAAAAAAAAATACTAAAGAAACGAACATGGTAGTAGTCACAAAAATGCTATTAACTGTTACATTTCATCTTTGACATTAGCTGTAAAACAACATGCGACAGTTTTCTCAGTCGGTGTCCAGTTGGTCCTCTTTGTGAGGCAGAATCTGATGAGTTTATGCATAATTGAAATTCATTTTGCGAAAAGGAGAATGAAGTGAGTTTTTTCTGTGTCGAGTGTTAAAGCAGAAGAGACCATGATGGGAGCCAGCCAGTGGAGGAGCTGAAGATCTGATGATCCAGCTGGTTTCAGTGGGATTGACATGCCTTCAGTGGCAAAACTGGAGCTTTTCACGCTATATTGATCGCTGATTCTGATTTTGAACTTGCCACTCTGGAATGCTGAACAAGACTAAATATATCACAGGAAGTCCTTGTATAGAACATACAGAAAAAACTATTCATACTTTGCAAGTCTAACAACCATTTTTGGCCTGTCTCCTGTTTATTAGGGAACCTGTTTTCATGAGAGTTTGACAACATTGCCAGTTATCGGTGTGAGAAGCTCCCCCGTGTCTGTTGGGGCACCTACATGGTGAGCCCCCTCCACGGGCTGTTGGGTTAACACTTAAAATAAGACCATTTGTATGTTGTGAAATAGACTGGCCTGACTTGTTAAGGCTTTCTTCTCTTTAGCTGAAGACCTTGAACAAACTCATACAAAATCCAATCCATTGTCTGCCCAAAATCCCCCTATTATATTTGCCCCTTCTTTTGCCCCCCTGCCACCATTTTCAGTGGGGGGAAATAGAAATAATGACTTTGGGGCTAAACTAGCCTGTGGCAGTGGGGCTTGCTGCTGACCCTGTGTGCCCCAGTGTCTGCCCGCTCCTCAGGGCCAAAAGAGCAGGCGTCAATGAATACAAAGGATTGTGGGGGATTAGCCGATAAGACATTTGGTGGGTATTGTTCTCTTTGGGTAAATGAGTTCTGCAAGTCGCACACGGCAGAGTCCTGATCCAAAACATCTCCATGAGGAAATCTTATAATTGCCTCTTCCTCAGAAAATGACAGCTTTGGCCTCTGGATCTCAAATCTTGGACATTAGCAATTGAATAGAGGGACTTCATACTGTATATCATTTTAATCTTTCATGTTTGGATCGACCAGATGGCTTATTATTGCTGCTGTTGAAGGAAAAGGAAGACAAATGGCTCCCATCTTTTTTTAGGGAGAGTTCCCCTAAAAGGAAAATTGCATTCATATATTCAGTAATTGTGTAGTGTGGAGTTTTACATGTTTCGGTGTTTTTATCATAAGAAATATGGTGATGTTGATGAAAGAGCTGTGGAGTTGCCCACTATTTCCCTACATTTTCTGTACATTTAATGTAGAACAGATCATTCTATAAATATTAAATGCTTTCAGTAGAAATTATGTATTTTTTGGTCTGTCGAATTCATACAGATATTTGCCTAAGTGACCCATGAACACACACTTATTATGTGCTGAATGTTTATTTCCTTAACATTAATATAACAGAAAATGTTACTTTTAATGATGGTTTTAGTGATCTGCTCTTTATAAAAATGGACCTTATGTCTATACACCCTGATGACTCACCCCCAAAATTTCACTGATAGATTGGCATGCCTCCCCCCCGGCACACGGGGAGGGGGGGGGGCTTGGCTTCACTAAGACGCTGGCGAGGTTTCCAACCTTCTCATTGCTGAACTTTATCTCTGATTGCTCATTGGGGCTGTTCAAGCATTTTTCCCCCGCTTTCAATATGTCTGCTCATCTGCATCCTTCTTGGCTTGTGTTTGCCCCTTCAATGTGTTTCTTAGCTCACATTTTGTAATTGTATTCGGCATTCTTCATTAAATGCTGTGCTTGTATCTCTGCCGTTATCCATTACACGAGTATTGCATTCACTTTTCGTATGGAGCTGTATTGAATATTAAACATTCAGATAGAATGGTATTAAGCTACATCATCTACACAGTATATACTACATATACAGTGCCTTTTATATCTGGTTAAACACAATGACACCATTAGTTTTTAAATGTAATATTGCACATTTCAGTTGCATTGGCTGTTTGTTTAGGGCCTTCTCTCTATCTCTGTTATTTAATTCTTGTGCTCTTTGCATTTTGAGCTTCTTGCCCTTCAACCCAATGTCAGGAATCCAAAAGGAGAACAATGAGGTTTAATCTCCGCACCTGACAATGATGCATGGCTTGGAGAAAAACACTTCTTAGGTGTTGGCATTAAAAAGCCATTTTCCCCATAACCCCCGCGCGAGAGAGCGCAGGAAGGAAAGCCCCAGCGTGCCACGCTTTTCATTGGCACTCAGAGATCGCGCGCCACCAAGATTGTCTCCACTGCTTCAATTACTTGATCTTTTCAACTTTGTTCAAAATGAAAAAGCCCACAAGCGCCCAGTGCTGGAACAAAGACTCACCAGCTGTGTTCCCATGAAACACCCAACTTGGCCAGCTTCTCGTCCTCGCTATTGCTTCTTCCGTAACAGTGTCTTATTCGATTCGTTAATGGTTATTAATTACTCTTCCTAGCACTCACCATAATGTGTGGTTATCCGTTGATCTATTAGCATTGGAATTGTGACAACAGATTTCCCTGCAGCATAGACTCCGTCAAACCAAAGCTCAATATAGTGTTCGATTAAGTCAACATTTACCGTAATATCTAATTAAACTGAAAAAGATGGCATTGTGGTAAAGTAATTGCTTGTGAACCAAATAAAGTGAAAAATCGAGGGCCTGAAAGGATAGTGGCACTTGGTTTTTTGAAGCAGCTTAATTTCAATTTAAAATGCTACAATGACCGCCATTGCTGTTTGGGATATAGAGCAGGTAAGTTTGGGCAAACTTACATAAATTTGCTTTGCTGAATATTGCAAGTGTTGCAATGTGTGAACTGATTTTATGGTTTGATCTTTTCTGATTGAATGTGATTTCAGAGGACAGGTAATAAGGGTATTGATGACTTTGAAGTTTGTTTATGGAAGTGAATCCCTGCTGCCTGAACTTCAGTATGAAGAAGGAGATTAGAAAGTGCAGACCTTTGAAGAAAGCAGGACACTTTGAAGATTTTTCTGCAGTATCAGTAGCCTTTTCATTGTAGTCGTCTTACAATCAAAGCTGGAGTGCATTTGATCAATTAATGATTATTTTCTGACATAGAACCTGAAGCAAATACACCTGTTTGTTCTTACTTTTTCGCTCATAGTCAAAGTAAATAAAATGTGCTATTGTACTTTGAAAGGTAAAGACCCAAAGATGCGAAACGGCAGAGATGTGGTTATCCTCTATCAGAGCACATGCATGAATGCGGGGGCCTGAAGCGCAATGCAGGTTTATATAGAAATGTCACAACACCGCATGGCCGCCTACGCCGGCCGCGGCGGCTGCTTTCACATAGCGCCTGGATACTGTTATAACACTGCCATGAATCGTTCAGTTACTTAGAGATCTTCACCTTCAATCCCCGTTTCTGCCTTTTGTAAGTACAATTTAACATTTATTTTGGGCCGGTTGACCTATACTTGTGTCTCTTAAGACATTCTGATGGTGTAAAGGAATCAGAAGAATGCATGGGAGGGCTGCTCTGCAGGAAAGCCGTATCCGTGGCTCTGCGATGTGCAGCATGTGCCATGTGCCAAGTCCCAGGGGGCCGCATGACGACTGCCCGTCCCACAGCTTGTGATGTCACTTGATTGTCCTGATGAGGCGCGGGCCCCTCTATAGGGGCAGGAGCCTGGTTTACACAGCCCTGCCGTCCAGGAACAGTAGGCTGAGGGGAAATGCAGCCCCCGTGCTGTACTCGGGCCTAGAAATCACAACCGTGGGGCGGGGCGAGGGGGGCGGGGGGCCACCATGTGTCAATGCAAAGCCGGCCACGCTGCCTGTGCAGAGACATCAGCTGGCACCCCTTTAAATCCCTGATGCATTACAGCATAATTATACACCTGCCAAATTGCTCCTTCATACGGCTATTTTGAGAATAAAAAATATGATGGACGAGAAGTGTTTACTCAGTTGCCATGGAAACTGTGTCAGGGACCGCATCTAATTGGCCTACACTGTGCTCTCCTCCTTGCTGAAAAGAACAGAGGCACTCGGAAAAACCAAAAGCTGTTTCCCCCACATTAAAGGAACAATGCGGTGTGGCCGCGCGCTCTGTCCAAAGGCCGAAACGCGACCCCTGATGCCGGTAGAGCAGGTGCCGGGGTAATTATAGTTCAATCGGCCGACAACTGTTGCTTTGAAAAGCGTGTGTGCTGACAAATAAAAGCTGGTCTCGCTGGAATTTCGCTTGTCGTAATCATAGTTGCTGAAGGTATAGCCCTTGTCAACTGTGGTGTTGTGCATCCCAAATATAACAAAGAACCCCCACCTAAATAAAACAGCAGTGCGGCTTCTGCGGAAGAGACAACGGCACAGAAAAAAAAAACTCCTCCTGCGAGTCTCCTGTGAATCGGAACTCGTCCATTATTTAGAACTCTTGGTTATTCTTGCTCCGAAACGACAGTTGTAGTGTTAAGCTCAATAATTACACCTGAGCCGACAATACAGACTGTCCCCTTTGATATCACCCATGGCAGAAACTTCTCACTCAGTGTCTGTCAGTCCTCAGGTCAAAGTTCATCTTCTCTGTAATTCTCACGTGGGTGCAGCTGGTGCCTTGATTTTTAGCAAAATGTCTGTGAAGCAATGAGCATAATCACAGCGGCCTGTCACTGCCACTGCTGGATTTTTGTTTCCATGGTTTCGGTTTTGTTTGCCGTGGCTGTATTGTATAGTTTCATATCTTCACCCAGTCTGTAATGGCATATATTTTCAGAGAATACCCAGTTCATGCAATTAGAATGTTTAGATTTAATCAGAAAGAAGCTGGTTTCCCTGGCTGTCCGGCAAGTCTTTGTCGTTAACAGAGAATGTTTCCAGTCTAGAAACGATCTCGTAGTGAAAGGGCCCCCTTCCTGTTCCAATCTTAGCATTTTAAATGTCGTTGGCCTCGAATCCAGGTCCATTAGGTCGAAGCACGCCAGAAGCTGGGCTTCATAGCTTCTTTCTGGTGGTGGGCACGCAGAAGCATGAGAAACCGTCTCCATAAGTCCCGTCTTCTTCGGGCACGCCGCTGCGATTGATGAAACACAGGGCTAATCAAGGGGATAAATAAGAAATGAGCCAGCTGGAGAGAGAGCTGCCCCTGACAGCCAGCTGTGCCACTGGGAGGGGCGGCCCCCCCGCCGGGGGGCGGGCGGGGGGGGGGGGGGGGGGGCGGGGGGGGCGGGGGGGGGGGGGGGGGGGGGG
>JAODKC010000001.1:40441431-40455350 GCA_026777985.1 Mormyrops attenuatus
CTTACCGATCTACCCCACCTGTCCCCGCCTGCCCCGCAGCAGCCCAGAGCCGTCCCTCACACAGGCCCGCAGATACTGCCCCCCTCACCCCTCGGTGACAGCCGCCCCCGCCGCTGCTCTCCACTCGCTCCCTGCCACTCACGTCAGGTCCGCCGCCGCCCTGTCAGCCGGCCGCAGGCGCAGTCAGGCCTGTCTGCCTGGGGAGCCTGTCGCCAGAGTCTCGGCTCATCTCGGGCGGCTGCGGGGCCGCTCAGCATCCCCTACATTTAAATCTCGGCGCGGCCCTGTGCTGTCGCCGCTCTGTGCTATTTCCCTGCTCGCAACTGACATTCTCTTGTTAGCTTGATTACAGCCTGATTGACTCTCTGATGGAAACAACAGGTATTAAAGCATTTTAGCTAATGTTAGTAATGGTGTGGTGACATCTTTCAACTGTTATAAAGGCCACATAACAATAAGGTCACGCTGGAAGAAACACGAATACGCAACTGCACCATCGAAATGTATCTGCGTTTTTTTGAAGCCATAATGTAAAATCCTTAATCTGTTTTCCACTCCCCCCAAATGGTTTCATATATATAGTAATGTGATTTTCAGCAGTGTTTGCAATTCCATTTTATTAAAATTAAACAGAAGCTCTTGGGGTTGCCAGAGTGGAGTGTGCAGCATTGCACGGGGAGCGAAGGATAATGACTCCCCTGATTGATAATCAATGGCTGCTCATTGCAGATGTATTGTGTTCCTGTTCTAGAGTTCTCTTTTAATGTCGCTCTTTCCCTCTCTCGCCTCATTAAAAGATCCAGTTACTTTCAAACAGCTTTTTAATTTAACATAATGATTTTTGGAACAATGTATCAGATGTGGAGGAATCCCCTGGGATTAGACCCCTTCTTCAAGGTGCCTTTAAAGTGATTTTATTCACTGGTGAATGTATTTTTTGAAAGCGGTTTGTTTTAGGACATGATGGCATATTAGTATTTATAGTATTTATAGTATAGTATTTATATTAGTATATTCTCTAATTATTTCGGTAAGTAGTTAGTATGGGCACAAGCAGCTGCTGGATGAATGGAGTATCATTGTAAGTAATGGACATGCTAGTCCATCCATTTGCTGTAACTGCGTGTCCTATTCAGGGTCACAGGGGTCCAGAACCTATGGGTGGAAAGCAGGGAACCAGCTCATCACAGAACACACTCACACACCATTCACAGCTGGTAATTCCAGTTAACCTCAGCATATTTTTGGACTGTGGAAAGCAGAGTACCCAGAGAAATTCCCTCAATGACAACATGCAAGCTCCACACACATGGAGCCATGACAGAGACTCGAACCCAGATCCCCAAGGTGTGAGGTAACCACTGCACCAGCATCCCACCCTGGACATGCTAGTATTAATACTTCTTTAGCACGCTGAATGGTACTTTGCCTTTCAGTTATGCTGCTTATACATCATAAGATATTACTCCACATCCTTACTACGCCCACTCCTCTGTACTGAATAAGCATGTTTCTGGTGAAATCCAAACTTTAATGGAATGTTTTTTTATTATTCACAATTTCTGCTTGTATTTAATGTTCCATTTTCCTTTTACAACACTCACATGTCCTGGGACACAATGGGAGCCATTAGTGAGAGATTTCCGGATACTTTTCTTTAACTCCTTGCCATCTGTCACATCATGAGCGATGTGACATTGTTTTTGGCACTTGGTGAATTAGTGCATCTTTAAGAACGAGCAGCTGGCGACGCGTAACCCCGGAGAGGTCTTTGACAGAGGCTTTCAAATTGATCAGCTAGAAGTCACTGGCCCTCTCTCCGCCTTGAACACTCTTCCAACTCGGTGCAGGTGTCATGCTGCTCTGGCTCGTGACTTTGGACTGAACTGCACATGTGCCTGTGCTGTGAAACCAGAGGTAGGCAGAATGGACTGGGGAGCCAGTATGCATCTCCGCAGCCTGCACTGCACTGCACTGCACTGCCACCAGACAAAAGGGTCGGACAGCATAGATGAAAGGACACAGACGGGCTCAGGAAACCTTGGTCCCTCCTGCCGTAACTCCGGGGGGTAACATTACCATCTTAGTGAGCTCATATTGATTCCATGACCTCCACCCCATTTGCATAAACAGTACTCTGATATATTCATGGGTCTGGGCTAAGATATGAATAAGGTTCCTCTGTCATTTTTGGCTCCACTTCAATTCCTGTCAAATTAGAGTAAAATATTCATTTATTTGTGGACATCTATCAATGTGACAACCTTTATTATAAGATATCTTAATATACCTGTCATATCTTGTCCCTGGTCATTTCTGTAGTGGCCGTTAGAGGCACTACATGAAGGGCGGACGGCTTCCTGTGACGTTGTTGGTTATTCACTTTCAGTGCTGAGGACCTGTCTAGCCAGCGGTGCAGCTTGTTCCGCGCGTATCTTCCCTACCGAAGAGCTATCGTACGGCTATGGTATAGCTGCAGAAGTCAGCGTCAGGCTTAAAGCGGGTAAACATTTTCTGACATGTTTTCAATATGATTACGTTAGAACAAGCGGCGTTTGATTGAGAAGCTACTACTCAAACCATGCAAATCATCAATCACAAGGAGCAGGGTATTAATTATTCAATAAAAGTCTAAATCAAGAATCAATGTTGGGAGTGGAGAAGAGGGAAATGGAGCATCCCAGCAGAGTGGGAGCGCAGAAAATAAAGAAGGAATAGGGAATTAATCCTCTCTCAGAGCTGCGGCTCGCGTCGTCTTCAGCTGTCAGAAACAACTGCCGCACCGCTGTTTCATCTCGCCAACTTTAAAGATGACTTTGGAAACACTTGATTTTCTTCGCCAAACTCGTTAGGTCTTTGTACCTCATTAGTTCAGGTTTTTGCTCCTCTTCCTGCTCTCTTTCTTTCCTTTTCTTCGAAGTCATCATTACAGCTCTTATGCTTCACACTTGCAGTTTGAAGTTTTAAATTGTAATGTGTGATCTTTGGCAATTACCGACTGGGCTAAATTTTTTCCCTGGGAATTTATTATTTACATTCAATTAAACAAATTGATCAATCAGCCCTTTGCGCTACTACTATAAGGAAGGAAGAGAGTAGGACACCGGCAGACTTAATCCACTACAAAGCTACCTACTGTAAGCCTCTGTACTCTCTTGAATTCAAAGCTGCTTTTCTCTTACTTCGTTGAGAAACTTTTTAGGAATGCCATCAGTTGCCAGTCAGGCTCATTAGTTTTAAGCTTGAGATCCTCAAAGTGTTTTGTCCGAAAAGAGCTTAGAACTTGCGCTTAACTCATGAGTTAAGGTAGTGTCATCTCTTTACCATTTGTCTTCTAGGTCACATAGCATGATATCTTAGTAAGCACAAGAAATACTTTTGATGTGTCGTATAATAATGTATCCATCCTTGTTTTCAAACTCCGTGTCAAAGTCATGGTCATAGTTCTTCAGTATTTGATATTACTACATGCATGGTCTTTATCAGTCACCTCCTACCTAATTTATGCCCCAAATTTAAGCACCAAAGTTCACAATGCTATATTAGTAATTGGACTATTGACTGAAGTAACTCTCGGCCCTTTCAGAGCCATGAAAGAGTCAGAGTCATATTTCTCTAATAGGATTATGCTCTAAAGCTGATGTGGCTATGATTTGGTTATAGTGAGAATTAATTTATTTGCAGTTTCCAGAAAAAAAATGTCTAGTTTATTACAGAAGACACAAGGCCAATACATCTGACAGGGCTATCTGATGTACACCTGAGGGCTATCTGATATATACATACACCTGACAGGGCTATCCGATATACACCTGACAGGGCTATCCGATATACACCTGACAGGGCTATCTGATATACGCCTGACAGGGTTATCTGATATACATCTGACAGGCTATGTGATATACACGTGACAGGGTTATCTGATATACATCTGACAGGCTATCTGATATACCCCTGACAGGGCTATTTGATATACGCCTGACAGGGTTATCTGACATACATCTGACAGGCTATGTGATATACACCTGACAGGGTTATCTGATATACACCTAACAACTAATTAGTATCACAGGTGCCTTCAAGCTTTTCATCAGCCATTCAGCCTATTTAAAGAAAAAGAACATGCTACTGTGTTGTTTGGTATCATTGTGTCACCACACTGAACCAGACCAGAGAAAGCAAAGGAGAGAGCTGTCTGAGGAGCTCAGAAAGAAGATTATAGATAACCATGTTAAAGGTAAAGGCTATAAGAACATCTCCAAGCAGCTTCATGTTCCTGTGACCACAGCTGCCAATATTATTAAAAAGTATACGGTTCATGGGACAAGCCAACCTCCCACTGTTGGCAGTGATTGCTGCAAAAGGTGGTGTCACAAAATATTAAATTAAGGGTACCATCTTTTTTGTCTGTGCCATTTTCATTTGTTTAATTATATAAAATATTCGACTGAATCAATCATCAAAAGCAAACTCTGATTTGTGTTAAATATGGAATAAACAATAAGGGGTGCCATTAAACTTTTGTCAGTTTCAAGTTATTTCAGAGAATTTGTATTTTTCCATCATTTGACAGCAGCCTTGCTTTATCACGTACTGTACAAGCTTCCCCAAGATGATCATGGTCTATGAGGTCATATTTCAGGAACTGCTTGCTGTCTTTAGATCTGGAGTGTGAAGAAACTGGTATCTTCTGGAAATAGAAGGTGAAATGTATGTTTTACCCCAATAACTTACCTGTGATGCTGGTTCTGGCCGTATCCAAAGAACCAGAAGTATTGGTGGAGATTATCATATTGTTCATCATTTTTTGTGCATGACAGATACTTAGTGCCTTAATCATGACATTCCCAAGAGCATGGTCACGAGTGACCCATGCAAGCCGGAAAACAGCTGGAAAGAAAAGCCTTGTTTGTTTACATCTAGGGTCACATGCTAGCAGCAAACCGCATCCCGAGGGCAACCTGAAGAGCGTTTCTGTAGACAATGTTCTTCAGTGTGGGTGCTGTGTGGTGACCGTGCTGGGACCATGTGTATTCCTGAAACCCAGTACCGCAGGTCCACTCCATGCATGTTAAACAATACTGGCTCAACAATGGCACGTGAATTAGCATCCCCTGCCTTTTCTGTATTTATTCATAATTACATCCCCAGAGGCCTCTGAGAGGATCTGGCAGCACACGACTGAGTATCCTGTGTGTCTCACAGCTCAGAATCAACATCATCTACATGGAAACACTCCAAATAAAAAAATATGGCTTCATGAGACGGAAATGCGGGTGATTCTGGTATTTTGATTGCTTTGTATATTGACCTTGAATACTTTTTATTTAAGGTGTGTGTTTTTTTTTAGGTTATTGTTATTGTCAGTGAATTTCATCTTTCATAAAATAAGTGAAAATGGACGCTGACTGATCCTAAGCATATATGCTGTCCCGGTGTTTTGGAAAACTCAAGTCCACACTGGTTATCAGCTGAAAGTCGCTGCTCTGCTGTCGCAGTGTCTTTAAAAAGCACAGTCACTCGCTTGCCAGCAAGTGACATGTGCTGCTTTGTGCTGCGTGCGACTGCACTTCAGAAAAGTGCTCTTTTCTCCAAAAACACAACTTTCCCACAAAGTACTTTTTAAATGCATTCAGTAAGTATTTCAGTTGATGCACAGCATGTGATAGGTGCTGAGAATCTGCTCTTCAAGTCATGCACAAGTAATGGTTTATAGCAATAGTAACTTTTACTTGTTTACTATTTTTCTCCAAAACAATCCAAGTAGACCTTAATTAGACTCTTTAAGCAGACTCCATTTAAGTAGACCTTAATTGCTTTTGTCCAGTCTGTGTTCCAATATTCCAGTTTAATGGTATGTAAATTCTTTGTGCTTTATGTGAAATGTTTGGGGGATTGAAATCCAATTCCATTTGATGAGGAGGATGGAGAATGGAGTCCCTCTCCATCCCTGGAAGGAGTCCTTTCCCTGCTGATGTTCTGCAAGCAGACATTTCTTGGCCAGGATTTGCCTTTCAAACCTGCAGAAGTCATTTTCTCATGTCTATGCCATGGCTAGGTCTGTCTGTAGTTAGCCATTTAAGTGAATCCTCACGTCGGGCAGGATGAATCAGAAAATTCACTGAAGCTGGTTTAATTGGGATATTAGGGAAACTTCTGGTTAAAAAAAAATGCCCATTTATAATGGCCAGTTCGTAATTCGCTTCCGGTTGCCGTCTCCATGTGGTACTGCAGGTCTGGAGCTGAAGCACCGCGCGGTCGCTCTGTAATCAGCTGCGTCAGGCTCCGCTTCATATGGAGGGGGAGAGGATATGAGTGAAGCCAAAATGTGCTGCATGCATTCCATGTGCAATTAATGGTCATTGAGACTTTAAGAAGGATAAATGGCCAGGTTGCCTGGTGCAGCGTTCCTCTGCTTGATTACAGAGAGGTAATGCTGAACCTGTTTTTTTCTCTTTTTATATAAGTACCTCTGAGGGAATAGGTTCACTCAATTCCCGTTAAACTGGCTCATATTCTAAAAACAAATATGGGCTTTAGTACTGAGCTTTCTGCATGAACTAAAGGAAAATATTACAAACCACGTTTCATAAATTGATTAATCAAACAGCTTGTTGTCATTAATCTTACCCTAATTAAGGGGGCAGTGCTTTTCACGTCTTTTAAGCTGTAAGTGGTGAAGAGGCTCTGGCGTAACTAAAGCATGCTAACCTTGCTAACGAGAAGATGCTTTCCAGGCAGAGTCTGCTAATGGCCATCGCAGATCCGGACCAACCCCACTGTGCAGTTTGAGAAATTATATCATTGCTTTTGCACGAATCTGATTTTTTTTTTTTTACATACAATTACTATGCTGTGTTTTGCTATTTTAAGCCTCTTTGTAGAGTGGAAAGTTCCTACAAGATCATTGCAAAGTCTACAGATGTGGGTTCGGTAAGATGCGCTTTCTGAACTGCAATGGATGCCAATGTTGAAAAATTGAGGGTATACATATAATAAACAGTTTAATTTGCTTTCATAACTTAAGACCACAGCCTTTTTGGAAGGCATGCTATATAGCAGTAATAATAGTGGGTAAAGTGGGATGTTGTCCCAGATTACTGAAAAAACTATGTTTGGTAGCCTTGTCAAATTTTATATATGTTTATTGGAATATATATGTATAATATAACATCTTGTATGGGTTAATTGTTGATTATATGCCATCAGCCAGCTAGTACTACTGTTACTGGCATTTCTAAGACCTAAGGTGTCATTTTCTTATTTCCATAGAATCACCCTTTTTGCTGTGGATGTATCTGCTAGTGCCATGATGATTATGAGTCTGCTGTGTGCCAGCACAGTCCCACCAACACCATTTCCTAATTCCTGCAGAGAATCCGTCAAATCACGCAACCAACCGCACAAGGGACAAACCCATCTGGTTCTTTGAACAATCTGAGATCTGTACATGGCAAAGCAAGTACCACTGACCTGGGAACAGCAGATGGAATCTTTGATAGATATTATACAACATTGTTTTTAAGCCATTGTGATTTTACTGGAGTTGTCAATTGACTAGGTAGAGACCAGAGGGAATTCTGGCAATTCTCTCTGGAAGATTTAACAGGCAAAGGTCATATTGAAGAAACAGTTTGATGGGGAAAAGAAACTCACATATGAAATATATTTGACCATCAGTAAAATCACAGAAACTTCTGAAAAAGCAATCTTTGAAAAGCAGCGACCTCTCCATTAACTTTTCTCTACAAACAGTTGATTACCGTGTTTGACATGTTAGCATGTTAGCTGATGGTCTGGCATGAAACATGTTACATGATCCTATGGTAAGGCTGGGACGTCTCAGGACATTATCTCAGCTGCTACATACAGCCTAGCTTGCTGTGCGCACAGGGTACAGCAGTGAAGTGCAAAGACACTAACGTGACAGCTGTCCATCCAGGGCTCGTGTTGTTATACTCCATCTGTATGGCTCCCGTAAAATATCTGACTGTGGAACTCAGAAAGAGAAAGTTTGTTTGTAGTTTAGGCTGAAGCATTGACTAAACCTCCAAGTATAAATATTTGGCCTGTGAATCTTGTTTGAAAAATTGTTCAGAATTCAAAATGTCTTTTCTTCATTTCCCTCTCTCCCTCTCCTTCTCTCTCTCCTCCAAAACCTGTTAGACCTTTCCCATTCATGATCAGACTTGTGATCTCTCAGGAGCAACATCAACCCCACTGCTTGGCTATTTCCCATCATCTTAACACACACACACACACACACACACACACGTGTACCTCAAATCTCATTATGTTTTCTGCTTTGTATTCTAAGAATTACAGTTATTTCCTTTACACTCATGTGCTGATTACTCTACTTTTTTCTGACAGCTAAAAATTACAAACAGATAGAAACAATGAAATTATCCTGAGACGTCTGAGAATACACTAATTACAGAAGTGGGGTATTTTTGGTTTTGGTTTAGATCATTTAACAACAAGACGTACCGTAAAACAGCTGTGAAACTAACGTAAGGATGCTATTAAAAACCTATAAAGATGAGAGGAAAGCAGGCAGAAATCTGTAAAGATGAGAGGGAAGCAGGCAGAAATCTGTAAAGATGAGAGGAAAGCACACAGAAATCTAAAGATAAGAGGAAGACACGCAGAAATCTGTAAAGATGAGAGGAAAGCAGGCAGAAATCTGTAAAGATGAGAGGAAAGCAGGCAGAAATCTGTAAAGATGAGAGGAAAGCAGGCAGAAATCTGGAATCTTTTCTCTGACCCCAGCTGAATTAGTCCCTCTTTACAGCAGCAGTTTCACTTAATCATTAATCACTGAACCATCCTGGATGTTATCAACAACATCAAAACATAATTAAAGGTCAATGCTTTAACTGTAAGCAAAGTGTTAACCATTTCAAAAATGGCCTCATTCTTATCCAGGGCAAGAATCTCAAGTAGCCAAAGAGCCCGGCCCTCGCACGGTATACTGAATTGTAATGGTTGGCTAAAAAAGCCTGACAGCAATACCTGACATGGGCATTAAATCATTGCCCCAAGGAATCCTCCATCTAGCTCCTCTTGACAAGAACACTGTCATCTCTTCCAGGGTATTACCTATCCCTCTTGACAACACTGGATCAGAATTAGTCATGGCATTAGATGTAAATTGGTGCTGTTCAAGGATAATAATGAGCACCAAGATACATGTCGGTGTCGTTGACATGACGACATCTTGATACTGTCTTCCACTGGTTTATTATGTCTAATGGTATTCCGACCTCGAAGGCTACAAAGTTTATTTTCAGGTCATACGTTTCTATTTTTGTTTGTCTGGACACTTCCTTTTGCAAAGTGCCCAGGCAGTGGGAGCCCAAAAAGGGCAGGCCTCTCGCTCTGTACCTGTCTTACGTCTGACTGCTGATGACCACTTCCCTGACATTGTTTGACATGGAAAGGGCTATGCGACAGAAGACCAAATATGCTATTGTTGCACATAACTAAATGGCTTTTATGTTTATTTATAATCAATTTGGAAGACATATTTGCATTGGTTAATATATTTTTCTGGGTTATTCCCTGCTTTGCACCCATTGCTTTCGGGATAGGCTCCGGACCCCAGTGACCCTGCATAGGACAAGGGGGTATGGAAGATGGATGGATGGACGGACGGATGGACGGATGGATGGATGTTTTTTTTCATTAGCATCTCTAATTAGACATCCTAGGTCATTACTATGCTGCTACTACTACCTTGCTAGGCCTTACATTACTATGCTGCTACTACCTTGCTAGGCCTTACATTGCTATGCTGCTACTACCACCTTGTTAGGCTTTACATTACTATGCTGCTACTACTACCTTGCTAGGCCTTACATAACTATGCTGCTACTACTACCTTGCTAAGCCTTACATCACTATGCTGCTACTACTACCTTGCTAAGCCTTACATTACTATGCTGCTACTACTACCTTGCTAGTCCTTACATTACTATGCTGCTACTACTACCTTGCTAGGCCTTACATTACTATGCTGCTACTACTACCTTGTTAGGCTTTACATTACTATGCTGCTACTACCTTGCTAGGTCTTACATTACTATGCTGCTCCTACTACCTTGCTAGGTCTTACATTACTATGCTGCTACTACTACCTTGCTAGGTCTTACATTACTATGCTACGCCTATTCATCACAGAAGTGTTTTGCTTTTGGCAATTGTAGTTTAAAACCAAGGCTCTTGGCATCTTAATCTTTAATTGTCCCGTTTTCACTGCTAAATGTTTTCTTAATTGGTAAGTGTACTGCTTGGTTCTGTAGTCATTTAAAATAAAGATAGCTGTTGGTTTTTAATTGTGCTGGCATTGTAATTTGATCCATGATAATTAACATCTAATAAATATTCAGTAAAATAAGCATAATTGCTTCCACATCAAATACACACAGAATATTAATTATTGCTCTTTGCTACGTGACTTAAGTGTCAAGTGACGCAACCATGATGAGGCCTCATCTGCTCCTTCATAAAAGCAATAGGTGATGTCAGCAGCAGTGAATGACACCAAAAGTTTCACCAAGAAGGGACAAGATGATGTCACTCTTTAAGCAGGTAGACAGGAGGCAGCTGATCCTCTTCAGACAGGCTAATTAAAAACATTTAATAAGCATTGATTGGAGGTAGCAGAGGCGGAGGATTAAGCCAGAGGCTGTGTGCGGCCATGAGCATGTATTCCCGGGTGCTTATGATTTAAAATTAGGGGTGCATTGAGGCTTTTTACTGTTTTTTTTGTAAAATTAACATGCATTCATGTTGCTTTCGACAGCATTTGGAAGTCACAGACTGGAGAGCTGGGATTTACCCAAGATCACTAATCACAGATGGTGTAATCCAACACAGTACTATTTGGTCCAGGCAGGTAGACTGTCCATTGTTTGATTGGCACTTCCATTGGCAGTAAACTGAGCTCAGCAGTCTGGTTTAAGTCATCCACAGCACCAGGCAACATCACGAGGAATGTCATGAAATAAGTATGAAGCAGAAAAAAAATCAGAGTGAGAGGACGTTTGTTTTGATGTCCTGCTCCTCCTCTGAGTTCCTTGTGGTGCTTCCCTTTAACCGGAAGGTTAGCCCTGAAGGTTAAAGGGAGCGTGTGGCATCTTGCTAATCTCCTCACTCCACCAGGCTGGAGCTCACGGAGAGATGATGTATTCCTGTAAGCAGTAGTAGCATAGAACAAGACTTGTGTCAAATGCCCTAATGGAGAAAAATGTGTCCGACTCTG
Source organism: Mormyrops attenuatus (assembly GCA_026777985.1). NCBI lineage: Eukaryota > Metazoa > Chordata > Actinopteri > Osteoglossiformes > Mormyridae > Mormyrops > Mormyrops attenuatus. The sequence goes on from JAODKC010000001.1 coordinate 40,452,698, forward strand.
AACAAAGGGAAGCACCCCTCCGCAGACTGTGTCATACACAGTTCCGGGGCTCGGCTGTCCTCTTACATGCCTGAATTAATCCTAGGAAACACTGCAGGAATATGGCAGTGCTGTCAGCTTTTCCTAAGACTCTAGGTTTTGATTTCGGAACTTGCGTTTGCATCTGTGCCGACAACAGTCCAAAGAGCGGGGGGGCTTGTGTCACACCCTGGATGAGCGGAAAGATGAGTTGAAGAGCCAGAGGATCACCAACAGGCGTCACTCTCTGCCTTTCCTGAAGTACTGTCTTCCATCTCTGTTGTCTAATTATATGTTCAGATATTGATTTCCCAGATAAATGGCATTGTTCATTCATGCTTGTGCATTTTAATCTGAAGAAGGACATTGTGACTGTAAGGTCAGCGCTCTCTCATCCTAGTGTTTCCTTTGGTTTGCTGCTGAGTTTTTGTAGCATTTATTCACTGTTACTTTATCCTTTTGGATTTATTATTACTTTGAACACTCTCTCTCCTGTGTTCCCCTGCTGTTTTTTAATGTTTTATGTATCAGTCATACAGGTTAGGTGACTTACTATACTGACGTGGAACTCATTGCTTTTATAGGGGAAAAATCTTTCTCTTCCAAGTGCTGCACTCTGCATAAGTGAAATTGACACTCCTTTCAATACATGGAGAAGGTGTGTTATTGAGAAAGACATATTTTATTCTGTGGCTTTTACATCACAGACATGTGGCCATGTGCTCAGATCAGAGATGCCGCTCGCAGGTGGAATGGGGCAGACGGCATTTGTAGTGAATAGATAAACAGATAAATCAACTGACAACGAATACACTCTAAAGTTTAGAAAAAGCTTCCTTTTTACTTTTACTTTACTTATATGCCGTCTGTGTATATATATAAACAACAACTATATATAAACAGCTTTATTTTTCTTGGTATACTTCATTGGACGATGTACCAGCACACGTTACGTTTCTTTGAAGTATTTGTAGGAAGGAAGCCATTCCTACGTTTAAGAGAAGTTCGGATTTCCTGAGACCCGCAGGTTAGCTCCAGGTGAGTCTCAATAACCCAGGAAATCAGCGGCACATCCTGGCGTATTTGGAGAGAGCACACCATGGACACTATGTACCATGGGTCCTGGTGGGCCTGACTCCCACTGCCACTCAGGCATGTCTAGCGTGGCAATAGCTGAAGGCGCCAGGGGCACGGAACATGGGCTGAGCTGGGCCGAAACATCTGGACGTGACTGCGGGGAAGGTGGGGACAGGGGCGCACAGGTGCCAAAGCTGAGACATTAAAGGCAGGCAGTGCACGCAGAGGGGAAGCTACGCGTAGCCAGGGCTCAGTCCTGTGATGAGCGGCCCGCCCGCGTCGGAGATGCTGATGCAGGCGGCCCTCCGCTCGCGCCGCCTTAATGAGAGCACCGCTCCCCGCTGCACGGCCATTAAGCGCCAACAGAGATTTGAAAGTGAATTTTAGATTTCCGGTCGCAACGCTTCGCCCCGGAACGGCTGTGTCAGGCACCGTGGCGACGGGGAGCCTGCACCAGACTCACTCGCTCTCAGCCTCGATGATCAAAAGAATGGAGACGCAAAGACCATTATGCCAATGACACTTTGAGTAAGAGTCCAAAGGGTAGAATGACATGACAACCATTAAGCTTTTAAAGTGGGGCTTTAAAGGCAGGCTGAAGGATGACAGTCAGTAGGGAATCAAAGAGAAAAAGTGAAATCTTCATAATGTTCCACACCTTTCTACGCTCCACAAAATAAGTTTCACACAAACTAGCTCTGTGTCTGAGTCCGACAACATGAATCGGCGTGGCGCACCTGGAGAACAAAGGAGGCCATAACGTTTGGTCAGTAGCTTTAGATACCAAAGCTAACAGGAGCAGGGTGCTGTAGCATGTGAGCAGGCAGCCGTTAGGAGCAGATTTTTAGTATAGGAGCAGCGGAAAATGCCTGCTTCACTGGGCAAACGTATTATATTCAGGTTGTAAATTAGCCGACAAATGGGAAGTTATGAAAATAATTATCAGCTGAGACTCATGGAAATCTACAATAATGGCAAAAGAAAAGACTGACCCAAAGCCTTCTCTAGGTGACCCTCCATCGGCCGGTCATTTTCCATTAAAATTTAGCAAGTTTAAATTCAGTCAGACAGAGAATGCTGGATCTGTGCTCAGCACAGCTTCAGTAAATCTATATCGCCCACTTATATTTATTAGCAAGAGGCCGGCGAGCTGTAATCTCTGGCATCTTGGGCACCTTCCACGGCGTGACTCACTGCTCAGCTGAGCTTCAGCTCCTGCCAGTGAGCACTGCTGGGAGCTGCACTGATTGGCTGCCACTGCGCAGCTGAACTCTCTCCAGTAAAAGCGCCGTCTAATGTGTCTCTCTGTCACGTAATCAAGGATTTTAGGCTTGGAATCTTTGATCTGCGAGAACATTTTCTGACAGGGATAAACCCCCTCTCAGTGAAGCCTTCTGATCTTTCTCGCAATTAATGATGTCAAATGAGTGTGTTTACAGGCTGATTAGATTGGCACTGTGGTGTGGGGGGGGCGCGCCCCCCCGCCCCCGCCCCCGGGGGGGGGGGGGGCCCCCCCCCGCGGGGGGGGCGGCGGGCGGCGCCCCCCCCCCACCCCCCA
>JAODKC010000001.1:40462353-40500044 GCA_026777985.1 Mormyrops attenuatus
TTTTTTTTTTTATTTTTTTTTTTTTTTTTTTTTTTTTTTTTTTACATGCCCACCTTCCTCCTTACCCCCACCCCCGCCCCCTTTGCGAGCGGGGGCCGGCGGGCGCGGCGCCCCCCGGTAAGGGACAGGAATCTCCAAGGTCTGAATTATTCTTAGCGTCGACCAATTAACACCCTGTATCTTCTTTTATGTTAACTTCAATTAGGGCTCTTTACACTTTTTTAGTTCTTTTCTTCTCCATACTTGGAGAGTGTCAGGCACACAGATCAAAGCGCAACGCTGTGGTCCAGGCACCACAGGTAACACTGCTTTGCATAAGAATCTGCATATTGCAAAGAAGGGTTTCTTTCTTTTTGCATGAATTAAAAGGCCAGGGGGACTGACTGCCTGGTATGGAAGCGCAGAAGGCCCACGCGCACATGCCATGCCTCTACCCGCTGATCTCCATTCCTCGGATGCAGCGGCACCGACGGCGGGGTATCCATGCAGCAATACGGCCCATAGATCATCTCCATATGGACAAAATTTCACCCTTCTTTGTTGCTAATTTCACATGGATTTTTATCTAGTTTGGTTTCTGGCATGTTCTAATAGCTTATTTCTAGACAGCACTTCGGTGTTTTTCTCAACCGTACGATAACGCCATCACTGTTAATACTTTTAATAATTAATCGTTTTTTGTGGAACACCCACATATTTTGTTTACCAGATCAGTTACTTCACAGCTAATGCCCCCACCCTCATAAATTACAGTTGTCAGTTTTGTGTTCGCCAGTGGCAACTGTAGAATGTCACAGCAGGACTGACATTCTAAATAAGAGTCTGGTCATTTTTTCTGTCCCTTGCTTTCTGCCACAGGAATAGCACTGAAAACCAAGCAAGATGTGAAATGAAATCATTGGACAGAGTCCTGTTTAATCCTTCACTTAGTCTTAAACTTTGGGATAACACTAAACCTTAAAGTAAAATTTTATATATTTGCTATTTTGCTTTCTTTGTAAGATTTACCCTTATGTAAAGCTGAATATCCGATGTGTTGCACACGCAGCATTAAACATGTGTAGCACATACTTCAGCCAGACATGGTCCTGGATGCACGTCGTTATTAAGGGGAACAGCAATAACCTCATTTTCTTTATATTCATTTGTTTATTTAATTGCTAATTTCATAGTTTGTTGTTACTGAGGCTAAAGGCTTTGAAACGGCAGCTAGTTAAAGATTAAAATGTATATATATATATAATTAACCTGCATTAAAAGTCAAAAGTATCGATAAATCAATTTGAGGAAAAGCTGAGAAACGACTGTTTGGTCCTCCTCCGCATTATTTATTTATTTATTTATTGACCTCCTACTAACGTCTGTCCTCGAGGTATCGAATGCTATTTATGGGCAAGTGTTGACATAATAATATAAGCCAGCAATAAAGTGGAGTTTTTTCACAGTGCTGTTGCTGTGCTCTGTGCAGGGAAAGCCTGCTACCTCTCCTTGCTCTGCATGGATGGACGCACCTTCATTGCGCTGCACAGGGTTACCCGCCTCATCTCTGTTATACATGCGGCCCTGTGTTCATATGGCAATCATTACAGCACTCACACCCAATAGTGTTTCATCAGGTGTCAGGCCAAGAAACCAAAAAGTCAAACATTATCTTTCAATGTTTTTGAACATCGCTTACTCTGTACATAGCGCTGTCTCCGGTGTAATCACAAGGTCCTCACGATGTACAAGTCCAAGCCAAAAAGCAACACATTTACACATCAGATGCAATAGGAATTATGTATACTGTGTGGGAAAAAATAATATACTCCATTATATTTGTTTATTTTAAACATGTTGACACACATCCTTAATGTATACCTCTTTACTATATGCATTTAATGTTTTTATATATATATATAAGCATCAAAGCACTTTGTCAGACACGGTTCCTTTGTCGCATTGTTTTGATAACCTTGATGCCTCAAAGCATTAGCTTAGTAAATTCTTTTACCCTGCTTGATGTTGGAAGTGCTCAGAAATACTCCAGGGCCTGTTCACCAGCTGAGGATACATAGGATACACTGCCATCTAGTGTACAGAAACATCCCCTGCCAACCAGGCCAGAATAACTATGAGCTGAACAGTATCTTAAGCACACGTCTCATGTGCTGATGTTCTTGCTTTTTGATTCCCTTAATCGCACTATACCTCCTCAAGGAAAATTCTGGCTGCATAAATTCATGGACCGAAACCCATTCAGGCAGCAAAGGGTCAGACTTGAGTTGGTCTTACTTTCCTCCTGTGAAAAGCTGTGTTTGAATGGATGACCGAAACACGTGGAGATGACCTCTGCTCACTTCTCTGCAAATAGCCCACAGACTAGGCTGGCTAGAAGGTGACTATAAGAAGGTTCTATGTTTCCTCCTTGCTCCAGTTTCCGGCAGTGGGCAGCTGGCCGGCCCTCTCCGTGCAGAGCAGCCTCACTCCCAAGGCCGCTAATGTAATTGCCTTCCATTGATCCTGTCCTGCTGAGCGGCTCGCCCCATCCGTTTTCCAGCAGGGGCCTGCCATGCCAGCGATACCCCTTGATGTGAAAAGTGTGCGTCCTTTTCAGCGCTCATAAAGTGGCGGGTTTCTCATACGATGCGCTGGCGTTGTGACAAATGGAGATTTCCAAAGAAAAAAAGTGGTACAGAAGGGGTAGGGGCCTTTGTGGGGGAAAAGAGAGCTTATTAGTTATTACACAGGCAGGAAGAGACTCTGTCAACTACACAGGTTTGTTTGGCCATGGATACTGGAGGGCCTGTTCGCGAAGACTGCCTGCTTTCATTACGGCTTGAGACACAGCCAGACCTGCGTGTTCTGAGAATTAAGGCAGCACACCAAGCATTGCAAGGTGTTCTAGAGCCGGCTTCATCACTCAGACCATCTCCTGATGGTCATGTGATGTCAGCATCCGAAAAGCAGTGCCAGTGTTCTTTGGCAGACACTCGACAGCTGAGCTGCGTCCGAGAGTGCTGGCGAGTGTGCGTCTCTAGGAGAACATTATCACCAGGACCTACAGACAGGCCTGAGACTCTGGCATGCACACTGTGCCTTGTATGAGTGGAAAAAGTGAAAACAATACACACGGTTTTAGGCTGTAGCTAACCTCAAAAAACATTAAAATCTGATCAAACCTTTTTCATTTTTTTAAATCTGGAAACAGATTCTTTGGCAGGCCTGTAGATGTTTCCCGGCTTAGATTTCAGTTTGCTACTCTTAATGAACAAGCTAAAATAAACACAAATCTGTTCACCGTCATTAAGTAGTTTGTTAAACTAAGGCCTGAAGTTCTTGTGGAAATACTCAAAATGTAAGAAATGAAAGGAATCTTTTGGTAACCTCGTGCCCAGAAATAAGTGTTTATATACATTTGGCACTGAAGGTAATTCTGAATGTTAGCTGTAAATATGAACCACTGTGGTGATGCATATTTGATGATTTTGCTGGTCAGTTTTAAACATCACATGGAATTACTACTAGTCCTGTCTTTGAAGTTGTTTTCTGTACTTCTGTGTTAAGGCAAAGTTATGGAACCCATTATCAAATACAAAAGAAATCATATACAATCGTAATATTCCAATAGTCTCAAGTTATTTAAGAGGAAATGAGATCCTAGCTCTTGCTAATTTAATACACATGGATTAGTCTCGTCAATTTCAGTCTCTTGATGTTTTCCATGATGTTTTGGAGATGTACTGTTGGTATAGGGGATAAATAAGCGTATGACTTTATTAGTTTGTACATCAAACACACCAGATTAATTTATCATTCAAATGAAAAATATTGGTAATGTATAGACTCCAATTCTGGCAGATAACTGAAAAAACTAAATTACTGCTGAATGGCAGTTTGACAGGAGCCAACTCTAATGCCAGCGTTTGTGCCGAGAGTCAGCTCCAGCAACGCACACCAGTAAGTGATACTTCCGTAACGGAGCATTGAAGCAGAGCTTCCACCAAAACAGGCATTTTGTCGCCCAGCTCCCCTCTTGTCAATTATGGAAATGAGATGAGCTGGGATTTGTGTCGGGGTGAATTGATGAGACAGAGTGAGTGAGACTGTTTAAAGGATGCCGAGCATCGGCGTCTGCTGCATTAACGGGCTACTGATCTCGCTCGCTGTAGACTGATCTCACGGCTCTCCACCGCCGACTGACATGCGCTCCCTCATAAGATGGGACATTTATATATATGTTCCCTGCCGTGTCAAAGGAGATATTTTTAAATTTTTACAACTCCCTGTGCAACCATTTATTTATTTCACTACACATGTTACAAGCTGGCTTGCAAGTACAACAAGCTGATAATGAACACAGATACCACGAGGGAGGCGCTGGTGAAGAAACGTTCTCCAGAAGAAAAGTGCAATGTTGACGTAACGTAAAAACCATGATGAAATCCTTGGAATTAGAAAGAAGGCTGAACGGCAGAGGAATAAATCCCTTGGAAAATGAACAACTCGCGTCAAACAACAGAATACAACACTGAACCCAAGTTACAATCCAGTGATGACAACAAAGGCACCTCTACGGCACACATGAAAGGGAGAGTCGTTGGGGCGAACATTTGTACCATTATAAGAAAACAGCACACAATACTGTAGTTTCCAAACTCGAGCCATTAAGACCGTGACGTAAATCAACAGATAAAACAACATTTTTGAAAAGAGACTGTGTTCGATTTTTTAGGTCAACCTACTTAAAAGCAATCCTTTAAAATTCATGAAATAATTAAGAAAATCTGAGGTAATAGCCATCCCCTTTATCTTGAAAGCCACTAAAAGCAGTTAATACTATCAAATATCATATAAACAGCATCAATGAGCCATTTCCTCCGATTATTACTGATGGAATGTTGGGCCTTCCTTTAATAAATCGATAAGAGTAAATTGCTCATTCAAAAGTACTGTAATTAACCAAAAAACGATACGGTGAGTATCTCCAATCAGCCTCCCTGACATGTGATCCTTTGACCCTAAATCAGCTCTCTTCCATACCACTCGGTTGTTTGCCTCAGGTTCCAAAGGAGCGCCGCATTAAGCAGTCATGCAGCAGGCACGGGCGGACTGGGGTTCGCATTTCTCAGCTGTGACATAAGCATACAACAGCTGCATTGATTCTGTCTTCAATAACCGCATTATCAGAGATTTTTTAACAGTATAACTGCTGCTGAGGTGCGGTTTTTTGGGTAGAAATGCTGCTGGCTGTTCTTGTGTGGAGGCACTGATGGTCTTGCTTGCTCCTTTTTCAAGGGGTCGGCTGGGGCAGAAGCTCACACACACACACAGCGCCTCCTGGGGACTGAGTATCACATCTCCAGGTACGCCAACTCTGTCAAAACAGAAGAACATCTACTCATTAATGATCACTCATGTTTTTCCGCCTCACTCGGTATTTAGTATGGTTCATGCTTTAAAATAATCTTTATTTTTTTTGTATGACTGTTTTAAGTTTCCCGACTAAGAAATAAATAGTTTGGCTGATTTGGGTCTCCTGTAAGGGTGTTTGGTTATAACTGCATGATTGCTTCCATGGCAAGTGGTCACAAACACATTAGGTATAGTGTAAGGCCTTGTGACAACGAGGGGAGATTAACCCCCAACACGAGGAAGGTGTGCCGTCGGCGTGCTGGACCGCTGCTGTCACAAAGGAGCTGAGATGCTCTGCACAGTACAGTGACCTGTTTATTTATGAGCCTATAAATAAATTTCAAAAGACTTTATGAAAAAAGCAAATGCACTCATCTCATCAAAAAAACTGAAAACTAGGTAATCTCAGTTGGAAAGTGCAGACTTCTGAGCGCTACCGGAGTGAATAAGAAAGGCACATGTCTCTCCTCAGCCCGTGTTGTGTGTATCTCGAAAGCAAAGGCACTCTCTTGTCTTCCGAAAGTGCAGTTAGCAGAAGCACATTTATGACGAAATTATGAAAGGTGTACAGGGAGAATTGTGTGGCTTTGAGTCTGGTCACAAATCCTGCGATGAAAAGCGCTGTTCTGTTCACCTCACGTCCCAGCTCTGTTGATGATGTTAGTGTGCAGTTCTTACACGAATAAGGAGGAAACTTCAGAGGACAGACAAAGCAAACAGCACCGTAGCCTCTGTATCGTAAGATTGGATGACTTTTGAAAGATGCCCTAAAAAGATTGAAGAGAATAACAAAGATTTCCACAGATATGACACACATCCTTAACTTGTGCAGCATGGCTTCCTTTTAGTGTCCTAATTGGCTATTTCTGTTTCTAGCCAAAAAAAATACAAGGATGTCTTGCATTTTTATAACATCACAACCCAATGTTTCCAAGCCACCTGGTGTGAATAAGCAGAAGCCTGCATTGCATTTTTTGTGAATGCTGCCAACGGGGAAAAATGGCTTGATTTAAAAGCATATGACACCTAGAAATCTAGAATAATCAACAAGTCAAACTATGGGTGGCCAGACATTTTGTAAAAGCAGCACTGGCACGAATGGACCGGAGTGTAATTTAAATGCGAATGTTATTTTTATGGAAAGTGTGACATTAGTAGGAGGATGGAGAAATGCCTGATGCTGGTCGTTTTTCATACAGCTGTCTCTGATATCAATATTACTATTAAATAAAACTGTAACTCTGCTTCAAAGAGTTCAACCTGTGAAAAAGGGATGAATGATTTCATTTGTACTTTCTTGATTTCGTACGTTTAGGCCCAGAGTTGAGTTGTACTATTTCTGCTGTGCGATTATTCACACTTTTGATCGATGCAACACTGAACAAAACTGAACAAAAACAGTTGGGGAATCATTGGGGCGATCAAACAGCTGTGGGGTCTTTGCTCTGCACAGCCAAACCTTTGGCTCGCTAATGCCATGTAGCGCCCGGTCAGCCCCCCAGTACCCCGCCTCTCTCTCCCTGTGCCTTCCGGCCACACTGCCACAGCACAGAAGCAGTTTCCACACCGAGCCGGGGCAGAACGCTCCCTCACAGTCCCCTCCTATCATGCACTCTGTGACTCTTTGGGGGCACGTTAACTGTGAATGAATTTGTGCGGTCCCTTGTTTTGTAAAAGTGAGAAATAAACTAATGGAAGTTTTAATATTACAGTCATTCCAGTTTTACATTCAGTCCTTTTAAGAAGACACACCATTGTCAGATGATTCATAAACCAGCAAGCAGAACTCCAGACCCGACCTAAATGACAGAGTCGCTTTAAATAGTCACATGACATGGCTGCTGAGTTGGTTGGTTGAAATACTTAACTTGTGCAGCTTGTGGACATTAGTATTCTTAACACTTCTCACGAATATAATTAGTACACCAGTAACCAAAGAGGAAATTCATGTGAACTACATTATTTCATCTTTAATCTTCATTTTGAACTCCGGCAGATGTACTGCTATACTAACAGTAAGCAAGAAAAACCTTTTCCAGTTGGTTTTATATAAAATATTTTAAACTTCAGGCTGTCTTTCTGTTTAAAGGGTCCCCAGTCCAGTAAAATTATCAGATTGTATTTTATTGTCTGCTGAGGTGTCTATTGACATCGGCCTCTTTTTCCAAAGCTCACCGGAGTAACATCAGCAGTCTGGATCCAAACACAGAACACAAGCCCCAAAGTACAAACACTGATGCTACTGTTTCTAGAAGACTGTGTTTAAAAACTGCATCTGTCTTTGAGTAAATCCGGCTGAATACTGTGTGTAGTTCTACATCCTGGATGTGAACTTCCTGAAATACAAGAGAATACAGCTGACACCTGTAAAATTTAGCCTTATTTGGGCAGAAACAGTAAACAAAAAACGGAACTGTAGTACTTTGGTTGGAAAACAATTCAAACTCAGGCATAGTGATATTTATTATACAGTCCATGCACTTGTATTTTTTCATGCTGACCTAAAGACCATTCCTCACTCTCTTCTGTGTAATGTGATCTGGGACATATTAGTCCTGTGTCTATTTTTAGGAAAGCAAACCAGCTGAGCCTCTTACCTTGATTCTCTCCATTGTCACTCACCAGTCGTTTTTCCAAAGGATGCAGTGGAGGTGCCATGCTGTCGGGGGCGGCCGCTCTGTAACAATCAATGAGGTCGTTCAGCGTCTCGAAACACTGCGGCTTCACTCCCGGAGGCGTCTTCAGCACGGTTAGGATCAAATGAAGAAAACATAACAGAAAACCTCAGTCATGCAATAATGAATCATTGATATATGTGCTGAGAAAATCAGAGTGGAAGCTGAGCATGTAGGTCTGGTTGTTGTGTTGAAATGAGCACAAGGCCTGCAATGGAACGCAACTTGTGTAAAAAAAAAAGACTGAAAATAAGCAAAAGATACCTTTAAAGTGTAAGGACAATATCCCTGACATTATAGAGTACCGTGAAGCAAGTGTTACACTTGGAAAGTAGATTTAAGGTGTAAAGCCCTACAGAAGTACAACTCCTTCAAAACACAAACATTATGTTGCTACGTTTTCTTTTCTTTGAATGCAGTTAGTTATTCTACAATATGTAGGGTCTAGCAGGCTTCAGAAATGGACGCTGTGTGTGACCATACGTTGTGGTGAGATTAACTTATAGAACATGTCCAAATATAGTACCAGTACAGCGCTTCAGGATGCTTGGTTTTGTAGCACTAATATGTGTCCTGAGAGTATGCCTGCGTTAAGCTCTAAAAGCCACCGTGACACATTAGACACTTCAGAGCTAGTGAGTTGTGGGACGAACACCGACAGCACGCGTGGGTGACAGAAGTAACCACAGACAGCTCAGTGTCTGGAGGTTGAAAATTATCAACAACATCTAGAAGACCAAACAGAAGAAGCCCCCAAAGCCGCACTCGGGGCCAGAGCATTTTACCATGCGGGGGTTCGCTGTGTTTTTCAAATTTTTTTTTTTTTTTATCTTTTTTTTTAATTTTTGCTTCTATTATAAAAAACAAACTTAAACATTCAGAGCCGGACTTATAGAGTATATCACTAAGGGAAGTTATGAAATTAACAGTTTTAGAGGGGACTGGCACACAGACTGTGTTTCCATGGTTGGTTAGTTCAGATTCAAGTCACTTTCAGACTCTCCCACAGCCATCTTAAGCACCATACAATCAGAAATAATTCCCTATGCTGACTATCTCACCAAAATACAGTGTTAAAATAAATAACAGAGACTGAATCCACTAAGAACAAAATAGCACTACTGTAAATAACTATATTTTTAAAAAGAGGCCTTTCAAAGTTTCTTGGTTGTATTGTATATACCAGTAATGGACGAGTCTTACTTTAATCGCCCAGCCTCCATGATACAGGGAGATCTTGTAGGTATGAACGAAAGGTGTCCTTCTGCAACAAGAACAACAACAGGATTCAGCTTATTCGTTTGCTTATGTATTTCAGTCAATGTATGTATTATCATAATTATACAACTGTAAAAATGTCATCACACATCACAGAATTCCAATGAATCACTACTATGAACAGTTAGAACTTTTCATGTTTATAAACGCTAAAAACTATTTTATTAAACTGTACGATTTACACATTAAAAACACAATTAATACTTGAACTACTGAATACTTCTTGCTCATTGTCAGTATCAAAATTGATGCAGTTTATTCTATATGTTCTTAGTACTGAGAAATAAATTCACATGCAAATGTTTTTTATTTTTCATTTCCAAATATTGGCTTTTTAAATGTTAAAATGCTTTAATTTTCTCATAATTTATCAGGGTCTTTTTATGTTTCTGATATCATTTTTATTGTTGTTATTTTAGAAATTTGAGACGAGATTGCAATTTCGGTAATATGCCATCAGGAAACACAATGTTGCAAGCCATGCCGATTTGCATTTTTGGATAAAGTTCACTTTGCGTTTTAATGAACCAGTTACATCGCGAAGACGACAGAGAGGGGAAAACTGCGTCAGTTTTCAGTCCTTTATGGGTTCCTTTTGATCTCTTCATTTCGGGTGGATGAAGTTTTGAACTCCACAGTTATAATTATAATAACACGACACGTATATCTGGTTTCTGTTCTTTCTATTTACTGCACAGTCCAGGAGCAAACGAAATAATTTATTATTAGGATGAACGATATTTTTAGACAGTCATTTTCGCAGATTGGCTTGCTACATGGGATGGTACAGTTTAATGTTTCTGACGAACGTTATTAACCGATCATTAGCTGCAGCCTGATGGATGTTGACCCCAGCTTTACTTTATAGCTGACTACTTACTAGTTGCCGGTCGTTTCTTTAATATGCAATCAGCTATTTATCTTTACAAAACGAAAGAATTTTAAATGCTGATTACGATGAATTCAAAATCTGTTTAGACTTCAAGCTTAATTATGTGATCTCAAACGAAAAAAATAGGCCAGATTAAGTAGGCCTAAAAGGGCACGATAGCAAGCAAAACACATTGTATATTTACATATATATTTTGTGTCTGCTGTTAGGATGGAAATATATTACTTAGAAACATTGTAGATTATATCAATATTCTATTATTGGTCAAACTAATTCAGTTTTTTTTTCAATTCCAGTGTTAAATAAACCATCTTTCATTAAAAATAAAAAAAACAACTGATAATGAAAAGTACAGGTAATGTCGAGAGAGTGTTTAATTTTCTTTGCACATCTTGCATGTGCCAGCGCCGCGGCTCTGCAGCACTCACCGCACGCACAAGCAGTAGGCGCCGGGCTCGCTCTCGCTGTCCCTCGTCAAAAAGCTCCCTTCCTTGCCATACAGCTCTAGCAGCCTCTCGGTTTTCTCCTTGCTAATTTTCCCGAAGTATATCGAACTAAACATTGTGCTGTCTGAGAGTAATGTGCGGTTCTCAAGAAATCAGACGGGGGAGTTTCGCACAGGAAAATTCAAGCTAGCACGTTTGCCGCTGAACTTCCTGAGCTCACTATAACGGCTACGGCTTGGCAGCGAAGTGCTCGGCTTCGACGCGCTTGCTGAATCTTGCAATAAGCAAATCAGACTTATTTTATGCTTTGAAGTGAGAATTAGAATAGACAAAGGTGTCATTCTGCATAAACACGCCCCTGTGTTTATCTCTGACAGGCAGCTGTCATTTCAAATTAGCCTCTAATGTAGATTTCACATAAATCAAAAGGACAGTTTTAGTAACAGATTATTAATTAAGTTAATTAGTATGTAGTGAGTATTTTTATACTCATCGATCCCAACCAAGATAAACGGTTACAAGATGGATGTATGACTATTTTAAAGTTACTTTTTATCCATGGGTAGCCTAAGCAATGACGAGTCGCCTCCTTTCAATTCTAAATATTTATATTTATATATCTTTAATAAATGCATGCAGCAAATAACTATTGTATCGCAGCATTTAGCTATTCTTATTCATCCTGCAGATATATGTTCAGCGAACGCGTTAGCTCTTCAGTGTTTTTTCAATTCAGTTATTGCTTTTAGAAGAAACGTTTTATCCATCACCCTAAAAAATGTTGATACTCTTGCTTTCGCTCGTGGTTTATTTTTGAACAAAATGCATGTGCTAGCATCTTTCAGAAAAATATTACATGTACCTTCACCTGCCTATATGAGGAATGAGCTTCAAACCATCGTATTAAACCACATGAGCTATGGTTTGAGAAATATGTAGGCTATTGTTCATGCCTTCAAAGCGTGGAACTACAGGGCGCGCAGTTTTCTTTTATTTTTTAACGGTGGTATTTTTCAGTTCGTACAGATGGAAATATAACGGCTTGTTCAAATATGTATTATCATTTTGCAAAAATGTAGCCCTATGCTTTTGTGTCTGCAGTTCAAACTCTCGTCGCCTAATGATATGTCTTTCAATTATAAATTGTGTCTTCTTATCTATGTGACAAATATTTTTTTATTGTGTTACCTTAATCCAAAATACCGTTTTGTCCATTTGACTAATTCGCAATCTTCTTGGAAAATCTAGCCTACCCCTTAGCTAAAAATTACGAATTGAATCCATACCATTTTACTTGGTATTGGGTGGGTTAGTGAAAAGCTAACTTTTTTACTAGTAGAGCTACCTAGAGTTGTAATACAGTTACACTAGGAGTAACGAGAAATATTGCATCCTAATTAGATTGAACTGCTGATCAGCTGGCCAAATCCTCCCCCCTCCAAACACACACACACACACATACAAACACATACACACACAACTCCGGGTAAGTTAAGTAGCTACCTTCTTCTATGGCGCCCTTTCTTGTTGAACTGCTCACTTTCAGTAAGTCTTTCATCTCTGAGCTATACCTGTTGCCCTGTTTTGGTATTGTTTTAGTTTTATAAAATACGATGAGTTGCATATGTAAAATATGTCAAGTTCCACAAAAAGTAATGGTTATTTAAATTATACAGAATGTGATTTAAGAACAAATAAGTGTAAATCATTTTGGGGGTGGGGTTTGCCGTTGTGTGAATTCGTTTTACATCTTGACACCAAAAACTTGGCACCCCGCAATACTGCAGCTTGACGCCTGCAACAGTCAGCGCGTAAACAGCGGTGTGGAGTTTTTAAAAGGGACTGATGTTCTCGCGAGAATTCAGCTTCCCGGCTACCTGGTAAAGCGAGAGTTTGTTTCGAAGTGAACCGCCTTGATATGAAAGTGAAATGTTTTACTAATAGCGAACAAAAGGTACAATTACTCTCGTTTTATATTTTACCTTATTAACTGACTTTTCGTCGCTGTAATTCAGGAAACGCATTTCGCACATAATAAAGTCGCTTTCTGTAATGCGCGAACTTCATTGTGTGGGGTGATTAATGCTAGGCCAAATTTTTGGCTGTTTTAGATTTCAAAATTATTTGATGGCAGACTTGTAATATTTATTGCCGAACCTTTTTCTGTACTGTAAAATATCTTTGGGCCACCTGCCGCTGAATTGCATTTAACTTTGAAATGTATATATGTTAATCGCTGACCGAGTTACCTAAACGTGGTTTAAACAAACGTTGTTAATAAAAATAGACCAGTAGCTGTGCAGGTAATGTATTTACGCTGAAACGCTGGGCTCGAAACCTTGTTAACACGAGCTTTTTGCAGTCGCTATAAAACTTTTTATTATTATATTGTGAATGTTGTGTCTTACAAGTAAAGGTGTTATCTATTTCCTATGCGTTTCCTATTCGTACGTAGACTAGTAAATTGAGCTGGATTCTCCTATTTCTGTTAATGTAGTGAATAGTTAGAAACTCGCCGCACGAACAGTGACTTTATTTGCCGTGTTTGAAGTTTTTCTCCAGTTGGTCTGCTAAGCATAAAGGTGACGATGCCGGCCGCACACGTTCTCGAGCCAGTGCTGAAAATGAAGGTGGATGAACTTTTTCTGAACTGGCTGAGTGAGACCGCCACTCAGGGGATGCTGAAGGAATATCTCCAAAAGGTCAAAAATGAAGAGTGGGTCGTCCCAGGTGCCAGAAACGTGACAGAAGGCAGCCGTTCAGTTCCTTCCGGCAACAATAATGCCACCAGCAAGAAGAGCCTGACAGACAGATCAACAGCGCCTTTGAATGCCCCATCCAGCCCACCTTCGACCACACTTCCTACTGGGAACACTGGGAACAGTCGCACGGGCCTCAATGGCAGGCTGTCTCGCCGTTCTGTCAGCACCAAGAAGGTAAGTCCCCACAACCACTGGGCCTGTATTTTTTAAAAAAGAGTTGTTTTATGCAGGAAAAAATAGTTATTGCAAAGAACAATCATGTTAGTATGATTCATGAAGCATTTTTCATCCCACGCTGCATGATTGGTAAGTAGATAGGCCTGACAGGCATCATGCGGTGTGTTAAATGTAAGAAGGGCTGGCACTGCCAGTATCTCTGTCCTGGTGTGACTGATGTCAGATTCGGTCTCCAAGGTGACTGGTATCTCTTTGGTGTTGCTTTGTTATTGGTAGACAGTCCCATTTTTTTCTAACAATTCACATTGTTTACGCTCTATCTTTTTTTATAAATGCTAGAGAAATGGAACGATAGTTTGCATTTGAATTGAGGAATTTATGTATTAAGGTCTTATTGAACCTAAACCCGGAGACAACAGAGCGATGCGAAAGGGGCAGAATCAGTTCAGTATAAATTAAGCTGGAAAGGATTTTTACCTTGGCTGTTACCATATGTTTATCAAATGTTCAATGAATAACTGCAGCAGCCTTTAACTGATGGTGAAAGATCTGTTTTTATGATGGCTCTTTGGCCTGTATCACTACTCTACTCCCATCTCCCCTTTATTGCCACAAGAGGATGCTGAGGTCCTCCGATTGTGCCCTAGAATGTTGGGTGGCCTTTCCTGGGCTCTTGTCTATATGTCAGCTTTGTGGTGCTTACAGCCATAATTATATAACCTGGTTTTTCTGTGTGTGGTGTGTCTGTCTGCGTGTGGTGTATCTGTGTGTGTGTCTGTCTCTGTCTGTATGTTTGTGTGTGTGTGTTTTTGAGAATAGAGGTGATTGTTCTGTGGAGTGACCAGATTTTCTGTATCGTTGATATGAGTAATGGTCTTAACATCTGCCGGCGCCGCATTGTTCTAAATTGGATTATATTGTGGATAAAATACATTTGTCCTGGGCCACAACTTTCGTAACTAAGTGCTTTAATTGTAATGATTTATGCAAATATTTGCATTGTTAATTATATTTGCAGTAATGTTTTTGGAAATCTGTAATACGATACCCTATATACAATATAAAAGAGTTATTTTGACAATTTATGGGTGAATGATTGACTTTTTAAAAATAAGCATTTAAAACACAGAACACCATGATTAATATCTTTAATGGAAATTAATATATTTTATCCATTCAAAGCTTCATAGGATGTTGAAGCATGCCATTAATGTACATTGAAATGTGTAGTATCCCTTAATGTTTTGTAAATTTTCACCAAGATCTGCGTGCCGCTTTGTGTGTAATAATATTTTGGTTGAAGGCTGACATAGCTGTTGTGAAGTGTTTTTGACTTTTAAACACAGAGCATTGTCACAAGTTCCTTTTTTTTTTTTGTTAAGGTGGGATTTATTTTGTAAGCTTCATTAAAAATGCTGATGTGTAACAGATCCCACTCACTAGCGTTTAAATAAGCTAAAAATTTCTCTTTGTAAAGTCACATCTATAAGTAATGAAATTTAATTTATTTTTTATTTTATTTTTTTTCTTATACCCTTACAACGAACAGCAGCTGTAAACGGTTCTCTGCCTTTATGCTACAGGCGTGTAAATGAGGGAGACATTGGTAGACTTCTCTGGTGGGGGCAGGGGTGGGGGGGTGATGACAGTGAGCAATCTGGGCAGCTGTCCCCACACACGTGTTCCAGGGCTCCCACCCGCTGACATGTCAGAGACTCAGGGGGGCTGGTGTGACCAAATGCAGGACCCCCCTCTCTGGCCCCCTGGTCTGGGTCTTTCCCTTGTGGTTTCCTATAGCCTTCTGTCCATGAAGCCTTCTCGTAAGCTGCACGCTGCTCCGCGGTGCTCGAGCACAGCATTTCGCCGGAGCTGTCTTGCAGTGCTGTGGCTGTTTAAATTCAGCAGTGCCGTTCAAACGGTGTCACACTGTGTGGTTTTTTTCCCCTCTGTATATGTTTTTCTGACCATTTCTGTCCCCGGCACAATGCGTCTTACTCAAGCTATTAACATAGCAGAGGATCAAAAAAAGTTTGTTTTTCTGGTAGACGTTTTTATTAAAATTGCTCTGCTCAATAAACATGATCGGTAACTAATCTAAGGCTCTGTTTTGGGCCCTGCAGAAACTTTGTTTTAGTGTTTTTTAGATAGATTATAATAAGTCCACAAGTTGGTGTCAAGTTCTCTCAAATTCTGTGTTTGAGTTCTGTCTAAAGTGACTTTTTGGGAAGGGGTTAGACAGGTGACAGTTGTCAGAATCCTTAGCCCTTTGTGTCAGACTCTTTCTCCCAATGTTCAGTGATCCTCTGTGCTGTTCAGCCCATGGAGCGGCTGCAGTGCATTTGGTATTTTGCAAAAGTGTCACAACTGTTGTCCCCGCGGCATCACTGCACAGTTAAGCGGTACTGAAGTGACTATTTTAAGGGAGCCGCAGAAATTCCACAATACAAATGCATTCTGCAAAGGATTAGTAAAAAATTCAGCTAACGTCATGTTAGGGAACAGCTGGTCCAGCTTTGACACAAGGCTCAGATAAAGATAGACCACCTCTCCCAGTGCAGGGATCAGCTGCACAGAAGTGAGATTGCCGGATGCCATGTTATGTCAAAAGTTTGTGTACAGTGTGTGCTTCGATGTCAGATTTTCAATCGGCGGTTAAAGGAATGGATGATTATCAGAAACATGATCCATCTCTTCCTGATAAGACGTCTACTGAGATCATTTGTCATCAGTCAGCATAGACACCACTGAAAGCACTGCTGCTTAGAACAGGGTGTGTGTTTCTCTTTTTGGATGACTAAAAGTCTGATATGACTGTCTCTACAGGCTATGGCAAGATAATCACAGTTTGAGTTTCGGTCTTAGTATGTTAATGTGGTTTTCAGTTGTAAAATGTTTTAATTGGATTCATTTCTTCACATTTGATTTTTTTGGGGGGGATTTATCTTTCTGGGTTAATATACATTTTGTGAAATGGGTGAAATTTGTATGGCGAAAAATCAGTGCGGGGCAAACTGAAGGAAAACATAAAAAAACAATTTCGAGGAACAATTGTAGCACTGGAATGTGGAGGGTAGGATGTTACCATGGCAACAGGACGACAGGTAACCTTAACGGTGGCTTTGGGAAGATGAGTGTATGACAGCTATAGCATGCGCGCCTCGCTCACCCCAGCGATCATTTCAGCAGTCTTCTCAGGCTGGCTGTGTCGTCCAGGGTCAGGGACCCACAAAATGAACCCGGAGATGGGCGGTTTTGCTCTTTATTTATTATTGTTGTTGCAGTGTAACATATAATTTAATTTCAGTAATCAAGTGTAACTCTGCAGTATTGCAAATATGCAACTCTTACATTTAGATATGGTTTTTCATTAATGTGACAGGATTTTGCATCAATATGCAAGTTTTTTTTTTGCAGTTTGACCTTATTGGTCCATACTACTTTTTAATTTTCATCTTTGTCTTAAGAGATGCAGTATTTAAACTAGACTTTAAATGCTGGAAATATTCTATAAAGCCGTTATGGCAGGAGTGTCAAAATGCAGTCCTGGGGGGCCAGAGCCCTGCACATTTTTGGGTTTCCCCTCATTTAACACACCTGATTCAGCTCCTTGTACCTCCTTTGCTAATTACCACACATCTTTTGAGCACCGCACAGCCATTTGTGGTGGAACAAGGAAAGAACTAAACTACACAGGGCTCCGGCCCCCCAGGACTGGAGTTTGACACCCCTGCTTTATGGTATGGCTTTGAATGTTTGAGATATGTGGAATATTCAAACATTTGTCAGAATTCAAAATGAATGTAGACTGATAAGACTCTTATCGTAGTGCAACGTGCATGGGTGTTTACTGGCTAGTGAGCAGTGTGTCTGCTCTTCACAGAGTAGCTTGCTCAAGCTTTTACATAGAAGACGTGTGGCTTTTATAATCACTCATAAAAGGAGCCCTAAGCTTCATGCACCTACACAGTTGTTGAGACCAATCACAAATGTTCAGCCTTATGCAGAAATCCCAATGAGATGCAGATTTTAAATTTATAAATGTAAAACAAACATTTCTTTTGATTAATGCTCAGTCTAGCTGAGGAACCTTGGTTATTCTCATGGCTGGAAGGGATGTATTGGGATGGTTTTCATTTTGCTGTCAAAGTGTGTAGTTATCTGAAGATTGCAGGTTCGAATCCCCGACCAGCAAGGCACCACTGAGGTACCCTGAGTAAGGTACCGCCCCCAAGCACTGCTCCCCGGGCTCTGAATTAGCTGCCCTCTGCTATGTCACAGTGTCACATATGGGTTAAATGCGGAGAACACATTTCTTTGTTGTGCACTGTGTGCTGTGGTGTGTCATCAATGACAATTAATTACTAAAATGTAGCAGTGTAGAGCTAACAGAGATGGTTTTAGATGTATGATGTTATGGGAGCCCTTCTTAGGCTGTGGTAAACCCCTTAGTTTCCGTTTTGAAAAGACTGCCCTCATAATTTTGGAGCATAAAAATTTTGAGATCAGATATTTAACTTTTAGCTGTAGTGTAGCAGTGAATTACGGCTGGGCAATACAGCTGAAAAACAATGTCAGTATTTTAGGTCATTTTGCACTATTTCCTTTTGTGCTGTATTTTTCTTTGCGTTTCACTATCTGGCATCTTTTTGACATTGTGTGGGTAGGCGGAGCTTTGTTGGGGTGTCTGTTACTACCCGATCTAGAGACACATCAGTCTGATATTCGGTATTGGTGCTGATTCAGACCTATTTGATGGATCGGGTATTGGCCATGCGTGACCAATCCACGCCCAGTACTTACTTACTTTAGTTTTTGGCAGTTTCTAAAAAGATAGCTCCTACTTTGTGTTTGATCTATTTGCACAATCAATCGTACGGCAGCTCTTTCTCATTTTAGATGTTTTTTGTAGCATTCAAGCTGAATGCTAACGCTGCCACTCACTGGGTGTGAGCGCAGTGACTTCCGCCGGCTGTGGCGTCATGCACATACCCTTCGCAGTAGGGGAATCGTGAGAAAATCAGATCGGAGGTATTTTACGCTTTTAGCAAGTCGTATTACGGCAATTTGCAATCTTTTTTGTGAGGTGGGAGTAGTGTTTAGTGTAAAATCCCACTAAACCAAGCGCACGCAACTGCGAAAATGAAAAAAGCAATGGACTCGCTAGCTTGGCCTGTTTTGCTTACTTGCTACAGCTTGTGATACACGAGGGGCTGCGATCGCAGTGAAGTGTAAGTCATGCTGTTGCCAGTGGCAGAAAAACTGTGGGGCATTTTAAGCATTCGACCCCTGCATATCCTCGCTTGGAAGATGTTCAAATTGAACTGCACAATGTCTGAAACGCTTTTAAGCAAGATATACAAATGAGGTGGAACAGTGCGTATGTTTCTAGTAGCCTAATTAAAGATTTTTTTGGCATTTTTTGGAATTTTCCATCTGCATTTACTAGTTAAAAAATATTGATACAAAGTGTGTGTGTGTGTGTGTATATATATGTATATGTGTATATATATATGTGTGTGTATATATATATGTGTGTGTGTGTGTGTATATATATATGTGTGTGTGTGTATATATATATATATATATATATATATGTGTGTATGTATGTATATATGTATATGTATGTGTCTGTTTGTGTATATATATATATATATATATATGTGTGTGTGTGTGTGTGTGTGTGTTAAAATATTCAAGTAAAAAGTGTTCTTCTATCGGTATCGGCAGTTCTGTATCGGAATCAGATCAGAACAAAAAAAATGTGTATCAGCCCATCTCTACCCCAATCCCTGATCCATACTGCCTGTCTGATTTTTTACCTTGCGCGTTTCAGCATGCACAGCATTTTGCGCATGCGTACGCCGCATTCTCTGGCATTGCCTGTGTATACGTCCTGTTACTTTTTCTGGCACTGCCTGATCTATTACTCCAGCCGTTTTATGGCAATCCATATTGTTTACATTTACACTAAATAAATAAAATATACTGATACATTATCAAGTCATTTTGTATGTAAAATGTATTGAATATAAGATATAAATTCAATATATCGCCCAACCCTGCAATGAATGACAGACTACAAAAGCCGGCTGTGATGCAGCATCCTGCAGGCTGCCCAATCAGAGCCTACAATATGTAATTCTTTCCTACATTATGCATTTTACTAAGAAATATAAAAGCATTGTTTTGGTTGAAAATTCCCTTAAGTAATTAATCGAACTCTCAAGGAATTGAAAGTTTTTTTTTTTTTAAGTCTTATATTGCACATGTTTTATTCAGACATCAGTTATTTTACAGCTCTGAACGGCTCCGAATTTTGGGTTTTGTTGGAGATGTACTGGTTAACATATGGATATGGACAGATTTCCATAAATAATAAAGACACTGGTGTTGGTCGAATTCGTCTGTCTTGGTCAGATTAATTGAAAAAATATTTTTGCACACCCCTACTCATTAACCACTTAGAACATTGCTACAGTTTCCCAAATTGGTGCTACTTTGCTGGTGTCTCACTACATACATTCACAGGATGCTATGAAATACATAATTTTCACTGCAGGTTTGTGGAGCTCAGAGGTTAGCTGATTATGGGTTATCGCTAATCAATAATATCAGCCCCATCTGTGCATCTCTGCTTTTTATGCAATATGGGTGATATTTAAGAAGAGTTTGTTGAATTTAGTTGTAGTTACTGTCAAATACCCAACAGGGAAGTAGTGTAATTTCCTGTGTCAAGCTGTTTTACATCAGGAAGCGGACATAACCAATCTCCTCATAAACTTCTCTTTTGTGCGTGGGTTATAAAATATATACCCATACCAGTTGCCATTGAAATTCGAGAATATTTGATTCGCTTTCTCACATTTCTGAAAAGGATCTTTCATAATTTAATGCATTATCTTGTGTGCTGTGCAGTTTTTATGAAGCTTCTGTGGGATGTAGAATCTTGCTTATTAAGTAAACCATCTGCTCAGGTGTGTCTACACCTGTGTGGGCACCGGAGAGCTTCCTGCTGAAGCTGTCCTTCTTCATCTCCCACACTGGTTGCGTTTTGTTAACGAAATCTGTCGAGGGGCGTTTTTCGACAACTGTGCGCTTTTAGTGCATTTCATTCAGTTCATATCAAGTTGTGCTGATATTTCTAGAATTATCCTCATGATCAAAAAAGTCAGTCTTAATCTTAGTCTTTTGTATGTTCCTTTATTTATATGAGACTTTGCAAAGCACCGTATGACATGAGGGTGGGGGGAAGGAGCAGGGATTTGTTCAGGCACATGGATGGTAACGGTGAGGAGGTTAGAAGCAAAGTGTTTCAATGGCAGCACTAGGAGAGAGAGCCTGAGAACAGCAATGGCTACTTTGGTCTGTTGTCTCAGCCTCCATCCTATTAGTAATATTGTTTTGCACAGCCAGGTGACAGAAAAGTAGGATGCGAACTGCCTCTAGACAAGAGCGATCTGCTCGTGGAACAATGCAGTGTTCTGTTTTTGAGGGAGAACGTGAACTCTGATCTGTAGTCTAAAAATACAGAGCATTTAAATTGGAGTGGGGGGGGCTGTAGTTCAGCATCCTTGCCAGTGCTACGTCTGCTTTACTCTTTCATTCTCGCTCAGTCATCCTCCGCTCCGTACACCCACGTACGGAGATGCACACACACACACAAACGCATACGTGTTTTGTGCTTTGGATCAGTGTGTTTACAGCGAATTGATGTAATTGCCGTCAGCCCCAGAGTGGATGTTTGCAAGGACTAAAGATAAACTTGTTTCTGAAGGTCTTGTTTCTTGAGTTACCCAAATAGAACGTAGAGTCTGTTCGCAGTCTGACTGGTTAACATATCTTTCTTTGAATCCAGCTCATCCCCCCTTGGCCCTGACCAACTATGATTAACCACAACAACTTATGGCATGGTGGGAAGTCCTTGAAATGGAAGGGAAGTGCTGATTCTGTCCCTATTCCCAGTACAATCCCATGTACTGTAATAATTCAGCTGGCCGGGAGTTAAACTTTGATTTACTGAAGTTTAGCAGATACTCTTCGTCCTTAGAGTCTGCTGGAACTCCTACCTATCCTTTGCTCGCACTGGCTCCTGAGAAAGTCGTTCTAACAGCACACAAGTTTCTCCACAATGTGGTTCTTTTCGTTATGCTGTTGTGACCGCTGAAACCAGCCGCTTTATTTAGGCAGGACGAGTTAAGGTCTTGGGCCGGGCTGTTGTAAGAGGCGGATATGGATTGGGATACTGGCAAGCAGTAACTGGACCTACTGCCTTCTGCCACAGGGCTTCAAAACAACAGGTTTGTTTCTTTACATAACCTTGTATGTGACACTGGAATGTGGACTGAAAGGGGCGGTTCCTTCAGGCAGCCCCACCCACACACACACACACAGTGACACACAAACACACACACTCGCACTCTCCCTGTCTGCAGTCACTCTTGAGATTAGAGCTTCTGCTACTGCCTGGCTGAGGCTGGGCCAACTCGCCAAGCTGAAAGGCACAGCTTACCGCTCGCTACAAAAACGACTGCTGCGTCGATCAGGAAGTTGGGAACCGAGGGCAGGGGCTGGAGGCAATCTGTCACGGTATTGCGGGAAGCGGCCCAGCCCAAGGACGGCCCCATCCCCGCTTGACACCATGAGGGTGAAGGACCTCTCGTTGCGGCAGGACCCGGACCTGCGCAAGGAGCTCGCCCTGCTGGCCCGGGGCTGTGATTTCGTCCTTCCCTCACGCTTCAAGAAGAGGCTGAAAGCGTTCCAGCAAGGAGAGGCAGGTTGTCTCTGCAGTCTGGGCTAACCAAGCGACGGTGGGGTGGAGGGCCTCTTCCGGTGGTGTTTGTGTGCCTCCTTACATCTATCTGGGGGTCGATGTTTTACGTTGTGTCCCTGTGCTCTGGAAGCAGCCGGCCTCGGCCACTGTAGCGTCCTACATGTTGTTCCTCTGCTATAGCAGGATGTCATGGAGATTAAGCAGCTGCGATGAGGGACCACCACCCGCTTCACTGGGAGAGCAGTCACACTGGAAGCCTGTGGCAGACCCAGATCTGTTGCCTTTTATAGCCATGGCTGACACTGCCGAAGAAGGGAAGATTAGGAGCTTTTATCTTGTCACCTCTTACACTAAGCAGGACCCTTCCAGCATGTCACACAGTCAGCAGAGGAACACACCACCCGAAAGAACTTCACTCTGCAGACTAGGACTGTTGACATAAGATTGCAAATATCCAGATGAAAGGCAGTTTGTCCACCATATTTAGACATGAAAGATTGGTAGATGCATGCTGGGTGCACTAGAGTTTAGGGCATGAACAGATGGACTGTCGTATAATTTTGTCCTGTCTCTGCTCAGCCCGTTAACTGATGCTCTCATTGTGTGGCTTCCTAGGGCTTGGAGGCCACGACGCTCAGGATTTTCTAATTTATTAAAATTAGTTTTCAACTAATTTTAATAACTATACAGAACTGAAGTTTGCCTTTGCAGTTGCTCTGTTCTGATATGAGTTGCACAGCTGATGTCTTTTACTTAGTCTGAGGTAGATCAACAAACTTTGTCAAACGTGAAGTAGGTCCCCTTCTGGGCCTTCAGCTACCAGCCTGCAGCTTGTCTGTATTCTTAACCATTTGCTCCCTCAGTGTTCTGAATATTAATGTCAAAACACTAGAAGAGTGAGTGGATTAAGCAGCGTGTAATTCTGTTTAACTGCATCAGGATTTGTGTCTTAATTTTCTCCATGTGGAGTAATTTTTATACACTGAAATGATGTCATTCTCCTTCCACTTTTATCTGCTGGATTTTTTAATTGGCCTTTCTGTTAGGGAGACAGCTGTACTTTCTGTGTTCAGTAGCTCAGCCTTTCACGTGGATGGGTGGTTCATTCATGAATGAAAGCAGACTGTAACCATGAGCACACTAAGCCTTGGAGCGCGGACGCGTCCCGCAGCCCCTGCATCTGCTGCCTGGTGCGATAGTGTTACACGGCTTTGTCTTTGTGTGTGACCCCATTCGCTGGGTGGGTGGGAGAAGCTTTTCCCCGAGTTTCTGCCGAGCAAAGCCTCGGTGCTTAATCCTGCATGGCGGCACACACAGCGGGGCTGGTCTCAGTGGGCACGTCACTGGGGCCGCTTTTTACAGCAGGCTTTCGTGGTTTGGACAGTGCGTAATGTCTTTATTCAGACCAGGTCACTCAGACGTATATTCTGAGGAAGCCAGCTCTGCTCATTTGTATACCATTTCCATCGCATCACTAAAGGCTTATCTATTCTATCAATGTCGAGTTGGGCTCTTCCTGTCCTGGAAAGTCATCACCATGCAGTTCTTTGTAAAACTGTAGTGATGTAATTTTTAACTATAAATATCTATTGGAAATATGTTAAGACACAGAAGGTATCGCTTTACATGCTTTAGCAGTAATTTCTTGTTGGAGTTCGTTAGCTTTGACAGTATTGCGTGGCTGTGCTTTGCCGTGTTGGATGTATGCTCAGCTTCTGTTACCATCTGTCAAAGACAGGCCTTTCTTTTTCTTATCCAGCAGCTGAATGGTCAGTGATCTGTGCACTGAATTTTACTGGCCAGGACTTTAAGTTTTTGAGCCAAAATTTTGTTTGTATTCAATCTTGGGTTTTAAGTACACACCACCTGGTATTGTCTTGTTTTCACCTTCATTCTAATAAAATCTGTCTTCAGACATGGTGAATTGGGTGATGAAGATAATGAGCCTAATTAAATCAAGTTGTCTGGCTTGGAGTACCTTGATGCGTGACAGAGTGTTATGAGACGTCAGTCATTACTGTTGGCTCAGCTGCCAAAATGCCTCTAACTGTTATGTTCGATTGAGCCACATGTCACATCACACCTTTTAATTGAACATCATTTTTTCCAGTGACTGTTCACAGAGATCGAATTTGTATAGTGCCTTGAACTTTCTTGAAAATTGGGCTGACTGCTGTGAACTGGATGAGCCGTGGCTAAAAAATGTTTATTTGTGTCTCTTCTAGCAGACTCAGGTCAAGAAAGCGGAGCCCGTTACGCCGGTACTGAGCGAAAGCATTCCAAGGTTCTACTTCCCCCGGGGCCGGCCCATCGCCAACCTCAACATCGACACGCTCATTTCCAGGATAGAAAAAATATTTTCACAATTCCCCAATGAAAGAGCGAGTATTGAAGACATGGGGATGGTTGCCAAAGTAAGTGTGATTTGCAGCCTGTAGTCCCTAGCCACCCAGAAAATCGTTTTCATTGGGGTAATTAACTGCTGCTTACTACTGTTTACTAGCCTGGAGATTTTTTCCCCCTCTTCCATCCCATAAAAATACTATCAGTACTTGAGGGGAAATGGTGGGTTTTTGCAGGGAGGTCTATGTGTGAAAATCAGCATTATTAGTGTTACAGGGCGTTTGCAGGCACAGTGGCCGCTCCGCTCTGTTTATTCATGCCGGCAGTAAAGTAAATGTTGCCCAATATTGAGCTGCTCTTCATAATCCACCTGGGCCCTCAATATCCCAGACCTTTCCCCCATGTGATTAAAAAAAAAAGGAAATGCTGTGGGTTTCAGTTTCGTACCCAAACTCAGCCGTAAATCCATGGTTTGTATTCACGCTTGAGGCACAGGGCTCAGCTAGCAGCCAGCTCCATCTGGAAGAGTCTTGCATCTGACGGAAGCAGAAAGTCGCTGCTCTGGCCCAGACGGCCGCCTTCATCTAGTCCAATCCACTCCATTGTTCCTCTGCTGTGCATTTAGTTACTGCGTGTCTGTTTAACAATGACATCTCAGCAATGAACTTCATGGCATGTGTACAAAAATATTTTCAGTTTTAGGTAAAGTATTTTTTTATAGGATTTCAATTAAGAATAATGTGTTTTTCAATGTAAGTGTTTTACATAGGACCAACGCATTGTGTTTAGTCATTTACCACTTTGTCAGTCATAAACATTCCCAACCTGCAGCCTTGAATATTATTACATACAGTTTATATATATTTGGGTGAGGTGGGCAGTTTTATGATCACCTGAGAAAGGCATAGCGAGGAAGGTGCACTGGCCCCTTGCTGAAGCACTTATTGTCTCCACAGGCCTGCGAGTGCCCCCTCTACTGGAAAGTGCCTTTGTTTCTCTCAGCCGGGGGGGACAGGACAGGCTTTGTGTCCGTCCACAAGTTTGTGGCCATGTGGCGAAAGTAAGTGGCCGTGGTTTGTGCTGGGAAGAGGAGCTAGAGAAAGAATGGCCGTGTGCACTGATGGCATCCCTTCCCTCTACGCTGTGAAGCCCCTCCCAAGCCAAAATAACCTTCATATGGGTTAGAGCAGAGGACTGCACTGGAACATTATCTGGCAATATTAGCGTGCCATTAATATGTATGTGTTTAAAGTTCTAGTAAAGACCAAGAGTCAGTTGTCCTGAATGTGGGTATGGTTCCAAAGAGCTGATTAAATGGTATATGGCTGTAGTATTTCTGCAGTGTGGAAGGTTGAATTGATTGGGTTAGATTCCTGAATACTAATTTAGCAATGCATAAGGTCGCCAGCAGCCTGCCTGCATGGCTGCGGAGTCTGTACTTTTCCTCCAGTGGGAAGAAAACCCTGACACCATCTGTTCCTGCTTTCCAGAATTCTGCAGACCTGTCATGATGATGCATCCAAATTTGTCCACCTTTTGGCCAAGCCTGGCTGTAATTATCTGGAACAAGAGGACTTTATTCCCTTCCTACAGGTAGGGGGGGTTTGGCAGGGTTGCATTGAACCAGCTTTGGCTCTAAGAAATAGGCCATGCTTCTCAATATTTTTTGAAGGTAATGAATTGGGGGAGAGTATGTCCCTTTTGTGTCTTATCTGGTCTTATTGTTTCCATTTTAAACTGAAGCATTTCACATTTAGTGTAATATAACGCACATCACGGCCTGCACCTTGGATGGATCGGCCTGCTTTGTAGCTTTGCTGCGAAGCTTCACCTGTTTTAGACTGACCCACGCTAGTCCAGTTCCTGTGTCATCTTGTCCTCAGATGGACGATCGAAGCAGACGGCACGAGAGCGCGGCCCCTGCCGTGTGACATGTCGAGAGCGTCATATGAAGCCTCCGTGTATTCCACGTGCAGGTTAAACTAGCGGGTTCGCGTTCTGATACTTTCCACAAGACGTGTCATTTGTATTCCGGCTGGTGGTAGGAAGCCGATCCAGAAGAGCCGTAGTCTGTTTTCACAGGAGATGTGTCCTGGCATGCGCAGTTTAATTTGTATTGTGTGGGTTTGCCAATTGCTTTGACCATTTTGATAAATGAAATAAGTATTGCAGTGGAGTAGATCTGACTTTTCCTGCCGGATTCATAAGAAGAATGATTTATGTGTTTTTCTATTATTTAATCTTATAAGGGATGGGTCAGGGAGCATTGTATTCATCAGAAAATAAACCACTATAATTTTATTGCCTTATACACAGTCACGTCAAAATTTCACTTAAGAGGGAAAAACCAAACGCTTGGTTTTGATTGCTGGAATATATACCGTACGTAGGAAATTCTGTGATCCACATAAGCAGGCGCTGTGCTCATATTAATGCATGG
Organism: Mormyrops attenuatus; assembly: GCA_026777985.1. NCBI lineage: Eukaryota > Metazoa > Chordata > Actinopteri > Osteoglossiformes > Mormyridae > Mormyrops > Mormyrops attenuatus. Next base: position 40,489,531 of record JAODKC010000001.1, read on the forward strand.
GGAATGAGGTACCGACAGCAGCTGTGGTCGGCATCCTCTGAGCCGGCGGGGGGGGGGGCTCTGCCTCTCACCTCGCTTTTTCTCTCCGTCACTAACATTTATCACATAAACTACGATCTATCAGATGTCCAGTTGCCCGCTGATTTAATTCTGCGTGGTTTATTTGTCTTTCTGCACAACAGGGCTTAACTTTTTCACCTTGTTTTTTTCCAGGATGTGGTGAACTCGCACACGGGTCTCGCATTTCTGAAGGAGGCGTCTGAATTTCACACCCGTTATATTACCACAGTAAGTGAGCACAAAACGCTGAGCTTGCCAACGCAACGCCTTCCTATTTTAACTCCTCTTTTCCCACCATGCCCTGCAGTAGATGGTTAAAACATTGAAATCCTCAAACATCTGGCTGGGAATGGGCACCTGGGACTTGATGTTACACTAATTTGTAAATCAGAGGCAAAGTGCTTGCTTCCAGATTCAAACGGAACAAGACCTATGATAGATCCAGACATTAGAACTAGTCCAGCTAGTGACGTAGGGGCATGTTTATAAGCAAGTCTACGTACTTCTTCAATGGTTGTTTGAATGATGTACTGATTGTTGTAATGGAGTTCTGAGTAAGTGTTTTCCTCTCGTCCTATAAGGTTTGTTTTTTTTTTTTTTTTTTGCGGGGTGAGGTTACCTCCCAAAACCATTGTGTGGAAACAGTGGGTGTGAATTTTTTCATATCTGTTCACAGGTGGTTCAGCGCATATTCTATAATGTTAACAGATCTTGGAATGGAAGAATCACATGTTCGGAACTGAGAAAAAGCACTTTTCTGCAGGTTTGTGCCACCCACACACACACACCTGTTTCAGTTTTGATTGTACTATTAATATAGCAAAGCTGTGCGACTGGCTTGCTTGTAATCTGCACAGCGCGTTACGCCACATTAAGATGATCTAAGTGGAGAGAAGCTGTCTGGTTATGATCACATGACCCAGGGTAGCCTATTTGAAAGTAGAGCTGTATGTGTTTACACACACGCATACATATTTAAACACCTACGGCTCCTCTTTCAGACACTTAGCCCACCTGTGTTTTCCTGTAGCCGCTGACACTTTCCATATTCTCCAACAGAACGTGGCCCTGCTGGAAGATGAACAGGACATCAACCAGCTGACAGAGTACTTCTCCTACGAGCATTTCTATGTCATCTACTGCAAGTTCTGGGAGATAGACGCTGACCACGACCTCCACATAGACCCGAGAGATCTGGCCCGACACAACGATCAAGGCTGGTTTGGCTGCGTCCTTCACTGCAGTATCACTGCAGCAGCAGTGCTTTACACATGTCATAACTGGGGAGGGGTTTTCACGTTTGGTTTCTCTCTAACAGCAATCTCCCAAAAAATGATCAAAAGGATATTCTCAGGGACGGTCACCAGGTAATTGCATCTCCATTATTACATTTTTCAGATACGCATTTAGGAATAGGCTGTGTTTTAGGCCAAAAATTGTGCCAACACACTGATGTTGAGCCCTGAATCTGTGTCCACCTACTTCAGGGACAAGAAAGTAAGAAAGGAGGGGCGAATGAGCTATGCAGACTTTGTATGGTTCCTCATTTCAGAAGAGGACAAGACAAGCCCCACTAGGTAGGAACCTGGCCGGCACATGGAGCAGTAACTAATAATAGTATCTGTGTTATGCAAATCAGGGTGTGTTTAGATGTTTGCGTGTCTGGAAATACTTGGTTGGCCAGTGAGTGTCATATGTCTGTTTTTTTATAGCCTGGGTTTTGTCTGACATTGCAGCATAGAGTACTGGTTCCGCTGCATGGATCTGGATGGTGACGGGGTCCTGTCCATGTACGAGCTGGAATATTTCTATGAGGAGCAGAGGCAGAGGCTGGACGCCAGGGCCATCGAGCCGTTGCCCTTTGAAGACTGCCTGTGCCAGATGCTCGACCTGGTCAAGCCAGAATCTGAAGGTAGCTGATGTGTGTTCAGATGCCCCAGCAGTGCACATTTTAACCCTGAATTACATGCATGGAAAATGTGCTGCAGTCAGTAGTGTGCCATGGGTTTAACAATGCAGTCACCCTGGTCAGAAATATTAACAATCAGATCAAAACATGGTTGCGGAATGGCGTACAGCTTCCACTCACTTCACTTTGGATAAGAGTGTCTGCCAAAAAAAATGTAAAATGTTTCTATAGGCAAGATCACGCTACATGACCTGAAGAGGTGCAAGATGTCCAGCATATTCTTCGACACTTTCTTCAACATCGAGAAGTACTTGGAACACGAGCAGAGGGATCCTCTGTCAGTCGCCAGGGTGCGGAATGTTGCAGATTATCATCTATATCAGCCTGCTTTGTGTAGCCTGAGAGTAGGAGCGAAGGCTAATGAGCTAGTGTCCTTGTCCCCTCCCAGGATAGCGAAACTGAGGGCCAGGACATCTCTGATTGGGAGAGGTATGCCGCAGAGGAGTATGACATTCTGGTGACAGAGGAGACGGCCAATGAGCAGTATAACGATGGGTAAGGCTTCTCGCCATTGGCCCTTTCTCTGGCTTCATACATGTGTAAGCATTAGCTCAGTGCTAAGCAATATTGTCCAAGGGTCAGTAGATCACTACTGGAGCTTAATTGTCTGACTGGTCAGCTGTAGTACTGCTGCAAACACCCAGTAGGAGGGACAGGTCTTGCTGACTGGTGTGTCACGGCAGTTTTAGAATCTTCAGACATGTAGTAGGGAGTTCAGAGCTGACAGATGAGACGCATATTTACTCATGGTGCGTTCCTAAGGCTCGCCGCTGCTCACTTTGTGGCCCAGCCTCATGTACTTCCTTCTGATCTAAGCTTCTGTGAAAACTGTTCAAAATGTGTTGAGGTTGGACAGCAGTTCAAGTGTTGAGATAATCAGCAGAATGTTATCTGTGGTGATCGTTTGAACCTTATGTGGTTTTCCCCCCCAGGTATGAAAATGACTTTGACCCAGCAGAGCATCACATTGCCAGTGAACTGGGGCTGTGGACAGAAAAGAGGCATCTGTTTGGGATCCCAAGTCCCCACTGTGACATTGACTTTGAGTACGAAGATGATTTTGAATGAGCTTTGCAGCGATGGGCCTGTGGGGGCCAGACAGCGTGGGGGGTGAGGGGTTACCGCAGATCCGCTGTCTCTCTGCATATGACAGCTCTGTGATGCTGCAGGATACCTGCGCAACCATGACAACAGGAAATGCTAGGCCCTGGATGCAAAAGCAGCAGCAGCAGAGGAAGTGCTGGTATCATCCCCTCTAATTCCATAGCCACAGTAAAGACCTCCAGACCCAGCTGCTGATGTGGTGCTGTGCTGTAGTCACCTGGGTGAACAGAATGTGTGCTTTTGCATGGTTCCACACTGGAGGCGTATTGAGTAGATTAGGGCTTGAGTCACCTCATTGAATTCAACTGTGCTTAACCAATTATGAGCTAGTATGACATTCCAGAGGTAGGAACCAAGATGTGTCTGGCACTGTGCATTAAGGAAATTCTAGGTAAGCGTGCCTTGCAATAATGCACTTTGGATTTTTCTGTGGGGAAGAGTAAGTTATTGGATATGTACAGTTAATTATAGAAGTGCAGTGTTAGTCTGCAAATTGTTTATTTTGCAGATGTGTGCTTCACAATAAAAACACATCAAACTCAATTTGACTTTCAAAATGGGCATTTAGGGATTTTTTTTTTTTTTAGATTGTGGACAAAGCATAAAAGGGAGTTTTACAAAAGCGTAAGTGCATCCACCCTGGGTTCCCTCTTCATATACACACACACATATGTATATGCATTTCACACACTGTCCGGGAACAATATTAAATGAAGTAAGACAGAGGCAAGTGGGCCCATGGCAGCAGTTAGAAACAGTTCTTAAACGCCATCACTGTGGCAACTGTACCGCTTCCTTTGATTTGTGCTAGACCTGAAAGAGTATAAAGAAAGATTTCCCTGCCAAAATTGAGGAAAAGTACAGTTTTAAACAGACAAAATTATATACAGTAAATCATGGGACCGTAACAGGAGAAAGTAAGATATATTGAGAACATCACATGTAATTTTGGCAAAGGCATGAGATGCCAAACAGAATTAATTTACCCAATTCGGATGTTTAAATCTCATTCAGGGCACAACATGATCACGTGCTCATATGCAGTGTTGCCGGCCCTTAGTGGCTATCCAGCCATGGTGACGGGGGCAACAAGATCCCAGCTGGACAAGGAATGAGTTATGAAAACAAACCGACTGCCATTTGAACCTTTTGCAATCACAGCTACAACACGGACATCAGGATCAGTGCTTTGGAGTGTGGAGCACCAGTAAAGGGGTCCATTATCAACCTTTTGTAAATAACATCACTAAGTTCTGGGCTGATTTCTGTAGTAAGCTATTGCCATAAAAAAGATCACTGCCTTCAAAAATACCAGCCAAAATGCCAGTCCCAGGTTCAGCTGCTGAGCACAGCTGACGCTTGAATATCTAATTCACTAAACACCACTTTTTAGTTTCTACGGGCAGCAGCCAGAGCACCTGCAGGTCAGACCAGGTAATCATCTGAAGCTAAGCAGGTTTGGACCTGGCCAGTACTTGGATGGGAGACCAACTAGGAAAGCTGGGTCACTGCTATAAGAGGTGCTGGTATGGCCGACAGGTTAGCCCATCGTGTGGGTCCCAATGATCCAGTGTAGTGATGGGGACACTGGCCAACAGGTTAACCCGTCCGGTGGTCCGGGTGGGTCCTAGTGAAGTGATGGGGACACTGTGCTGTAAATATGGTGCCGTCCTTTGGATAAGATGTAAAAGCGAGGTCCTGACTCTGAGGTGATAAAAGGGGTCGTACCCCGATGCTCTGGCTAAAACTACCCACTGTGGCCCTATCAGATCTGGCCTCCTAATCATCCCCTGCATCTAACTGGTGATTACTCTCCTGCTCCTTCACCACCGTAGCTACTGTGAGGTGAGCATACTGGTGCAGAATGGCTGCCGTCCCATCATCCAGGTGGGTGCCACACAGCGGTGGTCCCTCATTGGTTCTGTAAAGCACTTTGCGTGTCTTGGAAAGCACTATATAACTCGTTCATTCTGAGGCACAGCACCAAAACTAGACTGTCCCTTTAAAAACCCTGCAGCTACAGCAGACAAAATACAGTAAAGAATTGCCAAAATTAAACGTTTAATTCCTGAGTGCTGGAAATAACCCATATCCCGACACAGATACAGTATATACAGTATTAGTCATTAACCGGGTGTGGAGGTCACTTTCCCCACCTGCAGAGCTACCAGTGCAGCCCCTTACTACACGGTCCCCACTCCTTAAAGCGTGACCCTCACAATATTAACTGTTTCACCAGGGTGACTAATGCCTGCTCTACCTGCTTCAGCCCCATAATGGGAATGCAGCACTGGATTCCAGTAGCCTCCACCCAAACATTCAGGTATGTGACACGCCCTCATTGCACACACCAGACAGGTCAGGGGTCAACCTCCACTGAATCCACATTCACCTCGTCGTCAGGGGCGCCAAGCAGTCTCTCTGGCTCCTGCTCCGTCTTGTCAGCACTGTGTGGCGATATCAGAACACGCACATCAACACCACCCATCTGGAGTGAGCCTCTCACCGTGTCCTTGCCTGCAGTGACACGCCACTTACCTTGCGGTAGACTTCAGGGCCTTTCTCCCCTTCATTTCCGCCCAGATGAACACAGGTGAGCTCTTCAGCTCTGGAGTCTTGTTGCCCTGCACCTCTCCTGTCAATCAGGACCACAGGTGGGTGTGACTGTGCCAAGTGCCTGTAAACACTGTGCTTGTCTAGGTATAAATTCTCATTACAATCCCCACAACATAACCAAAGGTACTGTTCTTAGCTGCCTAATTAAAGGTAATATAAATCACATGCCGAGAGGTTAAAATAAGAATTTCCCCACGGGGATTAATAAAGTATCAATTATTAAAAAATCACTGCAGGACCATCCTGGGACTGGATCTTCAGGTTACATACAACTGCTTACTCACAGCACACAAATGGCACCGTACCCACAACAGGAGCCGGTTTCAGTGAGGAGGAGCGGGAGCACTGTGCCGAGGAGGCCTGCCTGGAGGTGTCTGAGCTGACGTGAGAGCCGGCATCCTCTGCTCCCTCGGCCGTGGCCATCAAAGAGGCCCTGTAGTAGGCCAGAGGCAGACAGCAGTCCTCCTTGCTGCTGACGGTCTGCTCCCCAGCACACTTCTGCAGGTAGCAGTATCTGTGGAACAAACCGCACATTTTGCCTTAACCTTTGTGGTGATACCAGCGTCTTTCTCAGGAAGCTAAACGCATCCTCCTCTCTGCCACGGAACAGTGCAGCTCAAACCATTTTATTTAGGTGACAAAACAAATTCATTCACTGGACTGAATATTCTCCGAAGGACAATGTATTCCACGAACAGACACCCCCCCCCATCTAATCCCTACTCCTCCCACGCACCCAACCTCCACAATCTCTAGGCCCCCCGTCACATACTCTCCACCTCTCCAAAAATCATTATTTAAAGCTCAACTTTGTGCAATGTGTCTCAGTCTCATTAGGATTACCAGGTCTCAAGGCTCCAGACTGCGACCGAAATGGCCGCACGTGTGACCATTTATTGAGAGCGTGCGAATTAAAATTTCACGCGGTAGCTTCTGTGCAAGTGTGAGTGAAACTCACAGGTGACGGCAAAGACAATAGTTAAAATGATTTGGATCACATTAAATTGTATAACACATAAATAGTAGTAATACATTATATCTGTTCATACAAGTGCATACTGTATCCTTAACACAGTCTTGCCTAAGGTACACTGTGCATCTTTGTCTCAGCAACCAGCCTCACCCATGTGTGAGCTGTCTCTGTGACTGTGGAATCTCAAGTTTCTCACAGTAACAATCTTTTCAGTGCCATTAATTTTGCATTCTTAATAATGTGTTACATCTGCGTGTGTTTGGGATGTAACAAATGTGCTGGTGCGACCAACTGAGAAAGCTGGTAGAACCAGTGCTCCCATTGGAGAGGTTCACATGGAAGCCCTGGATCTGCACGTCCTTTCATGTGCCAACAGTAAGTGACACCGCTTCCATTTTGGTGTGATGTTCCAAAATCAAACAGGTCCTGGATCATCCCCTGTGCAGTGGCAAGTTTGAAGACCCAAACTCTTCCAGGGTTACTGTGTTCACGCGATCAGGTGTCTCCTGCAGCCGCCCTATCCTTCGTTTGCCGCCACCTGGTACTGCAGCTGCAATTTGTCTGTAAATGGTGCGATTTTGGTGTGATTTGTCTGTAAATGAAATCAGGTGCAGATCTTCATCCAAATTCTTTTTGGGTTCATAAGGTCCTGCCTTCAGCAGTCACCCTTCCCTTTACAGACACATTGGATGGGTGAAGATCTGTTATTCTGAGACAGAAGCAACACTTCTAAGTGGCAGGAAAGTCTGAAAAAGACCTGTCAAATACTTTGAGTTATCACACCGATAAGATCAAGTGTCTGAGGTTCTCTTTTCCTCTGCTGTCACTACATGGTGCTGCTTCAGTTTTACTGTGATTGGTCTCAAAATTTGATCATTTCAGATCTTGTCAACTTTGACAGTGTCAGGACAGCAGAACACACACAGGCTCCCTGCAGCATGGAGGAGGTACTTACACTGTCTTCTTGTCTGGCTTCAGAAGCTTGCTGGAGAACTCACTCAGGATAGTGAGGTAGGAGATGTTAGGAGGGGCGTGTCTCTCTGCCTGCTGGACGAAGCCCTGGAATACAAACTCGATGCCATCCCTGTTCAGGGACAGGTGTGCGGTCCACTCAGCGTCTCAGCCACACAAGCACGGAGCCTGAATTGCGGTCGCGGCCTCATCCTGTACCTGTGAATCATGGCCAGAGACTCCCGGGATTTGATCTGGTCCCAGCCAAAGGTGAGCGAGAAGCGCCTGGCCAGCTCCTTGATGCTGCTGAAGCTCTGGAACCCAGAGCCACTGCTGCTTTGCTGCTCCTGCTTCAGACGCAGGAAGAGCTGCAGCAAAGGGGAATTGGGGTTAAAAACGTAAGCCAGGCTGAGATCCGGCCATGATTCCCCCATGCCCAATACCCAGCTTAGCACTTAGGGTAGCACAATGGAAAAACAGGCAACAAATCCAAGTGTTTCAAAGCTAAGAGGAGCTGTGCTAACCAAGCTAATGACTCTACGAGGCGTCCCAAGTCAGCGGGCTCTCACCTACCTGCTGCAGGCACAGGACCAGAGTCCTCGCACTCTCCATTTTGTCCATTTGCCTGGTCCGACTCAATGTCTCTTTTATGATGTCTCCAAAGTCATTGTAGTACTAGAGAGAGAAGGTGCAATGATTAGTGCCTCACTGGTAAATGTTACTGCCAGAATTTCATCTGGAGTTAACCTGTTAAACTGACAGTCAGGCACCCCAACAGAGATGATCACTTCAGACTGGGAAGAAAGTTTACAACCAACACTCGAGGCTGCAGTCAGGGTTCCTGTGGCAGTAAACAGGCCTGATTCCGAAAGATCGCCACCGGCACAGGGCCCAAGAAATCTCCAGTGACCACTGTGTCCGAGGCCACGGCTCAGCCTCTCGGTGCAGTACGAGGCCCTGTTTGTTCCTGGCAGCCTTCGGAGACACAGAATGGCACGCTTCAAACAGGGCGAGGCAGCGGCGATTAGCCGAGCCGCTCAGGGGGAGTGCTGGGGGCCACACCTCAGTCTGTCAGGTGTGGAGCCTCGTGGCTTCTCCTCTCACACCATGTAGGCCCTTCTCCTGTCGCTCACACTGTGGATCTTCATTAGTGAACTGTCAGCCACAGGATTTCAGTCTGCCTTCAAACCATGGCCAGCATTTGCTTATTTATATCTTTCAAACATAACTTGTTTAAGAATAAGTGGCAAACACAAGATTAAACAAAACGGTTGTATATATTTAATACTTAAAGCCAAACTGCCTGAAGAATGAGTAAATAAAGCATTTTTTCCCTTTCCCTTCCTTGGGACTTTTCGCTACTGAAATCTGAAAGCTATCTGTCAAAGTAGGACCTGCCTGTTTGCGGCCTTGATCAGGAGGAATGCTGACACGAGTTCAAAAGCCTCATAAAAAAGGAAGCAGCACCCCCAGCCTGTCAGTGTTACCCTCACTCTCAGACGAGCGCACGCTTGCCCCTGCTAGGGCCCTGGTGTATGTGCATGCACAGAGACGCCACGCTGAGCTCCGAAGGCCAAGCTGAGCCCCTTGGTTCATCAATAATTGCAAAAGTGTAAATATGTTCAAGAAGCTGAGTAACAGCAATATTCCTCTTAAAAGAGGAGCAAGAGCAATTGTATTACTGGTACAATGGGCTGCCAGTGTCTATGGGAAAAGTTAGCTTAGCTTCATATAGATAAGCATGTTCAAACAGTTCAGGGATGATGCATAAAACTGCAAGGCAGGGACTGACACTGACACTCACAGCTAACCAGGTGATGATTTGCCCGGCACCCTTCTATTTTATGCAGACGCAGTACCTGCAGCACCGTGTTTTTTTTATATAGACGCTGTACCTACAGCACCCTGCTTTTTTTTTGTATCCAGACGCAGTACCTGCATGTAGAGCTTGAAGACCTCAACGACCATGTTCATCTCCAGCACTCCATGCACGATCAGCTTGCAGTAGGCTGCCAGAAGATTCCGGCGCCTGTGAAGATCCTCCAGGCGGCTGGTCTCAAGGTCACTCTCGCTGGCTGCATGCAGGGGAGAGAAGGCCCATGGACACATCAAAGGACAAGGGCTTAATTTCAACAGCTAGCTGTACATTCCCAGGCGAGAACAGGATGACCGTGACACACATCTACAGTGCTCACAGAAAAGTCTCGGGACACTTGCTTAATTCAATAAAAAAAATATTGCTAATTTATTGGTTTTAAAAGAAAAAAAATTAAATAATGATGAAGTAAAACATTCAAGTAGTAATAAAATGAAACCCAAATTATGTTCCGAGTTAAAAAGTTCATTGACAAGCAGTCTCATTGGGTGCTTAGGAATTAGTAACACCTTCGCAATAACATAAAACACCAAACATTTGTGTTTATTATCCCTTTGCGAGCCAGTGACTACAATCGCAATTAACAGTAAATGGCAGGAACAGCACTGAATGAGTCAGTCAAAAAAATGACAACTGATAAAAAGAAAATGTGTGTGTGGAAGATATGTGCAGATATGTTAAACATTGCTTGTCAATGGACTTTTATGAAGCCAATAAATGTACAACATTTTTACAGAATTAGGCAGGTGTCCCAGGACCTTATGAGCATTGTATATTATTTTCCTACAACATGCATAATAAGTTTTCAGAATTTGTCATAGTGCTTCGGAAGTAAAAACTTTGCCATTCCAAACTAAAGACAGAGTCAAAGGAAAAACAACGGCATGGATGTCACATAGTCGGGGGGGGCGCGCGCCGCGGGCGGCGCCGGCGGCGGGGGGCGGCCCGCGGAGACCGGCGGCCGC
>JAODKC010000001.1:40500144-40516335 GCA_026777985.1 Mormyrops attenuatus
TGTCACATATTCAACCCCCCCACCCCCACCGTGTCACACAGTTCGAGGGTAGCGCACTGTGACACCTTCCTTCGTGATGGAACTTCCAAAAGTTAATAAGCCACGCGGAGCCACGCTCACTGCAGCTTTTTATCAGCGCCCCCCTGGAATTTCATTGGTCTTCACAAGGTGCAGAGATTCCTGGAGGGGCTCAACAGACCAATGGGGGGTTCGGCTCTGTTATTGTGTGAATATACGGCAGAGAATGGCTTCTGGCAGAGCACGGGTCCCCACACGTGCATAAGCAGCAGACTTGCACACAGCACGCGGTCCATCCCTGCTGTGTCTCACGGTTTTGATCGTGATCAATTTTGAAGTGTATTTTTGTATTTTTTGTACCAAATTTTGTACCAAAGAACACATGCTCTCCTGCAAACTACCTGCCAACATAAATTGTCTGGACATCCCCAGTAACAATGATTAATGCCCTCACAGACGTCTGTGAAAATTTCTGGAAACTTGTGTCACAAGATTTCCAGGGATGAGATAAACGCTAAATTCAAAGCACATTTTGAAAAGAAAATGAATAGATTAAACATGAACTGACGCATTTGTTTTGGATTCAGTGCTGTGCTACATTGGTGTTGAGCCATTACAACAAAAAGTGACCATGCATTTAACACCAGAATATCTCCCGGTCAAATATCTATTTGCAATTGAGTGACTAGCCATGCAGTCAAATGCTGCCACCTGCTGGGAAAACAGCAGAAGATTACAAAACCTACAGCAAACGTGGCATAGTATGCGGATGCTACAAATGTATCCTACACCTTTAGTTAACGGTATAACTGTGGAAGCTTTAGTATTCTATCAATGCAGCATGTATTTTGCTCTGCTGGGTATGTTGTAGAAGAAATGCCTTAATAGCTGCCACTGAGGAGGGAAAAAACAAACACAAAGTAAATGATGTGGCCCCTCTTTGAGTGAGGTTTACATGGGGAGGAGTGTGGCTTAGGGCCCCATTTTCCCCATCACTAGCCTAACACCGGGAAATCTGGAAGCTTCACAAGGATGACTGACCCCTGCTCTGGGTGTCCTGCTCAGCGCCCGTGAAGACATGCTCCAAGGTGAAAGCCAGCAGGGCCCTCTGGAGCTTGGGGTCCGGGGTATAGAGCAGGGGGGCACCGGCAGTGTGGTCCCACGCCTGGAGCTGGTAACTGTGAGCGGTGAGCAAGTCACAGAGCGAGAGGAAGGCCTGGGGGTGAGCAAAAAAAGTTAAACCATGACATTAAGACTGGGTACAAGATCAACATGAATCAATATGGTCACTGATCACTCTGGTCAAATACCTTGAATGACTGAACATACACCACTGTGCGTTCTTGTGAAATTGCTGTGAAATTTCCTGGCTTATCTGCTTCTGTAAACGTATGAGCAGGCCAGTGGAGCCCCCGGCACCCCCGTGCCATGCGGCGTCCGCCGTCCGCCTACCTGCTCCCTGACGGCGGGCTGCTCGTGAGACAGGAAGCGGTAGCAGCGCTCACAGAAGGCCCGCAGCTGACTCCGCTGGGCTACCGCCTCCTCCTGCACACACACACACAGGAAATTAGACATGACCCTTCACCCAGAGTCTTCGATATCGCAGCCAAACCCTCAACACTCCACCGGACACCCAATTCTAGTGGGCAGCTTCAGACATGCCACCACCCATTAACCACCCATTCAATGGTCAGGAAGCTTCCATAATGTTCCTACACAATGTGCAAAAACACAGTAAACAAAAGCCCTATTTGTATACCCTGACAGAGGTAAGAAAAACAGGACACTATTACACATGACAGAGTGGGCCCTAAGCAACACGGGCAGAATGACAGACGAAGCATAAGGCTGCTCAGCGCTGCTGACTGACGACGGCACGGCTCGTCACACGACTCACTGTCCCAGCGCGATACTCATGCTTTCCTAACAGACACCTGGGCTGCCTGAACACCGAGGCCTAATTAAATCAGCATGATTTAATCTCATCACAAGTTTCATATTTTCTGCTGAACGAGTCTTTTCATATCTTTTGTCTGCCCCTCAACCCACTCCAGGGGTCAAATGCCAGAGGCATTATGACAACAGAGTGCAGCAGTGTTATGGCGTGCCGGCTCAGAATACCGGCCCGGCCGTCAGTCACCGATGACAAGGTCCTGCCAAAGGCATTGGCCCACGCGCCTCTCCCACACGCGGCTGTAGAACCCACCTTCACCCAGAAGCTCACATAATCACAGGGGAGAGCGAGCAGGGGCCAGCTGGCTGGGAAATGTGACTGCACCGTGGCGGAAAATCCAATAGCATGCGTTTGATGCTGCTTCCACAGAACCAATAGAAACCCGGTCCTGATCCCTCACTTAAAGGGCACTGTGGTCCTACCGGTCCCCGTAGAAAAATAAACCTTAAGAAGCACAGAGAAGGATCCCTGTAAGAGCAAGGCGGTGAAGGTCAAGGCAGAATTCTCACCCTGGAGAGCGATGTTTCCATACAAGCACTGAGGCGCCAGAGGATGGCACAGCACACGCAACGCAGGGCCACTACCGCCACCTGCAGGAGAACCCCAACAGCTGTCGTCAGGGTGGGAGGAGGCACGCAGCCATATAGAGGTAGCGGGGCTGTGCACACCTGATGGGGCACTCCACCATGATCGAGCTCCACCCCAAGCAGGCGAGAGGCTGCATCCTGGAGCCCCCACTGGGACAGATCCTGAGCACTGGGGGCCAAGAGAAGGAGTCGTTTTTACATGTCCCTGCAGGCGATGCACAGGACTAGGAGCAGAGATCCCTTACTTGTAGAAAGTGGCAACTCGTTTTAGCATGGAGAGAATCTCCTCCACGATGTCTGCATCAGCACTGAACACCCCATCCTGATGGGCACAGACAACGGGAACGGATTAGCTGCGCTCCTCGGAGCAGGAACACACCCTTAGTCATGGGTGGGACATGTGCAGATGTGATGGTGTCGTGCGACAGACGTGTGGGAGCTCACCGGTTTCAGTACGTCCCCCAGCAGTGTGCCCAGCCTCGCCACCCAGCGCTGCACCAACTGGTCCCGAGCGGCAGACGCCACGTTGTGCCAGGCTGTGTCCTCGTTGCCCAGCGCCTGAAAAGTGCACGCGGCCGCCTCCAGGACTGCCGCGTCACTGTGCCTCTCCACAGCAACACCCATCTCTGCAAGCAGGGCTTCCTGGTACTTAAAGGAAGGAGAAGCGTGCACTTGTCAGAGCTGCAGAGGGCGCTGGTGAGTCACAGTGAGTGGGTAATGCCACGTAGGCCATTACGGAAAATGGGACACTGACCTTTTCTGCACACCCGGCACTACTGGCGTCAGTTTGGAAGTACTGAGGTATTCGGAGTAAGCACGCCACCTTCTCCGGGTCGTCCGAGAACTGGAAAGAGAGACAGAGCATGTAGGGGCACATGGCCAGAGGACGGGAGCCGGGGGGCCGGTGCACACCTTGGAGAGCAGCTGAGGAAGTGCCACTGTGAAGTGCTGCGTCAGCCGCAGGCAGTCATCAGCCTGGGCCTTCCGCTCCCTGGCACTGGTCACCTGCCAAACACGCGCATGGCGTGAGTCTCCAGCTCAGGCTGCGGCCGGCGCCAGAAGCGGAAAGACACAGACCTTCTTGCCAGTTCCTCTGCCTGCCACTGGGGGTCCCTCTGCTGCCTGTCTTACAGATGCTAGGAGAATCTCGATCAGAAGGCCTTCCTGGGCAGAGCTCAGTCCTGTGTACACACACACACACACACACACACACACACAAATGCGCACAGAGACAAGACGGGAACCCCAGTGGTGACATTCCTCTCCACATCTAGGGGAGCATTCGGATCCTGCTGCATTTACCTGCGCCCTGCAGCAGCAGAGAGGTGAGGCTGGCCCAGTCCTTAAGCAGGGATCCTGCAGAGTCCCACAGACTGTCCACCAGGTAAACCACATGCTGGTGCAGCTGTGTGGCACATCCATGCACTCGGTCAGCTGAGACCCCCCCATACACAATCAGGCGACGAGTGGAGGCCCCCTCACCTCACTCTCCCTGAAGAACTGAAGGATGGCTACAATCCTGGCGGTAACGAGGTCCCGTTCAGAGTGGCCATCCGCGAGGTGAAGCAGGGTATGAGCACTCAGCAGCCTAGACACAGGACCATGTCTCAGGCACAGGCTAAAACCCGCAGATTAACCAAAGCTCTTCAAACTCAGTCTGTCGGCATCTGCCAGGATTTTGTCAACGCTATAGGCCCATCAAGCAAGCATGCCCACTTTCAGGGCACCCATTTACAAGCCATGGTTTTTAAATCCCAGTGTGTCATTCCTTCTATCCTGCCCACTCACTTAGTGTAGAGGAATTCCCCCGCGGTGGACGCCAGGGCTCGGTGGGAGGCGAACACCAGCTGGAACAGGCGGTTACAGTCCTCAGCACTTAGGATGTCGTCACAGGACCTGAACAAAGAGGACGTCATCTCTGCCACTGGAAACACTATAATCAAGGTACTAGGACGGATATTGGGTCTGATAATATAAATTAAATATAAGTAAATAAAATAAAATAAATAAAAATATTCCTGTGCTCTGCTTGGTGCATGTGTGTGTGTGCGTGTTTGGGGGGGGTTAATCTATGCATGTTAAGACTGTCAATATACTATACTCTAAATCCAGTTCTTTTACCATTGCCCCATCTACTGCTCATTCACACTCACTGCGAGATGATCATCAGTAGTCTCAGTGCCTGCACCGCCACCTCGTGGTCCTTGTCCAGTGTCATGGATAGCATTCTCTCCTGCAGGGACAGAGGTCTCACTAAGTCACATGCATGCTCAGGGCTAACCGCAGATGAATAATTCAGCTGAAAGCAAATGACTGCATGTCTCCTTTGTCGTTTAGGCAGAAATCGTCACGGCATCCCAAGTTTGCCTTCGAACAACACCAGTGATCTCAAACATGCCGTGCTGATCACCGGGCTGCAAAGTGGTGACGCGCGAATACAAAGCGGTTGCCGGCGACAACAGTGGGCCAGCCTTGGACAGGCTGCTCTGACTCAAAGAGGAAAATTGCTGAAAAGACATCACCTAAAAATCGTGAAAGAACACAGTCTCCTCGCTCAGCCCTCCTGTCCCCCTGCTCACTCTGGCAGAGCCATGCCAATCTGTTTGCTGCTCTAGGCGCTGCGCTCTGGGGTAATGATATGCCTGGGTCAGGCTAACGACCCAAACGAAGGGCTACAGAGCCTCAGGCGAACCCAAGGGCCCTCGCTAGCTGCAAGTCATTAGTGGCGCGTTAATGGGTCCGCTCTCCCAGGTTGGCCCCCCGCCTGCCGATTCAGGCGTGGCATCAGCGGGCCCAGAGTGCTCGTTCACTCCGGTAGTCCCCTGGGCTGGCCGCTCCCAGCTGAGAGCAGGAGGATTTCCCAAGGCGGGTGGGGTGGGTGGAATGAAACCACAGCATAAACAGCAGCCTTCGTTCAACACTACAATGAAAGAGAGCTACCTTAAAGCGACTGGTGAAGAGATCCAGTTTGGGGAGCAGGAGAGGGTCACCATACAAGCCCTGCAGACCCCGCACGCACTTCAGACGGACATCAGGTTGCTGTCGTGTGGGGGTGGGGGTGGTGATTAGTAACAACATCAAGGCACCACATCACAAAAAGGACTACAAACTAATTTTAAAACTACATTTAACCCATCAATGTTTTAAAGGTACCATGTCCGGTTTAAAAGAGACACAAAAAGAAACCACAGCAATTACCCACAAAGCAAACAAATTTTTATACTATGTCCTGTCAGTCAAGGACGGTTTTGATTTTTTTTTTCCCCCCCAGTCCTGAAAAAGGCCGTAAAGGCAGGATTTGAAAGGTTCTCTCAGACACTTTGGCACAGGAATACAGAAGGTACACAGAAAGCGGAAGCTTCAATCTCTCTCATTAATGCCTCGCTGGCAAGATGACAAGAAGCGGCGGGATCGGCGCTATTCAGCGGTGCTGACAGCGTGACACGTCGCAGTCAGATAGCGGCAGCTGCGGGCCATGCTGTCAGTCAGAGAGGGCCCCGCATTACCATAGAGACTCTCCCCGTCGCCAGCTCACAGAAACATACTAACTGAGCCCAGAGGCAGAAACAGAATCACTCGCAGGAAAGTAGCTCCAACCGAAAAAAAAAAAACGTAAAGAAGTTTTAGTCTCCAGAGACCGCAGAGGTGGTGCAACCCGCTCCCCTGCCCTCGCACAGCATCCGCACCTTGTCGTAGAGCATCCACCCGACGTATTTCAGATAGCTGTCATTGAAGAACATGTGACCGTACAGCCGTATCCAGACTCCCAGCTCCTCCATGCAGATGGCTCTGATCTCCGGAATCACATCCCTGCCATGGATAGGCCGACTGTCAGCGGAGGGACCCAGTGACCACAGCGTGGACGGACCGGGGCCACGGACGGAGTCCCTGCCCTACCGATATCGCTTCAGAAAGACGCCTTTGAAAATCACATCCATCATGTTCTCCATTTCAAGCCTCTTGTCTTGCAACTGCAACACAGAAACTAGAATTTGAGTCACATGGCACACAACTTCAAACATGACAAAGTGTTATCAGCCAAACTGTTACAGACGGAGTGCAGAGCCTAAATGAGGGCCGATGTGCCCAGTGAGGCACAGAGCTGGCCATACTTGGTCACCGTCACCTCATCAATCTTGTGCTGGAGCTTCTCCAGCCGGGACCCGATTCTTTTGTTGGAAGCCTTAGCCCTCTCCACCTCATAGAGCCTCTGGCTGTTGTCCACACTCACACTGAGGTTCAGGGCCACGCCAATCAAGGCGGTGAGCAGCTTCACAGCTGAGGAACAGGAAATGGGATCAGACAGATGGGAAGTATCATACAGATGTGAATGAGCCAATGTATCCCCCACTGCATTTTCCCACCCCATTTTTAACTAGGTTCCTCACCAAGAAACTGTCTTCCATTACCACAAGCAATCAATAATGGAATCTACTAACAGCTGGGAATTGGCTAATGTTAAAACTGCTATATGACCCTGACACATCAGGCTTAGAAGAGCCGTACCTGCCAGTGTGCAGGTGTGCCGAAAGGCCCGCACTCTGGAATCTGACAGCTCGGTCAGCAGAGAAATGAGAGTGTCCGTCAGGTAGCTGTCAAGGACGCCGCTGTACTTGCAGTGTGCCACCAGCACGGACACGAACTCGCAGAAGCTGGAGCGGAAGCGCTTCCAGTACGGGCCAGGCATGATCAGAGGGTACTCCCCACCGCCCTCACAAAAACCACACACACAGGCAAGTCAGAATCCACAAGGAACAGCAGGCAGGAGAGAGCAAGCACACCTTTACTGAATGCTAACTACATGTACTGGTAACGCACCCACCCAATCCTGCACTAGGTGTACAAAAATGTTTTGGCAGCTCATCTTTTAAAGACGAGATGAATTTAATGCATAATGTAAAAAAACAAAAAAAGATAATATTCTGTGGCAGCGATACCATGTCCAAAGGCCATGTGACTGTCAGGATCCAAGGAAACGCAAGGAACTTCTTGTACTGCAGGCCAGACCCCTGCAACAGATCAAGAACAACGAGAATCACTTCCATAGCAAATATGGAAACACTGACAATGGATCCAGAGGAGAATAAGGTTTCTACCTCATCCAGTTCCTCCACCATTTTGCTCATGACGTCACTGTCCTGCTTGCACTGGAACATCTCTGCTGTCACCACCCCTGTGACAGACACAAGGTTCAAGGTCACTTGTACTGAAGGGACCCGTAGCACAATTCAAAATTCGCCTGTTGCTCGTTACTGGAAAGCTGTCCATAGCAATGAGAGAACCAGGAAGGGAGGATGTGCTACAGGGAGATCAGGGTAAGCTTGCCTTTGCATCCTGAGCACTGGATGAAGAAGCTGATGAGATCCAGGAGGGCGGTTTCTCGGTCTGTCTGATAGGCAGCTATCCAATCGTCCACTACGGCCTGTAGGCGCACAGTTAGGCTGAAATGAAGCCTGTAACCCCATAAACCTTCACCAGCTCTCAAGAATCAATTTAAACAGCCGATAACTGTGTTGCTCTGAATGTCCATCCATCAATTTTCCAGCCCAAATGGAAGGGATGCAAGGCCATCAAAGATCACACATAAGACGGGAATCAAACCTACAACCCCGTGAAACCACAGCATGTTTTACTCAATTAAAAAAAATAAAATATTGCAAGTACAGATGCTCCCCAGGTTATATAAAGGTTCAATAAATTACACAAGATATTCAATACTTTCAATATTCAATACTGATTCAATACTAATTTGTAGCGATGTTGCAGTGACTTGCATGAAGAGCAGCTAAGCAGCCTCACATCACATCTGAGGGCGGAATAGCGGGTCCGCTTACCTGCATAGCACTTTTTCCCATGGTAACGACTTCAAACAGGGTAACTGCCTCAACATCTCCATTCTCAAGCTGCGGCCGCTCAGCACTACCAAGGTTTTGCTCCGAATGTCTGCGCTTGGCGTTTTCCGACCTCTCCCGCAGCCTCCGCTTGCCCCTCTGAACGTCACACATAGACCTGGACATTTCACATGTACTGGAACACACTAATTAAACATACTAGACTGGGTTCAACCAGTATTTACAGTATAACAGCCCTTAATTGATAAATGAAGCTGCAAAGATCCTTCAGTGGTGATTCTGAATTGACATCAATCTTCCTGTTTTGAGGTTCCATTAACAGGTTCCAAGAAACAGATCCCTAAACGACAGTGCTGTCTCCCAGCGGGTCAGGCCTCTGTCTCTGTGCCGGAAGGTGGCTGGTTTGAATCCCCTCCCCCAACCTCGGCAGAACAATCACATGTCCAGTGGGTCCTTGAGCAAGGACCTTAACCCCCAGAAATGCTCCAGCCGGTTGAATGGCCTGACTATTGCGCCTAGACCCAAGCTAGACTCTCAAGTGTGTTTGTCAAGGGAGAGGAAGCTGGGATATGCGAAAAGACACATTCCAATGTACCGGCACTCAAAATGGCAAAAGCAGCTTTCCATCTCAATCATTCAATATAAGGGCTTCACACCACAACCTGTCCAAGCGTCCGTGACAATGACACATTCTACTCACCGTGCCCTGCTGCCGATTTTCATTTGTCACTCCCGCTGAGTTGTGATGCGTGGAGACAGAGGAGCCTAGATCTGCGGCGGGGGGCTGGCTGAAGGGGGAAAATCACAGAATCAGCGCTGATGCGGCAGACCTCTGTGGGCACCCTGAGTTTGCATCGAGAGGAACAAACCACAGGCAGCGACCACAGGACCAAGCTGGAGGCCAGTCAGACCGCTCAGCGAACTGCTCACAGCAACACAAAGTGGAAAAACAAGTGCTCCATAAATCACAGATGCTTACGGGTACATAGATCATTTATCATGTGTTGACAGGATGCACAATACAGGATTCAAACCATCTTTAGCAAGATGCCCTTACTTCTGTGTTGAGGGCCAGGAGGCCAGGGCTGGGCCTGCAATCATATCTTCTCAGATCATTTTCAGATGGAGTTCCACCACTTTTCAAATGCTGCTTTGGGAAATGTGGTCCACTAGATTAGTACCTGAGGAGGAGAAATGGAAACGTACTGCTGATTATCATACAGTTCAGCATTGTTGGGGCTGTAGCTAACTACAATTAGCGACGCTACTAACTTTACTTTTTTGAGTACAAATAGCGACGTAGCACGTCACATTGTTAAAAATACTACAGGTCGTCGTTGACTTACGACCGACCGACTTTACGGCCGCAGATATGTGGCCGCGCGAGTGCGGCCCCGCGCGAGCGTATGACAGCTTCCGGCCCGATTGTCGGCAGCGCGAGCATCCCCGCGAGACGCCCATCCATTCATCTCGTGCTCAGGCTGCTGATCGCAGCGCTCACAGTAAACTACACACTCGTATCCGTTTGTGTCTTAGCAGATTAAATGGTGATAAAAAGGTTAAAAGAATAACTAACTAAAAAAACGTAACGGTGATAAATTTTAAATAAAAAACTATGACTTAAAGATGATATTTTATTATGCAGTGTACTATACGTATGATAATTTTTGCATGTAAAATAAAGGGCCGGCTTAAACCGGTTTTCATAATGTCCTTCTGATTAATACTTCGATAACGACTGATTATTTTTCTCTCTTTACAAAGACGGGTATCTTACTTAAAATGTCCCATTTCTGAAATAAACCTTATTAAAGTGAAGTGACCAGTCCACAAAGGTGGTGTGACACCATTTACGTGCAGACTTTTCACGGGGCAGGTGCTCAAAAGGGGTGGGGGGGCAGTGTAGCACGTGCACGGGGGTGTCGCCATGCCAGTCTGACTCTCCATGGTGAGACTCGCCTTATCTGTACCAAGGGGGCAGAGGTGCCACATATGCGACTCATCCGCATCAAGGCAGCGCGGAGACGGGCAGGGAGCGCCGCGGACGCCAGACCTCGTAAGTTAGTCGTTACAGGCCACTTACACTCACACCGCGGTGCCTGGGGGGTTAGTTGACTCGTATGGATGCGATCTGCAAACTTGGGTGTGTTACTTCGATAACAGTGAGGCTCCCGGTGCGTAGGTTACCTACCTACAAACACCCAGCCATTTAGAAACGGCGGCATACAATCTAAACGATATCTAGGGTCTAAAATATTCTGCGGTGGTAAATAAGCGAAGTGTGGAGTCGCTCCTCCCGACCGAAAGGGCCTGAAAGCCCAGCTATTCAGTCCGCTTTAATCTGTCAGCGAACAGGCAAGAGACGCCGACTGTATATTAGTTGACGCGCCCAGTGACCCAACAGAAAGAGGAGAGGAGCCCGCGTCGGTACGGAGTAATGAACAGTGAGCTGGCCGAAACGCGGCGGGGTGCAGGTGTTATGCCGAAAAATGCGTCCCTGCCGTAGAGTGCCTGCCGGTGTTCTGACGAGTTGAGCTTTTAGGGGTGTTTTGGGGGTTAGGGTTAGAGATGCATTCTACGGCAGGGATGCCTTTTTCGGCATAACATGGGCACACTCTCCGGACAACACGGAAGAGAAATGACCGAATACCGCTTCGGTAATTAAAATGTAGAAATAAAAGCTGAAAACCCCGAAGGTTCGTACGCTTCGCCTTTTCTGAATCGGCTACCAAGCGTTGCTAGCTATTTAGCTAAAAAGCCACGGGATGTAGCTCCTGGTGTTTTGGCAAAAGCGCCAGAATGTGAGAGGACAACCTGCCTGTCAGTCATATTTTCTGTTTGCTCATTCGTCCAGATCTAAGTTCGCCCACCCACTTCCCCATAGAGCTAGATCTGGGGAGAATAAGAACTAAATTTTGTCACCAACGCAAGTCCGGCGCTTTAGCTACAGCGTAGAAGTGATTAAAACACATATAAACCCACCATTGTCTTTACGCTGCAACTGACATTACAAATCAAAATTTCAGAAACGCCATCTGCTATAAGATAAAGGTACGTCGATCTGATTTCGGAATGTGGAATTTTGTTATGTACAGCTTCTGCAAACATTTGTATGCATTATTATTAAATTCGAAACCACGTAATATTGCAAAATTGATGGATTATTTTTCGAAATGGCCTTACCTTACAGAGTAAAGTATGCTGAAATGTAAAGAAACAATCCTTATACAAGACCGATGGCCTTTCCGCTTGCATCGGTATGACTTGGAGATCTTCGCAGTGCGCCACCTTGTGGTGAATCTTCCAAACAGCAGGGTCCTTCTGGGGAGCTGCGGTAAATTACGCTTCGCATATTAACGCGGCCTTAATAGATTTTTGTTTATTCCCTGCTGCTCCACGACCATTATATATTATCGACAATCTCAAAATGGTCATTCCTTTTACAATAGTAAATTGTACGAAAAGTGTTTAATATTTTAATTAAATATTGCAATACTTGTGATGTCATGCAAGTAAAAATCCTTTCAATTCAAAGAACTACGAATAAACCTGAGTGATTAATAATGATTAGTGTAAAAAATATGAAAACACACCATCCAAAACTAACTAATTTCAATTAAACTATAACTGTTAATAACATGGAACAATGCATGGGGCTCTTAGAATAAGGCAAGTTCTTCGTGAAAGTTCAAGATCAGTGTAGTAGCTAAAGTCGTCACATTTTAATTTTGTTACATCCATCTTTTTAGGATTTTTTTCATACTTGCTTATTAAAATGTGATTACATACAGCCTGAACCATTATATTTTTCTAAATAAACAGAATTGAAATAGTCATACAAAATAACCAATTTTAATGTTGAATCACACCCCATCAAACATAAATTAGAATATCACTACAACTCTATATACTAACAAACAACTTGGTTTGCACAATACTACAAATAAAACCTAAAGCTGCTTCCATCTTTTTTAGAATAAATAGATTTTACATGTTAAACACAGAAACATCACACATAAAGATGAAGAGAAATTATACATCTGAGTGTCGCAGAGTGACCAGGGAGAGCCGTGCGGTGTCTGTCATGCAAGGTTTGAGATGAAGCTCATGGCTGTGCTGAGGTCTTGAGTCAACTCTTCGGGAAGCGAAGAGACAGAAGAGATAATGCAGTGAGTCACATCCAGTATCCTGCAAAGAAGTTTAAAATCCCAGTGTAGCAGTCAATTAAGAGATGAAACATACTGAGTAAAAAGTCAATTAATGATTAAATGATAACGAAATAGAATCTTATTGTCATTGTGCAGATAAAAATGACATCAAATCATGCATCAGAATGAGGTATTCTCCTTCTGCTTCCTGGTTTCAACTTTCACAATGAACCCCTATGTTCAGAATTCACCTAATCAGGATTTTATCCAAAGCATCACTCAGCTGCATGTGTCGTTACTCAATTGCATCTTACAGACAGTCTAATTAATCCACTTTGGCCCAGGTTCCCAGCTACGCCTACCGTAAATGTGATGCCTAGAGTCTACGCAACCTCTTACCAGTTAACATACTGTGCAGGCAATAGGGGCTCTTGCTTGGAACTCTCTTCTGTCACTAGGGCCATTTTCAGCTGCTTGAAGTTGGCTTCAATGTCCCTTTTCAGAACTGATAATGGCATGATGCCTTTGAAGGTGCTGAGAACTTGCTGTGGGTCATCAGACACATTTCCGGTCAGGAGAAGCAAATGAAAACGGCATGTATTATGAGCGTTACGGTAATTATAAAGGGAAGTCACTCACATACAGGGCGGAGAGCTGGTGGGCTACGTATTTGTGGCTCCCCAAGTGCTTCACATCATCCTCAAGCTGCTGACTAAGAACGAGTACCTGGTTCAGCCTGGCAATGTGAGGAAAGTAATCTGCAGGGACACGAATGTGTCGTCATGTGATTAGCATCTCCCACGTCTATTCAACGCCATCAGCAAATTGCACTAAATCTACGGGAATTCTCTTATTGGTTCTAAATAAATTGCTATGATTTTGAGGGTTGTTCTGTGGTGCACACAGTGAAGTCCTGGGCATTCCGCAGCATTTGGCACTCTGGGTTTGCCCAAGCTTATACTATACAAACTACTTTAAGAGATTCAGGCCTGATAGACGAAAACCTCAACAATGTGCACCAGGCACTGTATCCGTCTCCTCACCATCCATGGCCGGCTTCTCCAGCATGTCCACTGGGCTCCCATGTATAATGAAGACTTCTACCCGTGGGAACATGGCAGACAATCCTACTGCATCCAAATAGTCCTGGTGAGTAAAATGTAGTGTTCACTTCTCCTGAACTTATCAGGCACCGAAACTGTATAGAAAAGCTAAACAATGTCTTCAGCTAGAGCGATGGACACCAAGGTGTCTAGGAGTTACCTCCAGCTGTGGCGCAGGTTCAGGCAAGTGCTCTAGACACAGATACATGCGCTCTATAATCTGGGCACCTGTGTGGAGGCGATACGAATGTCCATAAATCTGAGGTTACCAGAAGCAATGCTTACGACACAGTAACGAGGTGTTAGAGTTATGGGTGGGCACACACCTTCTCGCTGAAAAGAGTCTGACTCCTCTGGACTGAGGTCCTGATTAAGCTGCTCTTGGAACTGGGGGAAGTTTTGGAGAAAAGTGGGTCTGATGTGGACACTGACACCTCGATTCATTTGTCCATTAAAACATATGAGGGACTGGCAGTGTGTACAACCTGCCAGATGCCAAACAGAGGATCTGGCCACCTCACCTGAGCCCTGATCAGGAGGTCCAGCTGGCTGCAGAGACACAACATCTCCAGTCCTACCTGCTCGCTGCTCAGGTGCACAGGCAACAATGGCTTCCTCACATGCAGCTCCACTGGTGACAAGACAATCACACATAAAGTCTAATATGAAGAAAACTAAGTTCAAATTACTTTTTCATTTTTCTTGAAAACTCACCTGGACAATTCATTTAGCCTAAGTTCAGTCACCTGGACAGTAAGGAACAGATATTTCCATGCATTCCAAAAAAAAAGGAATAAACACGTAGCATTTAATGCTTTTGAACAGAAGCAGTTTTTTCCAGCAACTAAGATAATCAGTCAGTACATTGATACATTTTCTTATGTGCCTCGGTACAAATTTATATTTTACGTAAATCATAGAATAATCAAAATAATAATGAGTTATTATTATTTGACGACACATACATTTATTATTGTCATTGCTGTTATTATTGTTAATAATAACAATAAAGTATTGTTAATATTAGTTGTGGTGGTAGAAATAACCTAGAACGCTTGTGTTGTGCTGTGCAATTAATGCTAAATTAAACAGTATCCAAATTTAAGGATAAATAAAATAAGAACGTGATGAGGAATAATTGTGATTGATTCAACGAGCTTGCAAAATAAACTTTAATTGAAAAGTCCATGGTTGTAATAATGACCACAACATCAAATTAAAGACATCTTAGGATCTATTTAGTGTGTGCAGTGTAAGATGTAATGACTTACCTTTGAATTTAGCGTCGTATGCACAAGGCTGGCAGAGCGGTTCTGTGATGCTGACGGCTGCCATCGTCGCTAACGCCGGGTAGCCAGTTAAATATACCTGTTAACACTGCATGACCACGCCGCCGTTTAGCAGTCGATGTGTTTTCAGCGATACGTTTTAAAACGCCCCATTGACTCGGCGCAATGATTTTCGGTTAATACTGCACTGTATAAAGGTATAGAAACGGAAATCATTCCCGATGGGGTGCTGCGCTACACCGGAACCGTTTTGGTGGAACACCAGGTTTAGGTCATATGCTAAATATTGCTATCATTTTAAAATAACTTTTTCAACATTTTGCGCATGTCGTTTTCTTCCCTCAACATATATTACAGCTATTTAATTACCACAAGTCGTGTTTCAGTATGATTTTGATCTTAGTTTGTATGAATTTATGAATTCCTTTTTAATTACCAAGCTATTTGCCAAATAGGTTTTGGACAACTACGCCCTCAATGGAAATAGCACAAGGTGGCTCTGACAACTAAAGTAGCCCAGCGGTCTCTGACCACGCAAATGTGTCGATGGAGGACAATGTCATATACTGAGGAGGAGAGGAGTCTGTAGTGCACATAGTGGATTGATGCTTTTATGTCACAGCTACTTTGTTTGAACCATCCCAAACTAATATACGGATAACTTACTTTTGTCTTTATTTTGAGACTTCTGTTTGGGATAAATGAATTTCTACACTGAATACACAAATGATTGTTTACACAATTATTCATGCAATTAATCACCCAGGTGAATGATTACACACAATTTGAAAAATATCATTTGACACCGTAATACTTCATTTTCCAGAGCAAAGAAATAGCAGAGATGCTGGCAAGCTGAATTGAACAGAAATTGAAAAAACAATTTAATGCGCCTTTTTCCCCTCGACCTACCGCCTCCTTTGCCAAAGCATTTTAATGTGGAATTTAAAAGAACACGATGATGCCAGAATGAGCAGCTTTTTGTACCTCAGTGACTGGTAGCCATTGACTACGCATTGACTGCTAACATGTGCTGCTCTGAATGAGGAAATCACTTATGGAATTTAAATGATGTGCTGGAAATAACTTCTGATATGGTCATTTATACATAAATGATCATTTATTATTGTAAGATCCGATGACTTTGGTTGCTGTCGATGCTTCTACTGCCAATGCTGAAGATTACCCTAAACGTTTGAACATCACTGTCTGTATCTTGCTGTCCTACAGTCCATGCACC
>JAODKC010000001.1:40516435-40528440 GCA_026777985.1 Mormyrops attenuatus
TTATTCACCATCATTTTAAGGGCATACGCAAGTACAAAGAACTAGGATGCTGGGAGTACGCACGCTACGCTGCTGCGCGTTGGGAGTAGCGACCAGAAGTTGTACTAGGCGGAACTGATGCTCAGAAAAGAAAAATGATGTTGCGGACAAGAAACGGGAGCCCATTGAACACAATTTGGACTTAAAGATCGTCTTCGTTCGTATATCTGAAAGTTCGTAAGTAGAGGAGCGTCTGTATTTGCTGACACAAGGATTTTCCAGGGTAAGTCTGAGATACATGTGGCTTAATTCCCCCACTGCACTTTCTTTGAAGTATGTTTTAAAGCTTTTAAACATGGCACTTCTATTTAGAGACAGTCTGCAAAGCATTTCCCACTAGATGTCAGTGGTGACGGTACACATTCATGTTAAAGGACTAAGAGAGTCCTGGATATAAGCAGAAAAGCAGATGCCTGCTTCTTCCTTCCCACTTTCTCTCTGATGCTAGGTGGTGTCCTCCGGAAGATGTCTGAATCGCGCCTTCATCACATCTGTCAGCCTGCTTTCTGCATCTTTCCAGCTGTTTGCCCATTCTAGCATAATAAAAAAGATGCAAGTGGTGAACATCTGCTTCCTTTTACTTGGTGAACAAGAGGATGTGCATGTTGCACACAGTTTAATAGGCTTATTATTATTATTATTATTATTTATTATTATTATTATTATTTAGGGAAGTGTCAGCCCTACCTGGATGAGAAATAATCAGAGAGGCTGAGAATGTAGCCTTCACACCATCTTGCGTGTTCTCGAATTTTGGCTGTTCAATTCTCTTCTTCTTAAACCAATCATCAAGCTGATTCCTGACAGAAATATTGCTGCTCACTTCTGTAAGTGAATAGATCAGTAAAGGTCACTAGGATTCAAAATATCAAGTATCATATTGTGCTAGTTAAGGAACCTTGAGAGCCGCCTTGATTTGCTATGTAATGAGGGTGATGTATGTAGCAGGACACACCTGCACCCTCCTCTCCCAGGAGTCCAAGGATGCGGCTGCTCAGTCTGCTCCGAGCGCTGTTCTTATTCTGGGCTTTGCTTTCCAAGGAGAAATTACTCAGGCCAAGTTTGGCGGTGGCCTTGTGCTGAGTAGGGAGTGGCTGAAAAACTGGATCCGACTGATGGGCGTCTTGCAGAAGTAGCTTGAGCTGCTGGTCGGCTTTAGTGGCACAGCGGATAACAGCCGCCGGGTGCCCAAGCAGGGGGGCCAACCGAGAAAATGCCTGCCGAGAGGCCTCCTGTCTGGCTGCTTCCTCCGATGGCCCTGTGGGCGACAAAGGCAGCCTGTAAGCACCACTGTCCCCATGTAACTGTCACTGCACCAATGAGAGCAAAGTCGCACAGTGGCCTAACTCCTACCTCGGCTTTCATAACAGAAACAGAAGGACTTCAATGTCAGTAAGTATATAAACTTATTATCAACTTCTGTTACATAATCCTCAGATGGTAGCTCAAAGTTGTGGCGTTTGAAATATTCTTTAACAAGATCAACAGCCTGATGCTCCTCTGTAAAATAAGAATAATTCATATTATTAAGAGATGTTTCTAAACAGTGAATGCTGCTGCAAAAAAAACAGGAATAAAATGGTGCTGTGATTAAAAAATTGTGCACATTCATCAATAAAACACTGTAATAGTAGTAAGAGAGTGTTGTCATTTGTTAAATTATTATATTAGAAATTATTATTATTATTATTATTATTATTATTGTTTACCCTTGAACTTCATGCTTTTCTTAAGTTACAAAAATACCTTTGCTTGACTCGCAGATGGAAAGAGCTTTGGCAAATTCCAAGTAGACCTTCCACTTGGCATCTTCTATGGTCTTGTGGGCATCTTGGTTCCTTAAGGTGCCATTTTGGAAGTTGATCTGCACTTTGTACCCAAAGCTCATCTCTGAACTGATATGCAAATTCTCCACTTGTTCGTTTAGACCATAGATTCCAAGCATTCTTTGAATATCTGTCTCAGCCACACAGTAACACAGAGAGCAGTAAAACACAGTCAGACTTCATATATCATTTATGACAAGATGGCAAGTGAGTTTGCTGCACCTTGCTGTGGGCAAGAAACTTCAGGTAATTACTTTAAATAATATCTGATGATCTGTCTAATGATAAAAAGGATATATAACAAGTCCTGCAGTAGACATTGCTTTATCGTGGCCCTGAGCAGTCGGTGACATCTGCCTACCCCTGCACTCTGTTTCTTTTCCACAAGCCCGGGACAGCTTTACCTGGACACTCTATCTTGGCAGATTTTTGAGGAGGAGAAGGCCACTGACTGCAGGCATCAGATGGGATCGCCACGGATACCGCATCACTAACTGATGCAGCGGCTTCACAGACGGGACCTTCAGCACTGCAGCTTTCTGAGCTGAGACCATCTACATCAGGAAGGTTAGAGAACTGATACCTTAAGGAACTGACAACATGAGCACATGGAGTGACGCCAACAGAAGCGAATGTCAGTCACAGATCCATAGATTCATGTAAATAAATAAATCTCCTAACCTGCAGCTCTGTTACTTATGTCAGTAACTCCTGGAAGTATCTGATAGGTTGGTTGCGTTTTCTGTTTATCAAGCAGCTCCTTCAGCTTTCCTTTGTAATTACCATCTTTTACGTCTTCCTGGTTCCAGCCCAGGACTCGTGACAGTCGGGTTAAGGCTTTCTTTGCTGCCTCCTGTTCTGCCTGCTTCTTTGTGGATGTCCCTTCTGGGAACGGACAAGACAAGTAACTAGAATATAGATCTTCACTGAGAGTCCTTCGCTGAGAGTCCTATCGAGACTGCTCACCTTGGTTCCGAAAAGTGAAGTCTCCATGGATGGCCAGTGTGCATTTAAACTTCCCTTCTTGGGTTTCTTCGTAGGTTTCCGCAGGTGGCTTGGAGCCGGCCTCGCTGAAGAAATCCAGGACCAGTTGTTTGGTACCACCAGGAGGGAGCTCTGGGAGAGAGGATAGCCTTATGTTCATCAGTAGGTGTTCAGTGGACGGAGATCACTTGGGAATTAGCTGATACCTGGCCTTGAATGCTCTAGAGCGAGATCTCCTGCAAGAGCCCTGTAGGTCCCTTCAGCTGCGTCTTCCTGGGTGTCAGCCGCACCGGCACTGAATTCTGTCTTCACAGGCACTTTCACTGTAATGTAAAATGTGGGGGGTGCTGACAGAGAGAGAAACCATCATTGAGGGTCTTGTATTCGTGGTGACAAAAAAAAAAACAGTTTATTGACAGCATTATTCACAGACGGAGTGCATAGCAGAAGACATGGCTGGGCTCAAATTTAAGCATGTTCAATGCATTTTTACCCATGAAAAAGTGTCTTATCTTTGAACCAAAAGTACTATGGCAAAATCAAGATCAACTGTGCGGTATCTTAAGCCCGTCAGTAAGTACATGATAGATTAGGGTACAAGTGGAGAGATACGCTCCAAAGAGGTTCATGCAAACAAAGGAATACCCTGAAGTGCAATCATGAGCCCTTTAGTAGGAAGAGCTGCCTGATTTGGAGTGGCAGGAAGAGGCACCCGGCCTGTTGCTTTGTCCTGAAGTCCTTCTGAGACCTTTGCTGGCAAGCTCTTGTGACCTACAGAAGAACGGGCATATCTCAATACAGAAAAATGACTGTCTTGTAATCCCACACAGTGTTGCAATTACCTGCTTCTTCATCTGGAGTATCTTGTGCATTGGATTGAACGTCTTTGTATTCGGGTGGATTCAGGCCCTTCGCTTCCATCGCCTCCTTCAGCGCTCCCTTGAAGTTTTCTCCAGGCATTTTTACGCCAAGGACCCCGGCCAGCTGGCAGAGGGCCACTTTAGCAGCCCGTTGTTCTGCATCCTTTTTCTTGGCTGCGCCCTCTGTTCAAAAAGCATACATGTACTGCTATGTGCATAAAGAAACAAAACCATTTCTTCACCATTTCCAGAAGCATTTTCTAGTAACCGACCGACCTTCCCCCTGAAAGGTAAATGATCCGGACAGCGTCAGTTTGCAATATGCCTTCCCATTGGGACCGGTGTCGGGAAGTTCTTCTGGCAACTGGAAACCGTACTTTAGAAAGTGTTGCTGAATTACATGCTTACAGGATTCACCTAAAAAAAGACAAGGTTTCACATGCATATACATACACAAATACATACATACATACATACATACATGTGTACATACTTACATGTGTGCATAAAACTATTTTTTTTACTCCCCATCATCCTAAATAGGACAAACGGTTACAGAAAATGGCTGGATGGAATTTCTTGTACTGGAAGAAGGCTAAAACCAAAAGGTAGAGTGAGATGGAAGTGATTCCTTATTTATTTACCAGCCTGAAGATCCTCGATGCCAAACTTGGCGCTTAATGCCCTGTAGGCAGACTCAATGGCTTGCTCCTCTGTCTCACCATGTCCTTCTTCCTCAGCGTTGAGATGTACAGTCACACTGCTAAAATAAGTGGTGCCTAAATAAGCAGAAAAACATACAAATAAATCTCCATACATATTTATACATATACGGTTCCATAAATTTAGAATATTGGGTTGTTCATAAAGTGACAGACATCAGGTGACATTTTCACATTTTGAAATTAGTACGCATTGTTAATCTCTCCTGAAGCACTATACCTGCAGAGCTTACGACGCCCGAATGGTCAGCTGAGGGGGCGGCTGGACCGTCCTTTAACAGCTGGTCCAGCTGGTCCAGGGCCATTTTTGCTACCTCCTGATGAGCTGTTTTCTTGTCGCGGTAGACCTTCTTCCCCTCTAACTTGTTCCCATTAATTTTCAGCTGTCCTATGTAACCTGGCACACATGAAAGGGTGAGTCAGGAACAGCATGCTTCTCAGTCACCGCAGTAAAACAACAATTAATAATAATACTAATAATAAGAAGGCAGCGGCAACAAGGAAGGAAATATATCTTATTAATCAACAATCAACATTTTTTTGTGAAATAGAAGGTACTCATGTACTTCTTGTCTGCTGGCTTTATATTTAGTCAGTTTCTGACAGTAACCCTACCCTCACCTCCATCATACTCCCATGTCACCCGAGTAACCCTACCCCCACCTCCATCATACTCCATTGTCACCCGAGTAACCCTACCCTCACCTCCATCATACTCCCATGTCCACAATTCTTTTTCAACACTTGGCAAAAGTTTTTTTATTCTTTTCATTTGTCCCACTTTTTCTGTTAACTCATTTTCATCCCTGCTCCTATCAGTCTGAAAAGCAAAAAAACCCTCTCCAATTAAAGATCCTGTTCCTTCTCCCATCCCTATGTGATTGTCACAAATTTAAATGTAGATAATGAACTGGTATACCTTTTCGGTCGTATTTTTCTGAGAACTGTGGAATTGGCCAGTTGTGCTTCCTAGCCTCTTCCAGGATTTGGTTTTTATACATCACCACATCTGTATTTAAGACAGATTCTACACAAAACAAGTGCTATTTAAGACCAGCACTGTAAATATAAAACTTTATTTTAATACTACACAACTCATTACCAAGTAATTCTCTTCAAAACACCAAACCTCTTTGAATGAAAAATGTTGTCAAATGTAGCCAAATAAGTGGTAGATTATACATTATAAGAGACATTTATAATTGTGCCCTGTTTCATTCATAATGATTAAAGCAGTATGTTCCACTCTGTTCCAGTGGGGAGGTTTGAGGTCCAACCTAAAGGTAAAGAAGCTAAAATACCATGAACGTTCCACACACTCACCACTGGCATTTTTTTCAAGGTTGTCAACCTTCTCAGCTAGTGTGCCGAGCTGTTGTTCATGCTCGTCTACTTTTTCCTGGATCTCGTTCAGCTTCTTAACTTGTGGGCCCAGCTGCTCCAGCAAGTCCTTGTTGTGTTCGAGGAATGCCTTGATTCCCTTAATTTCTTTCTGCAGGCACATGAGGGTACATCCAGAAATCATTAATACCAGATGAAGTTCAGCACATGGCGGAATGTCACATGACCTTGATTATGTAGGAAACATTTTAGATTTTCAGAAACCAAAACGCTTCAGTATGAAATTGACTTTCAGACCGTTTACAAAAGGTATATTTATACATTCACAGTAGTATTTAAATGTTTCGTTGCCTATGAAAAATCAAGCCTGCATATTGGACTTGAACTTACAATTGTCTGGCCATAAGTCAAGTTTCTTAATATTTTTTTGTTCATTTGCCATTCAGTATATCACTGACACAATTCTTATCACCTCAACTGCTTGACTGTCTTCCTCCAGGTGGCAAGTTAAAACCTGAAGCTTTTCCTTGAATATTTGCAGTTCCAGGTCATGCATCTTCTGAACTCCAAACAAGGTTTGAATGTTTTTCTTTAAGCTTGCAACATTGGGATTGTCGCCCTCAAGAGCGATGCTAAGCTCTGTGTTCTGGAGCTAGACAAAAAAAAGAAAGATGAATCGACAAGCTTGCTGAAAACCACTAAAAAGTATGTCTTTGGTCGCTTCTTCTTGCAGTCAGAAAAAATAAATGTTAAAAGGTCAGTCACTCAAACCTGTTCCAGCACTTTGGTGAGCTCCAGCAGCCCTGGAGCATGATCTTGGAGATGTTGGACAAATTGAAGGATTTTCCCAAAATGTTCCTCCATGTCCTTTTTTGCCACCTTCATGTCAGGACAATGCATCATCTGGTTCCTCACAGTGATGACCTTCAGTTGACAGCAGATATTAATTGTAAGCAGGTGACACTCTCCACTACACTGTAAATTGTACTGTTTCCTGGTCCCCTATATATCCTGCATACTGTCAATGTGACTGTGGGATGTTTGGATGTGCAACTTTAGACATAAATATATAGACATTACCTTTGAAATAAAACAGTTGTTTCCCAATTTATTAAAATGATTGCAATGATACATGAAATTAAGTACTGCTGAGATATCGAATTGCTCAAGTCTGTTGTGTTTCTTGTTCCCCCTGGGCATGTAGGCCTGTGAAACACAACCAGAACTGCAGTCACAAACCAAACAAATGCTTAGTGGCTTCTAAACAAGCATCAGCATCTGTGCCAGTTCTGTAACATTTACCATTCTATGTTCTGTAACATTAACCATGTTACCATTCTACCCCAAACCAGATCTAAACTCCCCTCTACAGTTTTTATAATGTGTTAAACAGTATCACAATAAACACAAACAGTATCACAATAAACTTGAAATTACCTTTGCTACCTCCCACTTGTCCGTTGACCACTTATGAGGTTCACAGTTGTCCCAGTAAATATGCATTTTCTTATTTTTATGATTGTTTAATATTTCTGTTTTCCACTTTGCACAGGTTTCGCAAAGATTAGAATTCTGTTGAAAATATGGTGACACAGGACATATTGGGGGAGAAATCATTAATGACTTTAATGTATGATTAACATTTTAATGGTCATTATTAAATATAGCATTCTTATTTTACACAAAATTCTTTGTCTCTACTTAAACCTAACTTTTGTCCCAAAATATGTATAATAGTAGTAAAAAGTTACAATGTCAGTTTTATGAGTACTTTCAATACCATATTAAACATTATGTTTTTTATCTAACATAGCAGGTTAAAGAAGCTTCAGATTCCTGGCTCTTTTCCCATCCTACGCATCTTCCTCTTATTCTAACTTCTTAAACTGGTCAGGATTGTAGTGCGGCCTGGAGCCTATCCCAGCCAGCATGGGTCACAAGGCAGGTGTACAGCTCAGCATTTTGCATATCGCTTTGTGCGAACTGTTCAATGATGCAACCCGACAGAGTTGCCAATGCGTTGCAAACGCCTGTCAGATATTTAGCAGTATAACATAACAGTCTAGGATTTTTGAATCAGCCAGTTATATCACCTTTTATATATGCTATACGGACAAAAGTATTGGGACACCTGGCCATTACACCCAAAGGAACTTTTATGACGTCCCATTCTAAATCCATCGGCATCAGTATGGAGTTGGTCCGCCCTTTGCAGCTATAACAGCTGCCTCTCTTCCGGGAAGGCTTTCCACAAGTTTACAGAGTGTGTCTGTGGGAATTTTTGCCCATTCATCCAGTAGAGCATTTGTGAGTTCAGGCACTGATGTTGGATGTGAAGGCCTGGCTCACAATCTCGATTCTACTTCATCCCAAAGGTGTTTGATGGGGTTGAGGTCAGGGCTCTGTGTGGGCCCAGTCAAGTTCTTCCACACCAAACTCACCCAACCATGTTTTTATGGACCTTGCTTTGTGCACTGGGGCACAGTCGTGCTGGGACGGAAAAGGGCCTTCCCCAAACTGATCCCACAAAGTTGGAAGCATAGAATTATCAAAAATGTCTTGGTATGCTGAAGCATTAAGAGTTCCCTTCACTGGAACTGAGGGGTCTAGCCATACAGCGACAGAAAAAATAAATGAAGACATGCATAAATTCAGAAATATAGAAACAGATGTGTAGAGATAATAGTCATTTTTCATGACCAAAATCTATATACGCCTTTATATATTTCAAACATTTTTGTACATTTATTTATTTAAACTTATGTCATGTTTAGTCCTTCATAACTGCTGCCAAAACTTAGCAGCTATACTCTACTACAGGCAAGACGGGTCTAACTTGATATCTGAATGCATTTTCATACGAATGAATAAGCAATGGCATTACGTGTAGTGATACGCCATTTTTATGCATTTTTAACTGTAATTTATATGTTATGTTGAATAACCACGCGATATGCAAAATAGCTATATCACGTCTTTATTTTGTATTGCTTTAAAAAGTGCCTGGTAAAACGACTTAACGATAAATTAACATAGGCCTACAAACAGCTGTAAGACTGTGACCATAAATGCCCACGACAGTTAATAGACTAATGTACAGAGCTGCTTATTCAGGACCCCCCTTCCCCCCGGGGTGATAGGGCTAGCCTTCTTTTATTGATTCAACCACTGGCCACATGTATAATTTATTTGATATATAAGAACTAACAATTAACGGAGGTTTCTCCTTGATGGGTCCCTGTATTTTGCTTAGCAATAACTTTACCTTGTGGGGCTGCGACGTGCCGAAATTACATTTCCTTTCACATCTCGCATCCCCAAGTTTCTTGCGCAGGGATCTGTGATAGGTTTCGCTTTCCTCTTCTATGAAATCGCCGAGGCCGCGTCTCAGTAGTTGTAAGCTCACTACAGTTTTTAACCAGTCTTTGTAATTCTCGTCCGAAAATCGTTTGCCAAGCTCCATAACCGTAACGAAACCGCACTATGATGAATGTAAAATGTCCACAGTGGAGTATAATATGCTGTTATTCCTGAGAAATAAACACCGTCGACGGTAATCGGTCCAGACGCTGCGGCGCTCCCTGCGGCTCCCTCAGGTCACATGACGTTTTCTGTCAGAAGGCTGTGAGTAATACATTGATGTACTAGTCTCTTTGCATAACTAAGTTGGTTTTGGAGAACATCATTTTACATCACATTTAATTACAAATCGTTCATTGGGTAACTGCCTTTATTTGAAAGCACTGCATTTCTGCTGACTCATTCGCCATTCACCACCTGTCTGCTGTACTACACACCTTCTCAAACGTCTCAGCGTCATTTCATGGAATCTCCTTCAAACTGCTGTGATTGGTGTTTGCACAAATGAGTCTGAAAGCACTTCTCCAAATCTGGGTGGAGTCGAATGAATTCTTTGAGCTTCCCCAACTCTTCAAGGTCCTGAAAAACCAATTTTAGAATCCAAAATATACAAGCAGTGTAAAAACATGGTTCTTATTTAATTTTGCTCTAATGAAGTTATTCATTAATGACTTTGTTAGAAAAATGCTTAATGCATAACAAGGAAGGAGAAGGATGCTGAAGGCAGTGCAATGCATATTTAGAAAGATTGACTGAAAGCTGAAATGTAAGGGCTTCACCTTTGGGTCAGGGGGGGGCTCAGACTCAGTGCGGACCAACAGGTGGTCCAGTTTCTCCCTCAGTAGATCAGTCTCCAGCTGGCTGATGAGCTCTGGCTCTACCCCCTCCCACTGAGCGCCGTCAACCGCATCTGACTCGATGAAGTTCACCGACCAATCGGCCGACAGGATCTATGCACCCACCAATCACATATAAACTCTAATTACAAGGCAGTATAAACGTTGCTCTTTGTGCATTAGATTTAGGGGGGGTCAAAGCTGTTTCGTCCCTGAGTGACAAACCTATCCCAAGGTGTCTCAGTAAAAAAAACTAGCTAATGAAACATGTCATAGACAATAATATAATGTATGTCAGGTTTTTTGTAACATTTACATTCCATATTCAGAGTAAGCCCCCTCGCTTGCCCCCACACACACACACACCAGCATCCTGGGTTACCTCCCGTATCTCCTGACTGATAGCAGCCACCTTAGGGACACGTCTGAGCTGCTGCAGCAGCTGGTCCAGGTTCCTCTGTAACTGAGTCATCCACCGGGCTGACACCCGCATCTCACAGGAGTGCATCAGCTCATTTCTCTGCCTGATCACCTGCGATGCGAGCAGGAGCCCACAGGGACATCTTCAGCTGGGCAAAGGTACATTTGCCAGCCCTTTCTCATTCATTTCAGTTTTCTTCTGATGCATAATTTCGTAAAATATCATATAATCTGAGGTGACAAACCTTGGGTGCTTTTTCACCGCACCAAGTACCGTACTTTTGGTACTTCGGGAAAGTACCAAAAGTACAGTACTTCAAGGTGTTGGTTTTCCACTGGTGTAAAAACTGGTACCAGCGCTGAATGACACCACAGCACTAGGTGGGGTATTTTGTACTGAATGTGAAAAATTACTGTAGTATATTACAGGGCTGGACGATGTGCGATATTAATACCAACATCGCATGTTATGCATATACAATTCTCACATCGCTAGTCAGCTAGATTAAGATCCAGCTGTTGTTGCCTGAATGGATCTCACCTCCCTGACACTCTGCTGGTCTATAAAGCTGAAGTGGTCGCAGAAGTTGATGAGGTTGAGGAGTGCGGCAGCGTCACACTGCTCTGGGCCGGTGCTGTTAGCCTGTCCACGAGGCATGTAAGCCTGTAAGAGAAGCACAGCACCAGCAGGTGAGGCGGCAGGACTCAGTGAGTCACACTTACGTAGTAGCGACTGCGTGGTGCATTTCAGAAAAACTTGCCTTTGCCAGCTCCCAGTGCTCAAAGGACCAGAGCCACGGCTTACAGTTGCTCCAGTTCACCACTCCTGCTGTACTGGTGTGATGCCTTAAAATCTCCGCCTTCCATTCACAGCACACTGAGCAGACTGACGTGAGCTTGTGGAACATGTTAAAAATCACGTCACCACTTAAAATAATACAGTCGGTCTATAGATGACATAGGCAGCTGCCTAGGGCGCCAAATTCTGAGGGGGCGTCAGGTTGCCAGCCAGTTTAATTTTGCATGTGACGGGCGCAGTCCGGCACTGTGTCCAGTTTTACTTGACAATAGGGCTAAATCCCAGGACGTTACTGCAGTTGAGAAATAAGTTTGATGGCTAGAGTGCTTATTGGTTTAATACTCGAGTATTTGGGATAAAAGTATAAATAATTTAACACTGGTTAGTTTTTTGGAAATTTTAGAAAGGTCTTGTTAACAAAGAAACTTGGTCCGCCTGTTTCCAATCTTTATTTTTCTTATTATTCATCCATGACAGATTTGGCAGTTATTCATTATTCATATGTGAAAAAAAATAATTAATTTTAAATGTAAAATGTTATTGGGAATTTAGTTACACAATTTACTACATTTTATCTAGAAAGAATAACAAACGGATATTTGTGAATTGCAAAATAAAATATTTCATACATAAAAATATGGACCAAGTAAACAGTCCCTTGCAAGTCGGGTTGTGAAAACTACGTTTATTTCCAGTATACAGCTGTGTTTCCGTACTATCCCGAGGCTACACCACATATTTTCCCCCCACACACACACACACACACACACACACACACACACACACACACACACACACACACACACACACACACACAC
>JAODKC010000001.1:40528540-40580479 GCA_026777985.1 Mormyrops attenuatus
ACACACACACACACACACACACACACACACACACACACACACACACACACACACACACACACACACACACACAAAAACAAACACACAAACACTCCCTTACCTGGTTTCCCTTTGGTCTACATTGGTTCTGGCATTGCCTGCCAGATCTCAGCATATGGTTACTATCAATTAAAATCGCATGAAAACATTTCATTTCATTATTCACGAAGTCGCACAGTCCGTCCTTCACTTTTAGGAGGCAGTAACCCGCTTTCAGCCAGTTTTTATAGCCGGATTCGTTCAGACGAGCGCTTAACTCCTCGTACACCATTTCGATTATTGTCTCTTTGCCTCAGCTATCACGTTCAGCGTCTAGTTTAATTTGGTTGCGTTTTGCAAAAACGTGGCCAAATATGCATTTAATCTTTAGATTGTGACCGCACATCAGTCACTGCTTCTTGTGCATGCACAATTCTGTATCACAAAGCCAGCGAAGTGTAGTCCGGTCGTTTAAAAAGCCTATTTCCGTGTTTTGCCACTGTTCGCTGCGGTGCACTGTGGGAATTATAGTCACCGTGGTGTGCGAGTTCCACGCTGGAAATGAGCGTCTGAAAGATAGTGGCAGAGTTACGCCCATCAGGGGCATCACGAAGCGTGGTGATCTTCGCTTCGGCGATACCTGTTGAGCGACAATGTTATATGCGTCTGCGCGGAAGTAAGCGACCCGTCCGAAGACAAATCTTATTAGCATTCATTTTCAGAAGGGATAGCCAAATGTAGGAAGTTAATGCTTCATTTTTAAGGGGGGCAGTTTTCCAACCCCATATTATTTCGTATAAGAACATTAATCCGTGTTACTAATGGCAGTTGTTGACGAGAATGCAGTGAAGTTACAATTTCACAAACCGGGCAAGTTCAGTGGTTAAACAAAACAAAAAAAAAAAACCCTTTGAAAAATAGGCTACGGCCACGTGGAATAATGCTTATTTCATGTGAGCGGAAACGTACAGAAATGCTGCACATGTTGACAATTTTCTTTACCATTTTATGAAATATTATTAAACCATAAAAAGTAGTCTCGTGTAATCTTTTTCGACTCAAACAAATAAAATACAGCTCAGGCCTAGTTATAAAGTTTGTCAGTTACAAAACTCAAAAGTAACAGTTTTAACAGAAAAGGTTTAAATTATGTCAAAACATCGAAAGGAAAATTTACATAGGTGTTTGCAGAGTACATCCAACGAGTGAATAATATTGGTATTTCTGCGACATAAGTAATTAATAAAGATTTTCCCCTTCAAACCCCCCCCCCCCCCCAAATGCCTTCATCCTTCCCACCATTCTTTAACACTGAAATATAAAAAGGTACTCTAGGCTGTAAACAAACACTACAGTAATATTTGTATAAGAAATGTATCTGCAAAAATATAAATTCCGTTGGTTCTGCTTGAATCCAAAATTTGTGGCTATCAAAAAGACGCTTCCTGCAGTTCGGTCCTCATACATTTATAAACGTGTTATTTACAAGGAAGTCAGACGGAGGGAGTTCAATGGCTATTCCTTCTGTTTGCACTTGAGGGCGCCAGCGTGGCGCGCAGTTGCGATCCCGGACATGGACCGATCGCCGCTTTGTTTCTGCTAGGGACGTCCACTAGGGGGCAACGTGAGGTTGAGCATAAGTTCGTGAACGGCAGCAAATATCGTGCATTCACCTGGAGGAGAAAGTTTGACAATACTTTAGTTTGACAGAAATGAAATAATGTGTCAATTTAACATTAGGCGGTAGCCTGATTTTCCTCCACACATTAAATTCCATGCTTACCTAGCTAACTTTCACCACTGTATTAACCATAACTTGTGTTTACCACTCTGTTGTGCATCTTGTATCCCTACTGTGGCCCACAGTATTTGCAGGGGATGCGTTCCAATACCTACTGCGGATAATAGCGAACCATCTGCAGACCCCATATACAAGGTGATTTTCATGTACTTACAGAGGGTAATTGATAAATTCTGTACAGTAAGACATTAAATACAGAAATAATAAAGTGCACTGTACATTATACAGTACTGTACAGTACTATACTCTCAAAAAATGGGATTCTGAGGTTTTAGCCTAATTCTCAAGAGATGAGAGTAATGAAAAAATATGTATCAAGTTGAATTAATGAATCTCCATCCTTTTTATACCTCTCAAAGGATGAAGGAACAATGAAAATACATTTCACAATTTTTTTTACCCATGGTAAACCACAGAAACCATGGGTATGGGTGGTTAATGTAATTGTTGTCTATTGTCATGTCTCTTGCTAATCAGATACTTAAGGATTGCTTAGAGGAACAACATCAAGACAGGTTCCCAAATCTATATCCTTAATCTCTAAACTGTTTCGCTGAATCAAATCAGTAACTGATGCTCTGTTAGAGACTGCAGACTGACACTGCTCTGTCCCTAAGGGACCTGGACCCCATGTTAGTCAGGGTCATCTCCGAGTCCCATTTACTGCCACTGCCCTTCATCGGACATGCATGGAATCATCACCGAAACAACCTGCGGCGTACAGGATGGTCCCAGCTGGCCCTCACTGACCTTGGCGCGGTGGGTGCATGTCGCTGAAGCGTTTGAGGATGCTGCTGACCATGAGCGCGGCGGCTCCGGAGGAGCTCTGCTGCCGTGGGATGTCGGCCTGCTGCGTGAGGCCCGTAGCCATGTCATAAACGATGGGCACGATGAGGCACACAGGCTCCGGCACCAGCGGCAGCCGCTGGGTCAGCTGGAGCTGCCAAGGACACAAACGCACTCATTTCTCTGCAGATCCGTGGCACTGCGATGGAGTCCATCAATCAGAAAATGAAGCGGCACTACCTTTAAGTAGGATGACTGGCAATGCCTTTAAGTATCTTTGTTTATGTTCATGTTAAAAAATTTGTGTGTCCAAAAGACCTGACTTCCTAGACTGTCAGAGAAAAGAACCAATTTGTACCTTTGAGGGTACAGTTATTGTCACTGGGGCTGTACCCCTCAAGGGTCTGCCAACTGTACCCTTGGTGTTTGGGGGGTATATTAATGCTGTTTGTACCTTGGAGTACAAAATTACACCAGGGCTGTATCCTTTTTTCTGACAGTAAAGCTGGAAGATATTTTTTGTGGAAACAGATTACGGGAGAAGACAGAGCGCCGCGAGGCTGGAGCTGTGCAGCCCACGGCCCAGGAGGACAGCAGGTCGCAGCCCACTTACGAAGAACAGCATCTTGGATTTGAGCACCACGGCAACAGTCCCTGGGGGGGCAATAGGGGGTGCGCTGGGGGGGATGGTCAGACAGAACTGTACGTTCCATTTCAGCTGGGCAGCCTGGTCTGGGAACTGGGGGAAAGGAGACCCAGTAAAGTTAGGGAAGAAGGACAATGATACAGTGACACACCAGAGTGCGCAAAGTACTATACAAAAAAAAAACAGAATATAAAATGGTGGTAAGAAAAATGAGATTTAAAAAACAGAGTCAGCAGGCCTGATCTTTTAAAGGAAGGCTGTTAGCGAAAGGAGGTGCTGTTATGGAGAGAGCTGGGTCGCCCTTGGGGTTTACCCCAGGAGCCTGCTCCAGCAATCTAAGTGGCCTTGGACACTCACCATCTCCAGCTTCATGATGCGTACACAGTCGCGGAGGATGTTGGTGGGTGCCCCCAGCAGCCTGGTAAAGGCATTCAGTGTGTTGTACTTGAAAGGAGGCCCGGCCACCTGGCGAGAGACCAGACGCCATTAACATCACTTATTGTAGACTCATCCACCCCCAGTCCCGTCTGCCCATGACCCTGCGGCTCCACCTACGCATTTCTTAATGAACACTAGCTGGATCGCCATCATATTCTACAGACTTCCTGTAGACTCAGAGAGAAGCAGCTTTCCTGCTGGGAGGGGCTCAATACCAGCAAATAAGATGAGCGGCTTGGCCGTCACCATCTGCCTACCGCTGGAGGACAGAGCTGCAGATCTATTGCCTGAACCCAAAGAGAGCCACAGATACACAAACAAACCAGACTCCAAAGGAAGCCCATGGCCGGCAGGCGGCCGCATGCCGCTCACCCTGGTCTCAAAGAACTTCTCCAGGATCTGCAGCTCCTCCTGGGACCAGGGCCCCAAATTCTCAGGCGTCACCTTTAGCTGCAGAGTCTGGTACGTCTTGGGATTCAGAGCCACTCGGCACTTCAGACCCTCTGTCTTGAACATGATGACACCGGGCTCGCTGGACGCGACGATGTTCAGCTGTGGCAGGGGGGACGGACAAGTCAGAGGCCCCGCCGGCCCTCAAGGGGCCACAGGAGGACAGGGAAGGGGGAGTAGGGACTCACGTTGGGCTCCTGCTGGATGATCCTCTGAAGGTGCCTCCTCATAAAGACAGATCCCAGGAAGCGCTCCAGTGGAGAGCAGAGGTAGCTGCCGGCCAATGCTGGGACCAGGCCCGGCGTGGACGAGGGCAGCAGCAGCACGTGCAAGGCATTGTGGGTAAGGACAGTGGGGATGGAGGCCGCCCAGGAGCGCTGAGGTAGCTTGCGGGGGGGTAGCATGCTGGTTGATAGGGCTGGAGGGGGGAGGCAGAGGAGGCGGGGCATTAACCGACCAATCAGACTCAGCGGCACAGACCTCTGCACCTCGAAGGCTGTTGGTACTTACAACTGGCGGCTCGCGGCGAATGAGACGCATCCGGGATGGGAGAGGGGAGGGAGGGGTTACCCGGCGACATGCCGAGGATGCGACTGCTGGGCGAGGGGCCAGACACCTGAGGAGACCCCGGCCAGCCTCCGGGTCGTTGCCCGGGAGATACCATGGTATAGGGTGAGCTGGGATCCAGAGTGCCTGAAAGGCACAAATAGCAGGTCATCAAGGTCTGGAGACGAGACGGCCACATCCATCTTTATCAGCAATAAAAATACCTTCCTCATCATCCTGTTCACCATCATCCTCCGCTATAGTCATCAGTACATTTCAAAGTGACAGAATGAGTGTCAAATGACCGAGAATAGTGGATTTTACCATTCTAGGTCACAAGAGTGTCACACAAATAAAAATGCTGAATAGCATGTAATGTAACAGATTCCCTCCCAATTCTAACAGGCTTCTTTTCTAGCAGCTCCAGGCCATTGCAAATTGGATGGACAGCCTGACCAGCATTGGGCACCCTGACCACAGGCAGACACCCCAATCACCAAATCCCTTAGAGGGGGACATGAGGGAGGTGTTGCACAAAGCAGGATTTCTCAGTTAGCTGGGTTATCTTAAGCTACAAGGGATCATCCAATAAGAGTTTAGGTAGGGAGGATTCCTATTGGACAATCATGACTTTTAGCTTAAGTTAACCAGGTCTGCTATCTGGGAGCACAAACTGCATATTAAAACACCATGCAGTGTAATAAAAATGTAGCAGCTCAAATTGTCACCAGGAGCAGGAAGTTTGAACACATGACCCCTGCTCTTAGGTTCTTGCACTGCAGTCCTGAACCTAACAGGAAACAACTGAACTGAATTTGTGACCGATCACTGAACATTCACAAATGAGTCCATCAGTCGCCATAAGGTAGGCGGTGGGGGACGATGGAGCAGGCAAAAGTGTCAAGGGAGCTCATTCTGGGTGAGACAATACAGTAAGAAGATGGTCAAGCGTGCCATGACAGAGAGTACTGTGCAAAAGACACACAAACACACAGACTCTCATCTGTTGTATGTACCCTACACCATCGCTAGGTGGCGCCATTGTCCTGCTTACTTACCAGGGGATGGCGTGGGCATCA
Organism: Mormyrops attenuatus; assembly: GCA_026777985.1. NCBI lineage: Eukaryota > Metazoa > Chordata > Actinopteri > Osteoglossiformes > Mormyridae > Mormyrops > Mormyrops attenuatus. Next base: position 40,534,305 of record JAODKC010000001.1, read on the forward strand.
TGGAGGGCGAAGGCACCACGTTCTGGTGGTATGGGTTGGGTGGGGACGTGAGTGGTGGGTAAACCGTACCCCCTAGAGACTGCTTTGCAAACTGAAACGAAGAGGAAGAAGAACTGAGACTGGGGAGACCATGTGCGTGGCTGACAGGGAGCTGAGACACGAGACGGTCCATTACGTCCACGCCCACCGGGGACGGCGGGTTGTCGTCCTCGTTCACAGAGGGCCGCCTGGCATCCTGGTTACTGTCTGCAAACATGTTGAGGAACGTCTGCGGAATGAGGCGGGAGAAGAGATGCAATGACAGACGGCTCTTCCCAGCCAACCAAAGTGAAGTTCACCCAAAAGGATGCATAACTTATGTCGAAACAGAATCACAAACAAAGCACAGCCTCGGATTAACATTTTAATGAGCACCAGCTTTTGTTTCAAAAGCAGTTACCCATAATGCCTTGGGAAGTGAAGAAAGAAGCCAGTTAGGATTTACAAATGCATGCAAGGGCGTTGATCTGGGTATGGATAGGGACGGCAATACTGAGGGATAGCGTTTGCTCGGGGGGCTCCGAATATAGGAATGGGAGACTTCGGTAGCTAATAAGATTGCTTGTGTAGATATTAAAACACTTTCTGTATGGAGACGCCATTTTCCTGGCAAAGAGGCCGAAAGCCGGAGCTGTACCTTAAGACCTGGTGCCGGGTAGAATCCCTCCACGATTTTAGTGTTGTCAAAGAGGCTGTAGGCGCCATCGCGGATGGCCACCACGCCACGGCTGCGGCAGTAGATGTCGATGCAGTAGACGCTGCGGAAGGCCAGGCGGATGTGCGTGGGTGATTGGGGCAGGATGGAGAAGCACTGGTAGGCTGTGTTGGTCCTCTGGGTGAGGCCAAGCATGGGCACTGTAGGCAGCTTATTGATGGCAGTGAGGGGGGCCTGTGTGTCAGCCAGAACCTGCGAGATGGGAGCTGTCAGCAGACTGCTGAGCACGGGGCCCGGGGTAAAGACTGCTCTCCAGTAGAGGTGCCCTTCCACTTACCATGGGGTCACGTTCATATAAACCCATCGTGAGTGGAAAGTACCATATATCATTTTAATGACCGACTTACAACTACCATCAATTAATAAGTTAACTACTGCAACTAACTAAATACCAGTAATTGAAAAGTAGATGAATTAATACAAGCTTATTTGGTTAAACACGGGGAAAGAAAAACGCACTGTACAATAAGAGAAGGGAAGCGTGGCTAGGTGGATGCTGCCCGGCATCAATAGAAAGTATCGTACGGCGTATCGCTGGCCCAGGATCAGATCAAAACTTGAAGTTGACTACTGAATGTGCACCACTACTGCACCATCGTAAAGTCAAAACTTTAAACTGATTCATGGTAAAGCAAGCAGCATCTGCGGTCTTGCTCAGCATCACATGGTCATTCGAGATGTAGAGTGCTTAACCATTTTTACGACTGCTTACCGCAATTATATTACTTCAAAAGGTACAAGAGCAGGACTAACCTACTGCTTCCAGGAGTAACCTCAAGGTTGTGGGACTGTGTCTTTAACAATTTAAATTTGGACTAAGTACAGAAGCGCCAACTTCTGAATAAATGTAAAAACCACGATTTTCTAAACAAACAAAAAAAGCTGATCTCTGAAAGCAGGAAGCAGAGGCGTTTGCCAATCCTGACGCACCTGCAGGAGCTGCACCACAGTGGGGGTCTTGTTGAACATCTCCTGCAGCTGATGGAGGATGATGTTATGGCAGTTGCTGCAGCCCGAGTTGGGCCCCACCGTGCCCAGGGAGAGGTGGCATCGATGGCTGCTAGAGGTCCACTGGATGGTCACCTGGATCAGGACGATACCGAAAAATCAGACTTTATATGACAGCACTGGTCCTTCACCCCTGGCTACAGTGGGCAGCGTCCTCATCAGCGTTTATCCCACAGAGGCTTTGACATGCCTCCGCTTCAGTACAAAGCTTTCAGCCAGAACATTAACAGCAGGCTGAGAAGCGGGAGCCTGACACCGGTATTTCTCGATGCTGTAGGGTGATTTTCTCATGCTCACCGAGCTGCCCTTGGTGGCTCCATAACACAGCACCAGCTTGCGGTAGTTATACAGCCGGACCTCAGAGAAGAGACTCAGATAAGACGGCATGTCTACAGGCGGGAGGGGGGATGGGGAGAGACAGAACAGGCAGCCATTACAGAAGACTGATTGCTACCATATTCAGCACACTGCTAGGCTCGCTGTAAAAGCAGCCATTTTAACTGCAGGGATGAAACGGCTCTGGGAATCGCAGAAAAGGCTCGTCAGGAAAGCATGCAATAAAAGTCGAGCATGTATCTCGTCCCTCAGCAGACAATTGTGTCAATAAACCAATGCAGCCCAATCAAACTCCAACTCGTAGTGAAAACTGTCATTTATACTGATGGTGACGGTGGAACAAGCTTCTTAGTTGGTCATCGCTAAAAGGAAAAAAGTGTTTTGGCTGGCGGCGGGGTGTCCCACACACCTGGCAGAGAGCTGGCGTAGTCTAGCACACACTCGTACAGCTTGCTGATGCTGCTCCAGTCGTTGAGGAACATCTCCACCACCTTGCGTCCACCCACAGGTTCCGACAGAGGGTTCTCATACGTCAGGTACACGCGGCGAGTGGGGGCTGCGGGGAGACACACGCACTCAGACTATCGATTCCTGCCAGCGACGAGTCCCTAAAATTCAAGACTTCTGCTCGCATCAAAAGCTGAGTATTACAGTTCACACTGTTCACACTGCTACGACACCAACGCTTCAGCAGAACGCTCAGTGAAGCCAGCAACGGCTCAGCCTCCAAATCCAGAGCCACCAACCATTAAAGTTAAAATGACAGCTTTCGGGAAATGTCTACTACACAATCAACTAAACACACATTGAAAAATGAATCATTTTTAATTTGAATTTATAGAGAGAACTGACCCCACTCCAAACTATACCATATTTGAAAAAAATTCAACATGCCTTTACTTTAATGTGATGCAAATAGTATCTGGAGGCTAAATGTGACTTAGCGATATAGAAGGTATAATCAAAATGAGTACAGATCGTGTGTTCGGGGTGAGGCCATCCATGCGGACACACACCCGGCTCCTTGCTAGATGGGCTGCTGAGGGGGCAGTTGGAGAAGACCAGCTCCACCAGCCACATGCGGTTGTTGCGGCCCTGAAGACGGAAGGTGCAGTCCAGCAGGGTGCGCTCCAGGGCCTTCTGGGTCTCCTCGCTGACCCCTTTGCAGCCTGGGATTCTGGAAGACCAAGAAACTGACCTCAGCCCAGACTCGAAGATAAACTTCCATTCAAAACAGCTTTCTGTCTCGTAGGCCTGAGGCCAAAAGTCAAAGAAAATTACAGGCCTTCAGATAAAAAGTCATGCCATGAAAGAGCGCTAAAGAACCGCTACGGGGAATATTCACCTGAGGATACGGATGGCATGGCTACAACGATCCCCTTCCACCTGCACTCCTTGGTGCGGAATCTCCATGTTGGACAGCTGGAAGAAGACGACAAAGATACTTTTTGAAGACATTTGTTTGAAGACTGCACAGCCATGTAGGTGGTGTTATAGTGCCTGAAGGAGCATGCTGTATATCAAATAGAGCACTGGGCTAACAACGCAAAGGTTGTGGATACTAATGCCAGGGAGCTCAAATAAATTATAACCTTTTCCTCGACTGCAAGCGGTTTTCGATAAATATGAAATGTAATTAATTTCATACTGCAGCCTAAATGAGGACCTGCAGGGGGCAGTCATGGGCTGCATGACTCAGGCACCCTCGATGAAGGCTAAAGACCAGGCAGGCTTCAAAGTCAAAGAACTTCAAAGCTGCAACCAGCTTTGACATAGTTAAAATTATTACACAATGAGAGTTTGTTATAAAGGGCGCCCCCCGGACACTGCATTACCTCACACTGCAAGCCGATGAAGGGCATGTTAGTGTCACATGTGGCCACCAGGTGGGCCAGCACCTTGTTGAAGGCACACATCTCCCCCGAGCGCCTGGGCTTCTTGGCTTCCACAGGACCCTGGTCCCCAGACAGCTGTGGAAGATCACTGCGAGCTAAAAATCGGTTCTGCGTGGGACATTCCCCATAGAGCAAAACAGAGAACAGCACAGACAGGAAAAATGCTCCACTGTGGACTTCATCCTAGATTAAACTCTGCAAGATGAGCTTCTCATAAACACTATTTAAAAATGAATCAATGCAATTACCCTGCAGTGATACTGAAGTAGAATTAAGCAGCAACACACATGCAGGGAATGGAGGACAGGGTCCTCTTCCCCTACGCGACTGTCTGACCCCGGAGCAGCTCAGGGTCCTCTTCCCCTACGCGACTGTCTGACCCCGGAGTAGCTCAGGGTCCTCTTGCCCTACCCGACTGTCTGACCCCAGAGCAGCTCAGGGTCCTCTTCCCCTACGCGACTGTCTGACCCCAGAGCAGCTCAGAACATAATGGGACACCAAGACAGCAGACAGAAGCTACAGAACACTGACCTCTGCTTCTGAAACTGAGTTCATTTTGGCCTGTATTCTGACTTTTAAAGCACTTACAAAAAGTATTGGCTCTCATTCATTAGAAAATACATCTACATTTTTTCCAAAATCAAAGGGTCCTTCTGGGAGATGATAGCCAAAGGTCTCTTCCTTCTGAGCCAAAGAGCATTATGGGATTTCCCAGAGGCGACTGCAAAAGGCCGGCCTGTCAGCTGCTCTCAGCTCCAACACGTCAGCCTACTCACATCCTCAGCAAATCAGTCACTGGAACGAGCACTTCCAAACCAGGGGAACATGCAAACCTTTGTCCCGAAACACACGAATACAGCAAAGCGACTTCTTCCATTAGCTCTGCTGTGCACCCCCTAACAGGGTGCGGATGCCGCCCACCTTCCTCTTGGCCCCTGGTCTGATCGCCCTGCCAGACACCGTGTCCTGGACCAGCTCCTCCAGGTTGGTCTTGAACTGCTTCAGCAGTTGGGCACTGGCCGGCCCATCGTCACCCTCCGGCTGCATCACGGACAGGAAGTAGTACCTGTAGTCCAGCTCAGTGGGGCAGCCGGGAGAGTCAAGCATCTCCACCACCTACAGGATGTGACCCAGGGCAGAAGGTGATCATCACCTTAGGACTTTTAACGTCATCCAGGAAGACATCATATTCTATTTAGCACTACAACCTGATCAAGACCTTGAGCTGTCATATGTAAATAAATCTACAGCTGGATAAAGTGGACTCATAGTATATTTTTCATTTTCTAGAAAACATACATTACTGTGCTTTGTTAAGTTTATCATATATATTTATCACATCAGGGTTAAATAGGGTTCCATGTTAAAGAAAAAGATAAAGCTAAACCTAGAGAGACAAAGGAGACCAACACCAGCTCAACATCAGCATCTCCTTAATGTACGAGGTAAATACATAACCACCAATCGGAGACAATCTGTTTGCTACCATATATGGCATTGAGAGAATGTAATATTGCATATTTGCATTGGTACACACAAGTACAAGACATGCATTTATGAACACAACAAAAAACAGGGACTTACAATGTAGTACTGGGGGAGGCGGGTGAGCCTGACGAAGAGGCAGTGCTTGGACAGGCTGCCGGCCGGGTGCGAGGCGGCATTGGCCAGGGGCAGCGTGTCGCTGCACACCGTGGGCAGGTGCTTCACTGAATGCCGGCACCTCTGCTCCCCCAGCCAGAACCTGCGGTCAACAGTGGCACGACCTTCATCAGAGAGATCGAGGCTTGGAGAGATTCGGGCTGCGACATAGCCTCTGCCGGAAGGATAGTGGCTTGATTCTGTGCTCATGGGCACAAAAGCTTTTTGCTCAAACACCAGCTAAGTGAGTATCACTAAAGATAATGGTAATGCCTAATATTTCACAATGTGTATACCCCCCACCACCACCACCAACCACTGAGCACATGACAGGAAAAGGAACATTACTTCAGCTGCTGCAGCCAGGACACAAGGCGCCTGGCATCATCGTTGATGGACTTCTCAATGTCGTCGAGCATTGACTGATCTGCGGGAAAGACAGTGTGTCATTTCCTTCTGACTAACGGCTCAGGGGCCTCGCGATGAGGGCAACTGAGGTCACCCGAAGACTTTGCTTCCCCTGCTTACCGAGTCCATACAGCATGGGCTGGAACATTCCGGAATGCAAATCCACAAATATGTGGAGGCATTCTGAGCGCCCGCAAGGCTCCAGGATGGGGATGACGAGAGTGGGCAGAGCGGACTCCATAAAGGCTGCAAAGTGACATAATATTCTGGGCTTCAGTGTCATTTTGACGCTATATATATTCAGAATTAACCACTCGATTCACTTAGAATGGATTATTATAATCCGATTATTATAATCTAGTTTCCCGGACACAACTGTGACTGAGTGCGAGTTTGAAATGAGAGGATCTTGCACCACTGTGGCCCAAACACCCTGGCAATCGTCACCAGGTCACCGTATTCCACGTCACTCACAGTTGTCACTGGGGTTGTAGCCCTTCAGGACAGCTTTCAGCTCCAGCAGCTTCTGGTGGGACCGGGCGTGGACGCTGTCGATCAGCAGCTTCTCCACCGACAGGTGGTCGATCTGCGAGACGGGATGGACGTGGGGATCAGAGGCGGTAGCTACTTTGCCAGGGCCACATTCATCCAAATGGCACAAAGACGACACTGGTCAACTGTGCCACGGGACACACGCAAACAAATACAACAAGTTAGCATCCAGTTAGAGACACGCGGGTACACTTTCTGGTCTTGCCTTCAAGGCCCTCTCCGTTAGTTTAGAGTCGCACGCCGGCAGTGGAGGCTCATGGGATATCTGCAGAGGCTTGGAGCCGTCGGCCTCGTCGATCTTGATGCTGACCCTGTGTATGGGCGCCGTTCCAGTCTTCCTGCCCAGCACCTGCTGGCTGTAATGGACAGGGCATTCTGTACCAACAGATGAACCTGAGCCCCACAATCAGCTTCTGATCAAAATAAACATGACTTAATTCCATCAGGGGTGTCGATTTCACATGCTGAGAAACGATGACACTGAATGGCAGCGGCCAACTCACTTCCAGACGGAGAGGACGAGGCATTTGGCGGGAGAGTAGCGCTCCACCTGGACGAGGTCACCCCAGCGCTCACGGATCAGCATGAGGGCTTGGGAGTGCAGCACCTCCAGCTGCAGTGACAGGCAGAACGAATCTGCGGGACCTCCAGTTAAGGACTAACACTTGGGCTGCCTCGGGGTCAGCTGACCACCGTGGCCAAGGAGGCGGCCATTCGGCTTTCCGGGCTCTGGAGGACATTCAGAGTCTTTCTGATTAAATTATGAAAACAAGCCACCATTACGACGCAGAGACCTTCCAATGGGATTATCCTCTCTGCTTTCAAAACGGCATGTATGAGGCCTTTTCCCAGTTTAATACCAAGTTGGTTGGAAACAATAATAATAAACTTTAAAAATTCTACAACAAGGCCGCAGAATGTTAACGGGTGAGTTCTCGTGCGCGCGCACACACACATGACCATGATTGCTCTGCATAGAGAAACATGCAAATATGTGGCATGCGTGTCGGATGCTTGGGTGCCATAGCTAAGCACTTGCTATCGCTAATCACTGGAAGTTTCACAAACGATGGCCAGTAGGAAAGAGACCAGGCGGAGCTGAGAAAATCAGACTGCTTGAACAATTCAGTATGCTATTTATTTTTTTGAAATGCCAGTAATAAGTTTATCGTGAGAATAAGACTTGAACTGTTGCATCATTTTCAAAGTTCTCCAAGAATGAAGACAAAATGGGCTGGTCTTCCAGGCTGAAAATGAGTCTAGCATGCAAACGATGGCGCTATGTGGCATTTCAGAGTAACGGAGACCAGTCAATGAGCACGGAGCCAGCATACTGATCGGCTCATCAAAATGCCTTCTGGAAAGGCGGCCTTTCGGTGAGGAGGCCAGTAAATCCATTAGTGATGGGAGAATCTAACACTGGCAGTAAGGATGCAGGGAAAAGCCAGGGGAATCCTCAGTCGTCGTTTTTGACAGGGTGTGCGAACATGAGAGCGGCCAGGACGGGAGCAGGAGGGAACAAGGTAACCCTGTCTTTTAACACCAGGCTAGCAAGCAGGGCTATATTCACGGCAAAAGTACAGGGGTAGTAAAATAGACTGAACAATACAAAAGGTAAAAATGTTATAAAGAACTATTTAATATTACAAACAGGTAAAAGATGCTTAAGATCAGCTTTTGATTTAAAAAAGAAAAAAAAAAAACGAACAAAAAAAAAGCTTCTGGCTTAGCAAAGACGGACCCATGGTAATCGCTTCCATGAATATAACAGGTCACTGGCAATAAAATCTCATCGCTCAGTCCAAGCTGCCTAGTAGAACTTTTATTGCGTTCAAATGAATTTATTGCTTTAAACTGGGATTCCCTCACTTGCCCATAGAGGGCACTCCGTAGGCAAATTTATGAGCTCAGTTTGAAGGGACAGAAAACTGTCACACGGCAAAGCTCACTGCCAACTATAGTGCCCCAGCCATGGGCAGCACAGCGCTGCTCTCCTATCCCCTCCGGATAGGAGGTTCAGGTCCCATCAACCTCAAGGTTCCCCCGTTAGGTGCCCGTAAGGATACGAAGGCAGTTGTACATATCCTGCAGGGGCTTCTCATCAGCGAAGAGCCGGGACTGCACCAGCGAATGGATGAAGTTCACCTGCAAGCTGTGCACCAGAGCACGACCGTCTACGGGCAGAGAGACAGAGAAAACTAGTCACTGAAGCTGTCCTGAGCTACAGTCCGTGACAAACTGATATCCTACCCTGCTAACATGACAACACGATGCCCACCTCCCGTCTCCTTGTCCTCCACCAGGATCTCCAGCTTCAGAAGCCTCCATGGTATTTCTGGGTCATCCCCCATCACGGTCAGCGTGGCTTCAAACTCGCCCTCCACGCGAAACTTCACACGCCCGTTGGCTTCAGAACATGGTATCCATCAGTCATTCCACAACCTTAAACTGAGACTCCCTCAACTGTACATGTTACTGCTGGGACCAGAACGATAATGATCCTTCACCTGGAAGTTCTTCAATGGGGATTTGAAAACAAAGTCAATTCAGATTTCCCGCTTAACGTGAAGTAACCACAAACATGGCCTGACAGGAACATGCAAACCGATCAGAGCAGAGCATATTGCCCTAAGGTCAGATTGCACTCAGGTGTCCCTTACCCACTGTGAGGTTGGTGACCAGCTGCGGCGGCAGGTCCGTGGTAACCAGCCGATGTCGCAGGATCTGGTTAAGCTGGGTCAGAGTGCTCTGCTTCTCCTGCTTGGTGATGGGATCTGGCGGGATGATCTTTTCCTGCGGTCATTACACACAAAGCCTTAAAATCAGGTGGCCGATGCAAACACTTTTGAATAAATGCAGACAAATCTTATCAGCAAATAAAAACAATAATAGCATAACAATGTGTATATGTGTGACACTATCCAAAGACTCACATCAGGAAATACTGCTGGATTTTTAGGTCAGATCTATAATTAGGTACAGAAATGTTTTTCTCTCAAGGAAACTAAGTACTTATTAGAACTATGATTGCAGCATCCATTGTTCCCGAAACATCAGGAGACATTTGTATTGGATGCTTTGGACAACTCGTTCAGAAACTAAGATGGCGACAGGGCGCTGACCCTGATGCAGGCGGGGAGGCGGGGGTAGGAGCCTGTGGTCAGCACGTCGACTGCGAAGGGGATGGCAAAGCTCGGCAGGCGGGCATGGACGAGGGCGTCCCGTGCCAGCGATGCCAGCCGGTCTGCTGTGTCGACAAACAGGAAGGCCTGCTGGTCCAGGAAGTTGGATATCATCTGTTCCAAAGGGCCAAAAGATAAGCCCATTAGCCAACAATACAAGGTAACACAGGGGCCAGAAACCATTTTCTACACTTTCCATTCCGTTCATCGACTGACAGACTCGATTAACTACTTTTCCCAAAATTACTTAATGTTCTACAAAGCAAAATGATTAAAATGAACATGCAGGTGTCCATCGCGGTAAAAGCAATGTCTAATTTCAGGTGCACAGCGAGGCGACGGGCACAACCACATACCGCACATTTCTCCACCTTCCCGGCATTGCTGGCCCACTTCACCAGGGCCAGCAGCCGCACAAACAGCTGGCGGGTGCGGCTGGCAAACTGCACAATCTCGATTTTCCTACCATAATTAAAGTGACGACATCAGGGGTAAAACAAGGACATCACACACTCAATCCCCATTCCCGCAGGGTGATGGTGACCACTGCCCACGGCTGCCTGTATTTCCCCAGTAGCAAAACCGTGTGACTCAGAAAATCTTACCTTTCCATGTCTGTCTTTCTAGGGAGTCTGTGGGACAAAATAATAAAGACTGTCAGTAGAATTATTGTCCAGAACACAGCAAGTTAGATGCACTAACTGAGGCCCAAACAAAACTGAGATACTACTAGTAATCAACTCAGTGAAGAAAGGGGAATGACTCTCCCTAAATATAATGGGCAGCACTAGATCCATGAAGCACTAAAGTAAAGAGCTTTTTAAATGTGTGATTTATAAAGATGAAGTGAAGCTTCACAGTACAGAGACAATATGCTCAATGGACTAACAGAATCAATCACTTGCATAATTCACTTTTTAACAGTGATTTTCAAGCATTTTAAAAGAGTTAAACTATGGACGGAATGATCAAGTATATTTCATAAGAAATCTCATATTTACCACATGGACCATTCCATATTAATACATTTCATGCGTAAACATATGCATACATTAGAAATAAAAATAAGCAAATCTAAGGAAACGCGAGTTCGTTTCAATACAACTTCATTCGAATTGAAAGTCAGGGAATACTATCTTTTGCAAGGTTTTGCACACATAAAGGTAAAGCCGATCGTTTGGTGGTTGTAAGCACCAATACCTACTGCTTAGTTATAATTAACAGGACAGGACTGCACTGACAGCCACACACAGCTGGGTTTTTACTCACAGTTCAGCCAGCAGCGTGATCTCATGGTAAGTTCGTTGCAGCAGGAACTCAATCAGCAAGCTGAGCCGAACCCCGTGAGTCGCCGGAGCCCCCGGAACAGGAACCGGGGGCGCCGAAGTTGGACCCCCGACCGGGACCAGTTGGCCATCTGAACCAATCTGTACCGGAGCCATTTTAATAGTCAAAAGAACCGAGAGCCCCGGACTAGACAGCTGCGGGCTAGAAAGGGAGGATGAAAAGGCAAAGTCGAAGACCCAAGTCGCTCTGGACAAAAGCTAAGCTGTTTAAACTACGCCTTGGGTCTTTTAGCTCGGTCCTGGCGTCTTCTCTCCATCGGAAAGCTGACATAAATACGTTGATTAAATGAATTTCGCGCAACGTTTCCGTACCGCCATCATTTCTCCCACCGGAAGTGATTACAAATTCAAGGCCCCGGATACGGAAGTTCCCATTTGCCCCTCCCTCCACAAGTGACAACCAATCACAACCTTCACCAGTGCCTCTAACCATTGTTTTGACATTTGATAAGTTTTTCCCCTCCAAGTTTTACGCATGTACTGTACATAAGGATGTATTTATGATACACAGAAGTCTCATAGATATCCAAATCTAAAATCGTGCATTTAAAAGATGAGCATGTCAGTTTATTTTATTGTTATGATCATTTATTGGAAGTACGCTGTCGCGGTGGTAGTGCCGATAGTTACCAACAAATTTGAAAGCAGTTCCAGCAGGAACGCTTTGCTGCCTGGCAGTCTGGTTTCCTCACACAGTGTGGATGACATGCCGTTTTGGCAAATTGATAACATATTAACGTGCACGTAATCCATTCTTAGCTCTGCGAATCTTTCATGTTTTGTATCTCATGTAGCTAGTTCATACTAATTGTTTTATGGTTAATGTATATTATACAGTAACAGTATATGTCTCTTAATATTCCCGATGGATATACTGCTTTTTTAACTTTAACATAGATCAATTAGTTTAACATTAATTAGTTCATTTAATTTTAATCAACATAAAAACCCGGAACACCCAAACGCTTCTCTTGTAAAGAGAGCACGTTTTTTTGTCATAACTTACATAATTGTACAATGATGCACCGATGTGTAAAATTTTTCCAATACCGTTAATTTTTGTCTAATTTAACAAATATCCCAATATACCGATATAACCTGTTAACCAATATACCGTGCATCTCTAAAAAAGGTTGAATCGGCCAATACTGACCATTAAGAAAATATGATGAATATATTATACAAATTTCAGGTATGAGGCCATGGTAAGATGTCAGTTCTCCAAGCCCGGCAGTAGCTCTGTGAGTTAGCAGCCGTTTTGCATTCTGCATACAGTCCTCAGTCAGACTTCTGAATCTGAATGGTAACCATACGCTAGAGTGCACCCTTCCCTGAGAATCTATAGTCATATCACAAGCCTAATCAATACTGTAGTTCAGCATATACTCAATCTTCCCTTCAGATTTCTAAGTAAATAGACAGACAGACAGATAGATAGAGATACTTTATTTATCCAGAAGGAAATTTAGGTACAATCAATAATCCAAAATCTCATCAAAGGTGCTGGGAATGTAGTTTTTTGGGTACCTCTATTTAGAAAATGGCAAATATTGAGACAGACTTATGTACCAGATGTTGTGGGATCTAATGCTATTTCTAGCTCTGTGGTGTCAGTCAAACTTTAACAGCAGTTCATATGGTCCATTTTACATTAACTTACACAATTCTTACAGATTCTTATGGTTACATTTTTCTCTCTTATTTTCAACTGCCGCTGTCATTAAGTCACCCTTCATAGTGTACTGTGTTATCTACTGTGTTTAAAAGGGCAGTTCTTCAGATGCATTTATTGGCTTTGACTTCTTTTTGATAAATGTATATTTCAAATGATTTCTAACAATTAGATTTTAGTTAATGGCTATTTCCACTCAAACTAGAAAGTAATCTCAGAAATTCTTCTAAAACTCCAGTAATCCTGTATAAATACAGAAATACTATGTTCTATCTTCACTGGTGTCTCAAAAAAGATCATGTACTGCTTCTATCCATTTAATTGGGTAAAATATACCTTTTTGGGTCATGAAGCTGTACAAAATTTGTATAAAATCCCACTGTATACAACAAACAACTACTGTCCATCACTACAAAAACTACCTGAATGTCTCATTTTGGAGTAACCCCAGTTTTTTACATTCTGGTTTTATGTTTTGAAACAACATTAAACATAAAAAATCTATTCAGATTTGGAAAAGATATTTTTGGTATAATTCTGATTGTTTAATAACTATTTGGCATTGTCTGAAGACAAAGGTATCAGCTACAACCCCTAAACATCAAGAGAAATTGCTCAGCCCCCAACCAGCTCCCCGGCTCGGCGAGGCACATTGAACTTGAACTGTAACCGTATGAGATCACTATCATCCGGGTCTCTTAACGCCACTGACGTGATCGTCGGGCCATAGATATAGATTTTCATCGGCGCCTAGAGGAGCTACTGGGATCTTTGATTAGTTTACATTCATGACCACATGTACACAGGGCCACCGAGAAGAGCCAAAATGGCTTCTATTTCATAACACCCGTGACGACAGGAGGAGGTGCGAGAGGTTTACTGGAGAGTTTTCGTGTCTGGATGAATCGACAGACTTGTCCTGATTGAAGTTATTCTGAAAGATACCTGGCCTCTTGTAGCCGGTTAGTTTTTTGCGTCGTACACGGCAAATCGACGCAGATTATCAGCCAGATCGTTCAGTGAAGTGCTTGCAAGCGCCGCCGCCATATTGAAGAGAAGTGACTGACTGGGACTGAACTGACAAGCGGTCGGACCAGAAAAAGAGGGGGGGCTGCCGCTGCTGGTGACGCAGGAAAAACACCCAAGAGCAGACAAAAAAAAAAACCAAGGAAGCAAGACCATCATCATAGGCAGATTACATGCAAGAAAAGCGCTCACATAAGGCACGCTGATGAGACTGGTCGCGACCCGAGCGAATCCCACAGGCTCCGGGGTGCCCGTCAGAGAGCCCGAGCGAAGGCTTTCCCATTCCTGGTAAGCGGCTAGCCTGGCGCCGCGGCCGTATCCCTTTGTTACATTTGCATCGTCTGGATCCACTGGTCCTGGTAAATATCTTTAAAGGATCTCCGGCGGCCGGGGGGGCTTCAAGGGGCACCTATTATCCCGGGATGCAGGCTGACAAAGCCCGCGGCAGGGGGTGGGTGCCGAGCGTGTTTGTGCGGAAAGCCGGTCCGCTGTGTTTTCACCGTGAGGGGGGAAAATGGCCGCCGGCTCCCTGTCTCCGGCCAGCGCGGAGTAAATGGTGAAGCTCTGGGGATTTTTTTTTTGGTTGCATGTAAATGTTATGAAGCGGATTGTGGGGGAGGTAGCGGGGACGGGGGCCGGCCGTGAGCCGCGCGGGTGACGCGAGCGGCCGGGGAGCAGGCGCCTGACTCCGGATCGGAGCGCCATTTCCGAGGCGGAGTGACGGCGGAAAGCGGCCCTGTCTCGGTAGGCCCCGATCGGGCGACGCCTGCACACCAGGCCCTGGTTATTCAGCGCTAAATGTACTTCTGGGTGAAGATCAGCTTGGTTTCCGATTAACGGAATCGGCTTTTTCACGTTTCCATCTTAATAACACAGACATTGCTTATAGAAAACAAACCCTGCAGGAGTTTTTTGCTTTTCGTAGACATTTTACACATTTACTTCGGTTGATAGATGCCGTTAGCAATCACATCACTTTAGTAATAACCCTGAAAAGGTGACTGGTTTATGCCGAAGTGTGTGCGTATTTAATACGGTGTATGTTGTGTGTTCAGTGTTTATTTTCTGGGGAATGTCGCCGACATCAGGGGTGGATCTTCCCATCTATACCAACCGTGTGTTGTATTGACAGCGGAGCCGGTTCTGTATTTTTCTTTAAATCGGATTACGCGGTACCGAGACCCACCCACCGCAATGCCCCATGCACGTCCGCCTTCGGTCTGGTCCGGTCTAATTCTACGGTTAGCTGAGTCTTCAGTCCGGCATACTTTACCTGCCATGGTGGACTAACTTGGTGTTTTACTAGGCGACTGGATCATTATTGTTACTTATATTTTTCTATTTGTGAATGTGGGATAATTCAGCATTGTTTCCTAGACAGCCCATCTGTTGTTTTCATTATGTTTCACCTCGGCCTCCCATAATTCCTCCCGCCGCCTGAAGCCTACCTGTTTGACATCTTGGTGCCATCAGCTGATGGCCGTGGAAGCTCGGCATTTCGCCTTGGCACTGCCATACTAGATGGTTCTGTACTATTCATTAAGGAGGATGCAGACGGTGCAATTAGGATTAACTGATTCATTACAAAGTTTATCAGAAATATTTGTCAATGGTGGCACTTAATATAATTTGTAATTTGTTTGACGGTGTTTTGCACGGGCTTCTCTGCTATTTGAAATGATAGATGTTATTTTACCTCGAGGGTGTGCTATGTTAGGGAAAACATGATCAGGAGGCCTGTAATGTCACTGATCTTGATTACTTAAATTGGAATTGGTTAATGCAAAATAAACTGCATGGAAATGTTCATTTAAACACAAACGGTTTGTATTTTTTTATTTTAAAAAAATGCCCCATCTATACATCACATTAGGAAAAATACCTAAATATTGATACAGTTTATTAATGATTTATTATGCATGATGATTGGATCTGATTTTCAAATTTTGTAGCAAGTGTCTTGTAAGGGAAGTAAATACATGACCTACCTATAAATGAACACACTTGTAAACTATGCAACTCTAGCCTAAAATACTTTGTTATATAAACATTTAATCAATGAAAAGCACAAAATTGTGCCTTTGTGTTTGTATGTGCATGTAGTGTACTTTCAGAAGCCTGTACTAAAATCACATCAGTTTTTTTGGTGTTTTCATATTTAAAAATGTATTTCTGCAAAACATCCTTTAGCGGAGAACTGAGGCAGCCTAGAAGGTACAAGATTTGCTTTTGGATGCCATGGAAATCATAGCGTTTATGGTCCTTGTATTTTTGGACATTCTCCAATCAGAGCTGTGCAGGTGACTGCGTGAATAATGCTCTCTGAACTAGTGGTAGTGTCATGATAATCTGTCTTTGGGAGAGTCTTGACAGAGTATTAGTGGAAGAATACCAAAAGGTTTTTTTCCCCCTGTTACCTGTCAACCTTCGGTGGAATGGTGTTGTCTTGAAGTTACAAAACCTACTTTCTTGTTTGGCTTTGAATATATTTATGCATGTAAATCAGAAGCTGCACTGTTAAATGAAAGATTCAAGATCTTTTAAATTGCAGTCATTAACTGTGACTGTCTATGCTAATAATGAGCATATGTCTGTTGCTTGGAGAGAATGGCTTCAGCAGTCTAACTCTTGAAAAGGGAAAGTGGTTGATTACTGTGTTCCAAATAACTTTTTCCAGTAGAGGATGATTAGATATTTGTATGTAGAAGTGTTCCCCTAAGACATGTTTTATACATATGTTTTAGTTTGTTGGTAGTGAGGGGGGGGAGTCAGATGAAACTCCCTGTTGACTTGACACCAGATGTGCCCCACAGTTTGCCCATTCAGGGGTCGTAGGCGGCCACACACCCCCAGACACACCAACATCAGGATGTTGCTTAGTTTCGCTACCTCCTGAAGTTCATGCAAATATCTTGAAGCCCGCTTCCCTTCCTGATATCGTCCAGGCAGATCTGATATCTGTGTCGTGTGGCTGAATGTTCACATCAGAAAAATAGCTATGTAGCATTTTTACAGTATTCCTTCTAATGTTTGTTAGCTTGTTAAGTTACATGGCCATTTTCATCTTTTGGCAATGGTAAAATCAGTTTGTGGTGTGTGCTTGTGTGTGTGTGTGCGCATATATACACAGGGATGCACATAACTGGTATACAAGTATGCATCTGGCATACGAAGCAAGGCAAAAGTCTTAGGCAGTCAAAGAAAATGTCTAAATGATCTTCAGGTTGGTGTAAAACTACATTATTCCTGTCAGAGGTTGTTAGCAAACAGAGTGGGGAGGGGGATTCGAACCCCTCACCCCTGGGGGTGTGAGGGAGCAGTACTGCTACTCTTACTCTACACATTGCTTATATCAATCAAAACAGTATGAGACCAACGTATTCATTAAAGGATGGTCATATTTCAGTAGGATCCAGATCTGTGCCCCTGTCCAGAAGGTCGTGGCTTCAAATCTCATGAGCAGCAGAGTGATATGATCACTGTTGGGCTCTTGAGCAAAGCTATTTACCCGCCTGCTCCTGGGCTGTTGGATGCTGGCTGATCCTGCTCTCTGACCAAAGCATCTGATAATACATAAATGAATGTTATTTCTGTGCTAATGACATTCAGTCTCTCTTTGATGCGTGATGTCATTTGTAAGGTGGCCTCCTGTAAGACGAAGTAAAGTTGGGCTTCCATTGTCAGTCTTTTGCAAAACTTTTTGAATGTTACCAAGAAGTGGAAACTGCATCTTGTTTAAGGCACAGCAATGTGGCTTCCCCCCTTATTTCAGTGTTATTGTTGCTTATTTGTGTTTTATTCAGATGGTTTTTCAGTCTGGTCTTTAGTCTTTTAGGAATTTTTTTCTTCTTCTCTATAATATCAGAGTGAAAGTGTGCTTGCAATATGGCCGCCAAAACGGACCATATGTGAGTCTGAGCGTGTGCAGACATTTTGATTTGCTGGCTGTCTGCATTCTACGGGACACACATGCCCCCATCAGATTCCTATCCGATCCTTCTGCAACAGGCAAGGTTGTTTGTCCATGTTTTTCACCAGCCTTAATTTCGTGCACATTTGCAGGGACTCCCCCTGCATGCTGCTCACTATCTTCCCAAGGTTTTTGGCATCGCTTCTTTATGACAGTGTTACCGAATTCTAGTATTTTTGGTTGTTAAGCAATAGATCCCCCCCCCCTTTCCAGAGTTATTTATAAAGTGATGTGATTGTTTAATATATGTAAAAGTGCCAATATTTAGAGAGAACCGCATTCCCATGGGACATGAGGAAAAGCAAGGAAAACATCTGGAGTCGTGCTTCTTGAGAGTAAATCGTTGGCGCTTTTCTGATTTGATTTGGGTGTGCATTTACACCCAGTAAGTGTCCCCCTGGCCTGCGGTGCCCTGGAAGGCACCTGCAGCATCAATTACTAAATGGAGGGCGTTCGCACAGCTGTAGCTGACGCTCGCCTTGTGGCCGACTGAAGCTGACAGCAGACGTAGCTTTGGACTGATTCCTGAGTGATAAGTTAATTTCAGGTGATCTATGAATTGTGCTTAGTCTGTCGCTTGTTTTTCTGTTCAAAAATAAAAAAGAGAAACACAGTACGATATTCCAAGTGATTGTCGCTTTTATGGTATGGTCAGAAAATATTACAGAATACATTCATCCAAAAAACGACAAGGTCTTCCTTCCGGTACATTAGAAGCCTTCTGGTAAATGTCAAGCATAAAGACAGGATGAGTACCCCCACCCAACCTGAAAAGTTTCATTTTGTTCTGATAACTGGTTGGGATAATTATGAAAACAGGAAAACCTTGCCTCTACCCCTGGCAGTCCTCGTTTGTCTATGAGTTAATTATTTATTTCTGCATATAGCCGTTACTTTAATCTTTTTAAAGCAATATTTTTAGAATTTAAAGTTGACGGGTGAAGAAAAATCCCCCCGCCCCCCTCTAGGGTCTGGACATCTGAAACAACCTGCTATAATTATATCTACAGCAGAGCTCCTGGAGCCGTAGGCGAGCTGAGTGGTCGGGGTGCGCGTCTGCAAGGCTGCAGATGAAAGATTAGCAGTAGAGTTTGTCGCACCTGGGGGCTGCTTTTCTGGAGCATGTGTGACAATCGGAACTTCCGAAGATGCAAAAACAAAATGTTAGTTTTGATGAGAGAGCAGGCGATGAGATTTTTTGGCTTGGTGCCTCTGCGTGAAATGGTTAAAGTCATAGATACTGATAAACATTTAACTGTGTTTCATGAGTTCCATGTTTATTTGTTGGTTAATGTTAAACCATGTCGGCCCAGGGAAATGCTTCCTCTCTGACTGCTTTTATATGTGACACAAATTTGAAAATAATTGCATGGTTATTTTACTATGAGCACCTTTTGTTGACATGTTTATTGGGTGATTTTGGCACTTAAACCTCAAGTACTACTCAGTTACTGTAATTGAAATACTCCTTTAAAAATAATTTCCAGTCTGCCAGACAGGAATCCCTACTGATTTTTTTTTTTTTTTTTTAAATGATATTTACCCCTAAATGCTGTAAAGAAATCGATGTTCCTTTCACTTTCCCACATTCATTGGTGATTAGTTTACTTGTGCATAATTATCACGTTGCTTGCTGTGTTCCCCAGCCTCCGGGAATAGATGTGGTTTTTAGCACGACTGCCATCGGCACTTTGGTGTGCGAGCCAATAACTGTTTGACGGATCTTTTTCAAGCTTTGTGCAGGCATTGTATAGGTGAGCATCTAAAGCTGATAAGATTTTGAGAGGATTGCCCCGAAATGAAAGCATTTGATACCATAAGGGCCATAACTCAGTAACTGTGTGATGGATCTTTTTCAAACTTTGCAGAGGCTTTGTGGGGGGCCTGGAATGGACATTGGTAAAGTTTCTCGCTCCATATTGAAAAATAAAATGCTAATGGATGACTTAGTATTGTATCAACAGTCCCCCTATAGCTCACCAGATAGAGATTTGCAGTAAGACCCAAGAGCTTGGACTGTCAAATCCCTCAGAGCACACACATCGTACCTTTTCCGTCTATTGTAAGCCTTTTAGGATAAAGGTATCAGTTAAATATCAGTGAGTTACATGTACATCATGTTCACGAAAATAAAATGTCCACGGCACCTCTGTATATACAAGTGGTATTTGACCGGGCCACCCTAGGGCCGAGAGATTTCTCCTGATTTTCCCCCTTACGCAGACACACACACACACACACACAAAATGGTATTCCAGATATGCAGTGTCATATTTTATGTTTCAGGTGTTGCTTTGCCGTCACATTTTCTTTTTACACTATTAGTAGCTAAATTTCTCAGTGGTTCGTCCAAGTATGTCAGCATTAACTGAGTAACGTTCCGCTGTGCTACTGATCGTAACCTTGAGATGTTTCAGTACGTGGTCCCTGTCTGTTTTACACATCTTAATTAGTTTCATTTGTTAGCATCATATAATGTGTTCAGTATTTTTAATATTTCTGAAGGTTGTAATTTCAAAATAGTTCTGCCCCACCTCACCCCCCCATTATACAGTCATCTTATTTTATCTCACCTGTGCCCCCCTGCAATTCCTTCACGCCCCACAATTTGAATTCCTTTGGTATACTGTATAACCTACAATTAGCGTATCTTTGACAGCTTTTACGTAATTAAATATTGATATTTAAACGTATGTAAATGTCATTTTCAAATGTAGCCATTAAAATGTATTCAGAGGAATACAGGTAACCACTTAATCAGTGGGGAACGATTCTGTAAATTGTCATACAATTGGAATGTCTAATGAATAAGTATACTTTCAGACCTTCATATCACAGCGAGGACTTGCAGCAATCGGATGAAAACACATTTATTAACTTTCACATTTCCAGGTGATCTGTCCAGTGCTTTTAGATATTGTACAAGTTGGTGAGTGGGGCGTGGCTTAGATGGACCAAATGACAGGGCTGTTGGGGAAGACGATGCTGTCGTTTCCGATGGCAGCAGATTCAGCTGGTGATTCACTTCAGCCAGAAATACTGTGGGGTAGTACCGTGTAGCTTCCGCTGCTCTTCTGTTAGCTGTCACTCCCCAAACGCACACGCTAAGTCGGCCTCATGGCCATGCTGCTCATTTGAACATGTATTAGCGGGAATGCTCGCTGTTTGGCACTCATCAGTGCGCTACCACTGTTTCGTTTGGACAATTTAGATAATTACAAATTATAGTCAGACTCCTGCTTGTAAGAATGTATAAATTTTTTTCTAATAATTGCCGAAACTGCTGTTAATATCAAATGCATGGCTGATAACTTGGTGGAAAAAAAGACACCCCTGCATTTCGCTAATATATATGTGTGTGTGTGTGTGTGTGTGTGTGTGTGTGTGTGTGTGTGTGTGTATTTTTTAAACAACTTTTATGGTACCTAAAGGTATCAGTTTACATAAACATTAAGTTGGGTGAGTTTATATTTGCTGAGGTGCTGCGCCGTGTAAAGGGATTGTGAACCACGGCATTAGACAGCCTGTGATGTATTTTAAATCATAATTAGATCTAGCCCACAAATCGATCATTTTCCACAGAGACTAAAAAATCACGATCAGCACCACTATCATCCCCCAATCAGAGTTTTACGTCGGTTTGGTTTTTGTCTTTGACCTTCAAGTACTTCAGCTCCGCGGATATTTTGTGGTCCAGTTTATTTTGCTTTTTCACTATATTGCTGGTCCGCCAGCATGCGCTGTATTGGTTATAAGGCCTGGGGCGTCGCTATGAGGCCGAGTCCATGAGCTCGGTGGAGATCCCAGTTCTGATAGTAGTATCTGTATTGATTCACCCGTGTATATTAGCTTAACTGCTATGAACCGCTTATGTTGCTTTAACCTGAATCACCTTTTTTTGGCTCAGTGAATATTCTTGTATAATTAAATCTTTTTCCTTTCATTTTCACATTGTATATACCTGATGATATTCTGCATGTCTAAGAACAAGTTTTGCCCTAACTCTAAGGACTGAAAGTTGCACTGCTTGTAAGCTTTGAGTATGCATTATAAGTACTGTGGAAGGGTGGGGTTACCTTCGAACCCGGGTACTAATACGGAGCCTCTTTCCCGGCCCAGCCACACTTTAAGCCCCGCCCTCCGCCTCAGTGCTTTCTGTTGCCCTCTCACCCTGCAGGTTGTGCGATGGTCTCTGCAGGTCGTCCTGAGCTTCACCTGCTGCTCTCCCCCTCGGACCTGTGCCCCTTCTCTGCCGTTCTCCAGGAGGCAGCAATTTCTTCTCTCGCCGCCACGACATAAGCAGACAAAATTGCAAAGATCTGCCCTGTGTCGAGTATGACGGCCACGACCCGTGGCTCTCCTGTGGGGGGCAACGACAACCAGGGCCAAGCTCCCGATGGCCAGTCGCAGGCCCCGCTGCCCCAGCACCAGGTGAGCGCCCCCTATTCCCTGTCCTTGTAACCTTCTTGGTGTGGGTAGCTTGCAGAACAGCATGGGTCATAGAATGTATCTGAATGGGGGGGGGGGTAATTTCAAGCAGACATATGACTACAGACCACTTACTCAGACAGACAGAGAACACCCCCACACATCTGCACCCAGGATGAGTATGCGCGCACCCAAATATACACAGCCACAGTGACCCCCCCCCACCTGACACCAGCATGCAAAATACAGACCCTCTAAACGTTGATGTGATTCGCCTCACCTGAAAAACACACTTTTATGTTTTAAAAAAAGCAAGGATATAATTCATATTTGTATTAGTTTTACTGCTTTGCGTTAAATTTCTTGTAGGTTGTTCAGTATGAACTGACGAACAATCACAAAAACAATGTTCCAATAGGTACCTGGTAACGCCCCCTCCCTTCCATGGGTCTCAGCCAAAACTGCAGATTACTTCTCATTGCCAAAACCTTACACATGGGATTTTATTTATCAAAAAATCTACATTTGAGTAGCATAGGACACGAGTAAGTATTTGGAGTTGCGAGCTGAATAAAAATTTGTTCTCTAGCGGAACATCAATTTTCCGGCGGCCTTATGTCCCTTTCCAGAGTGGACAAGGGAAAAGCATTGATTTTGCTTATACACTCGCCAATTAACACTTAACGTAAAAGCTGATCGGTTAGTGTCATTGTTGATGGGGATGGGTTCTTTCGGTTCGCCTTTAACACCACCCTCCTGTGACTGACAGACCCAATTTGTCAAATTTAATATTCTTGAGATGCCTTTATCAAAACTGGTAGCTCTAGCACACTTGTGTAGCACCTCATTTTTCATGCCATCATACCATTCAGACATTATACTGCAGTATACAGACTGCCCCTGACTTGCAACCGCATACATGACTGACTTTTTTTTTTCTTCCTCAATTAAACAAATGTATGTAAAAATGAATTTCGTCCGGCTGTACGCCCAGCAATGGTATGGTAGTTACCGCGGGAAAGTACTGTATGCCTGGCAGCACTACACTGCAAAGTGCATGCTGTGTTTCTATCGGTACTTCGACATATGTCCGTTTCCACGTGCGATCCGTTTGTTGGAACAAAACCTGGTCATAAGTCGGGGACAGTCTGCACAGGTTATTGACAGTATTTTCAAAATCACTACTATTCCACACAATGAAATTCTTTTCATTAAGATTTCTAAATGCCGTGGTATAGCATCTATCCGTAACAGCAACCAAGCGTCAGCAGTAGGTATCAGACTTGACCATCAAATGGATTAGGTATTGACATTGACTACATTGTTACGTTGCCTGCTTGTGGTGAATGCGTGACTTTAGGAGTTCATCGCCTAAAAGATTCAGCTGAATTTGAGATGGTGCGGTGTGCCGGTGAGCGGGAGCTTGTACGTGCCAGTGAAACAGGGTGTGCTCAGCTTCCAGTGTAAACACTCTCTGGGTTAACGGCCGCGTTAATGACCCAAGCTCTCTGTTTCACTGGCTGCCACTGAGGTGTAAATTTTGTCGGAGGGGGGGGGACTTCCTCTCTCACTCGCTGCGAGGTAGCAGCATTTTTATGGATGGGGAGGGAGAGACTACAGAGAGGAGTGTAACCTTAGCTTACTCTAGGGTCAGTCCATCCTCACGCAGGGAGCTTCAGGATCAGTGTCCCTTACTGATGTGGTATTTTTAAGATGCTTGTAACACACTGCATGTTTTTATTTATCCCTCGGTGCTTCATCATTGTCCCAGTTGCATAAATTTTACCCATGATCAAACTGAGAGGCTGACTGGGCTCCGAGCTTCCCATACAAAGTGGTTGTGCTGGGCCTTGTGGCTCCCGGCTCCTCTCACTGCAGTCGGAGCCTTTCCCCATCATCATCATCACCACCACCACCACATATTAGCATCGTGTGACAAAGCTGCCCCCCCTTTTTTCCAAACGAGGCCGATTCTTTCCAAGTGTTAAAACGGCTCCCGGGCCTCCCTCTTTGTCCACGCCGTGCCGCGATCGCAGGCCTGAGTAATTTGGATTGTCCTGTCATCATGTTGCTGCTCGTCATTCTGCTTCCTTAAAAATATGGTGATGTTGGGGGGGCTTTGCCTAAAACCAATAATTAGGTTATTGGGGTCTGGACGCTGTCATCTTGAACCGTACAGGAATGTCGATCTAAAACCATGTTTGAGTTCTGCCCCGTCGCTCTTCTTGATGACGACATAGGCCTTCGCTGACACCAGGTAGCACCTCCATGTGCCGGGACATTCTGGTTAATGGGAGCAGCTTGACAGTCGCTGCTGCTTTTATTGCAGCGCGTTAAAATAACTGTAAACTTTTGGTGAGGGTGTCGCTTAAGTGCATCAACGTTTATTAAGAAAATCATCTGCGTTGTCTTATAGATGTCATTTTTTACAGCCTAATTAGCAGCTCTTCTCACGGCTTATTTATTCAGATCGATCACCGCTTGAAGACAGAATGTATTTTCAAGCTTTCTGTCATTTTAATGCCTGAGAATCAAAATGCAGTGGTAATTTTTTGTTCATTTCCACCCTCCTGTGTCTGGGTGCATGTCTAAACAGTCCGATTGTATTCGAGACACTGATAAATGCCCCTGTACATGCATATAGTCTGGCTTAATGAACAGGCGATATGCTGCAGATCACCAGTATGCTCTCTGGTGAATGAATTGGGCCTGAACCTCATGCCCATATGAGTGTATCTGGCTGTGTCCCACACGGATGATGATTGAAGCAAGTATCTGCTGGTGTGCAGAGTGAGGAACTGCTCCTGTTCACCAGCATGCGGCATGCTTTCCAGACGTCCTCTCCCACTTCCTCGAACGAGAACTCCCCGGTGAGCCCTCCGGATGAACCAGGTCAGGGAGATGGCGCCCCGCAGCTGGAGGACGAGGAGCCTGCTTTCCCCCACACGGACCTCGCCAAGCTGGATGACATGATCAACCGGTGAGGCCCCGCCCTCAGCCCTAGCCCCAAAGGACAGGCTGAGTGCTTCTCCACAGTCATCATGGCTTTCCTCTGTTTGCAGACCCCGCTGGGTGGTCCCGGTTCTGCCAAAGGGTGAATTAGAAGTTCTTCTTGAAGCTGCTATAGATCTTTGTAAAAAAGGTGAGCCACCGGCATGCCCCAGACATCCAGAATTTATTCATATTTCATGTACTGGAAATTATTTCTGATGGAGTAAATCAGCACCTCTTAGTTCAGGAGTATCCCCTGGATGGGGGCACAGATGGAGGACGGGGCGTCCCGCTGGCTGCCCGCTCTCTGGGTGGTACCGAGGAGCGTTGGCTTTTCTCGGCTCTTCCATTTTAAGGTGTTTGAGCTGCTCTCCTGACCAGCTTGGCGTAAGCAGACCAGTGTCCTGATTTAAAATCAAGCGAGCAAAAGGCAAACCGAACACAGCGATGACCGAGTCTCATCTACAGCTAGATACATCTTACTTCTAGACAGTTATGCAGCTTGATAACATTTTCAGTAATCGTTAGTGTGGGTCTTGGATATTGGTATTTACAGTGGGTATGCATGCGTTTGTGTACGCTTGTGTAAGGTCACTCCAGTTGTGTTGCTGCAAGCAGGTAACAATTGAAAAATGCCCCAGGTCCATGGTGCCCGGCTGCCTCTCCCTTTCCCTTTAGAGGCCGAGCAGCCTCTGGCCGTCCGTGGTGCCCGGCTGCTTCTCGCTTTCCCTTTAGAGGCCGAGCAGCCTCTGGTGGTTCGTCTCCTGCATTTCAGCCTCTCACCCATGCTTGTCCCCTCCTCTTTCACGTCTCTTTTCTTAGGACTCGACGTCAAGTGTGAAGCATGCCAGAGGTTTTTCCGAGATGGATTGACGATTTCCTTTACAAAAATCCTGACCGACGAGGCAGTGAGTGGCTGGAAGTTCGAGATCCATGTGAGTCCTTTTCGGGAATGTAGGCACCTGGGGTACTATTAATTGACATCATCTCATTAGCAGTGTTACTCAGAGGGGGGAGGGGTTCCGCAGTCCTACTCTTGTGCACTTTGTTGCTTGATGTCACACAACCCCCCCCCACAGAGATGTATCATCAACAACACTCACCGTTTGGTGGAGCTGTGTGTGGCGAAGCTCTCTCAGGACTGGTTCCCTCTGCTCGAACTGTTGGCTATGGCCGTCAACCCCCACTGCAAGTTCCACATCTACAACGGCACACGGCCCTCCGAGACCGTGCCAGCGGGGGTCCAGCTGGCTGAGGACGAGCTCTTCGCCCGGCCACCTGACCCGCGCTCTCCCAAGGTCAGCAGGGCCCTCATCCGGGGCGCCTCACATCTTCTCAAATTTAACAGCTGAGAGCGTCGTGGCGATGGGTCACACAAGGCTCTGTGTCTTAAGGACTGCAGCCCATTTTAACAGTGCACGTGTAAAGATCGGTTGTTTTAAGGTTCAGTTTTGCCTTGTTGTGTTGCAGTTTTGCACAAGGACACCTGGCTACGGGGATACTTTGACAGGACTAGGTGGTCTTCTGGATGTACATTAAAGGGTTTTATCACTTAAAGCTGCATGTGGTGTCAGAAACAAAGCCAGGCAGCTCTGTGTCATCAGGCGAAGCGTAATATTCATAGGCCCAGTGACGCGAATGTGACGGATCAGCAAAGCATTTCAGGAGATAAGGGGAAGCTCTCCTGCGATAACGGCTACAGATGCCTGTCGAATCATCCTGGGAACAGCCAGCCAGCAGAGGGTGATGGTGTGGAAAGGTACGTGAGTGGGCAGTATGACTGACCCGGTGCTTCCTCTCTCTGCCCCCCCACGCAGGGCTGGCTGGTGGATTTAATAAACAAGTTTGGCACGTTAAACGGGTTTCAGATTTTGCACGAGCGATTTCTGAGCGGCCAGGCACTGAATGTACAGATCATCGCTGCCCTCATCAAGTAAGTCCATCCATGGACGCGCCACGGCTATATGAAGTTAAAATAGCCTCTTAATATGCTTCTTAGCTGTAGCACAGTTGCCGTTACCTCTAATCGCCTGCTTGTCGTCCCCCCGCCCTCCCCCGCCCCCTCCCTTGCCCATGTTTCTGTTTCTCCTCAGGCCTTTCGGGCAGTGCTATGAGTTTCTAACGTTGCACACAGTGAAGAAGTACTTCCTTCCGATTATAGAAATGGTTCCCCAGTTTCTGGAGAACCTCACAGACGAGGAGCTGAAGAAGGAAGCCAAGAATGAAGCCAAAAACGACGCTCTGTCGATGATAATCAAGTCGCTGAAGAACCTCGCGTCACGGGTACCAGGGCAAGAAGAAACGGTGAAGAACTTAGAGATTTTTAGGTTAAAAATGATCCTTAGGTGAGGTTCCTGTCACGTCCTTCGGTCTCTCTTGTGAGTCAGCAAAAAGCCTCCGTTTTCAAAAAATAATCTTGTTTATCGACAGGTTATTGCAAATTTCTTCTTTTAACGGAAAGATGAATGCACTAAATGAAGTTAACAAGGTGATATCGAGTGTCTCGTACTACACCCATCGGCATGGTAACCCTGAAGAGGAGGAGTGGCTAACGGCAGAGCGGATGGCCGTAAGTCAGATGGGTCCCTCTCAGATGAATGTTACTCTGCGTGTGTAACTGGTGCCCCCCACCCCACTTTAATATGCAAGCACGTGCAGTCCAAGCTGTGTATCGTGGGGGGGGTGGGTATTTATATGCTCTCATTAGCCCCTTTATTGCGGCTAACACATTAGCGGCCGGCGTTTGTGCAGTAACGTTCAGCGTTCCTTTAATTAGCATGGTGTAGGTTGCAGCTGAATCATCACTTTTTTGTTTGCCTGGAACACTGAGGGACAGACTGGAGCAAATAAATGCCTTCAGAAGCTCTGCCAGGTCTGCATCGAAATTACCATGACCCAACCATAGTAACGTGCTCATTCCAAGCTGGAGAAATCCAGGCAAACTTTTTTTTTTTTCTTCTAATTTGATGTTTTCCGATATAGAAGATGTGGTTCTGTTACAAACAAGTACCGGACAGTGGTTCTTTGAGCCCCTTTAAGATATAAATGGTGCAAGATGCGTGCTGTTACCTCCTGTATGATTGAGCACCATATCTAGCATGTTTGTTGCTCTTCTAGAGTTGGCATCTTTTTGATGGTAGGCTGAGGAGTGTCTTTGAGGGTTGGTGCTCCCCACCTGAGGTAAGAGCAAGTTGCTCTCTTACAGGAGTGGATCCAGCAGAACAACATCCTCTCCATTGTGCTGAGAGACAGTCTCCACCAGCCGCAGTATGTGGAGAAGCTGGAGAAGATTCTCCGCTTCGTCATCAAGGAGAAGGCTTTGACGCTGCAGGACCTGGACAACATCTGGGCGGCCCAGGTACCTTGGGGTTCCACTGCTGCTCATCACGCTTCTTCTAGACACATTCTTTGGCCACGGGGGGCCAGCCAGTGTCATCAGCTCTGTCAGTATGTCTGCCTTTTGTCACTCCTGTAGGCGGGCAAGCATGAAGCCATCGTCAAGAACGTGCACGACCTCCTTGCAAAACTGGCTTGGGATTTCTCTCCTGAGCAACTCGATCACCTCTTTGATTGTTTCAAGGTGAGTGGGTGGTGATATCTGAGTTTGGCCATGCTGGGGTGGGATCCAGGCTCCCTTCACCTTACCGTTCCTGTCGTCCTAGGCGAGCTGGACGAATGCGAGCAAGAAGCAGCGAGAGAAGCTTCTGGAGCTGATCCGGCGTCTGGCCGAAGATGACAAGGACGGTGTGATGGCCCACAAAGTTCTGAATCTGCTGTGGAACTTGGCCCACAGCGATGATGTCCCTGTGGACATCATGGACCAGGCCCTGAGTGCCCACATCAAGATCCTGGACTATAGTTGTTCCCAGGTGCGAGGTGACACATGCCGTAACACCTTCTCTGTCTGGGCTTGGTCACCTAAAGCTCTTTATGGATGGAAAGGAGGCTTGTAGAGGTTGCTGTATGCCATTTTGCTGATTTTTGGCTGACTGCTGACTGGTAGCAGGGTGCTGTGAACCCTTGAGGCCCCAGAGCATTGACCGGCCGGTGCCTGTTTGCAGGACCGAGACACGCAGAAGATCCAGTGGATCGACCGCTTCATCGGGGAGCTGAGAACCAACGACAAATGGGTGATCCCCGCTCTCAAGCAGATCCGAGAGATCTGCAGCTTGTTTGGAGAGGCTCCTCAGAATTTAAGGTGATGGGCTGTCCTGCTGTCCTTTGTAAGCACAGCAGTTGATGGAAGTTGTTGCATACGCTTGCGGTCGTGTTTAACCCTGCTTTCATAGGGTAAATGCCATGGATGCTGTAGCTTAAAGTCTCCTGCTGTGCGTCTTTAATTCCTGTCACTTTGGTGCTGCTGTCTCAAGTTTCAAGTCAAAATGTACCTCTAGAAGTTTCTAGAGCTGAATCTGCAACTGTTGCGTGCTGTCAGACCGCCTGTGTAAACGGCTGAGCTCATGGTGGCTTCATGTTCACAAACGGGACACTTTGGCTTTAGTCTTCCATCCTGCTTTTGCTGGTTCCTTAAATGGTTCTTTCTGCTGAGCTCTCCGCTCTGAGATAGAAAACACTGTAAGTAGTGGAATTGCAATAATACACTTTGCTTTTAAAATATAATCTTCTTAAGTCCCATATCTCTCTGGATTTATATATGGGCAAATAAGTAACCCTCAGGTAGGACTGCTGTTATTTGAAATAATTTAGTGCCCTCCTGATATTTGTATTTAAAATACAAAGAACTTGTAGCCGAAATGTAGCACACTTGCCTGTTGTTTTTCAGAAAGAAAATTCCTATTAACATAGAAAAGAACTTAGTGGGGTAAGTGGGGTTAATTTGGGGGTTTACTGTCACTAAGTGATGATGATCTGAATCTAACTGAAAACTGCTTCCAAATCCAGTGGCGATTCCTTTATTTGTACAGTGCATTTTACAAACCTGCTTGGGCCTCCTTTCCTCTTATACGTCTCTTCTGCTTCTTCTTAAATGGAATTATGGCTATTTTGGGCCTCCTCTGTGCAATGGTGATTTTTCAGAATTATAAATCTGTCTTCCTATATCATTCATAACTTTGCTGCTATGTTGGCTTCAGTAACTGATTAGACTGTGTTTATGTACGCAGGCTGCTTGTTGTTACACATAAGGGACATGGGGCCCTAGTTTACCAGCTCGCTTTGGCCTTTTGTGCCACACTGCTTCCACCCATGACAGTGTGCTTTCTGATTCAGTGCAGTGTTAAACCACATTTTTTCAGTTAGACAGTCAGTCCAGCTTATGGCCCTGATTCAGTCGATAAACCAGTTGCTGCGATTCCTGGGATTCTCTGGGGTTTTGAGGAAGGCACCTTACCGAACTTGCTCCCGCTCTCCCGCAGTCAGACGCAGCGGAGTCCTCACGTCTTTTATCGCCACGACCTGATCAACCAGCTGCAGCACAACCACGCACTTGTCACCCTGGTAGCGGAAAACCTGTCGGCGTACATGGAGAGCATGCGGCAGTTCATGAAAGGTCAGTTCGTGCACACGGTGCGAGGGCCTGCACGCTCTTTGGAAGTGGTGGACGCACAATCTTGATGGTCCTTTCGCTCTCACCAGTGGAGCACGTGGAGTTTGACCCACAGACGGTCCGGCCGGGTAGCCGCTACAGCCATGTCCAGGAGGTACAGGAAAGACTCAACTTCTTGAGGTAAGTTCTGTCCTGGTCACTGCTATTGTTTGAACTGATTCTGGAGTGGCTAACGGCAGAGCGGATGGCCGTAAGTCAGACGGGTCCCTCTCAGATTAATGTTACTGCTGGAACAGATGGTCTGACGTCACCAATGGGTTTCTGGCAGGTTCCTGCTGAAGGATGGGCAGCTGTGGCTGTGTGCGCCTCAGGCCAAGCAGATCTGGAAATGCCTGGCAGAGAACGCGGTGTTCCTGTGCGACCGCGAGGCCTGCTTCAAGTGGTACTCCAAGCTGATGGGTGACGAGCCCGACCTGGACCCGGACATCAACAAGGACTTCTTCGAGAACAATGTGCTGCAGCTGGACCCGTCGCTGCTCACCGAGAACGGCATGAAGTGCTTTGAGCGCTTCTTCAAGGCCGTGAACTGCAGGGAGGGCAAGCTGGTGGCCAAGCGGAGGGCCTACATGATGGATGACCTGGAGCTGATAGGTCTGGATTACCTCTGGAGGGTAGGTGCTCCAGGTGCCATTGACTTAACGTTTGCAGTGCACGCTGTGGATTTATCTGGATGGTAAGCTGTATCTGGGCGTCGGAAGGCTGGGCCCTTTTACTGTTGGTTGGAGGTTTTCCATTAGAAGCAGAGGTAAATGAGAATGTGTATTCACTCTGTGGCGTTTACCGGTGTCTGTGCATATTCAGGAATGCGTGTCCCCTTCTGACTGTTTTAAGAGCCCATAGTTATGCTGTACTGTGGGCCTTTAAGCATGTTCCTTCTGAAAAACGGGGGGGCGGCATGTCCATGAAGATGCGTGCTTGTGGTGAGGGCTGCGTAACGACTGGGTTTAGGGTTGGGGCTCATATAAATGCTTTGTTTATTTTTGTGGCTGACATTTTCACACCCCCCACCCAGGCTTTCAAAGTGCATCATCCATTTTTTTGTATAACAGGGAAAAAATGCACAGCAACTGAGTGACCCTGGATAAAAGGGGGGGGGGATGTAAACATTTGCCGGGGCACGGTGTTAAAACAATACCTCCTGAAAGGTGCATTTGAGTCATCCTACAAGTCATCCTGTTTTTATGGTGTACTTATTTAAAGCCTCCTTCCTTTAAATTTGGGTGGAATTTCTTTGTGATTTATTAAGGGTAGCAGATAGCAGGCCTGGGTTTCCATGCGTGGCCAATGGGATGGATGTTGTGGCGTGTGTGTGTGGGGGAGGGGGGGGGATCCATCACGTTTCTGTAAATGCCGTACGCTGTATTTTTCGTATGAAGATGCTGTGGGTGAGATTTGCCACATGCTGGCCTATTAATTTGTCTGTGAAAACAGGTCGTGATTCAAGGAAGTGATGACATTGCCACAAGAGCAATAGACTTATTGAAAGAGATCTACACAAACCTTGGACCAAAACTACAAGTAAATCAGGTAAGCTGCTTCTCCATAATATCTGGCAACATTTTGTGAGCTTCAGAATGATCATCGTAACCCCAATTACCACGGCAGGGGCAGTAATTTTGTCACAGAGCAGCTTATGAACCGTATATAACAGGGCAGACTTCGTGTGGGTCGTGTGCAGGTGGAGATCCATGAAGACTTCATCCAGTCCTGTTTTGACCGGTTGAAAGCCTCCTACGACACACTGTGTGTACTGGATGGAGACAAAGATAGTATCAACTGTGCCAGGCAAGAAGCCATCCGCATGGGTAGGGTGCTCACTGTCCTGAGGGAGTACATCACCGAGTGCGACAGTGACTACCACGAGGAGCGCACTATCCTGCCAATGTCGAGGTATGGGGCCCGCTGATCCCACTCAACCGCTGAGTATGGCTCGGGGTACTGCTCTGGTTGTAAGCTCTCGTTCCTTCTGTAGGGCCTTTCGTGGCAAGCACATCAGTCTCGTCGTCCGCTTCCCAAATCAAGGCCGGCAGGTGGACGACCTGGACATCTGGTCACACACCAACGACACGATTGGGTCCGTGCGCCGCTGCATCCTGAATCGAATAAAAGCCAACAGCGCGCATACAAAAATCGAGCTCTTCATCGGGGGTGAAATCGTGGACCCGGCTGATGACAGGAAGCTGATCGGACAGCTCAACATCAAAGACAAAACTGTAAGCTTTTGTTTGGCGCCCCCCAGTGTCCTGGAGGCTTACTGCACTCCTATTCTTACTCGCTGCCTATTAGCAGGTGATGTTATTGTGCGTCAAAGTGCTGAACATAGATGACTTCTTTCTTCTCTCTGTTCTCCGTGCTCCACCCCTCAGCTCATCACAGCCAAGCTGACCCAAGTTAGTTCCAACATGCCTTCAAGCCCTGACAGCTCCTCCGATTCCTCTACTGGGTCCCCTGGGACCCATGGAAACCATTACAGTGATGGTCCCAATCCTGAAGTCGAGAGCTGTCTCCCAGGCGTGGTGAGGCTCTGCTCGGGTTGTTCTTTTCATTCCTCGATTCTTTCAGCTGCATGGCCGTCGGGCAGTAAATGAGTCACATAAAAATGGAATATTTTGTGTGCTGCTGGTGATATTTCGTTTGTGGTGATTACCTGTTGAGAAGGTCCAAGCTCTGAACTTGTCCGCCGGCATGTAGGTTGTAGTCTGTGCTTCACGATGGACCCGTCTGCTTTTGTAGATCATGTCGCTGCATCTCCGCTACGTCTCTTTCTTGTGGCAAGTAGCAGACTTGGGGTGTAATCTTAACATGCCTCTCCTCCGGGACGGAGCCCGCGTCCTTATGAAGCTCATGCCCCCCGGTACGTTGCCCATGCCAGCTTATCCTGAGGTCTCTTCCTGTTCTTTCCGGAAAATTTCTTTAATTCGCCCCTTGTGTGATCATTGCTAGCTGCTTCTAGTTAAAAGTAGCGGGTCGTTTTTGGTAGAGGAGGTGGTGAGGTGCTCGATCTGTCTGGATGCTAGTATGGGTTCCTCTCTCCAGATAACACTACCGTGGAGAACCTGCGTGCCATCTGTCTGGATCACGCCAAGCTGGGTGAGAACAGCCTAAGCCCCACGCTGGACTCTCGCTTCTTCGGTCCCTCTCCGTCCCAAGTTCTCTACCTGACCGAGGTTTGTGCGCAGAGCTTGCCGGTGTCACTGGTGTAGCGTCCTTACCTGCCCTGCCCGTGACGTGTGCCCTCGGCCTTTTCGCAGGTGGTTTATGCCTTGCTGATGCCCGCCAGCGGTACCCTGGGAGAGGACGCCAGCGACTTCCAGTACAACTTCCTGAAAAGCGGCGGTCTGCCGCTCGTCTTGAGCATGCTGACTAGGAACAACTTCCTGCCCAGCGCTGACATGGAAACGAGACGGGGCGCCTGTCTTAACGCCCTAAAAATAGCCAAGCTGCTGTTAACAGCTGTGGGCTTTGGCCACGTGAAGGTCGTGGCGGAAGCCTGTCAGCCGGCTGCGGAGGGAACCAACCCTGTGTCACCTGTAAGCATGCCACCTCAGATCGTCATCTGTGTGCTCTCTAATATTAGCTGTAAGGAGGTTAGTGTATGTGTGAGGTGTATGTGGGACGCCCTGTATTCCCATAGCACTGTCAAGAGGGGCCCTCATTGCATATTCAGGCTCCTGATTGATCCCCAGACACTGAGCCACTTCGAGTCCTTAAGTGTGCTCCTTTCCGCTGACCTTAGGCTGTAGTGTGAGGCAAGGGGGCTGGAATTCTTGGAGTCCAGTTACAAGCCTCTCTCTTGCCCTCCTGTTGCTGTAAATGTCAGGGGTACAGGTTGTCTGAGGCACAGCAGAGCCCTACATCAAGGTCCTCCTTCAGGAAGCCACCGACTGTTGTCCATTTTCCAAAAAGGACATGTTGCCTTCTCTTGTGTGGAGAGTAGCTGATTTCACAGTTAATATTAAACGCATTACCGACACTGTCTGTTATTCATCTCCTAGATAAACCAGGCCACACATGACCAGGCTATAGTTCTCCAGAACGCGCTGCAGAACATTCCCAACCCGTCATCCGAGTGCATGTTGCGCAACGTGGCCATCCGCCTGGCCCAGCAGATCTCTGACGAGGTTTGTGGCGACCCTTTACTGTTGGGGGGTGGCGCGGGGACACGGGGGCCTCTGCTATTGGATCTGTCATGCTGCTCATCCGGTCTGGTGTGTGAAGCACTTGTATGTCTCTGGCCTCTCCTGGGTGGTCTGGTGAACAAGATGCTCCTTGTTTTACAGCACGTTGGTTTATAATGCACCACAACCCACAGCAGTGATTTTGCTATAATGTTAAGTTCAAACCATTTGTTTAGCTTGGATTTTGGCTGCTGCTATTTCTAACCTGCTGCTGCCACGTCTTTCACTCTAATTGTTCTTTTAATTGTACCTGGTGTGATAATCAGGACCCTGGTTTATAACCATAGGAGTTAAATTCACGTTTGCTGAACTGTCTGTCCATGTTTCCCTGAACAGAACTTCTTCCAGGCTTCTAAATACATCCCAGATATCTGCGTGATCAGGGCCGTACAGAAGATCATCTGGGCGTCTGGCTGCGGCACCATCCAGCTGGTCTTCAGCTCCAACGAGGAGATCAGCAAGATCTACGAGAAGGTACCACCGCCGCCATCGTGTCTCTGCCGGCCGTTTCCAGGAGCGGATGTAACCACCGACATCCGTTCGGGGGTGTGACTCTGCATGTGCCGCTGTGATCCCCACGCAGATGAACGCAGGCAGTGAGCCGGACGCGGAGGACGAGCAAGTGTGCTGCGAGGCCCTGGAGGTGATGACTCTGTGTTTTGCTCTGCTTCCCACGGCGCTGGACACGCTCAGCAAGGAGAAGGCCTGGCAAGCCTTTATTATCGACCTACTGCTGCACTGCCAGAACCGGTGGGTGCCGGGGCATTGTAGAGCCGACTCCACGCCCCTCTGCCCGATTCAGGTCTCAGTGCCGCCATGACCGGTGTCTCGCCATCATGCTTCGGCAGGTCTGTTCGCCAGATGGCTCAGGAGCAGTTCTTCGTCATGGCCACCAGGTGCTGCATGGGACACAGGCCGCTTCTGTTCTTCATCACCCTCCTCTTCACCGTTCTGAGTGTATGTATCCAAAAGGGGCCTCTGTGTTTTGAAAGGGTGGCATGATCTGTCTGCTAATAAAACCCCTGGAAGACCTTGTGCTGACGTGTGAGTATAACGAGCAGAGCGCAGTCTGATGTGTGACCGTCAACTGCTTTTTCCAGAGCACTGCAAAGGAGAGGGCCAAGCACGCCGGAGACTACTTCATCCTCTTAAGGCACTTACTGAACTATGCGTACAACAGCAACATCAGTCTCCCCAATGCTGAGGTTCTCCTGAACAATGAGATCGATTGGTTAAAAAGGATCAGGGTGAGTGGGTCCCCGACTCTCTCCCCCTGTGCTAATCAGTATGCTGCCATGTGATAACATGCCGCCCTCGATTGGTGCAGGATGAGGTGAGAAGCACTGGGGAAACGGGAGTTGAGGACACCATACTGGAGGGCCACCTCGGAGTCACAAAGGAGCTGCTGGCTTTCCAGACACCCGAGAAGAAATACCACATCGGCTGTGAGAAGGGCGGGGCCAATCTTATCAAGGTCAGTTTCTTGGAAATCATTTCTCCCCCCCCCCTCCTGTATAAAACAGTGTGTGCTTGACGCACAGGGTATAGCTTAAAAGAACTACTGGTCATTCCCATTAGTGTGATAAAAGGTAAGTCCGGCTCAGCTGCTTCCATCCTCGAAGGCAGAGCCTAAGCTGGACTTTCCTCCTCCTGTCTGCAGGAGCTCATCGATGACTTCATCTTCCCGGCCTCCAACGTCTACCTGCAGTACATGAAGAGCGGCGAGTTCCCAGCCGAGCAGGCCATCCCCGTATGCAGTACCCCCGCCACCATCAACGCCGGCTTCGAGCTGCTGGTGGCACTCGCCGTCGGCTGTGTGCGCAACCTCAAGCAGATCGTCGACACGCTGACGGACATGTATTACTTAAGTGCGTGTCGGACCCAAAATGTCTGAGTTATGTTCAGTTTCCGTTGAAGTAGTAGCCTTTAGATAGATGGGTTGTAGAGGATACTGCTATGAAGGAATCTGACGCTACTACTATTAGCTGGTTAGAAACATGTAGCCACTGTGGTGCATCAAATAAGAATCCTTAGAAGATGTTCTATCCGAAGGAGTTGTCCAATAACGAAGGGAAATGGGAGATACTGGCTGGACAGAATAAACCAGCAGCCCTTCAGCACAGATAGTGTGTTTAAGATGTGCTTTTCTGCTTTGTCCCACCCCTCTGCCTACCATTCTTCCCCTATCAAGATTGTGAAGCACTTACGGAATGGGAGTACCTACCCCCTGTGGGTCCCCGGCTCACCAAGGGCTTTGTGGGTCTGAAGAACGCGGGGGCCACGTGCTACATGAACTCTGTAATACAGCAGCTTTACATGATCCCGCCCATCCGGAACGGCATCCTGGCCATCGAGGGCACAGGCACCGACGTGGACGACGACATGTCCGGAGACGAGAAGCAGGATAACGAGGTGTGGGATCAGCTGTTTGTTGTCCCGAGAATGACAGAGCTTTGATGCTCTTAGCCCTGTGATGATGCTCATCCTTGCTCAGGATTTGGTGACTGACACATCAGCCATCTCCAAGGTCATACGCTGTGTAGGCCTGACCTGGAGCTGAGGGCACCCCTGCATTTACAATATGAGCAGTCAGCCTCAGAAGTATTTTTCTGTCTCAGATGCACTCCTGTGTGCATGTAATGACTGAAACATAAGATGGTTGTTCCTCGACCCACAGAGCAATGTGGACCCTCGTGATGAAGTATTCAGCTATCACCACCAGTTTGAAGAGAAGCCTTCAGCCAGCAAGTCTGAGGACAGGAAGGAATACAACATTGGTGTTCTGCGCCACCTGCAGGTCATATTTGGACACCTGGCTGCTTCCAGATTGCAGTACTATGTGCCTCGAGGCTTCTGGAAACAGTTTAGGTAACCGTTTTATCTGTTTTGACCCGTTGCCATCAAATGAGCCTGTGCAATGATGCTCGTTCCTGTGGGTGTGGTGAACATCGTATTCTCATGTCCTGTCTGCAGGTTATGGGGTGAGCCAGTTAACCTTAGAGAACAGCATGATGCCCTTGAGTTCTTCAACTCCCTGGTGGATAGTCTGGATGAAGCCCTCAAAGCACTTGGTCACCCAGCCATGCTCAGCAAAATCCTGGGGGGCTCCTTCGCTGATCAGAAAATTTGTCAGGGGTGTCCTCATAGGTACGTGTCTGAAGGTTAACAGGGTATATGATGATATATGGCACTACGGCTCTGATGCGGAACCTTTTGCGCGCCAGGTACGAATGTGAGGAATCCTTCACAACGCTGAACGTAGATATCAGAAATCACCAGAACCTCCTGGATTCTATGGAGCAGTATGTCAAAGGAGACTTGCTAGAGGGTGCCAACGCCTACCACTGTGAGAAATGCAACAAAAAGGTACCTGCGACCAGCACGTCTCTGATTTTGTTGCATGCTTCTTCTTGTCCCAGTAAACATCTGCAGTTGTAATGTTGGCTCCCGCAGGTTGACACAGTAAAGCGTTTGCTCATCAAGACGTTGCCCCCAGTGCTGGCGATCCAGCTGAAGCGCTTCGATTATGACTGGGAGAGGGAGTGCGCCATCAAGTTCAACGACTACTTTGAGTTCCCGCGTGAGCTGGACATGGAGCCGTACACGGTGGCAGGCGTAGCCAAGCAGGAGGGTGACGAGGTGCACCCGGAGAACCAGGTGATCCAGAATGAGCCTGGGGAGGGTGAAGCTATGGGCAGCTCCAAGTACCGACTGGTTGGCGTGCTGGTGCACAGCGGCCAGGCAAGTGGGGGCCATTACTACTCCTACATTATCCAGCGGAACGGTGGTGACGGCGAGCGGAACCGCTGGTATAAGTTCGACGATGGCGACGTCACCGAGTGCAAGATGGACGACGACGAGGAGATGAAGAACCAGTGCTTTGGTGGAGAGTACATGGGGGAGGTCTTCGACCACATGATGAAGCGCATGTCCTACCGCCGCCAGAAGAGGTGGTGGAACGCCTACATCCTCTTCTACGAGCGCATGGACTCTCCGGAGCGGGATGGCGAGCTGGTGAAGTACATCACGGAGCTGACCATCTCCGCCAGGCCGCACCAGATCAAGATGCCAGCCGCCATCGAGTGCAGCGTGCGCAAGCAGAACGTGCAGTTCATGCACAACCGCATGCAGTACAGCCTGGAATATTTCCAGTTTATAAAGAAACTTCTGACCTGTAACAGTGTCTATTTAAACCTGCCTCCAGGTATGTAGTAGCCAGTCAGTCCGTCTGCTTCGGCTATCATGATCTTTACCTAGTTTCCGTTTCCATGTGATGTGGGTGAGTGGTGCTCTGTGTGAATTTCATTGTCTTTGCTGTGGTTAAAATTACTCATGCTGTCGAGCTGCATTTAAAGCATTTAGTGGGATTGTCCATTAAACGCTATTCCCACCTCTCAAAACTTTATTTTACAATGATTGCAAATCGCTGTGCTACTGGTTTCTGTTAAAAGTGTAAAATACTCCCAGATCGTCATGTCTTATCTTGCGCTCCTCGTCATGCGCATGCCCTTCGCAGTACGTCACAGCAGGCGGAAGTCACTGTACTCGCACCCACTGAGTAGCAAAAAAGACTGAGGGGCAGCGTTAGTGTTCGACTTGAATGCCGCAAAAAAACACATGTAAAATGGGAAAGAGCTGCCATGACGTGGATCGGTCACGCATGGCTGATACCCGATCCGTCAAATAGGTCTGGATCGGCGCTGATACCGATTCAAATATCGGATCGGTGCATCTGGAAAGCCTTTGGTGAAACGTAATCCTCGATGATGTGGGCTTCGTTGCATGGAGTATATTTGACGTTCTGTAATGCGAAATGACTTGACATCTATAAGGATTGTATGAGTTAATCCCCTTGAAAAATCAACATGTGGGTGTCTATTTGTGAGGCTCCTTAAGGGCACCTTTGGTGTACTGATGGGCTGAAAACGCACACATCAGGCTAACGGACGCCAAGCCGTATCATACTGGAGCCCCTGGACATACCAAATTGCATGCATTCATACTTCTGTACTGTGCTGTGATGGCAGGTTGTAATTTCCATTTCTAACGATGCTTATTTTTGTTCGAATTAGGACAAGATCATCTTTTGCCTGAAGCAGAAGAAATAGCTATGATTAGTATTCAGCTTGCTGCTAGGTTCCTGTTTAGTACAGGATTTCACACAAAGAAGATCGTACGTGGCCCTGCCAGTGACTGGTAAGAACCTCTGAAAGCCACTACTTCCCTGAAGTCTCCTAGAAACGGCTTTTGGGTCTTTCACTGACATTACAAGTAACAGCTGAAACTATCCTTATCCGTGCTTGATGATTTGCATTTTAACAAGTGCTCGCCCCTTAGGTACGATGCACTGTGCATCCTCCTCCGTCATAGCAAGAATGTACGCTGCTGGTTTGCACACAACGCCCTGTTCGCCTTCCCCAACCGCTTCTCTGAGTACCTGCTGGAGTGCCCCAGCGCAGAAGTTAGGGGCGCCTTTGCCAAGCTCATCGTCTTCATCGCGCACTTCTCCTTGCAAGATGGGCCGTGCCCTTCGCCGGTGGCCTCGCCTGGACCTTCTAGTCAGGTGAAGCTGTAGTTCTTTAGCCCTTCAGCGGGTCTCAAATGTCCTCTTGGGGACTCCCAGTGACTCTGTATGTTCGTGGTATTCCACCGCAAGTACATCCAACCATTCCTAGACACCAATCATATCACTTCGCAAGAAGATATGAGCATGAGCACTCCACCGATATCTTCTGCGGAGTGATACGATAATCACCCTGGCTGTTTGGTGAGCCTGGCGTGAATGCCCTGTTTTGCCCCCCCAGGCCTGTGATAGCTTGAGCCTAAGTGACCACTTGCTAAGAGCGGTGCTCAACCTCCTCCGTCGGGAGGTATCTGAACACGGCCGGCACCTGCAGCAGTACTTCAATCTCTTCGTCATGTACGCCAACTTGGGTATGAGCCGCCTGCCTCTGGCCTTGGAGTAGCACCTTCCCTAAACCAGGGTCTGGCTCTCACCGACCCGCCACCCCCTTGTTGCAGGAGTGGCCGAGAAGACGCAGCTGCTTAAGCTCAGCGTACCTGCGACCTTCATGTTGGTCGCCCTGGACGAGGGGCCTGGTCCTCCAATCAAGTACCAGTATGCTGAGCTGGGCAAGCTGTATACTGTGGTGTCTCAGCTGGTGCGGTGTTGCGATGTATCATCGCGCATGCAGTCCTCGATTAACGGTGAGAATCTTTCCGTATTACGGTGGACGGCAGTAATGGTCACAGGCTGGGATCCGTGTTTCTGGAAGTGGGTGATGTATTCGTTGACTAGCACTAAACTTGGCTTGAAGGTGTAGGTGCCCTGTGATGGTCCACATCCTTGCTCAGGACTTGGTGACTGACATCCTCCATCTCCGAGCCCATGTCTTGTGGATGGGGCCTGGAGCTGAGTGCACTTACGGGGTTAAGGGTGATAGTTTGACGCTACTGACCTACTCATGGCCAATGCTTTGAAAAGGCCCCACTGCTTTTTCAGGTAACCCGGCTCTTCCAAATCCCTACGGCGACCCTAGTCTGGCACAGCCCCTCATGCCCGTGCAGCAGCTGGTGACGGAGATCCTGTTCGTTCGCACCAGCTACGTGAAGAAGATCATCGAGGACTGTAGCAACTCAGAGGAGACAGTCAAGCTGCTGCGCTTCGGCTGCTGGGAGAACCCCCAGTTCTCCTCCACGGTGCTCAGCGAGCTCCTCTGGCAGGTGGGCGCCTTTCCCCCTCGCCTGTTATAGATGTGCGACAGCAGCCGGTCCTCCTTGGTGGGCCATTCTTGCTTCATACTTCTCTCTCGTCCTAGGTGGCGTACTCCTACACTTACGAGCTGAGGCCTTATCTGGACCTGTTGCTGCAGATCCTACTTGTTGAGGACTCATGGCAGACTCATAGGTAAGGCCAGGTGTTGCTGTTTCGGCATCGCATACCGAGGAGATGGGATACGTGTTACTCGTAACCATGGAATAATGACCTCCGGTCCGTTTCCCTCCCCCAGGATTCACAACGTGTTGAAGGGGATCCCCGATGATAGGGACGGCCTCTTCGACACCATCCAGCGCTCCAAAAACCACTACCAGAAACGGGCTTACCAGTGCATCAAGTGCATGGTGGCTCTGTTCAGTAATTGTTCTGTAGCATACCAGATCCTCCAGGTATCGTCTAGGCCTATGAATGTGATTATGATGCCGTCTCTGCTGTGACCTTGTGGTGGGATGACGTATGGTCTGCTGTGGCCTGCAGAGCAATGGGGATCTGAAGAGGAAGTGGACGTGGGCAGTGGAGTGGCTGGGCGATGAGCTGGAGCGCCGGCCATACACGGGGAATCCCCAGTACACCTACAACAACTGGTCTCCCCCAGTGCAGAGCAACGAGACCTCCAACGGCTACTTCCTGGAGCGCTCCCACAGTGCACGGATGACCCTGGCCAAGGCCTGCGAGCTCTGCCCTGAGGAGGTACCCAGCCCCCAGCCGCCCGCCCCCTTAGCTTTCAATATTTGTCTGTGCACTTAAAATCCATTAAAGGGGATGGTGTGCTGCCTAGTTTTCTCTCGTATGATGTTGTGAACAGTGGAACCTTCTGGAACTGGGTTTTCACGTTTAAGGCCAAAAACGTGGGGTGGATTCATATTGCTAAATTAGATTTATCACTTCAGCCGCATCTGTCTGCTATATGAATAGTTTTTGTTTTTTTTTTTGTCTCTCTTTTCCTCAGTGCTGCTTTTTTTTTCTTCCATGGAACCTTCTGATTGCTGTTTTATCATAAATCTGCCTGTAGTGTGATTTGGGAAGCATAAACGTTACATTTCGGCTTTAAGGAGTAACTGAAACCTTTTGTTCTGTTAATTTGCATGTTTGAGCTAATTTGCATGTGCGGTCGCTTTC
The DNA here is from genome assembly GCA_026777985.1 of Mormyrops attenuatus. Taxonomy (NCBI): domain Eukaryota; kingdom Metazoa; phylum Chordata; class Actinopteri; order Osteoglossiformes; family Mormyridae; genus Mormyrops; species Mormyrops attenuatus. The sequence goes on from JAODKC010000001.1 coordinate 40,577,155, forward strand.
AAACTTAAGCTTAGAATACATGATTTTACATCCAGCATAAGCAGACATGCCGGACTGAGCCAGTCCTCACCCTGAGATTGTATATTAAGCGTAATCTGCATAAATGTATTTGCGCACACTTTTTGTTTTTTCACATTAATGTTAACATTTGACTGTAGGTAAGGCTTTGAGTTGTTGATTTTATTTCTAAACTTTGAAGCAGGTCTTGCCCTTGTTGTGATGGTACTGAACATGCCGTCCAAAGGTTTCAGCTTCATGCTTTTGGTAGCTTTCAGCACTTTGTTTTGGCGCCTGGCGTTTTGTGTTTTCTGACGAATGGCCTCCTTTTTCTTCCCCCTGTGGTGAGCCTGTGACCGAGCCCGGTCACGCGGGCCGTGCGAACCTCTCCAGTCGGACCGGTACCGATGGCTATTCACTGGGATAGTGACGAGAGGCCGGGAAGCTGCCGTTCGATGACACCTGTCTGATGTGCCATTTTAACTGCCGTTTCAAAATAGTGTCACTTAACGAAGCACGAGGCGGCGTCTGAAGAAGACGCGGGGCGGACCTCGTCCTCGGCGCCACAGCTCGTGCCAGGGGACGTGGCCGGACAGCAGCCGCCCACCGTAAGAGTCACGCCCAGCGGCAGAGTCCCCGCGCCCGCGTTCTCTTGCTGTTCAGATGGCGTGCTGCGACCCGGTCCTTTTCTCCGGTGCTAGCGTTGGCTCGGCCGGTCCTGGACTTCATCTCAGTGTGTGTTTTAGCTGTTTCCTCTCCCACCTCACCTGTACCACCCTCCCCCCCCCACTCACACCAACCACATTGCCAGAACAAATGCAAACATCCACATGGAATGGGATCGATGACTCAAGCCCTGGCTGCAGTGCAGAGCCCCCCCCACCCCTACTGGGTTTTTCCATTTGCCATCAGCCTTGGTTTGGCCTCCCCTCGGATGAACCAGGCGGTTCAGAATCATGTGTGTCAAGCGCTCATTACTGCCCCTCTCCGTTTGCGTTAAAGCTGTTGAGATGAATGATCTAAATTTTAGAGAAATAGTTACCCTTGCGTGTTACACATTTGATGTGATGATTCACATTTTAACCTTAACGTAATTCAGAATCTAGTTTTAAAAACTAATTACCAGTCCCCTTTAGCATCCGGTGCTTATGGCAAGTAGCGGTGGTGGAGATGTCTGTCAGTTAGTGCACAAGCTGTTCCTCCAGAACCCTCTGCGTTAACCACAGAGACTAAATTACTAATGTCGGAGTAAGAAGTTCATGGTTTTTTGCCAGCAGCACTTCTCTTCAGATTATATGTTGAGGTTTATGCTGTTTGCCTACACGATTACTACTTTATTAATTTTATTGTCATAGCTGATACACATTTGATTGTTGCCCACTTATTGCAGAATTTCACCATTAGTTTTTACCTTGACAAACATGTGGACTGTGATTTAAATCATGAGTTTAATTCAGTGAGGAAAAACTTGATGGAAACCCTGCAGTCTGGGACCAGTACTGTGAACCACTGGTGTTTAATGAATGCCTGCATTTCCATATACTCTGTGCGGTGCACAGGTTTTTCTTCTGAAGAATTGCCATGTCTCTTGTTGGTCTTTGTAGAATCTTTAATTGCTCATTGAAAAGACTTCATTCTCGAACATTTATTTTCATTCAGTGGCACACGCATAAATGCTTGATTGTCGCTTTAGTAAGATATTCTTATACTTGATTTTATTTGCATGGATTTGGTGTGACTTCACAAAATGCCGGAGTTTGAGGGGCCTGACAGTCAGGTTCATTCGATTTTGAGTTCTGTAATCAAATGAACCCTTTAAATCATTGATATATGCATGTTACTGAAGTCATGTCAGCAGACTATGGGTTTATGTGAGTTTGAGGTAGAAATTCTGATCTGCTAATGCTTATTATTTGAACAGCAGCTACACACTCGTGTGTCTGCACCACACACACACACACACACACACACACACACACCTCCTTTCTGAAGGAGTTACTGGAGTGACAGCCTTGCACACTTGAGGCTTTTAGCTCAGATACTATAAACATGCTGTGTGCAGGCTGCTTTCTAGCATTAACACTGTGAGGTGAGACTGCCCTTTGCCAGTAGGGGGGGGTCTTTTTGTGAAGTCCTTTCTGACGTTTGTTTATGTCCATCATTGGTGTGCCATTGTCCTCCTGCCTTCCCTGCCATGTGTCTCTCCGGACACGTCTGGATAACTGTGCTTTCTGGGATAAAACCATTAGCTGACCGAAGTTAGCAGCTTGACCTACGTGAAATCATGAATACACAAGCATATCTGTTCCTCAAATGTGAGCAGAGAAGCCAATAAAATAATTTTTACCCACAGAATTGGGTAATTGTGAGAACATGGCTGAACTGGTCAGTCTTGGTAATTTCTTCCAGACCTACTCTGCACCCACACGCTGAACGCTGAATTGTGTTTAGGTCTGTACCGAAGTTTTAAAATGCTTTAACACCAAAGTAAAACATCTGCCAGGCTGCCTGTGTTGTCTTGGTTTCCCTGCTGTACTGTCCCACCGTCAAAGTGTCAACTTTTGTTTACTTGTGTCAGGAACCTGATGATCAGGAAGCCCCTGAAGAGCACGACGTCTCTCCTCCTGAGGACACTACCCTCTGCCCCCACCCTCCTGGGACGACCTATCAGCAGGTATGACGCCCCCCCAGGCACACTTACTCTCCACCCCTTCAGCTGGTCTTGGACAGACATGTGCTTTGTCTGTCCAAGGGTTTTGGTTTGTTTTGTAAACAGAATGCCCAACGAAATGCAGCGCCCATAGTCATCAGGAAAGCAACAGTGTGCGCACATGCTTGTGTGTGTGTTTCTGTGTGTGTATGGATGTTGGTGTGTGTGCCCGCACCTCCACTAACGGTCTTCTGTCTGTGTCGAGCAGAATCCCCACCCCCAGGGACAGCCCTACACGGGCCCCGCAGCACAGCACATGAACAACCCACCACGCCCTGGTCCGGCCCCCGCACCCGTGCCGGCCGTGGCCCCGGCCCAACGAGCACAAGAGACCTGGGAGGGCGGCGAGGAGCCGGCGCCGGCCCAGACGAAGGAGTAGCCCCCGGCGGCCGCCCTGCCCCTCACCCGTCCGACTGCTCCATCAAGACACTTGATCCAAGTGCGAAACCAGGCCTTACGAGCTAATGGCGCCTCCAGGGCCCCTCCCCCTGTCCCAAATTCAGCTGTTTTGTATCTAACCTGGAGTGGAGTGTGTGTTCACTGTCAGAAACATAGCACCCCTGCAGTGCACAGCGTCTCGTGTCGTAACACAAGTGGGGGGGTCGGGGGGGGGGGGGC
>JAODKC010000001.1:40585477-40599155 GCA_026777985.1 Mormyrops attenuatus
GTGTAAGTTAGAAATTTAATAATCTTTAATACCTAATAAGGAATAATTTAGCTCTACGATCACATATAATGTGAAGTAGTCTGAAAATGTAGTTTGAAACGTAATTGTTGTGCGGGTCTCTGGTATGATTGTACATTAGATTGACCAAGTCGGCAACTGTCTGTAGTGAGCAACAAGGAGAATTCTCAGACTGCAAAGTATTATATTAGCAAAGGGGTAGCTCATATTATCCAGAAAGGGGCGATAGGCATGCAGCTTTTCGCTGCAACTCCGTACTTAGAGTAGTACGTAGAGGACTGATCAACAATAAAATTGATATTATAAAGTTTGTTAGTTTTTGCGCACGACTCGCAGTGAGTCTGACCAATCAGCGCTGGAACCACTGTAGTTCGAACTACGGTAGTCCTAACCAACTAATGTGGTTCAAACTACTGTGGTACGACGGTTTTGGTCAACAGTCGTACTTCGGATGTTGGTTAGTTTGAACTACCATAGTACAATACATCGTTAATGCTAACTTCCGTCGTTGTTTGGGAAACGCACCCCAGAACAGCTCCATCTGCCATTTACACAGCGGATGCTTTCATTGTAAGTTTTATTCTTTGAAGTGCAGGTGGATGGTGGCACAAATAAGGCGCCACAGCAGGCTGTCTGAGGGACTCGTGCAGCACATGCTTCTGCAGGCTGGAGACGACAGGCATTCCCACACTCACCCACAACAGCCCTGTTGGCAGAAGAAACAACCTTCTTGGACCCAGAAGGGAGCTTCACCCGGGACTTCTTGGTCTCTGGGTTGTGAGAGATGACAGTGGCGTAGTTGCCGGAGGCACGGGCCAGCTTGCCCCTGTCGCCAGGCTTCTCCTCCAGGCAGCAAACGACTGTCCCCTCAGGCATGGAGCCCACGGGAAGCACGTTGCCGATGTTCAGCTGAGCTGCAGAAGGAGAGCATGTGGAGGGCTGAGCAGGGCACTAGCAGCCTGAAGCCCTGTCAGGGGTCTTAACGCTAACCGGCTGCAAGCTCAAAGAGGTTACACTAACGATTGCTGCAGACCGGGAGAATGAATGGCACGCTTTCTCACCTTTCTTGCCACAGTAGATGAACTGGCCCGTGTGGATGCCTTCAGCAGCGATAAAGAGCTCCGTCCTCTTCTTGAACCTGTACGGGTCCCGAAATGCTACCTTGGCCAGCGGGGCCCCACGTCCGGGATCATGAATAATATCCTGGTAAAGTCAGAAAAGGTCCGGATTAAAATCCAGCACGCCAGCGGCGATCCAAAGCTGGCCGGTCCCGTAAGGCTCACCTTCACGATTCCCTTGATGTAGCCATGGCGCTCGGCAAAGTCGATGCGCCGAAGCTTAGCGGCCCCCTTCCTGTGCTTTACGTGGGCTTTGAAGACGGAGCCCGCACCTTTCCTCTGGCCCCTGATCACACGGCCCATTGTCAGCTGCTGTGGGAGTCCAAGAAACGTCAGTATAACACCGAGACCATGCAAGCTACAGATAATCCTTTAAAAAATCAAAGTACAAACACTAAAAAATATACTAATCTCGCGTTTCAAACAAGCAGAACTGCATTTATTCCCATGGGCAAGGTCTGTGGACATCCCTAATGTATTAGCCGGAACTCATTAAAACGTTTAAGTGAGCGTTCGATAAATAAAAATGTCATTTTATACTCTACCAGAATTATGTATCGATTTCTGCAATATTGCTTTACAAGAGAAGCGTATCCATGTAAACGGATGGTGTCATTTCAACGGTGATTAAAACACGATTTTAATAAGAGATCAACGACGGCATATCGGTACCTGTGCTCGGCCGACGAAAAGAAGCCGCCGGAAACGAATACAGACAATTTCTTCCGGTGGCTTACGCCCAGGGGCTTATGGGAACTGGAGTCAGGCTGAGCGTTTGCGTCGGGCGCCTTCCCGGCGTTATTTACGTATCACATTTACTTAACTTACAAGTACATGTTGTACAGTTTCACACATGCCAGATACGTTAGATTTATTACTAAGATGCGCGACGAAACGTGCACATACAACTTTGGTTGCCATTGTCTATCCCGTTTCATTAAATCTTTTGAATACTCCATCCGGCTCACACTTTAGACGCAAAGTACTGCTGAGAGTTAGCAAGACCATCATTAACTGCCGTAACAGTTAATGCCAGTCAGCAATATTAAAGGATAAATGGTAGGAGAAGTCGGACGATAATAAAATCCTTACAGTAAATATCATGTTTCAGACCATCAACACCAGATGACTCGTGTGTCGAAGACCTGGCGTACACCTTGGATGAGGTACAATTACACTAAATTCATTGGCTGGTAACAATTTTATGCCTTACTGAAAGAAAAGTAGATCAAAATACTACTTTAACTGATTTTGGTCAATGTGTTAAGATTATGGATGAAGACAATGGACTGATCAGGGATTTCAGTCAATTGTCCTGTGAAGTAGTTATTGAAGTCAGAGTAAAGATCTGGTAAACATTTACCTCTGCTAATTGGTTAAAGTAAGTTGTGATGTTTCTAGGAATTTCCTGTTAAATGAATAGATTTCATTTTGATGTACTGTGATGCCCAGAATATGTAGTCGTGTGGATTTCCTCCATATTACTATGAATTTGATTTTTCTTCATTAAGTGAATGCTAGCATGAAGTCCTTCTTTGATTTCACTTGCTTTGGTCTTACAGTGCCAGTCCAGAGAACTTCAGCCTGTTATGAGACGCACAATCTTCCACAGCACCAAACAGATCACCTGTAACATTTTTTTTTTATTATTAAAAACAGATACTGTGATGAGCAAAATCTGAGATATGTCTGTAATGTAGTGACTTAATGGCTGTACTGTTTCTCATTATGTTTATTTACTGGTGTGTTTTTCTTCTGTGGGTGCAACTGGTAGCTGGCAAAGTGCAGCAGTGTTCATCTTACTTCATTTTGGACGCTACCCAGCGTGCCCCTTTTAGAATTTGTGTGGTAAATAGTCTCTTCTGTTTCATTGTGCTGCATGAACCCTCTATTCTCGGTTCATTTTTAGCTGCTCAAGTTATAACATTTAAGGCATCAGTGAACTGCAAACTAAGTATTTGCAGGATTGAGCGGGACGACCATGTCCTTCACCGGCCGTATTTGCAGGATTGAGCGGGAGGACCGTGTCCTTCAGACGTCCAGCCAAGAGAGGATCATGAGGGTTAAATGCTGTGTGGGTGTCCAGTACCTCCATTAACACCAACATTCTGAGTGTCTTGGTGCAGGAGGCTACAGTAATGACATGAGCAGGGCAGAGGAAGAGCAGTGGGGGCTGCAGTGAGTGCCAGTGTCTTCTGACTGGAAACTGTTATTGTCATGTTAGTCAGTCAGTATATTATGTATGGAGGGTGCAGATTACATTATTGGGATTGACTGGAGAACGGAAAACCAGAGCTCTAACATGGAAGCCTGTTGCAGGGTCAGCCAGGTGTCTGCTGAAGCCCCTGCTCTCCCAGTGGAAGACGCACACACAAGCTCCACACCGAAGGAATGATTCAGTTGGCCAACTGGCCAAATAGGGGGGCCTATTTTCACCCTTCTTCACTTTCATTTGTATTCTTAGATTTTGATTTGTGTGTTTATACAAAGCTGAGTGGAATAGCCAGACTAGGTAGGGACATGTCTCGCCATCATATGTGCCAACATTCTGCATCTAGATATAGATAAAATAACTATAGTTAAAATAAATATATGCCAGGAGTTGGGAGGGAGCAAAAACTTGGACTGTCTGGAGGTGCTCAAGGAATGGGATGGGAAACACTGGCTTACAAGCATTGTACTCAACACCAGATGGCAGCATTTTCATTTTTTTTTCTTTGCCCAAAGCCTTGGTTATTGCAAATATGTCTTACCCATTATGTCTTATTACTTATACAATAAATCATCAACCCAAATACATAACACTACCACTATCTGTTTTTTTATCACACATAATTGGAAGTAAAAATGAGACAAAAACCAGAGCAAGGCAATTCCAGATGGTCACAATGCACAGCACATATTTTCTTCATAAGATCTTTTCTTCTCTGTGCGAGACCAGGCGCTGTGGTGGCCCCACACAGACAGGATGGAAATATGTTGCAGAAATGAACATATTGTCTACACTGAAATTAATCTTACAAAGATTATTAGAATAAAAAGATGAAATATGTTCTGTGTCTGATCTTGCTGTGATCTGCTCTGACCATTATGAAACTGTGACATGCGTCTGTCAGCTGGTCTGCGAAGCCCCCCCCCCCCATGCTTAATTGTTATTATGATCTCTTGCACATGCCAAGAGTCAGACAGACAATAAAGTGTGATGAAAGGCCACCTTTCTCAACCAGGACGTGATCAAAACCAAGAGCTGTGCAATTTAACAATTGTCGCATACTGAAGGAGTGACTCAGAAAAGTGCTTGCGTTCTTGTTTTCTCATGACAAGACAATTATTTTCTAAAGGGGCAGAGGAAGAGAGGGCACCTTTGCTCCAGTTTCTCACATACAATCACAATCACAATCACACACCCTGACATGTCACATCCTGTTTCTGGTCTTATTCAGGGAACTGTAAGATGACGTCATCTCCAGTCAGAGACTCCAAAGCAAAACCAAACATTCCTTTTATTTTTTGTACACAGGCTCACCTTCTTAGTACACAGAGATGGAAACCGATATTTGCATATCCCCACTTGTTTCATCTAATCAGGAAATTGATTTTTTAAGTTTAGATTTTCTATTTCTTGTAACCTTGTCATGTACAATACACATAAAATTATGCTATATAAAAATATACCCCATATAATTATTTGGCACAACCACAAAAAGTATGAATAATGGATTTACAAACACTAAGCATAATCTTAACTTGCTGAGTAACCTAATGAGAAACGTGTGTATTAAAAAACGTTTACAAACGATGTAACCACCGGCAATAACAGAAATTAGAACACGTGCTTTTGTTTCTATTATTTTCTAACTAAACAGCAGTAAAAGGTAACTGACGTACATACTAAAGAGAATACTCCAAGTTAATAATAGCAATTAACACGCTTGTCACTGTGGCTTCACGCTGTATAAAATAAGCCCATACCTTCACTTTTAACCCAGATAGCCCACGACGACAGAATCAACTTACTCAAATTAACCAGTAATTTTAAGTTCTAAAGAATTGCACTCTGATTATGCGTTTGGTTATACTATGTTGTTATTTAATAACATGCTGTATTTCATGCAGTTTAGCTATTTGTTCTGGTTATTTTTGCCAGCTTGTAAAATCAGAAAAATAGACAATTAGTAGTAGATTTAATTTCCAAAATGCCGCATCACATTAATAAGTTATTAATTCAACTTTATAAAATAGGCCGTCTATGCTTTACTAATATGACTTAATAATCTTGCCAAACAGCTTTACATATAAAGTACTCTAAATATAAGAACGCTAATTATAAGAACCCTATCGTCGTTCCGCTTTTCTTCAAAAGAATAACTTTTGTTTTACAACAATCGTAACGATTTACATTTAAAATACACGACTTAATTCTTTGCTTCTCCAAAACAGTTTGGCAGCTGAGTTTAACTTTAAATTTACCTTCTCTAGACATGTTATAAATCAGTGATAGATACTGGAGAATTAAAATCGATTAATGCGTATATTGAGACGACTAAAGACCACAAACAAGAAACTAAACTATGCCAAAAGTAAAACGAGAAGTGAACAACGCACAACTAACACAAGCGCTCTTTGTCTTGGCAATTCTAATACTATTTATTTTTCCAACTGCGCCAGCTGAATCTGTCAAAGTCTCGCGATATTTGGATGTGGGCCCTGCATTGGGCTCTGCCAGGTTGCTGCGGCCAATAAAACCTCGCGTTGCTTCATCCTCTCTATTCCGTCTCGGAGTAGCGAAAGGTCGTTTAAACGTTCAGCTCAGCTGAAAACCGCCGATCGTTATATAACCGGCCACGTAAATAGTCGAAAAATAGACATTTAACATACGTTATTTACACTATCTCGTTAGTTTAGCTGTACTTCTACATTTTGAGACTAAAACGAAAGAAGAGAGAGAACGGGGAAATACGAAGACGTGTCGCTATCGTGCTAACAAAGGAAACGCGTTTCTCAACAGGGATACATCCTCACCAGTCTTTAGTTATGAGTCATGTGGCCGTCGAAAATGTCCACGGTCTAGATCAGCAGGTGAGTGTCGGTGGCTCCGGCGGCTTTTCTGCCGGCCACACGATGAGAGGGGTGACGCCGGGCTGGATGCGCCGCGATCTGCCGCTAGCTTGGCGGTGGACTGCGCGCTTCCGCTGCCCGGCGCTGTTAAGATGGTGGCTGCTGGTGCAGTCGGAGCTAGTGGTGATGATGGCGGCGACTGGTTACGCCGCCGCGGCCGGTTCACGGTTCGCTTCTAACATTTTCTGGATCATCGGGTCTGATCTTTATAAACGGATTTACCAACAATGTTGGATCTGCGTTTCCTGTCCTGTACGGTGGTTAATAATCCTTTATTATTTTTTATATATATGTCAAAATTCGAAGTCTGTTTTGAGCTAGGATTTTAGGTTTTAATGAAGATTTAAGTTACAAAAAACTAGAATGGTTACAGGCGGGGGTAGGTTAAGAGAACCAAACATCGCTGTGAATTTAGTTCATAAAGGGGGTTTTATTTCCGGCATCCCTTACGAAACAGAAGCCTTGATCCTATTTAAATGTAAAACTTCTCTGCTGTTGGGTCTTCATAAAGAACGGTGTGCCCATTTTTTAGTTCAGTTTCTTGGATCACGATGTTGGTTTTAATCTGGTTAATTCTTGGACCGGCTTTGTTTTTGCGTAGCATTTGACGCGTTCGCCGACCCCCCCCCCCCATGGAAAACGAAGGCGCCGAGTCCGTCCTCATCGGAAATTCCGAGTTTGTGGGCTTTGATCACTACCCACCATCTTGACGTAGCGGTGTTTACTCTATATTTTTGTATCCATGTCTGTTTTAATACTTACACAAGTGAAAGCATGCGGCCGGCATGAGCAGCGAGTTAATACGCAGTTAGACATACGAAGTAACTAGTTCCTTATATGCGAACGGCTAGAAGCCTAACATTTCCGTGTCCGCAAGTGTTTCGGACCTAAAGCAATACATCAGCTCTACGATCCACCTGGCATTTTCGGCTTTACTATGTTAGTTATAAGGAAATCATCAGTTTGGCCTGCGGATGCAGTTCGCGTAACTGAGATGGCTGTATTTCGGCGACGGCGCATTATCTACTTGCCGGATCTACTTGCGGCCGGCCTGGCGTTGACTGACGGTCTCGCTGGGCTCCGCGTGGCGGTGCTGCCGTGAAGCTCGCGGTGTCTCGCGAGTCGGCCCGGGAGCGCGGGGGGCACGTGACAGGCGTAAAGCGATACTTGTCTGCATCACAATGTGTACAGCGATGTGCGCGCTGCTTCTCTTTAATCATGAACACCGTGTGAGTGACCTAATGATTTTCTATTTCCTGCAGCTTGCTGTGCTAGACTTAAATTCAGCGGCTGACGGGCAAGGTGGAGGTGGCACAGGCAGTAAGTGACTAGCTGACGCATGTAGATTTGTGCTTCGATCCACGTAGTTGTGGAATTGTTAGCTTTGAATTGTGATATAAACTAATGGTGAGCAAACTGGATCGTGTTCACTTAACCAATGTTATATTGGATATGACCCTGCAGTGAACAGTATTGGTGCTGGAGCAGCTAAATGTAATATCCTCATCGTCGTTTTTTTTTTTTCCTTTTCTTCAGGGCGCTACATTCCACCTCATTTACGGAATAAAGAAGCTTCAAAAAACGGTAAGATCTGAATCCTGTTTAGTAGCCTTTTTAATGTGAATGTGTGACTTTATGGGATGCCTAAGACAGCATCATGTGCTCCCTGTGTTAAATCTGGAATTTGAGTGTACTGTAGATGATTTGATGGTGACGGTTACAAATCCAGCTTTGTATTTCTGACAAAAATTCAGTGTGCTCTGAAGTAAACATTGTTTTTGTTAGTGGCTGGTTAAAGGGATTTTTTTTTTGTATTCAAGGAACTTGGTCAGGACAAGTGTGGCCTTCTGTCCTGTGTACTTCGGTTTAATTAGGCAGCTGGGGAAGTAGCTGCACGTCTGGGATATTTCTGAAGCTAGCACTGGTTCGGTACATGTGCCTTTGTTGTTTTTGCTTTGACCGCCTGGCTGCCTTATTTCTATACAGTCTGAGGGGGGACAACAGAATGGAGTAATAGCCATGTTGAGAATGTTTAAGCCGTTTGGTGATTGTAATCATTAAAATAGGCTTTCCTCCCTTCCAGCTGGTGTGTTTTAGGCACTGAGCCCAACTCGTGTTTTCTGGGCCTCCGGTCATTTTAAGTCTCTCTCTTATGGAAATATTTGACTGATATTTATTCACCATGAGCCATTGTAGTGTCATTCTCCCCCCCCCCCCTTCACCTTTAACAGCAGGAAACATCCCCCTCCCCGGTACAGTGCTTATTCAAGTACGGTGCTGGGTATCTGACCGCTTTTCCTTAAGTACCAACAACACTGATGCGCGACTTTAATGAAATTGCATTAATGAGACAATAAGGCTGCTGTCAGACATTTATGTTGCTTTCAGATGGTCGTTGTTTCGATTGATGAGACATGCTGACTTTTTTTTTTTTTTTTTCTTTTTTGCCAATTTTCCAGAAAAACAGTATTTTGCCTTATCGGTTCTGTTGGCTTGACTGCTTCTGGTCATTAACTCATTTGATTAGAGTTTGACTAGAAGGTAGTGACGACTACCATAGGCAAAGAGGACACTTCGCAGGGTCTGACTGTACTGGAAGCTTGGTCCCTCTTATGTATTTTGTCCATGGGTTTTACTTGACAAAGGGTTTTGTGCTTTTGTTCAGGTTACCCAAGATGCCCTTCGCAGGACCTTTCTTTGTTTCAGGCCTACAGCAGTGGTTGGCCTGCCAGATGTGGTATGCCAGGATGCATCTGCATGTGTCTGGGGTGCACTGCAGAACCTTAGCTTGTCTGTGTCAGCGCATATGAGCTCGCATGACGCTCTCGTGCCCCTTCCCATTTTCCGGTCTGTGTATCCATGGACTGTGGCTGATTTAAGGCTTGTTGCCCGTGCCTTGGCTCCCATTGCTTTACGTTGCACGATATGTACTACTTGTCAACGTGGATGTTTCACTGCTTGAAGATGAATGCAAGGCACCTAGACACAGCTTTGTTTCTTGGGTTTTTCCCACCCCCGGTGTTCCTTTGTTCATAAATTAACTGTTTCGGCACTACTCATTTGGAGCACTCCATAACTTTTTTTTTTTTTTTTTTTTTTTAAATTAATGATTTGGTTCTGGTTATTAGGAGTTAGATTGAAATGTGATTATAGTGCAGTATTTTATAGTTGTCGTTTTGTGTCCGTTACAGCTTTCGGCTGTCTTAAGTTGTGCTGACATTTTGGTGGCTTATCCTTCTCATGGGGATGTCGATTTATGTATCTGGTGTCATGACTTGGCATTCAAGGTGATGATAGCATTAACATTTCGTTGTGACAAGATGTTGAACAAAACACTGACCTGTTGGTCACTGCTCTTAATTACATCCCTGTGGCGTCTTATCACTTTTTGAAATGGGCTTGTTTCTCTGGGTTATGCTTATACTGAAATGAACTACGTATGACCACATACCAAATGGATATGCAGCTTAATTACCTCTTGATGTGTTCTATTGCCATGAAATAAGAGCATACTTCTTCCCTCTGAAATGTGTGAACATCTGGGTCAAATCTATTCCAGAAGGCTTTCATTAGATGAAATGGTATGAAGCAAATGTTTGGGTACCTGCTAGGTTTTGGTGACTGCGTACAGCTGTAAGACTTCCATAATGGTTTAAAGTCTTTAAATTCACCCAGCTCAGACTGCTTGCACTCTTAAGTGATGCAGATGAATGCTGACACACTTTGTAACAGCCGAGCCACGTTGATCTGCAGTGCTGTTCCGTTCCCTGGGGTTTTTGGTTCATTTTAGTGGGAAGTGTAGACTTTTTAATTCCTGCCAGTTGTGCGTGCAGGACTGGGGCTGTTGAGGATTAAATGAAGCTCTAGCTTTTGGGTGCCATTTTTGATGTGGCCAGTTTTAAGTGAACCTCTTAGCAGACAGAGCAGGGATGGGTTGGTACCTGATTGTTAGTTGCTGTGTCTCCTGCCTGCATCGATGGCAGTGTGACTGTTGATGGGAATCGCAGTCAGCATGCACAGCTGGGCAGACGCATGTGGGGGAACAGAGGTGCATCGGTCAGGTATTGCATAAATTCTTGCGACGTCCGGTTACTTCTCTAATGTTGAACAGCATCGGGTTGAGGGTAATAATCAGAGGTCAGTCATTTTTAATGCTTGGTAGTAAGTATCCAGACCTCTTTCTTATCCGTTAAAATCTTTGCATCTAATCTCCAAAGCGTTGCTGTCTTGGACATGGTCAGCTTGCGTTCAGTATTTAAAACCGTAACCTGCAGGTGTGAGTAGTGAAGAGCCTTTGGGTTTGTAAGCCCCCTTAAACTGACACCACTGACCTTCAGCATTGCTGCTTGGCTTCAGATTTTATGTCAAACTAATGTCTTATTAATTAAAAGGCCTTGATCTTTTTTTTTTTTTTTTTTTTTTCTCCCCTCCCCAACCTATTGAAGACTCTCCTGGATGGGACGGTGGGCGGAGCAATGGCTTTGTGAATGGATACCATGACGGCAGGGACAGTCGCCTGAATGGAGACCGTGGTTATGGAGGACGCGGACCTTCCCGTACAGATCGAGGTGGGCGTGGTGGGTACCGTGGCAACAGAGGCGGTGGCTCCTTTAACCAGTCCCAGCCAATGCAAAATGCAGGTAGGGAAGAGCTCATCTGCTGGTAGTCCTGAAAATAGATTTGCATGGATATTGGTAGAGCATGTGAATCCTTTTAATGGTATGTGAACCTTACCAAAAAAACCTGGCTAAATAGTCCCACTGGACTAGCATGGAAATCCGTAGAGAGCAGGGAAAAAGTAGGCTGGGTGGGTCTGAAACTTGGCTAATAGGCTGTAATGTTCTCTAGGGTATGGCGATGGTGGCTGGGCTGTCCCCAAAGACAGAGATACCTACAGCAGCTTTGGTGGCCGTAACGACAGAGGGAAGTCCTCTTTCTTCAACGACCGTGGCTCTGGCTCAAGAGGAAGGTATGGATTTCTGCGCTTTCAGTAGTTTCAACAAGGAGAGCAAGTTCTTAATTTCGTGGTTGGTTTCTGGGCATTTCATTCTGCCCCTTGATGTGCCCTATAGGTCTGACAGGTATGAGCGTGGCGGCTTTGGAGGAGGTAACAGCCGCTGGGTGGAGGACTCTAGAGATGAGGAGGACTGGTCGAAGCCCATGGCACCAAACGAGCGTCTGGAGCAGTCAGTATCTGTCATCGCCAGCTTCTCTATCTTCCTGTAATAGCTGCCTTGTCTCATGCTGACTGGTGTTTCTGCCCACTACCCCCAGTGAGCTCTTCTCTGGAAGCAACACAGGCATAAACTTCGAGAAATATGATGACATTCCTGTCGAGGCCACTGGCACAAACTCCCCTCCTCACATCGAAAGTGTAAGTTCTTCACTCTTGCTCCCCGTCAGCCCATTTGCTCGTCTTCGTGATGCGGTCTAATTGGAGTATGTCCCCAGTTCCACGACGTCGACATGGGCGAGATCATCATGGGTAACATCACTCTGAGCCGCTACACTCGGCCCACTCCTGTGCAGAAGTATGCTATTCCCATCATCAAGTCCAAGAGGGACCTGATGGCCTGTGCCCAGACAGGTGAGAGCGTGGCCCACTGCCTGTAGCTACATGCTGGTTGCTTTGGAGCTATTGTGTTGGGTGGGAGAAACTGGCTGACTGTTGACCTGTGGTGGGGATACGCAAACTTGAGTGCTTTCTGCTGATTCGTCCCTGTTCAGGCTCTGGGAAAACCGCAGCATTCTTGCTTCCAGTTCTGAGTCAGATCTATAACGACGGTCCGGGAGAGTCCTTGCGGGCCATCAAATCTGGCAGTCAGGTACTGCAGTGCCGTCACGAGTAAATGATTGGATCTTAGAGTTGCGTTTCAGCTGCATCAAGTGTCAGTTGGCAAAGTCTGATGTAAATTAAAATGCTGCCACGTATCTCGGAATGTTAATTATCTGTAAATGCTTCCTCAGGAGAATGGGAGGTATGGACGACGCAAGCAGTATCCAATCTCCCTGGTTTTGGCCCCCACCCGGGAGCTTGCCCTTCAGATCTATGACGAGGCCCGAAAGGTATGCAGTCTAGACATGAAGCAGCATGCTGAACGACGTGTGCCCACCGGCTGTCTATAGTCTGACTTCCTCTTCTCCCACCCCCTGTTCCAGTTTTCCTACCGTTCCCGTGTGCGCCCTTGTGTCGTGTATGGGGGGGCCGACATCGGCCAGCAGATACGTGACCTGGAGCGGGGGTGTCACCTCCTGGTGGCCACGCCTGGCCGTCTGGTGGACATGATGGAGAGAGGCAAAATTGGCTTGGATTACTGCAAGTAAGATTCCTCAAACACCAGACGAGATTCCGTGTCTTATGGGCGGCATTAAGGTCATTTTGGACGTTTCCTCTGTGCATATTAAAAAGGCCTTTGCATTAAGGTTACATGTTTATTTTCTCACTTCTCCAGTCCACTTTGCCATTGCTGTGATTACGGGTTTGTGTGGAATACAGCCACTAGTCTAACATGGTGGTTTCTGTAGTGTACGTGATGCTTACATTTCTCTGCGCGGGATTAACTGAGGACTCTCCTTCCAGGGCTTTTAACATTTAAAAAATTTTTTTAAATTTTTTTTACGCCTTCCTAATCCAGTTTCTTGGTGCTGGATGAAGCAGACCGCATGCTGGACATGGGTTTCGAGCCCCAGATCCGGCGCATTGTTGAGCAGGACACCATGCCTCCCAAGGGGCTTCGTCAGACCATGATGTTCAGTGCCACCTTCCCCAAGGAAATCCAGGTAACTTTGCTAGACTGTGAGCTACACATTTAGATCCAGAAAGTGGTGTCTGATTTACTAATGTCCTCAGATCCTTGCCCGGGACTTCTTGGAGGAGTACATTTTCTTGGCGGTGGGCCGTGTTGGATCCACCTCAGAAAACATCACTCAGAAGGTGGTCTGGGTGGAGGAGAGTGACAAGCGCTCTTTTTTGCTGGACCTCCTGAATGCAACAGGTAACCACATCTCCACCTTTTAATCTGCAATAGTATTTATAGTCGTATTCGTATGTTCCAGGTAGCTAACTTGGGTTAATGAAGGTTCAATGTTTGTTGCAGACATAGAGGAATCTTCTGGTTAATTGCCATTCTCAAATGGTATCAGTTTTTTGTGCAGATGGTCTTCAGCTCTTTTAGTGGGTAAAGCGACATTTGATACTGTTTTTTCATTTGGGGCAGCAGTTGAATGCTGTTATTCAAAGAAGCGACTCTGAAATGCCTTTAAGTGTGTTACAAGGTCTGGTTTTGTTCAGTCATTCCCACTGAGGTTCAGGAAAATGCAAGTGAAACACCAGAGAAGCCTGGTAAGTTGTTGGCGAGCGTATAAAGTGGTCTTCAAATGCCTGGCACTTCGTAGAAGTTGTTGCTGGCTGTTTCAGTCCCCCC
>JAODKC010000001.1:40599161-40609503 GCA_026777985.1 Mormyrops attenuatus
CCCCCCATCTTGCCCCACTCAGTGACGCTAACTGGAGCAGACGGTGACTGCTGGTTTAGGCTTTAAACCGTGCAGATGGGTCACCTGTGTTGGGCAGCCCCCTGCCCTTATGAGAGGGAGGCTTTTCCAGTTGGGTGTCACTGTCTGCAGCAACATCTTTGAGTTCATCTGTCGCCTGTGAAGTGACTTTCATTTTGCACTATCAATGACTATTATGCTCCATTCAAACTCCCTTTTGAATGATCAAATTCCGTTGTCCTGCATCACAGAACTTTGGAACCAAATATTTGTGCCCTGAAGCGATGCATGTCGCTTAGCTGCCTCCCTTAGCTGTAGGATGTAGCTTAATAGAACCTGTTGGATTATTTATAGTCTTTGTACATTACAGATCAGTCCCCTGGGGTGTGGGAACTAATGTGGGTTTAAAAGGAATGGACTGACTGCTTTTGATCAGCAATATACTGTCAGCATCGCAGTCCAAGCTATTTAAAAATGTACGTTAAGCGTTCGAGTTGATCTGGACTTAATGCGAATTTGGGTGCAGTCAGTGCTTATGGCACTAGCTTAAATGAGGTCACTTCATGCGGGTCTGAAATGCTGTAGTCTTTCATGCCCATCCTGTCTTGCCCACCAATATCTTATATATTTTTTTTTTTTTTTTGAGCGTTTGCTGTGATAGCCATTAAAGTCATCCTGTGACAAACATTGAACCCGACTAAAGTCTTATAACTCCTGAATAGAATTTTTTCAGATTGTCTTCAATTCTGAAGTATTCTGCTGAATTGGGCACAACTGGTTTAACTTAATGGTTGTCAGTCAAGGCAAAACTGCTTATCATACATTTAGTCCCCAGTTTAAGTTGCAAGCTCCCATGCTTTTTCAGAATGTGCTCTCATGCATCAACGTTTTAGCTCAGTGTTTGAGGTAGGTGAGCTCAGGCTTTCCATCCTGAAACGTGGGGCTTCTCTGGTGGCTTCAGATACCAACACCTGTTCCATTCTGCAGGCAAGGATTCCCTTACCTTGGTTTTCGTGGAGACCAAGAAAGGCGCAGATGCGCTGGAGGACTTCCTGTACCGCGAGGGCTACGCGTGCACAAGTATCCATGGTGACCGTTCCCAGAGAGACCGAGAGGAAGCACTCCACCAGTTCCGTTCAGGACGGTGTCCCATCCTGGTGGCTACAGCTGTATGTTCCTGCGCTTTGCTCTGCAAATGCATTGATTCCGATGGGGAAAAAATCTGAAGTAGCATCTAATGTTGGTTGTGTCGTCGTAGGTTGCTGCTCGTGGGTTGGACATCTGTAATGTCAAGCATGTCATTAACTTTGACCTGCCCAGTGACATTGAGGAGTATGTGCATCGCATTGGGCGTACCGGTCGTGTGGGAAACCTTGGTATGTATGTGCCTTAATATCTTAAGAGGTATTCCTCTACATTAAATACAGGCATTAATCACTTTTGCTTGCTGTGAGATCTTAGGGCTGCATGGTTCATGGTTGCCTTTCTCATTAGGCTTGGCCACCTCCTTCTTCAATGACAAGAACAGCAATATTACAAAGGATCTCCTGGACCTCCTGGTGGAGGCCAAACAGGAGGTCCCTTCCTGGCTAGAGAGTCTGGCCTATGACCACCAGCACAAAAGCAGCAACCGTGGCCGGTCCAAGAGGTACTGCAGATACATAAACGTTCACTTGATGCTTCTACCCCTGTAGGCCATAACTGTTTGCCTGCCGAAAAGTGAATGTATCTTTAAAGATTGCGTTCTCTGCCTTTCAGGTTCTCTGGTGGTTTCGGGGCCAGAGACTACCGTCAGACAGCCGGCAGCAGCAGCAGTTTCGGTGGCCGGGGAAACCGCAGCATTGGAGGTCACGGCGGAAGCAGGGGCTTTGGTGGCAGTAAGGGTTGGTGTCCTTGAATGTGATTTTGAGTGGGAGATGTTGTCCTTTTTAAAATGTGCACTCTCAGATCATGTAGACCTGCTAACCTGGCACTCTATGTTCCCAGGTGGCTTTGGAAACTTCTACGGCGGCGACAGCGGATATGGGGGGAACTACTCCTCCCAAGTTGACTGGTGGGGAAACTAGAGGCTCTGTCATGAGGCTCGGCGACATGCCAAACTAGCTGAATGGATACCACATGTAACTTAGCCAGACTATGCCCTTGTAGCTTCAAGAACCTGCAGTACATTACCAGCCGTGATTCTCTGACACTGTTCCAACAAGGTGGCTGAAGATGGCAAGCCAGAGAATCCGAGGGTCACCACTTAAACGAAATATGGCTGCTGCGATAAATGCCTGGCATCTTGGACTCCGGTCTTCTGCTGTAGATGAATTTCTTTCTTGTAAATCTGAGGATCATTTCTCTGTTAATGTACTGTGCCTTTGAAATTAGACAGGAATTTGTTTTGTCATTACTGACTGTACTTCTGGCCTAAAGCTCAGTAGGATCTTTTTTTCCCTTTTTTTCCTTTTTAAGGCAAAAAGCTTGTACTAAATCAAACCTTGGCAAACACTGGGATGTTATGACTTGAGTGAGTCATTCCATTTGAACCTCAAATTGTCACAGGGACATCAGGAGGTCTGCATTAGACTACAGCTCCATCAGCTCATGGAATCATCTTAAGAGCTGATATGTTGATCCTTTGTGTGGCAACTATCAAGGGATGAAGAGTTCTTTTTTTGTGCTCACTCTATCCTGGACAGGTACCTATGAAGGATTTGGTATTCTTCAAAAAGCCATTCCAGCTGTGATCTTAATTTGACTAACTTCTTAAAACAGGCCAGTGTTTGGAGACAAATGCTGCAATTAATCCACCTTTTACAATTGACTTGAGTGCTGAGGCAGCTAGAAAAGTTCACAATCTAGCCGTGAAGTGGGTTTTTTTTATTTTTTTATTTTTTTTTTTTTTTTAACTTTTATGGGGGGAGCAGTTCTGTTTAAACTCTACCAAATCTCAGAATCGCCTGCCATATTAGATGTGACTCTTTGAATGGCTTCTAATGGACCACAGCGCTGAAACGGCCACGTGGATCGACATGGCCGCTTCGGTGTCCTACGCATGCTGGTGTTGTTGTTTTTTGGTCAAGGTGATAAAAAAAAAAAAGTGAGTTCTACAGCAGGCTTTATATTAGACATACTCTTTGTTTTTCTCTTTTTTTCAAGCTGCGTTGACACCGAAAGACATTCTCGGCAGTATCGAAGGCACGGCTCATTCTTGGACTAAAACGGCTGTTAGAGATTTCAGAGCTCAGTGATGTACATACAGAGCAAATCAGTCTGCAGGGGGTGCAAGGCAGCGGGTAGTTAGAACGACTGCTTTGGGCAGCAGCATTTCAGGTGCAGAGGTTTCCATTGCGAACTGGCTGAGTATTCCATGTGAACCGGCCAAAGCCGGGGCAGGGGGGACATTTTCCCCCAAGGTACGGTAACACTCTGCTCCTCTGGAGTTAATCTGCCATTTTGTAGTTTAAAAATGACTGAGAAGCTGCCTTTGGCTTAATTTCCTATGCAGGAAGTTGAGATTTAGGGGGGGGGCGAGTTGGCATTTAACTTTAAGTGCAATAGACTAATTCTTTTGTGTGTTGTGCCTTGAAATTTTAAACGAACTGAATCGGATGCACTGACAGTATTGAGGTAACTAACGAATGGTGCTATTTCAGTTAGGTCTTAGGCCCTTGTGTGTCGTATCCATCACGTTTTACAGAGTTATTTTATTGCACACCTAGAGTTTTATATAAATGTCTTGAGTGCGTGTCTTAAGCTTACCAATATTGTATGTTGAGATTGTGAAACGCAGCTTGTTTACAAAAGGGGAAGGTTCTTGATATTTAACAAGGATTTATTTGGGACCAGGGGTGAATAGCAGTTGCAAATTTAGCTATTTGCACACAGATTTCTAGATTCTACTTGTGCTGCTAGTTTTGTGTAATTTATTAAGCATTTTTGAGAAATATTTATTTTTATAAGCCTAAAGTGATTCTTTGAAAGTTTTGAGAAACTTGACCAAAAGACAGTACATAAACACTGGCACTTGAATGTTGAATGTCACCCGTATGCGTGAGACTTATATTTTGGGGTAGTGTGGGCTTTTTAATGTCAGTCATATTGGACTCTGTCAAAATCCACACCTGTCACTGGCCTTTTTGGCTTTGCATTTCTATATGATTACTTAATTGGCAATCAAAATTTGAACCGACATGCCAAGGTTTGGATAAGTTCTCAAACACGTTTCCTTAAAGTATCAGTGCCGTGTCCAGGTTCTTCATTCGTGATTTTTTTGTTCAGATTTTTGTTTCCCCAGTGAACGTCTGGCACAAGGCAATCCTAAAACATGTGGTTATTCTATTATTGCATTTGCATATTAGGTGTCTGGTGTTTTGACCTTTTTAAATGAACATTTAACAAACTTCAGCTATAGCAGTAAGTCTTACCAGCTTCTGAGATGGACCATGAACGATGTGGAGGGGGGTCTGCGTAATATGAGGGGGTTTGGAGCTTCGAAAAAGTTAAATGTTTTTAAATGGAAACGAACACCAGGTCTCCTTTTAGGTTTAGTGTTTGCTTTATGTACTAGTTTAGAAGCTATGCACTGCATGAGACGACTCAGCTGTGCATTTATTGTATGATTTTATCTGAATAAAGTTTGGAAAAGAGACCGTAAGCATGTTTTCTAAGACTGTTAACCTGGAGAGAGCCCTTTGTAGCAGCTCAGTGCTGCAGTGTAGGCAAAGTGAAAATACAGTAAAAATCAGTTTATACAAATTGAAATTTCGTTCGTGCATTTTGTTTGTTTCCGGTCTGAGTCCACTTTCTACATTCTGTTCTAAATTATGCTCAGTCGTCGGAGTCATTTGCTTGTTCTGATCTATTAACTCGTACCATGTTGGCTGTCCTCAAAACTGTCACTAGTCATGTAAATAACATCATACGTTCACATAAATTACATGGACATGTCTATTGTGTTCTTAGCCAGAATTTCCAGGAGCTACATTTATGGGGCCCCTAGTTTTCAGGCCTCTGGGTGCAATAATATGTATGTGAAACTAGGTCATATATTTGCAGTATTATTAATAAATTATGATTTAGTTGGTAGCTTTTCCTAATATGACTGACTTGACTTGTTACATTAGTTAGAGGTGTGCTATGTGATTGCTCGCCCTACATAGGGATACCAGCGGGGCCCCTGAGGTCAGCCCACCCCCACATTCACCCATGTCTCGTATTTCTGAATTGTAGCCTGCCTGGCTTACAAATCGGAATCAGAGCGCTCACCCCGACACGGTTAGTTGACCCATATAGTAACATGATATCTTAGTCGTGATTGGCAAATGAGTGACATAGAACTGATCACGCAAATGTCCTGTCTGGCGGGCGCAAAATACTGCCCGTGTCGCCTGCCACCCCCCCCCAAATAAAGTTGGATTGAGAAGTTCTGTGCAGTAATTAATACAATGGGCCAGGTATATATATATATATGAACTGCTGCCCAAAGTCCTGATTCAGACAGCTGCTGCTGTCTGCTGAGATTTATGAGTCCTGCTTTGACCTCTGTAATCCCCCACTGATCAGAATGATGGCGACCCCACCCACTGACGCTGCTTTTAAATCTCCGGGAGGGATGCGGGCTGTGCAGCTACAGCAGCCTGTACGAAAGGTTTACAAATGGGATGCCTTCAAAGGAGCTCCTCGTAACGGGTAATAACGGTCTGCTGGGAAGATTGGGGGGAGGGGGGCAATTTCTGAAGCTGATTACCTTAATATTCATAAGGATATGAAGTAGGCCTTAAACTGCAACTCATGTCAGATGGTTGTGTTTATATATGTATGTAATGTGTTATGCAGCTATGTTTTAAGAAAGGTTTAACGGCTGTTTAAACTGAGACCTGCGCGGTAAAATGATTTACGGACAGAACGCCTTATACTTGAAGTTTCTGTTTCAGGTCTCGCCTGTTTCCTACATGCTCGGTCATGACATGCATACGCTAAAGGAGAACTGATGTTTTACTTCTTTGTGCAAGGTGCGTACAGGACTGCGTTAACTGTGTCCCGAAGTATCTATCCGCACCTCCTCAGTCCCCTGCGCTTCTAGGCGGGTCACGTGGTAGCCAGGATTCGTCAGATCACACCGTTCATAAAATATTCATAGGTGACTTCCAAGAAAATACAGTTTTAAAAGTCCCGAGAGCGTCTTGGCGAAATATGACGACCTTAAAAACGTGTTGCTTTAGGTCACCAATCTTCAAAATTATTTTTATTGCTCCGCCAGGCAATCCACCACAACCATAATCTTACCGAAAGGGGGACGAGAACTCATTTGCTAAGTGATTACTTTTATTTCATTACATACTCATTTTGATGAGCGCCCGAACATGAGTGTTTCGTTATTCTGCTTCTCGATCCTCACCGTATATTCTGCTTTTCGTTGCAGATTTATCCAGGGAAAATGATCATTCGTTGAATTAATCCTATGTTTAAAATACGCTTTACAGAATGCGGATATTCGCTTTGATTTTCTAATAATAGGGAATAATTGTAATCAAAGTGAAATTGCATAGGGTATACCTCTTAAGGAACACAGCTTTCGTTATTTTAACTTGAACAACAATAAATACATATAGTCTAAATTAAACCTTATTATAAAATATATAGTTTTCGACTGTATTCATATACATATGTGACATATAAGATCACGTTTCCCGTTATTTACGGTCAAATCATTGTTTTCCAAGTTGATATGTGGCCTTCATTCACAACGACCCTGTCTTTCTAAAGATCTCTGATATAAATATTTTAAGTAATAGCAGAGCCAAAAAGTGTGGAAGGGGAATCCCAGAATAACGAGGAGAGTTCACGTGCGAAGTGTCCTCCTTTTTAAACCATAGACATGTTTAAAGCGATTTTTATATTAAACTAAATTATTGTACTTTGCAGTGGATTATCCTAAAAACCCTCCTTTTTGAGAGATTTGGCTGACAGGGCCCTGACTCAGTTATTTTCAGCTTTTTGGCCACAGTGCCAGCCAGCATAGTTCTGTCCGGGAAGAATGGAAACCAGCGGTGAAGCTAATTTTTTTTCGCTCCTGGTATTTCTGAGATTCCTTTCAAGCTTTTGTATATCCAGGGGGGTCCAGGTAAAATGCAATTTGAAAATTATATTTAGAAAATTATAGTTACAGGAGATCCCCCGCTTTCCCAAATTACTTTGAGCATTTTCCAGGTGATTTGCAAAGGAAGCAAAAAAATGTTTGCATTTGTCATTAATAGAGAAATAATACATTTATTAATTTAAATTAGTTTATTCAATTCAGATAAAGAGCGAATATAGAGTGGAAACAGCACTTCATATTTTTATATATTTGTTTCTTGTTTAGTCCCTCACTTGGTTATAAACAGGGACTCGAGATCCAATATAATGAGCCTAAGACTGATATGGAGCCCTTCTTGCTTTGCTTTCCCTCCCATAGCGTCTTTCCTGCTGCTGCCCCCTGCCCTGGCCCCCTGGGGCTGCACACGCTCCTGTCCAGCCAGCTGCACCTGCATCCAGGAAGGCAGCTGCACCGTGCTGTGCGACCGTGCCGGCCTGCTTGACCTGCCCAAGGAGTTCCCTTGCGAGGCCGCTTCCATCAACCTGGACAAGAACAGCCTGAAGTTCCTAGCTGAACAGGCCTTTGGAACGCTGCCCTCTCTGAGCTCCCTGTCGCTCGACCACAATAACATCTCTTTCATAACACCGGGAGCCTTTAAAGGGCTGCCCAACCTGCTGGAGCTCAGGATGGCTCATAACGAGTACATCCGCTATCTGCACACTCGCACATTCATTGCTCTGAAAAAACTGAGACGCCTCGACCTTGCAGTCTGCAACCTCTTCAGCATGCCTGACCGCATCTTTGTGGAGCTAACAGCGCTCCAGGAGCTGCTTTGCTACCAGAATAACTTCCGGCGCATTCCGGGGGCAATTAGAGGCATGGAGAATCTCACCCATGTTTACCTGGAGCGCAACAAGATTGAGGCCATTGCCTACAATTCGTTGCTGGGACTTGGAAAACTCCAGTACCTGAACTTGCAGGAGAATCGCATCAATGTCATCCATGACAAGGCCTTCCAGGACCTTCAACGGCTGGAGAGCTTTTACCTCAATGACAATCTACTGGCGGACCTTCCCCTTTATTCATTCAAAGGTCTCTGTCACTTAAAGATGCTCAACTTGGGTGGTAACTGTCTCACCCATGTCTCCAAGACTTGGTTTGGCGATCTTTTGGAGTTGGAGGTACTTTATATGGACCGGAACCATCTGTCCTTCATTGAAGAGGAAGCCTTTGAAAACCTGACCAGTCTCATTTCTCTCCACCTCAACAGTAACAATCTGACCACTCTGCCATTCTCAGTGTTCCAGCCGATCTACTTCCTGGGTCACCTCTATGTTTTTCGCAACCCCTGGGAATGTAACTGTGACTTGGAGTGGCTGAAGGAGTGGATGGACAACTACAAGTTGGTGAGGGACATTCCCTGCGCCTCCCCATCTGCTGTGGCTGGCTTGGACCTTAGTGAGATAGCCTATTACAAGGTTGGTGGGGTGTGCCTGGATCCAGCAGAGCTCAACTTCACAAGCTCTGCCCCAGCACCCACGGACCTGTGGCGTTCCACCACCGACAACAGGTTCAGCAGTTTCCTCTCCAAACTTCTGCAGCAGGAGCTGCGGGATGAGATGTTCAACAGCACCGAGGGCAGGAACAGCACCATGGTGAACCAGACAGAGAGCCGGGTGTCTTTTGGGACCCGTTTCTATGGCGACCAGCTTCTATTGCTCTTTGTGTTCCTCTGTGGAGTGTATGCACATAATGAAGAGCTCTTGGATAATTGAAGTCAATGTTTTCCAGTAGGTTGCTGATTCTTCCATTTTTAAAAATATGTATTGTGTTTTGGCAACTAGGGGAAAGAGGGATGTTTCTTGTGGCAGGAAGTCAGTCCATGTGCACTACAGTGGATATTTCACAATGCAGAGAACTGCAGATTCTGTTCCATGATTTATGGTGGCTATGGTGTTTTATTGGGATGTACGGCTATAACTCTATGTATAATTTAATATAACGCAGAGACTTGTGCTGTTGGAGGTCATTGTAATCCATACGTTCAATTTCATATCCGTTTAGAGGGAAACTTTTTGGGTCCCAAAGCAAACAAATGGTATAACATGGAGGAAAGTAGCATTAAAATGAGATATGAGCAGTTTTCCAATAAATGGAAGTGGTCTGTCAGAAATTGCATCCCACGGTGATTCCCTCCAACAAAATTCTTTATTCTCATTAGTTCTGCTTTCCTCTTGCGCCAGGAAACTGTACAAGTTGAGCTGGGATTATGATTTTATACGGAGGCCACCAGCACAGCTGTTGGCTGATTGGCTTGGCAGTAAAAAGCGATGATCAGCATGATAATTT
Organism: Mormyrops attenuatus; assembly: GCA_026777985.1. Lineage (NCBI taxonomy): Eukaryota > Metazoa > Chordata > Actinopteri > Osteoglossiformes > Mormyridae > Mormyrops > Mormyrops attenuatus. The sequence continues at coordinate 40,608,595 of JAODKC010000001.1, forward strand.
GTCACATTGTCTTACAGACGATACCGGATCTAGGTAGCCACATGTCTTCAGAACAGCTGTAATTATTAATAAGCACCCACATAAGGATCCTGTGACCTGACACCATCAGCCATTAAGAGCAATTGCCAGTGAACACTGGGTAATGTATTCATTGTGAGGGTCACCATTTTTGGGCCAAGCAAATACAGCTTCAGTACACAGAATCATAAGCACAATTGATTACTGATGTGGCACTGCCTTGAAAGTAAAATTTATCAAAGGATCAAGATTTTCTATTTAGCCATTGCTATGTCGTGCATAGTTGTACTGTTGCGAGGGATATAGTTATCAGTATCTGTCAAATTTAGTGTGTGTGTATGTATGCCAGTTGATAGATTTAATTGTGATGACCTTAAAAGCAGTGATGTGTGACTTTCATGAACTGAATCTATGATGTATTAAAATTTTTAAAGATCTATAAATCATTTCAAGCCCAGAAATATGCATCTCCATCTCCAAGGTGATGTGACATGCCTCTCAATTAGGGATGTGCATCTCCATCTCCAAGGCGATGTGACACACACCTTGATTAGGGATGTGCATCTCCATCTCCAAGGTGATGCACATTCCTAATGGAGATGTGTATCTCCATTTCTGAGGCGATATGATACACATCTTGATACATCGCTAACAATGCAATATGTTAAAGATACATATGAAGCAACTACAACTGCGATCCATTACAATTCACCCCTATTGCAATACAGTGCGATTCCACATGATACAATGTGATGCAATGGGTGATATTTCTAAATAATAAAGACACAGGGCTTCTACTAATAATTAAATATTTATGCAACCCTGGTCATGTGCTGCTTCCCACTCGATAACTCCAGTTGACAGGGCAGGCCAGACCCGAGACCTTCCTGT
>JAODKC010000001.1:40638938-40670201 GCA_026777985.1 Mormyrops attenuatus
TGAATAAATGGGTTTCAATAAATATGCTGAAATGTAACTGAAAGTATGCTTACATTTTAGCATATTTTTAAAAGACACAACAAAATATATTTTAATTACACTGTACTGACAGTGTACTTTCTAATAACATACTTAAGTACAGTAAAGGTATATATTGAAAAAATACAAATGTATTGCAAATGTATTATTTGGATTTCTAACACCTTTTTAGTGCATTTAAGAACACTTCTTTTCGACATGGGTTGTATGTTTTGCTACCAAGTTTGCATCATGATTAGTAGTATAAATTACAGTTTGAATGCCAATGATTTTGAATGCCAAAACATAGAATATGTTGCCTAATGCCAAAACATGTAAGGCACTGTACCTACACATAGACATATACAAAATATGAACCAGCCCTTGTAATATTGGCAAAAATATTGGCACCCCTGTTTTTTTTCCATGATGCAAACTTCGTCTTCTAAATGTGAAAACGCAATTTAATATTTCTGGTGCACATTTAGATTGATGGAAGTACATCTTTTCACCCTTCGAATCGAAGAAAAGAGCGGTGCGCTCTCCCAACAGGGGAGCACCCTGTCATAACCTTGCGCGTATGCAGCCTCCTATTTCACCTATAGGATTGACCGTCCCTGCCTCATATAATAGCTTCTGTAGCTATTAAAATGTGTATTTTATAATGACTTACAATTTAAAGCGTGACATTGGCAATCCAATAAAAGTCATTGGTTGGTATTATTGATCTATTTGTCAAAAGATTGAGATTAAAGGTTAGATCAAAAGCATTCTAGTTTACAAGCTAAACAGTGTTTCTGCATTCTTCTAAAACAGCAGATCACGCAGTTAAAACTTGACAACAACCATTTTGCAAAAGGATTTCGTGACACCCACAATGGTCAACGAGAAAGAGGTCAAATGTGCAATATCTCTTCTCTTCAGGGTCTCTGTGTCACGCTGTGCGGGGCACGGACCAGGGAAGCAGGCGAGGGATATGCAGGATCAGGGAAAGAGGACTTTAATTGGAAGACGTAGCAGCATAAGCGGGGAACAAGGCATAACATGGGGTAGACTTCAATGACCAGACTTGAGTAAAGACAGACTTGGGTAAACACAGACTAAATACACTGGACTACACGGCTCAAACAGGAAACAGCTGGTCACAGGCAGGATGCACACGAGGTAAATGAGGTAGGCGTGGTCAACATGAGGGCGGTACAAGCAGGTCATGACAGAACCCCCCCCCCCAAACCCCCCACCCGGAGTGCGTACCTCATGGGGAGCAGGGGACAAGACGGGACCGGGAAAATAGGACCTGGAAAACAGACAAAGGCATCAACGAGAGACCAGGAACAGGATGGAAATACAGAACTGGGACAGGGACAAATAATAAGACAAAACCTGACACAAAACAGGGAACACACACAAGCAGATCAGGAAAGGAGACACAGGGGGAACAGAGAACAGAGAAACAAAAGGACCAGGAGGGAACAGAGGGAAAGGAGCAGAGACAGGAGGAACAAAGCGAGGAGACAGGAAACCATAGGACGGCAGAGAACGGGGAGCCCAAGGGAACCCTGGCAGGCACGGGAAGGCAGCCGCAGGGGCTACAGGCAGACGGGAGGGCGGAGCTGGAGGGGGTCACATATGGGACGAGGAGGCAGAAGAAGGGACCGATGGAGGAGGTGAGGAGGAAGCTGGAGGGGGCACAGGGAGAGGCGAGGAGGAAGGCAGAGGGGACCACGGCACAGGTGAGGAGGAGGGAGAAGCCACAACAGGCAATGGCGCAGCCAAAGCCTGGGAAGGCGCTGTCCAACGATGAGCCGAAGTGGGGGGAGCTGCAGGCGACCGACAAGCCGAGGCAGGGGAACCCGGAGGAGGCCGACGAGGCGTCGGAAGAGGGACCGCCGGTGGCCGACGAGCCCCTGGGGTGGAACCTGCAGACCACACCCGGACCAGAGCCAAAGGACCCGCAGGCAGCTGCCGAGCCACAGCCGGGGAGAGCGAGGGTGAGCCAGGGGGCAGGGCAGGCGGGCGGGACCCGGTCCCTACCCCTATGTCCTCTCCCCTTCCGGGACACAGAAAGGTGGGGACCTGGCCGGGATCCACCACACTGGGGCGATGATGGAAGGGTCAGTTCTCTGGAGGGGACCCTTGGGGCCATCAGTGAGATCCCCGAGGGGTCCCATTCAAGCTCCTCCTCTCTGTCCAACAAGGGAGGAGGAGCGATGGTCCCCCAATCTGGGAACTCCTCGAGGACTGGGACCTCCAGCGTGGAAGGAGCCGGAGTCTCGGGCAGAGCGGAGATGGGACCTCCGTCGAAGCAGGAGGCGGAGCAGGAGGCAGAGGTGCAGCTGTGCGAAGCAGCGGATGCAGCCAGGGCCTTAAACGAAGCAGTGGGCGCAGCTGGGTCCTCGGGCGAAGCCGGCTCCTCGGGCAGCGGCGCAGCAGGCCTCGGAGGGTGGTGTCGTAGCCCCCTGGACTGGGCCCTGTACCGCGCTGCAGCAGGGGCCTCCGAGGACAGCGATGCAGCCGCCGGAACTGGGAGCCCGCAGAGTTGTGACAGGAAACAGCTGGTCACAGGCAGGATGCACATGAGGTAAATGAGGTAGGCGTGGTCAACATGAGGGCGGTACAAGCAGGTCATGACACTCTGTTTCAGAATGCAATAACTGAGTGCCAGTATTTCATATGCTCTAAATGATGTATTATATCATTACTGTTATATTTAATACAATAAAGGTGAACATTCACCCATATTACAAGATTTCAGGATCGAACAAAGTAAAAAAAGTACAGCTGCGCGATATTGTCATGTGTATTCTCCCATCTACTTCAGTATGAGGTTTATATTAGAACAATATATGTAATTAATTGCATTATTTTATTAGCAATGCATTATGCATATTCAGTCCAGGCTACTAATAACTAACATTTACATGTATTACTTAGGCATATTTGCTGGTTTACAGAATTATTTTGAATTAAGAGGAATGGAAGAAAGCAGAAGCCCAAAATGTACATGGATGCATTCTTAATCACAATATGGGCCATTCTCGCGAACTCATTACCTTAACACATCAAATTTTCTCTAAGAAAAAAATACATAAAAAGATGTCTGACGACAGATTCAGATTATACAGGTTCATGGTTTAAAATTTTCCCTCGGGGTAGATAATCCGTTGCGGAGTAAAACAATTGCTCACATAAAATGAAGCAATAATTTACACTCACTTTTTTGAGTAAATTTACTCTCATGTTTTTTGAGTAGCGTATACCCATTTTTCGGAAATAAAATATACGTATTACATAAATTAAGGTGAAGTCTTAAGTTCATATTACCACCCTATACTATTTATCGAAATTAATTAAGGTAACATATTTGTACTTTTTTGGGTTAATTTATCCTTTTTTATAAGTAAACCCAAGTTTAGCAAATATGTCTAATACCAATTAAGGTAAAGGTCCTGATAGATTTCTTCGGTGAAACCTCAGGTTCTTTTAGTTTTAGTTGGTTCCTTAAGCCTAAGGAGTTTATTAAGACAGAATGAAGACGTTACAGAAAGATGTTACACATGGCCGGTTCAGTATCTGTCTCTGCCCCCACTGAGGGAAGCAGGCCCTTTATCTATGGTCTTTGTACAGACTCCTGGAGCCAGAGGGTCAGATGGCCTTGGTGAGAGTAAGTTGTATGAGATAGGCAAAAAACATGATGAGCGAGTAGCAAGGACAGAAAGAAATATAAAAATAAGAAATATGAAAGCTATAAATGAATGAACAAAATAAACATAATTAAATAACTACAAATTAACTAAGGAAATCACTCAGTCCCTATTTGGCACCTGGTGGAAAGTGGTACCATGCACACATGATGCAAGTGTTTTTGCTAACATAAGCCTGATGAAGTTTCCTGTCCGACAGGGAGGGCTTTGCTAAAGGGTCCATAGACATGTGATTGTTCTGCTGAGGCTGGGCACCAGAGACGTGCACAAGGCAGGCCCGCCTGCCCTATTTGACTGGAAGCTGCCCCTCCTAGAAAAAAATATATATTTTGTCGCAAGCTTTCACTGCGCGAAGAGGAAAAAGGATGTGTAAGTCATCTTCATCAAGAAAATGCTGTTTAATTTGCCGTGCTGGGCAGAGCTCAGTCAAATACAGTAGCAACTCAACAGCATCACAACTTCTTGCAGCTCCCTGAACGACCCATTCCCCTGCACCCAAAACGCTTCATGTAAGGTAGAGAGAAATGCATATGGCAGTAATGTTAAAGTTACAGAATCATTCTGAGACTAGTTACTTTGCCATCAAGCTATTCACTTCCACTCGATAAACTTATCGGCAAAGCGAGTGGACGTAGCTGGCTTCTGAAAGCTCAGTCGGTCTGCTTCCCTTTCAGCTGCGTCACGTGCATCCACAGCAAGAGAGCCGGAGCCCAACTGCCCATTACACACTGACGTTGTAGAAATTTCAGGTCCAGAAAGTAAAAATCCAGACCACGATTTTATTTCAACCAACCAGCTGAGCAAAGAGTCACAGTCAAATAATACTCAGGTGGTTGGTTGAAACAAAATCCTGGTCTGGATTTTTACTTTCTGGACCTGAAATTGCCACCTCTGCGTAACTCCAATCAGTGTTCATTTCACAGCTCTGCAGGAAGAACACGTCAACATTTTATACTGTGCGACATATTATTTTCGTTTTTGGTTCCTCTCCTCCATTGCCATCTTCCTTCCTTCCTTCCTTCTCCCTGTTTCTGTATTATTCTGTCATAATCATGTTGCGCTGTACCACAGCACACCCATGTAAAGTGGGGTAACTCTGTTGTGAAAGGTGCTATATAAAATTCATATGGATTGAATATACGCTGCGCAGAGTCGCTCTGCACACTCACATCCAGCAGGGTGTGGAGGTGCTCGTCCTGGAAGACGCTGTGCAGGAAGTCCAGGTCCTTCTCGCTGCAGTCGGTCAGGGCATGAATCTCCTCCAGGCTCTCCAGCACCTGAGACACAGCCCCTGTGCTCGGACACAGAGAAGTGCTGCACTCTCAGACGACATCCCCCCAGCTCCCCAAGCCGACCTGCTGCTCCCAGTGGCCTCATTAAGGGACCACCATAAGGGAACATAACCATCGTGGGACTCGTAATGTGGACTTAGGTGTACTGGGGCACTTCTGTGGCCTCTCTGGAGAACAACCTGGATCAGAACAACCCAGAACAGACCCACTTCAGGCAATGTGAAAGAAGTTGGTGTGTGGCTCAGCATGTTAAGGGTCCTGTGCCTTTAATCAGAAGGTTGCTGGTTCAAATCCCTGAGCTGGTACAGTAATTGGACCATTGGGCCCCTGAGAAAAGCCCTTAACCTCCTGATTGACCCAGGCACCGACTGGGCTTCACTTTTCAACTCTGTCACTCCAGGTAAAAGCATCTGCTAAAAAAAATAGAAAATGTAGCACAGAGCTGAACTTTCCTGAGTCATGGGAAAAGCCCATGGAGGTGTACTGTCATGCAGGCTTTATCAGCAGCTTGATACTCCCCCCTCATCCTGGAATGTAGACACAGGATCTGTGCACGGTTCTGACCCGCAGTTTGATCTGCAGATAGCCACGGGCCGCTTCCGCTTAACGTTAACCGTCAACTAGGAGAAGAATCGGCCCTGGGACAGGACGGGAAAGGCAGAGCATGCCCACGAGGGCATGCAGCTGCAAGAGCGGGGCAGGTAGATGGGACATGTGGCATGCGGGCTGGTGACGGGGCCAGGGAGTGACCGAAACATGTTTAGACTGCCCTCTGGATACGCCAGCTGGCGGGGGGAGGGGCACTGGCCCTCGCCGTCATCACCGCTGGGAAGCTCGCGGCAAACAGCTCTGTCCTCATATCACATGTGCTTAGGGAGCCCTGGGCTGTACTCAGGAAGGCCTGCATGTTGACAGGGTGACAGCTATGGTGTCACCGGCCCCCAGTGTGCATCGCTTTGGCCACGCAGCCCCCCAACCTGTCCTGCTAGCTGCCACTGACGTGCCTCCTACTGTGAAACACACCCCTCCAGAACGAGTGTTACTCTGTGTGTGTGTGTGTGTGTGGTCATGTACATATTACATTGTGGGGACCAAATGTCCCCACAATGTGATACAAAATCTGTTATTTTGACGTTGTGGGGACCATTTTTTTTTGTGTGTGTGTCTGTGTGTGTGTGTGTGTGCGTGCATGTGTTGGACTGTACCCCCTCCACGGCGTCCCCGGCCTTGTGTCCTTTCTGGGAAAGGCTCTACAATCACTAGTCACTATACTGGTTTTATGGTTAATTGCCGGGACAGAGGCTATGTAGCAACCACCGTCTTGGGGGGAGGGGGGGCAACTAAAGCAGTTGGTGGAGGATGGGGGAGGTTGCATCATATAGGGGCCCAAATAAAATAATTTTGTCCCAGCTTGGAATTATAGACAGTGGGCCAGGCTGCGTATGAGCCGTAATGGGAGATGTTACATGCATGAGCATGGGGCCCAGTACGCAGCCAGAATCAGCCAGGCCCGAATCAGACAGGCCCGAATCAGCCAGGTCCGAATCAGACAGGCCCGAATCAGCCAGGCCCGAATCAGACAGGCCCGAATCAGCCAGGCCCGAATCAGCCAGGTCCGAATCAGCCAGGCCCGAATCAGACAGGCCCGAATCAGCCAGGTCTGAATCGGCCAGAGCCGAATCCAACAGGCCGGCTAATCCAGAGGCACTCCCTGAGCTCACAGGGGCAGTACTAAGATGTTTCACTGAGGCGGACAGGGATGGTCAGGGGTGTTTCGACAGCGAAGTCCACACAGTGTAAGTGAAATCCCAGCATTCAACATATCATGGGGGGTGGGGTGGGGTTGGGGGGGGTTACCTACTTTCTGCGGCTAGCAGTCCTGAACCCAGGCAGCAGGAGAACAAACAACAGACATTAACATACGGAAAGTGGTTAGAGGGAGCGTTAGGCAGGCCTCTGGACTGCAGCCACGCTCCAGGGACTCCGCTCTCAGAGCTCCACATCATTTACAGTCAATCTCCCTTCAGTGATGCAGGGACAATCTTTACTTTCATTTCAAGTTGTGGACTCTGGAGATACGAGACCTCCTGGACCGCAAGTGCTGAGGCTGGCCTGCCCGCGTCAAGACACAACATCACTAAGACAACAAGACGATTACTACAGAACCATGAGCAGCAGTTATCTGAGACAAATCATCTCTCTTCGCAAGCACTCAAAGAAAGATCTCCGCAGACAATCGGACAGAAATGTGAGGAGGGCCAGGAAATAAGTGGCCGGCCTGAATGTGCCGCATGAAGACCTGCAGCGTGGGAAACTTTTCACAAAAGCTCAACACCACAAAGTTTCTGAACATGGAGGGGCAGGCCAAAACACTGACTAGTAAATTGGGGAAGAGCGAAAACCAAACAGTCATAGCCTGCTGCTGCGGGCCGTCACCGCAGAAGGGTAACCGTGACGACAGGAGAGCCGCTCCTGAGCCTACCTGAGGATGTGGGGTCTTCAGAGAAGTCGTGTAGCTCCTCCGGCGGATCGCCGTAGAAGGAGTTAAACTTGTGGCTGGAGACGGCGGCGAGCACTGCCCCCTGGGGCACAAAAATGAAAGGAAGGGAGAAGACACAAAGAAGCTGCTTTGTCACTGAGGCCATTGGCAAGGCTTAAAAAATGACAAGTCCTATTAGAATAGAATAGCGATACTTGATTTATTCTCCTTTGACCTATCCCATCATGCTCTCCACGAGACGCATGGACAGGTGAGAACAAGCTTTGGGGTGACAGCACAGGGTCAGCCAGTGTGCAGTGCCCCTGGAGCTGGGGACTAAGGGTCTATGCTCAAGGGTTCACAGGTATTTGACTATTCTGCAAAGGCCAGGGCTTGGACTGGCGACCTTCCGATCACAGGCACAGAGGCTTAGACTGCTGAGCCACACGCTACCTGACCATGTGCGCATCCCAGCGATGTGGCATTCTGGTAACTATGCACCAAAACACATTTTATACCAAAACAGTTCAAACCTCATTATGCCCAGTCAGACATAGAAAGCATGTCCTTCTGGAGAAGCTCACCTTCAGCTTCCTCCTGGCGTTGAACTTCCTCAGCTGCTCCACCGTCTCGGGGAGGTGGATCTTGTACGCATAGCGATCTCGCTCCTGGACAGACACAAGATCCAGCTCCACCTGAACGTTCTCTGTGACTAATCCTGCCTGAGAACCTCACCACTGACACCTAGCTGCCCCAAGAGTTGCTACAGTGAAACAAGCGCAGACTGGCAGCCCAGTTCCCTCCAGGAGCAACCAAAACACAAGGTGTTGACAGGGATACTACCCCCACTAACCAGGCACAATGAGGTGGTAGAAGAAACTCCCAAAGAAGGAGCGACACTGCAGTTGGACATGGCTGGGGGTTGTGTACTCCCCACACAGTTGTGGGTCACAGAAGGTTGGGGTGCGTCCCCAGAGGGGGGCGGGTACCTTCAGCCAGGGATGGTTCAGGGCCTCGTACACTGTGATGCGTTCAGCTGGGTCCAGCATCAGCATGCGGCGCACCAGGTCCTTGGCGCTCTCTGAGATGTGGCCCCACTGCCGAGGGTTCATCTAGGGCAATTCATAAAGGGGAAGCGGCGAGAATGTGCATGAGGACACGAGGGGGCCCGTGTGCAACACCACGCTGGACTCACTGAGCATGTCAGGAGCCAGCCGCCTCGCTTTTGGCACTCACAAGCTCCGCAGCAGCCTCAGAAAGAACCCACAACTGCCACGTCACTCAGCATGCTGCACGCAGCCCCTATTGCATGTGACACAATGCGCCTGCATGTCTGAGAGGCATCTGGAAACAGTGCGGAACCCCAAAAGGTGAGCGTTGCCTTGTAGACAGGTACCTTGTATTTGCCCTTGATGATGGCCTCAAACAGCCTGTCCTTGGTGCCGTAGAAGGGCAGGCAACCGCTGAGGAGGATGAAGAGGATGACGCCACAGCCCCACACGTCCACTGGCTTGCCATAGGGCTCCCTTTTTACCACCTCAGGGGCCATGAAGTGTGGCGTCCCCACGCGGCCTGGGGCGCGGACAAGAAGCTTAGGAGCTCACCCACAGTTAGGAGACAGGCATGCACGCATGCACACACAGACACACATTACATACACGCACAGCACACACACGCACACATGCACAGCACACACGCACACAGATGCACACGCACACACACACAGCGCACACAGTGGCACGTACACTCACACACACGCACACACACAAACACGCACGCACAAACGTGCACACACACACGCATGCACACACACACACAAACACACACACACAGGTTTGTAATTATATCTTTGTGGGGACTCTCCATTTATTTCTATGGGGAAAATTCTAATCCCAACATGACGACCTTAACCCCTACCCAGCCCTAACCTTAACCAAACAGACTTTTGGCATTTTTAGTTTTTTGATTGCATTCACAGATCTTTGTGGGAACCTTAAAAAATTGGTTTGCACATGTCAAGATAACAGGTTTTCATTACATTATAGGGGACATTATGACACACACACACACACACGCACACACACACACACACACAAATTCCATAATTCCAAGTCAAAACCAAGGCAACCCAAAAACATAAACAAGAAGGAAACTGATACCCAATAAAGTTTGAAAATAAAAAATGAGAAACGTTTTTCTGGGACATCCCAGCAATATCTCGGGATACATGGGCACCTTCAAACACTGTCCTTTTGTGTCTCAGTCTGCATTATCACTGGAGCATATTCCATTCTACTTTCACTTCATTATTTTTTAGAAATAAATAAGAAGTGTGTCTTGGAGATCAGACATACAGAAGAATTGGAAAGCAAACAGGATCAGCAATTCAATTGGCTAAAACTGTATGCTACATATTGTGGTGAATATTAAGGAAACAGAGAAGACTTCTGAAAAAACTGCTGTTTCCAAGTTACATAAGACTACTTGTCGATGCACCACAGCATCTCATCAGCTGATACCCCTCCAGTCATTTGTAAGCCTAACACTATTGGTGTCATTGCATTGCAAGTACAAATGTTTCAACATCTTTATCTGTGGATCTGTGGTCAGGTGCATCGGTGGGGGGGGATCCATTCACATACCTCCTGCCACAAGGCCAGACTCTCCCAGTTGAATGGCCACACCAAAGCCCCCCAGCTTCACTGGGGCAGAGTTCTCCTTGGATGCCAGGAGAACACAGTGGGGCTGTGAAATATCGGGGGAGAGGGAGGTTATTAGTGTAACTCAACAAATAATTCCACCACAGGAGTCCAAAAAGTAATAAAATTTTAGGAACTTTCATTCTTCTAACCACTGATCATCCATCAATCACTGAATCACTGATAAGCCCAACAAAGAGAATTTTGCAAGAACTGACCTAGTTTCCTTACAAAAACACAGTTTGTCAACTTCCTCAACATTCCCCACCAAGTCCTGACTCGTACTTGCAACGATGTATATCAGGCGGGCTGCCAGAACCAAGAGCCCAAACCCATCAGAGAACGGTACGCTTCACATTTGAGTCCACAAGAGGCTATGCAGGCTTTCGCTTTATCGTGTCACTGCTTCGACACAGCCGGCGTGGCTCCCAAGAGCTTCACAGAGCTATTTGTGTTTGAAACCCACAGCTATACGCTTCTGTATGGTTTTCCTGCGGCGAAAAGGGGATCTGCAGCCAAGTCCGCCTGCGCATTCGGTTACTTCTGCTTCTTTCTTAATTCATCTGCATGTTTTTTTTTTTCTGTCAATCTGCCCATATATGCATAGAGGAAAGAGGAGGTTCGTGGGCAGGAGTCATCTGTGCAGAGCAGTGCAGGCAGCGCGAGAAGCCAGAGCACGTCAGGAGAGCAGAACGCAGTCGTCAAATGCTCCAGCTGTTGTGGGCTTGATGATTTAATTACAGAAGCAGAGTGTGCAGCACCGAAGGGGCCGGGAACAGCAAACTCAGAAATTCTCACAAGCAAGATGTAAAGGGTAAGTCGTGGTGGTCGCTGTGGGGAGAATCTCGAAATGACAGATCTAAAGTTACCAAATTCGTTTTGCTCATAGCGGTAAAACTCTAGACATCCAAATTAACATGAGAAGAAAAAATAATGCATGCAGATCAATCCTCCGGTGCCAAGAACAAGAATTTAGAGACAGGAAATAATTTAGTGTAGGAAATACCTTTTCATGTGATCAACAGTCATTTAATATTTGCATGTATTTATTTAGCTGATGCTTTTATGCAAAGTGACATGCAGGAGATACTGTATCACAAGCAAACAGCTGACAAAGGGCCCGTTTGGCCGCTAGTGCTGTTAGCTGAGCTTCCGGAGAGCGCCGGTGCAGCACAGTTTTAGAACCAGAGTGTGCAGTTCTGTGTGATGAACCCCTAAGCTGTGAATCAGGCCGAGAAGCCCTGTGCTGCAACTGAATGTCACCATCTGTCTCATCTTCAGGGGAACGTTTGAAAAACAGCAGAATTTTTGTGCCTCGTTGGACCTCAAGCGCAAAACTCAAACTCACGGGAAGGACGTGCCTTCCTTCTGTAGAACAGAGGAAAAGAGCGGGAGCCGGTCCCAGGCCGCCGACCATTCAGGGCGCCCACCATGAGTACCTACACGCACAGCTATTCTACAGCAAACGGCACAGACACCTGCGTCGATGACTCCATGCTCAGGCTGCCTCTGGCCATCTTCTACTCCATCTTCTTTGTCTTTGGCTTGTTGGGGAATGGCCTCGCCCTCTGGGTGTTCATCTTTGTCCATGGCAAGAAGAACTCGGTGCGTGTGTTCCTCATCAACATCGCCATGGCCGACCTCCTACTGGTGGCTTGCCTGCCTTTCCGTGTGGTCTACCACAGCGTCGGAAACCGCTGGACCCTGGGCCCCGTACTGTGCAAGGTGGTAGGGAATGTTTTCTACATGAACATGTACATCAGCATCACCCTACTGGGCTTCATCAGCGTGGACCGCTACATCAAGATCCATCGGAGCAGCGGCCGGCGCCTCCTCAGCAGCTGCTGGAGCGCCTTGCTCTGTGGCATCATCTGGACCATGTCCATCACTGCCATCATCCCCATGATTGTGCTCTCCGAGGGCAACGAGGAGAAAGAAAAATGCTTCCAGTACAAGCAAAGGAACCATGCCAAAGGCAAGGCCTACTTCAACCTTGTAATGGTCGCAATCTTCTGGTTGATATTCCTTTTGCTCATCATCTCCTATGGGAAGATCGCTATGAAACTGCTGGAAGCTTCCAAAAAGAAGCCCGATCTTCCCAATGCCATTAAGTACAACAGGACGGCCAAGAAATCATTCTTTGTGCTCTTCCTGTTTACCATCTGCTTCTGCCCCTACCACGTGTTCCGGATCTTCTACATCCATTCGCAGATCACCGAGCCCTCCTGTCACGTGAAGAATTTCATGGACAAGACTAACGAGGCAGTGCTGCTCCTCTCCGCCTTCAACAGCTGCCTGGACCCCGTCATGTACTTCCTGCTCTCTGGCTCGGTCCGCAAGGCCACCATGCGGATACTCAGCAACTTCTTCCAGGTGCAGGAGATTAGTGGGAACAGCTCATCCACAGAGCTGCGGAGGGCCTCGGTGCCGCAGGTGTCCAGCACCCCACGGAACAGCATCAGCCTTCTCATCACACAACGCTGCAAGGCTTCCCCAAAGTCTTACCGGCGCTGACTTCCCTCGAGTGTCCTGTAGGGGGCACTGCCTGAACATTCTGGTTCAGTCCCCCACTAGTGTGTTAATGGTGCAGAATGTGCTGACCTTCACAATAAAATAGAACTGGCACATTTTCCCATAGCTTAAACCATGGACAATGACACTAGTGATTTCAATCACTCCTTTAAAAAATATATATACAGAGACTCCTCTACTTGCGAACGAGATACGTTCCGAGCGGCCATTTGTAACTTGAAATGTTCGTAAGTCGTTATTCAACATCATTTTAAGGGCATACGCAAATACAAAGAACTAGGATGTTGGGAGTACGCACGCTACACTGGCGCACGCTGGCGCGGCAGGAGTAGTGGCCTGAAGTCGTACTAGGCGGAAATGGTGCTCAGAAAAAAAAACTGATGTTGCGGACAGGAAACGGGAGCCCAGTGAACACAATTTGGACTTACAGTCCTCTTCGTTCGTATGTCTGAAAGTTCATAAGTTGAAAGTTCGTAAAGGAGCGTCTGTATATTAATGTATATAATTAAGGTAGGAAACCATAATCTAAAGTGTACTTGTGATGCTTGTGATGTATTTTTTAATATTACTTAAAGTACTTAAAGTAATACATTGTCCAGTCCTTCTTTTCAAATCACTCTGAATTTAGACACACGTTCCAGACACCGCAAATGGATACAATTTCACTGTAGAGTTCAGCTTTCCTATCAGTACAGGACATGATATCTGAAAACAGAAACGCAGGCAATAGTTCATACTGAAAATGCAGTGGTAAAGGGCAGAGTCAAGAGCAAGGGGCATTTGCATTTCTGCCTATAGAACTTATTTATATTAATAGCCATAAACAATAGACACCAGGTCAGATAATTCTGCCTTACACACTATAGCAGGCTCTGTAATCTTTGTAGCAACAGGTAGCAGATTTCAAAGACCACTCAGATAAACAAACAAAAACAACGGATATCCTGAAAAGCCTATCTGAGAAGTGTGTCCGTTATTACAGGAAATCAGTCTGAGAAGAAGACGCAATGCAATGTTTGCATTTAGCCACAAGGGGGCACAATAAGACCACAATGCAAGATTTTTTTTAAAAAATGTCTGCTGACCTTTGGACCTGAATAAAGTCATAGTGGGTGGGGGGCTGGGAGCTGGGGGCGGGGTTAATGTTCATGCATACAGGCACTCAGGAGACAGTGCCTCAGTTGATCCCCTTGATACTTAGGAAAAAGGTAAGGATCCCTCTGCGGCAAGTCCTACAATGGTCCTGCTGATACCCAACGTGCGTAAGAATGACTTCAGGACAGTGGTGAGTACCACCTAACGAACCTAAAAACCTTAAATGACCTGACAGCGTTGGTCAGGGTCACTGTCTCATGTACAATTATAATTGTTATTATTAACTACACCTATTAACTGTAACAGAATGTATCTTTTAGCGGCTTCTGACCAATGGAACGCGTGTTAGTTGTTGATCTATTTGAGTATGTGACACTGTGAAAAAGAGTGATAACAGAATGGCATCTTCCTTTTTTTATGATGATGAGGAGGGAAAAGGAAGACGTACTCAACTTCCTAAAAAAAATTAATCATTAATTTTCTTAATGCCTGAAAAAATAAGGGAAATGCCCAGGGAAATTACTTTACAAGAACGCGGTAGCCTGTAGGTGGCTGACCGAACAGAAGCCGTTTCCCTCTAACCTTATAGGTACATGATCGTTTTCGGATCCATTGTTACTAATATAAGTGGTTTTACCTCATACTGTTTCCGATTTGCTTGTGTAGTAATGCTGCAGTCGCAATAATCAAATATCACTGGGAAAAATGAAGCATTTCATTTAAAAAATCTATTTAAATATATTAAAAATGACTCAGGCAGAATTTTAATTTGCATAAACCATATTGCACATAAGATTTTAAGGAGACAAAGTATTATCCTCTCTAGGGGAGATGCCTTCATGCGCGACAAGCACAATCAGACACTGCTGTTGGTCTTGTGCTTGTCCATGATGGCCGTGCACGCTTCTCTGTACCAACCTGACAGGTCGGTGGAGAATGGCTCCAAAGACAGACCGGGCTGCTTCCCAGAGG
The DNA here is from genome assembly GCA_026777985.1 of Mormyrops attenuatus. NCBI lineage: Eukaryota > Metazoa > Chordata > Actinopteri > Osteoglossiformes > Mormyridae > Mormyrops > Mormyrops attenuatus. The sequence continues at coordinate 40,653,730 of JAODKC010000001.1, forward strand.
CCGATGGATCCTGCCTATGTACATCTTTAGCTACACGCCTGGTCCTGCCCATGCTGTACACCTTCACGCTCCTGATGGGGCTGACGGGTAACACCTTGTCCCTCTGGATCTTCACCAAGAAGATCAACAACAAGAGCTCTACACACATCTATCTGAGCAGCCTGGGTGTGTCCAACCTGCTGCTCTGCCTCACCTTGCCCTTCCAGGCTGCCTACTTTGCGGCGGGCTCCAGCTGGCACGTCAGTGACCCGGCCTGCAGGCTGGCTAAAGGCCTGGAGACACCAGTGCTGCACATCAACATCTACGTGGGCATGTGCACGCTCACCTGGATCGCCCTGAGCCGCTGTGCTTTGCCCCTGCAGCATGACCACGGCGGCCGGCCCAGCACCTGCACCAGGGTCTTACCGCCATCGTTCTTCCGCAGGCTACAGCAGGCGAGGTTCGGCAAGGTCTCCCGCGTGGTCACGTGGGCCGTTGTGATTGCCGGCATGCCGGTCATCTATTACTCTGTCCAGGAGGCCACGGCTTTGGACAGGAGACAGGTCTGCTACAGCATGCCCATGGAGGAGGGCGGGGATGGCTCCCGGGGCACATGTGTCGTGGCCTTAGTCTTCTTTTACATGTGCTTCCTGTTGGTGCTGGCCTCCTACAGTGCCGTGTCCCGGTACTTCATCAGGTCCCGAAGGAACACGGCCATCTTGGACAAGCACCAGGTCTACGCCACAGTCATGCACAACATCATCGTGATCCAGTTTGTGCTCACGGTCTGTATGCTGCCGCACCACATATTCAAGGCCGTGTTCATCAACCAGGTCCGGCAACCAGCCCAGCTGGCAACCGACGGCTGCCACTCGCTCTTCTGGCTGGTGGAGGTGAAGAACCTCCTCACCTGCCTGGCGGTCCTGAGGTGCAGCATCGACCCCATCATCTACTTCCTGTTGGACAAGACCTTCCGCAAGTATGCCTTGGGCATGTTAAACACCAGCGTCACCTTGCAGGTCCCCCCTGCCCAATACAGAAGCTGTGGACAGGATAATCAGTGCCTTCAAGCCATGACACAACAAAGTCCAGTGGTCTAAAAAATCTCAATGTCATGAGAAGCGGAACTAACACAACACCTTGGGACTAAAATGACACCTGGGAAATTACAGGGGACCTTAGATCTATCAAGGGACCTTGGAACTAAGGTTCAAATTACTTTGCCTATTTCATCCCGCATTTTTTATTCATAATTCTGAATGTGCTCCTTGCAACTGTAAGATCATGTAGCTCTTCATATTTAATATGTAGGAGGATAAAAATTCTCACTCATGGTGACCTGTTCAACACGCAGCACTCTGCATTAGCTTGCATTTGTTGAGGTGCGGAAATGAACGCTTCCTTATTTTCAGGGAAGATCCACAACATCTCTGTGGCAACACACAGTTCTCCTTTAGAGGATGTGGGCTGGCCCAATCTTCTCACCTCGTGCCCATTCCTCTTCCAGCTGCCTGTTCTAGAAGCTCATTTCAGGTCCTTGTTGCATGGCTCACAAACTCCCCCGGTGTTCCGTCACAATTCTGGATGCAAATGAGTTCCTTGTCGTCTTTCAGGAAAGAAATTAAACCCAAAAAACACAAATCCACATAAACTCCAGTTTCCAACTGTGGTTCAGCAGCTGAGCATCGTGTTTAGGGGTGTAATGAACAAACTGCCAGTAGATGCATCTTACACATGCGTCTTCATTTACAGATATGTGTGAGGTGGACCACAAGAGCGCATTGTATCCGAGGACAGCACAGGAGAGGGTGATTATATTTAATTGGATCAAAATATACTTAATTTGTTGTAAGACTGTCTTGTACTCAAACTAAATCAATCAATAAATCATTTTTAGCCACCCTTCAGTGCATGTTGCACTGTTAGTTCTGACAGGTTGGTGGCCACCGTGATTCCATAGCCTGACTAAGAGCTCCGGCAGACCAAGCACGGTGCCGTGCGGCACACCTGCCCGGAGCTGCACTGAAAAGGAAACGTCACACGGTGGCACCGTCTAAGGTGGCAGCTCGAATTAATCGCACAATAAAATCAGATCTGTCCTGTGTGCGTGCCAGATTAGATTCAAGTGCAGATACGCAGAAGTGGGTGAAGAGACGAGGCCCGGGGAGTGAAGATATGAGCTCTGGCCCCATCAGCCTTCCTGCAAAGGCAGATACTTACGAGAAGACCCCACCCCACCCCCAACAGAGAAGTTGTTTGCTCTCAGCTTCAATCTCACCATGCAGCACTATTCTGTTCCTAGTTGTCATATATAAAAGTTCAGGGCTTGTATTAATTACTGCACATTGAAAAACCCCACTTCAATGAAATTACAAGACCTGCTTAGTGCAATTTTGAGCCATGAACTTCTCCATTACCTACCACAATTACGGAATCATTTGGTTGGATTTGTAAACACCCACAAAAATGTTATTCTGTATGTATGCTGTGAATGCACAATATCCAATCCCATTTAACATCCATAAATGGCTCAGTGCCTCAAACTGAACTGAGCACACAGGGTGGTGTGCGACTGGGATTAGAAAGTTCTGGGTTCAAATCCCATGACTGGCAGAGTGAGGTCTCTGTTGCCACAAGTCACACTGACGGGCTATACAGCAGGATCACCACAAAGCACAGGATAGACAAGTCTCTGTGTCCCCAGCAGTCTCTGTGTCCCCAGCAGTCTCTGTGCTCACCAGGTCACACCCCAGAAGCATAACGCCTTCGCGCTAAAACACACTTGGCATGAGCATTAGGTCCAGGTTCCTGCATCCCATTCTGTTTCTCTTTAGCAGTGATTATGCAGAGTCTGAGCCATGTTAGCTGTCAGGCCCACTGGGAGAAACAATCTGGTTTCCACAGAAATTGCACACCTGCAGAAATTATGATGCAATTCTGATAATTAAAAAAAAAACAGGGTAAGCAATGTGAAGAAGTAAGTCAACAATAGACTTTATGGCACTTGCAGAATATGCGGCCTAACTCATGTCTCAATACAATTACAGCATCACCGAGTGTAACAACTACACAACACTGTTCGTGTCACATCATCATCAAGCAAGAAAAGAGAAGCAAGGAGGTGTGAACCTCATCTAGGAGACACCTAAAAGCCGAGAAGTGTTCATATACAAGTATAGTATGAGCTCAGAATGAATATGCAATAGGTTCTAGGTTCAAATTCCAGGCCGTTAATTATATCATAGCCTTGATTAAAGCAATTAGCATATATCTTTGCTATTTACTCAACAAAAAGCACAATTTAACATTAAGATATGTGCAAATGACACAAGAAAAAATAAAAAGTTACTGATATCTAGTTGGATGGCTCGTTGAACACCACTTCAGTCCCCAAACTTCTCCTGAGGAGCATCCCAGACATTTCATATATTTGTTAAATCTCACTACGAGCTAACGTAAGTAATTAACCTAATAAGCTAAATAGCTTCATAAGGTAGAGAATAGCCAGTCCAGCTGCACCAGTGGTCAAGTTCAACAAACATGCGAGTATACTGGGTCTCGGCTGCAAACACTGCAGTGACTTGGGGAGAGCTTCCCAAATGGCTAAGCTGACACACTTTCACAGACACAATATTTTAAGTTTAACTCCAGCATAAACCTAAATTTACACATCATTCCTCTGCTGATGTAAGACTTTTGCACAGTATTGTCTGACACTAAATTTCGTGCGAAGTTCTCGGAATGAGATTTAAGCCAGCAATTATGAGCCCTAAACAGCGCACAACTTTTTATTTGTGGTAAAAGCAGTAAATGGGTAACAGGTCATACTGCAAAGCTTTCACCTTCAATGCAAGGAGCAAGACGGCTGCTTAGGCAGGATGAGCGTCGAGGGGAAGGTGATTCACGTTAATGGCTGTCAGATACCAACTGCACTACTACAAGCACCCAGAAGTGCTTCCATAATCAAAGGAGAATTCAGAGACTTCAAATCCATTAACACATTCTTTACAAAACCTGAATTCCAACTTTTCTGATTGGGTTAAGATTAAGCTGTAAGCATCAAAGCAGGTATTAACAGCTGAGAAAGGCTGTGACTGCGGTCCTCCATTCCTGTTCTGAAATGTATCTCAGCCCCACATAGAAACTCTAACCTTACCGAAGACTTTCTACTAGAATCTGAAGTCTCAGATAAATAAATAAATACCAAAAATGGCCGTAATCTGTCTTCCCCGTCTCTCATTTTGCATTAACGACTCTCCATAGGCAACGCAGCACGTCTCTCCTGGCAATCCATCACATAGTATCCCGCAAAATAAAATGTCACTTTCAGCATTTTGGTTTTGCGCCTGGAGTCAGTGCGTACTTCTGTGCATGAGGTCACCAAATTGCAATGGGGGTTGGGGGTGGGGGGGCAAAACAGCCGCCGACACCGGGGGTGTGCGGGGGCTCCCAAAGACCACTGAGCAGCAGGGAGGCACGGGCGGGTTGGGGCTTACCTTCACATCGCGGTGGATGACGTTGTTGTCATGGCAATAGCGTAGAGCCTCCAGGATTTGCCGCATGTAGTGACTGAGGGGAGGACAGAGCTGGGGTTAGTGGACGGAGTCTAGGCACCCGACCCCGGGTGACTAACATCGGTCCTGAGAGCTTTAATGTAAAAGTTTCAACTACCTCCATCGAAATGGCAAAGGGCCACATTATGATAAAACCAAGATTTAAGGATCCACAATACAGAGGCCTGAAAGATTCAAACCAAGGAGGGATAATTAATTACATGGGGGGATTCAGGAACAGATACGGGCAAAGCCTGTGTTTTACCTGTGTCAAGATAACCGAACAATTCATGGTGTGGTAAATTTAAGTTCATATGCATTTGATAAAAAGACTATATATATATATATATATATATACTGTATTGGCAGCTTTGCACCCATCCAGAGGACTGTGTGTCCCCCCCCCCTCCCAGAAGGTGTTCAGAAGATTCGGGGGGAGGGGGAGGGACTTGCTTAGTCAAACTTGCATTGACTAATGTCTTAGTCATTCTTGCAGTGCCTATGTAAGGTCAGGGGTCAGGGCATTCCCAAATCGTGAGCAAAAAGTGAACAAAAGTGTGATTTCATCACCGGCCCTTTAGAGGGCGCCACAAGAGGGCTGGTCAAAAAAGCACCCTCCGTCTTGACTGCTGACTGCTAAGGTACAGAAGACAGATCATACTTTCTCCATAGCTAGCAGGCTGGTGCGGCAGCAGCGGCAGAGGGGCTGGGGGAGACCAGACCAGAATAAGGATCCTGTGCAGTGCTGGGTGCTTAATTAGAAGTTTTGCGTGGCCGGAAGGCAAAACACTGCCTCGCTGAGCCGTCGTGACACATACACAGACTGATGGGTGACCATGGTGCTACTCAGACAGTTCTCAGTGGTCGGAGCGAGGCTGGTGTGAAGGGCAGGCTGACCTGGCTACAGCTTCACTGTAGACGAAGCCGGCGTCCGCACGCTTCACGATCTCAAAACACAGGTCCGCCCCGTCCATGCTGAATGAGACAGAGAGAGAGAGAGACAGTCAGTGTGGGGGACTTGGATCAGGGAACTACAGGGTGTGTGTGGCTATAAAGCCTTTGTATATGGGTGCAGGTGCATGAGGAACTAATTTAGAGATATTTGTGGGACTGGGATAGATGGTGTTTGGGGACGTGACTGTGGCATGCTGGTGCTCTGATGGGACAGCACTGGATCAGCAGCACGCAATCTCTCCAGGTTCCCCAGCTCAGGGTCAGAACAGTCAGCTGGAAATAAGATTTGTCAGTGCGGAGCTCCTTGTTGGAGCTGGGATGGAGATCAGCAAAAGTGCACAGAACCTTTAAAAGGAAGAGAGAGGCAAACCCCGACAGGAAAAATGTGTGACCGCCGACACCACACATAACCCATGGTATGACATTCAAAACCAGGGTGACTGTCAGTCATCTTCCCGTTGGTCGCTAATGGCCCCGTATACAGTGCTACACAAAGACTGCCCAGAAGAGCATGGCTGCTTTGATAAAAGTGCCAGTCAGCATGTTCCTCTGCCAGGAAAATCCCCCCCACTGGCAATTCTGACGGGAAGGAGCTGCCCCCCTACCCTCAGCCACCCTTTCTGAAACAGACACCACTCCAGTGATAGACGACTTCTCACACATCAAACTTGGCTCACTCTTAGATGGCTACCTTGTCCACAGACCGCAGAAAGTGCCCCTTCCAGCCCCTGAGCTGCAGCAATCCATTCTGGGATTATCTGCACATCACCGTTCACGCCCTTCTCTCAGTGTGCCTGGCCACATTGCTTTTAATGCTATCCCATTCATTTCCACTTTGGCAGAAAGTGGTGAAGGGGCATGGAGACTTGAGCGAACTGACGACCCGTGAGTGCAGTGATTTGTAAATCCAGTGGAAAACAGAGGGTTTCTCTCAATACCAAGAACACAAAGATTGTATTTGTGGTCTTGCTAAGACTTGTCTCCAAATAACTAACTTGTGGGGTCGTGAATCACGGGGTTGGTCTGATTTGGTGAAGATGCAACTGATGTATCCTTGATATTTGGGGAGAGGCAAGAATGACATCCAAGGATTTTTAGTCCTAAGCACTTCTGTTCTTGAGTATTAGAACTGCTCTTCGGCAACGGAAGACGGTGTAAAATGGGTACACGAGAACACAAGTATGGTCAAGTACTTGTATTGCGAAACACCCAGAGAACCAGCGGGCATCGTGACCCACCACATCCCATCATGCTTTGGGGTGAGAGGAGATGAGGGCGACCATCTCCCAGCTCCAGCAACACCAACCCCCTGTAACCTCATCGTACCTTAAAGTGCATATTCTCGGTCTCAAACCCAAAGTCCTAACGACTCTGTTCAGTGGGCTCCTCTGATGGCCACCATCCTGTCACCTCTTGCACTACACTGGGCAGACTCCACCCCCCCCCCCCCCCCCCCAAGGATAAGGAAAGCTGCTTACAACTCGAAGACCATGTAGAGCATTCCATCGGAGCTGTAGGTCTCCAACAGCTCCACGATATGCGGGTGCTTCAGCATGTGACAGATGCTGGCCTCCCTCTTCAGATCTGCGGGAAGAGATGGACAGAGTGGGCATCTCCACAAGGTCAGGCATCTCGGTACTGACGTAGAGGCAAGAGCAACTGGCGGTTAGGAGGTCTGAGACAAAGGTATGGAATTAAACCAGAACGATGGAACGTGCCAGATCTGGACATTGGACAGTGGAGGGTAGGGCTGTTTGCACACTCATCCACACCGGGCAGCATGGAAAATGACCTTAGGAGTAGCCTAAGTCGGGCCATAATTCATTCGCAGTCCGAGATGTGGGTTATTATCGTTCATGAAAACATTTTTGTAAACTGAAATAAATCAATATCAATGAAGATTAAAACTACAACTAAACCAGAACTAGAAATATTGCTTCTGGAACTAAGAAAAACAAAGATCAGATACTTCCTACTGTTTTAAAAGCATTTAGCTAATTTAATGATTTATCTTTATTTACCATGAATAATACCAGGAGGACATGAGCACATCGTACGCAGTGTGTAACTTTATTACTAAAATTTAAACTGAAACTTCAGCATACACAAAGAAAAAACATTACAAACTAGTAGAACCACACTGAAAAACTAAAACCAAATAGATTTCAAATGAAAACCTGAAATAAACTAATAACTAATAGTGTGAGGGCGAAGAGGCCTATGTCACAGCCGGTTCTTTTTCTCACGGCCTCCATTGTTCTTTCTGTCAGTTGATACACTTCCATTGTTGATCAGATGTTTTAAATGGTGACTTTTGCTCCATTTCTCATGTCACTCTTCAGGCTCCCCTGCCAGATATATGCAGGATATTTTATATATTCAGCTTAACTATACGACACGATTGGCACCTTTCATTGTCACTCACTTCGTGAACAGCATGTGCAGTTTGAAAAAGAAAATATTATTCACAGACGCACACCCATAAATAGAGAAATGAGTGAAACAAAAAATTGTGCTGGGTCTCTTAATTTTTTCCATGCCTATATATAATAAGTTGATTTACGGCTTATTTCTAACACCATTTTTTCTGTTTGCCTTTCACACCTTTCACACGCTTCTCTGAGGTGACCCAGCTGCAGCGAAGCTCACAATCGATGACACTAAGGATTGGCTGGATCATGGCCAGTGCGCATTCCTGAGGAGCCGGTCGTCTCACCCGTAAACTCTCTGGATGAGAAGGTGCCACCAAATCATTGTCCATGGAAACAGAATTAGACGCACAATGACATACATGGTTATTCCTGAAAAGCCAGTGCCCCAGCCTGGCCCGCGTAGCAGAAGCTCAGTGCCCCAGCCTGGCCCGCGTAGCAGAAGCTCAGTGCCCCAGCCTGGCCCGCGAAGCAGAAGCTCAGTGCCCCAGCCTGGCCCGCGTAGCAGAAGCTCAGTGCCCCTGCCTGGCCCGCGTAGCAGAAGCTCAGTGCCCCAGCCTGGCCCGCGAAGCAGAAGCTCAGTGCCCCAGCCTGGCCAGTGTAGCAGAAGCTTATTTCCAGAGAGGGCCTGCTGGCCAGTTCCATTCACAGCCCCGGGGGTGGTGTATTACAGTATCGCTGTCCACTCACACCCCCTTACTAGTAGAGGGGAGTGGGACAGGGCTAGGGTATCTGGAGATGTTTACCAGATGCAACGCTTCATGGGGAGGTCTGGCAACAGGTTTGTGGATCAGAAACTAAGCTGGTGGTCCGGAACACCCCCCCCCCCCAGTGACTTCTGGGTCACTCCTTAGCCAATGAATAATAGAGCTTCCTCAGGTAACATACACATATGCCACCCCCCACCCCCAAAAAATTACCCACACCCTTCACTTTTCCAGGTCATTACCTCCCAGCACCACTGGTGCAGCACGGGGGGGGCGGCGTCTCAGACACCCTTCGATGAGCCAGTTGTGGGAATCATACTTGGTGCCATTTACATGATGACCACTAGGGGGCGCACTACAGCACAAATGCTGGGGGGGGGGTTTGGCCAGCGAAGGAGATACTACATCAAGCATCATCATCGCTCCACCCCACCTCATTTAAATCCCACATTTCATAAGAGGGGGGTTTTATCAATCTGACTTATTCAGAAAGCTCCCCATAACAGCATGAGGGCTGGGGCAAGCGAGAGGGTGGCTGTGAAACCAGTGGTGCTGGGGGGGGGTTTCTGTAAACATGAAAGCTGATATTCAGCCAGAGCAGAAGGGCCATGGTTCCCTGCCCCCCCCACGCTCTCACTGAGCCGTTATCACCCTCGCTGATGTCAGACCCACAGCTGTGCCTTGCCTTTCCCAGCATGTCCTTTAGTCCCGCCCCCACGGCACAGATTCACTCAAGTAGTTCAGCGTGTGACACACGGGGGGGTTGGGGGGGGGCTGAGGGAGAGGCACTGGCAGTGAGCTTGGGGTCTCTGGGGACCCTCCATGTTTGGGGTGGTCGGAGGGACGCTCATGTTGAAGAGCACCTGGCTCAGTCACCACTCACAAAAGCCAACGAGGGCTGGCCACCACATGCCTTCCCATCCCATGCCATCCCATGGCACTCCATTCCATCCCATCCCACGCCATCCCACCCCACACCATAGTGCAGCCCGCAGAGCAACTGGGTACAGGCCAGGCCTATGGCCGCCATTTTTAAGTGAATGAATCTTTTTAGAACTGAAACAATGGGAGCATAATAATTTAACAAACTGCATTTCTGAAATGTTTCTTTTTCATTTGGATAACATAAGGTAGAATAAATTAAAATATTCTTAGAAATGTATTTTTTTAAAAAGATGAACCCCCCCAGCCCCTGTTATTCCACATTGCCCAGTCTTACTCGCTGTACAGCGCTGTGTGCGGTGCTTTTTTCAATGGGGGGGGTGGCTTTTGCACATAGCAAAAATCCACCATGACCGGTTGGTTTTGAGTGCTCAAGTCAAAAGGGCTTTTGTTCTGCTGCAATGTTTTGAACAATAACACCCCTCCCCCCCGCCCCCCGCGACCCCAGTTTTTAGAGGGGCCGTAGGCCATTCCAGGTCACATGACTTCAAAACATAAATAATAAAAACAGCATTACATCCCATTACATACTCAATCTCCCATTTAATGTCCATAATTGAGGGTGTGGCAGTCACCAACTAATCTGAAAAGCTGCACCTAAGCATCTCCCCGCAGGAAAAGTGCAGAGCCACAGAAGGAGCGTTTTGAGGCATAACGGACACAGAGTCAGGATTTATGGGGGTAATTTGAGAGCACAACCTTATCGCTGTGAGCCCAGCTTGTGAGCTGTTGAGCCGTTTTTGATTAAAGTTCATTCTGTGCTGCACAAAACTGCTACACACGCAAATCGTGTCCAACCAGCATCGTTATTGTTAAAGAGGGTGTACTGAATGCTGTAAGACTGGCTGGCTGTATTGTGAAACAAGCTCAGCAAAGCTGACAATCGATGACACACACTAAGGACTGTAATGCTGTTCTGTGATTGGCTAATGCCGGTGCTCATCCCTGACGAGCCAATCGTCTCACCCGTACACAACAGGGACAGCAATCTGACCTTTTCCGCAGTTACTTTTATGCGATATATAACTTAGCATATTTATTTAACACCTTGCCTATTGGTGGAACCTTTCAAAGGACTTAAACCTCCGTTTGACGGGGTTATGTGTCCAGGTGCTTCACCACGAACCCACCTGCTGGCCATTCCAAACATCGGACGGCTCTTCGCATTGCCCCGCCCAGTAAGTGGATGAGGGAGAGAGAGGCCTCAGTCCTGCAGATCATCTGACTAAGAGTCTGTCAGCAGCAGAGCCCTCCAAAAATGGCCATCCAATAGCAGTTCAACAGCCCGAGAAAGGAGGTGGGCCACAAGGTGAGCGCTGCCATAGCAACGGCAGGCGGCTACACCATGCTCAGGAGCACAGCTCTGGGAGGGAGACCAGAGACTGGGCGAGAAGATCACACATGAGGGAGAAAGGCATCCTGCTCTGGCACATCACAGTGTTCACCCCACTTGATTAATAGCTATAAAACTGCCCCCCACCCCCCCCACCCCCTCAGTTCCCAAGTGAGCGGGCTGGTCTGGGCCCTCCTGTTATGCTATGAGTTTTATTGCTGTGGTGGGGGAAGGGGGGTGGGGTGTCCACTTGGCAAGATAAGGTTACCAGATACTCGCCTGGAAATCCCGAGTACACTGAGGCACGCTTCAAAGCTTCTTCCGGAATGTGCCGGCTACGGCATATGGATGAGCTCTGAATTCTTAAAGAAGGATTTCAGCATGTTTTCAGCTCATAAAAAACTGCTCCTCCCTCACAGCATAGCCAGCTCAATGCGATGGCAGCCTTCCAGGCAGGGATGCTGGGAAAATGCGTTTACGTGCCTTATGTCAGTGTTTCCCAAACCAGTCCTTGGGGACCCCCAGACAGTCCACATTTTTGCTCTCTCCCAGCTTCCAGCCAATGAAGAACATCAAAAACCTGGCATGGATGTGCTGGGAGAGAACAAAAACATGGACTGTCTGTGGGTCACCGCGGACTGGGTTGGGAAACACTGCCTCATGTTTCTATGGGAAAGAAAGGACCAGACACCACTTTAGCTTTAAACATTTAGGAACACGAGCCTTACCATCTCACCCAGAGATGGAGAATGTGTCCTCACATCTTCAGAAGAGGGGGTAAAGAAGAGGTAAGGGAGAAAGGGATACTCCTGGGATAACAAATACCCCCTCTTTGTCTTCAGTATTTGCCGATAAGGCGCGGATGGGTGTGTGCCATCTCATTGCCCCCACCGCCTCGTCCGCAGACTCTCCTCAGAAACACGAGCGACGGCAGCAGCAGTGGGGGCTGAATGATTTATGGGCTACACGAGTCATGAGCTCGAGGAGGCAATGAGGAGGACAACTGGGAGACAAAAGCAGAGTAATGGGGGGCTGTGTCCCCCCCACTGAGGAGCCAGCCTGAACCCCCATCCCGGGAAGTTTCGGGCTTCAGAGGATGCGACCGGAGGCAGCGGGCGGGGCCATCGAGATCCGATCGACAGGCAGGATGACAGTCAATCAGGGGTGGACGCTAAATGTTATTGTTAACGTTGGCATTAGCGTTAGCGATGTGTGGTAGTTCCAGGGCTACAGGGCTAACGAAAAAAAACCTCCATTTCTTGTCTTCTTCAGCCTGGGGTCACATGATCCCACAGACCCCATATAGCTGACACATGCAGCAATGACATGCGACAAAACCAACCTGTTTAGAAGCCAAGGACAGAACCTAAGGCATTTCTTGGACTCTGAAGTTACAAGCTACAAGCACTTGCTAACTCGCTACTGTTGAGGCCACTTACAAGAAAAGCCTTAGATATCGGTCTGTTCGATTGGCGGTCATAATGCAAATAGCGTGAAGGTGCGGTGGTGCCAGGGGTGTGTGGCATCGATCTGCGCATGCGGATCAAACTTCCCGGAGTTTACGGAAGACATCGGATAGAATGAATCGCCGTGGTTCCGCAGTAAAGCCACTCATTCAGAAAGCTTTAATGGGGGCAACCGCAGGTGGCCAGAGGACTAAAACCACTTTCTCTCTCAGCTAAAATGTTGTTTGGACAATTAAATCTGTGAATTCTGGGACAGCGGGCGAGGTGTGGTGCACCGTCATGCACACACAACACCCATGTGACTCACACCCGCCACTTCAGCACGCGGCAGTAAGCTCTGCTGACACCAGCAGCTCTGAGACCTCAGATTTCAGACACACAAACACATGCCTCTCTTTCACATATACAATATCACCATTTTGACCTGATTGTGGAGGGGGGGGGCATGGATATGCTGGCAGATTCGGGGGCCCTCAAATGCGCAAAGGCGCCACTTGTCTCCTACATTATGGGATCGTTCCGTACAATACGGGAATTCTGCCTGACTGTAATAAAACAGCAATCAGTAACACCTAGGTGAAGCAGCCCATGAAAATGACCAAGACCTCGAGTGATGCTGAAAAGACTCCCCATGGGACACTATTCTGGACTGGCAAGAGCGCATTCTCGCATTCTCACCAGCGGCTGACACTCAAGGGCACAACTTTGACCCTTTGATTCCTTGTGTACACGTCACACTAATTCCAGGACCCTGCGGAGAATAAGGTCCAGAAAACAATCAAACAAGCAGAGACCCTGCTTAAAATCTCGCCGGACCCATGGTGGCCATCTTTGCCTGGGCACAGGTAATGACAGAGAATCACAGCACAGAGAAACCCCTGGTATCTGTCACCGACCCCGGCGAGTCCAGGAAGGTGCCCTGAAGCTGGCGACTTCCTGGGAACACCATGGGACGAGCAAAGCGAAGCCAGGAGAGAGGGGCGGGACGCCAGCAGGCCGAGAGGCCCCCCCCACACACATAAACAACAGCACAGTGAATCACTCCACTCACATCAGCGTCTTTACCTAAAACACCCCTCCTACAGCTAGGTTTTCACAGCTGTGTTGCCACTAAAACATTGCAAATCTTACTGAGCCACTAATACAGGTAATTATTTAACTACAGGATGACAGCAAACTGAATTACTGACCACACTGACAGATGGGGTGGAGAGATGAGAGGAGAGAGAATCACATGGTAAAACTGTACTCAACACAGGTACAACACTTGAGTAAGACATCAAAATGAAAAAGTAGTGACAAATTACTATTAAAATGCATTTATTAGGGGCGTAACGGTACACAAAAATCACGGTTCGGTAAATACCTCGGTTCGGTACATTTTCAGTACAGTGGGGGTAAAACACACAAAACATAAATCGCTTCTTTCTTTTCTTTACTTTCTTAAATAAAAAAAAGTGTCTGTCAATACTGATTCAACCTACTAATAAAAAAGTAAAATTACTTAAAAGTAAATAGAAATAAAATACATATCCATTGAGGTGCACCTTTAGAAAATTACCTGCACCTTCAAACGCCGGTTTATCTGTGCTGGCCATGACTATGCGCACGTGTGTATTGGTGCAGCCTTATCCTCCCGTTTCCGGATGTTGTTCGGTGGAGAAACACAAACACACAAAGGTTCCGTTTTTGCCACATTCACTCGGTACATCTGCATACCGAACCAAATGACCCACGCCAAAAATTTCCGGTGTGAGTACATATACCGTTACACTGCTAGTATTCATGTATTATTCATGTACAAGAAATATTATTTACTATTCAAATGGTTTAAATACAAATCTGCATGAAATATTAATGGAGGGAAAAGGACATCAAAAGAACTCAGCCTGAGTGTTGCTCTGTAGTGCAAGTGGTTTCCTGCTTAATGCTATGCAGAGGGCGGCTGAAATGTGCAGCTCATTCAGCCTCTGAGTCAGCGCAATGGAGGAGGGGGGGGGCAGGGGTTCACTTTGCACGATGGCAAGGAAACCCCCCACACCCCCAATAGGTGTCTGTTCATCAAAACGATCTAAAACTGCTTGAGAGCTGCCCGAAGACGACCCCCCCTTCTCTGCAAAAGAAGGAATGCACCATGGGACCTCTTTACCCAATCGATTCGGATCAGGTTGATTCTTTTGAGGCACAGGGCTCTTTAAGCAGGGTGCGTGTGGCCCGTTTGCCGTGCACGGTACGGCATGGCCGAGTGCGGGACAAATATCAGGAAAACATCTCAGGCAGAGATTCTGACTTTGACTCTAATCCATGCGGTGTAAACCACGACCACAGCAGCCTGCTGCAAAAACCCGGCTACAAAGAGAGGAAAACTCCATTCTTAACCAGCACGTCACCGGCTGGCTCTAAAAAAATTGCATTATGAGGCAGCAAACGAGCAAATCGACTAACGATGACATTTCTTATGTATACAGAAGAATGAGTGAGAATGTCTGGCATCAGAGGTATTTAAATAAAAGTGAAATCTCAAACATGACACATGGGTCATCCTTCACTGAGCACAGGAGCGCCAGCGGGATGTTCTGTCTGGTCCTGCGTGTTGCCCTCGAGCTGCCAAACAGCCAAACGGTGCACAGTGATTCCTCGGGGGCCCTGCGGGGAAGCGTAGTTTACAAGGAACTGGCTGACCTTTCCCGCACAGCAACGGTAAGATAATAAACTCGCGAGGCACTCGCTTGCCATTATCTCACCGAGAAAATACATCCAAACGGTAGCCTGGGAGCCGCTGGGGGCCGAAAGTGCCTGAGGGTGGCATCACGACTCTCTGAAGCAGGCCAAAAGCTGAGCTGTCAATCACCTGATCACTGTGCCAACGCCAGTTCAAAAGCATGAAGTGGAACAGAGAAGTCACACAGAGACAGGCAGCCATTACGGGGATGCATAGAAGCGGACCGGAGAGAGACTGAGAGCAGGAACGGGGGGGCTGTGTGCACTTTGAACTCAGACGGTCCTCGGGCAATGCTCTGCTCATCCGTTCCGCCTCCTCCCGTTACCACGGCAACAGGCATCCCTCGCCAAAGGCCCGATAAACGCCGACCTCCCCAACGGATACGAAGCGCCGTTCTTGCCTGACCGCTTGCGCTATGACTCCTCAGCAAACCCTGCACACTGACTTTCGCAGGCCTAGATGCTACAGCAGCATCACAACACCGAGAGACCGAGCAAGAATGTTTGTGTACCTGCTCCGGGCTTGGATGACATTAGTCTGTATGTTGAACTGTCATGTGGGAACCAAACGTGAACATGGCTGTGTGAGTGTGTTATTTATGCTATCTGCATGCCTGTGTGTCTGTGTTTTGCTCTGTGTGTGTGTATGGTCCAAATATACATTACATTGGGGGGATCAGGTATTTAGACGTTGTGAGGACCATTTTTTCGGTTTCCACATGGGGAAACTCAGTTTTATAAAAATCTGTGCAATCAAAAAACTAAAAAAGCCAACAGTTTTGTATTTTGTACGGTTACCTATGCTTAAGGTTAGGGCTGAGTAGGGGTTAAGGTTGTCATTGTTGGTATCAGGGTTTTTTCCACAGAAATGAACAAACAGTCCCCACAAAGATATGAATACAGGTGTGTGTGTGTGTGTGTGTTCTCTGGCCCAGGAGGTACAGATCAGGACAGCCCCAGATGGCAATGGGACCCAGGCCCCCTCTGACGCCGAGGCACGCTCAAAAATCTCCCAGCATTATTATATTATAGAGAGAAGTTTTTCACCATGAGAACGTGACCTCAGCACCTTGCAGATTTATAACTATTGTAAAGCGCTTGGCCCAGTAGCACGGTGATGGGATGCTGAGTGAGCAGAGGTCGCTTCTGACCAGGTTAACAGTGTTTAGGCCCTCAGTGGAGCCTGGGGCTGATGAGCAGTGGGGGCATCACACACGGGGTAACACTGAGGGCTCCAGGCTGAATCGCGCCTTAGTTAGCATGTGGGAGTCTGATGACCAGATAACCAAGGAGAAGAGCCTGCTGGGCAACCACAAGTACCAACACGTTTGTTCAAGTCTGTAAACCTCACCACAGTGAACCGATGTCTGATAATACTCAGGCTGAAC
>JAODKC010000001.1:40680903-40693123 GCA_026777985.1 Mormyrops attenuatus
CAATTATTGGCTCCGTGGCCGTGGGCTTTCCGGTGTGGGGGGCCCAGGCGGCATGGCAGGCCAACGGCCCCGCGCCCCCCCCCCCCCCCAGGCCTGCTGTGCCAGTGAAGAAGGAACCCTGAGGGACTGCACGGCGAGAGCCTCCCAGCCCACAGAGCGATCGATAGTAAGCATGCTGATTGCCCCCCCCCCCACAGGACTGCTCATCAGCGGAAGATAGACAGATGATGGTCCTTCTAAAGTTATGTCAAGGAAAGTAAAAATAAGCAACAAGCAGATGATGGGCTTGCCACTGCATGACCGAAGTGTGCTTAGAAAGCCACACAGCAATCAATGGGGGCGGGGGCCTATGATCTGGGGGTGTCCATTAGACACCCGTGCACACATCAATATTAATGAACCAATAAGCTGAAGACTACTTAACGAGGACACACACTACAGCTGGTGCCTGTCCCTCCCGAGCTGCGGCCCTGTGCTGCAGTGTTGGCACACCAACGCCACGTGTCACCTGGTGCCGTCAACGGCCGGGGAGAGGCGGCTCGCCCTGCACACGTCTTGGTAACAATGCCGGTTCGTAGATTACTACTTGTAGATCACCTAACCCCCCTCCCCCCCAATGACCACATACAGTCACTACACCAAATATTAAATAAATAAACAGACTCCTTTTTAGGAGATGGTCTGGCAAAGTATGCTGCTAATCAGCTAGTTACCTACGATCTGCTGACTGCATGACTTCCTCTCACCCTCATGTTAACGTTACAGGCAGCCATGTAGCGGTCATATCCCAGTGGTGCCAAGAAAGTAAACCAAAGACAAGAAGTCTCTAACGGGAAACTAGCCCGAGCTGCCCAGTTTGTTATCCACCATAATGAAACAGCTGATAAGGATGCGAACGTTACAAACGCCGAGAGCAGGGGCCCAGACACAACAGCCCACTCAGTGGACAAGAAGTGAAATGTTTGTAAATGTCAAAAATCCGATGAAAGAAACAGAATTTAGCGAGTTAAGAGTAGCAGAAGCTGGTGCCTAACTAGGCACACACAAATCACTGATTAAAGGCTTTTATCGAATTTATCCAGCAAATTTTAAAGGCGATTTGTTCAGCCTATTGAGGAATCCAGTCGGCTTAATTAAGAGGCATGCTGGACTTAAATCTCAGCATGCCAAAGCAGCCAGGGGCGTCTGGACAGCCTGGGAAACAGATGCGTAGTCGACCATCGGTCCTGATAACGCATCTCTGACAATCGCAATTTTCACACCAGCTGATCCCCTAAACATGGATGAGGCTTACTGCACTACGAGGGAACAGAGCGCTGAACACACACTGATTAGGAGAGTGATTAAAAGAGTGATATCTGCTGGGGGTGCAATATTTCCACTGACGCCCCCCCACTTTGTTCTAATTCATGAAAAACAATACCACTGGGTTTATTAAGTCCAATTAAATCCAATCTGAAGATTACCTTTCAAACGCCACTGAGAGCTTTAATTAATCAAAACAAAAACAAATTCCAAACAACTCTGCCAAATGAGACCAGACAACAACCTACTGAACAGCTCCTGTCGGAAGCGTCGCCGTGAAAAAAGACCCTTTCATAAATGTGTGTTCAGCTTTTCAAAGACTCTCTCCTTCAAGGCTGTGGAAAGATGCCAGACTGTAAAACAGGGGCACGTTTACCCCCCAGATAGTGAAGGAGCCCCCGTCTCATAACAGGAGGACGAAACACCAAGCTGGGCTCCAACCTGACATTTTGTCATGAGGCTCAGAATTTCTAGCTTTGCTCTGCACACACGCAGACACACATATAGACACACGCGGATAAACACATAGACACACGCGGATACACACATAGACACACGCAGACACAGACGCACACAAGCACATGCAGACACACACATAGATACATGGAGATACACACAGAGACACACAGACACAAATACACACACAGATACACACACATACAGATACACATACAAGCACACAGACACACAAGCAGACACACATAGGTCACATGCAATCGCATGCAGATATACACACAGATACATGCAGACACACACACACACACACACAAACAGAAACACACACACACAGAAACTCACACAGCTTACCCTAAAGCTTAAATTCCCCAAAAGGGGAGCAGCTGACAGTGGCGACGTCGCCTGATTTGTACCCCAATAACATGTGACACAACATGGAGTGTGAAGATGCTGAGAATATAAAATATGCCTCTTGGGTGATGCTGTGCAATTGCAGAGGATCAGAGGTCAGCTATCCCTGCAGCACCTGGGCGGGGGGGCTCTCAGACGCTTCAGCATGCAGGAGGGGCACACTGATTTACTGGCCGGCTGCAGAGCCATGCTGCGACTCAGAGAGCGGGGAGCTGGGCTCAGGGCCACACCCTCTCACATCCACCAGAGGCTGCCAGCCAGGGTTCACTGCCTGGCCAGATCCTCAGAGTGACGTGGTGGAGGTCCCTGGGATGAGGTCAGTTAAGCTGCCCTGAGAAAAGCCAGCGGACAGACTGTGACAGTGGGGGGCGGCACATAAGCGGGAAACCAGCAGCTCTCTCAGGCACAACACAGACACCCAAGAGGGGTCCTCGGAAGGACCTCTCCTGTTCAGTAGATATCCTGTTTCCTAATTTCAGGGCCTGTTCACTCAAATCCATCATCAACACTAGAAAAAATAATAAAAATAACCACACACACTTTTCAGATTTCATTTTGCATTATTATTATGCAGCAGAGGGATTTGTTTGCATGAATATCGCTCCCTTTCACGGCTGAGTGCAGCTCCTGTGACTAGGGGTGGTGGAGTCTTCTGAAAATCGATAAATCATCAGTTTAGGACAGCGACCTTAAAAGCCTGTCAGGAGGAAAAGCATCCCGTTTACAGAGAGCCAATCCCCATGCTCCCCAGCCACCCGACTCCCACGGATCACGTCTCCGATGCAACATCAATAATTCCCACTGGGAGCTCCAGCCAATATCTCCGGTTTTATCCGCACGACACTGACGCTAAACCGCAGCGTCGCCCTTCCAGAACAAAGAGAGGCTCGGATATTAAAACTTTGCTATTTCCTTTTAAACAGCACTGTAATTACGCCGGCTATCCTGTGTTGGAAGCACGAACTGATCCAATGGTTTGTGAGAGTAGTGTCTGATGCGGGGGGGGGGTCAACCTGGATACGAGGTGCAGCAAAGAGTACAGACTGCCCCTGGCGTTCGAGCCTCCTGGCTTTGCAGTCTGACCCCAACTGGGCAGCCAGGGTGGGCACCCCGTCCAAGCTGGCTGACAGAGGGAATACCTTCTGCTCCCCGCCCCGAAACCTGCAGCCTGCCACCATTACAATATGCCTCGCGAAACTTCATTAAAACGTCCCATTCCTTTAATTAGCCAAACACACTCAGGCTGCATCTTTCATGCTGCCAGTACAGACCGTGGGAGTGTGGGAGACAGGGCTGGACACTGGGCTAAGCAGTTGGGTGACCTCCAAAGCCCTGAGCACCAATTATAATTTCATACTGCTCTTTGTCTTCAAAAAGAAAAAAAAACATGTCAGAGCCAGGATCTGTTAAGGCTGTTGTGGCTCAGACAAGACCAAGCTGGCCCGCCTTCCTCACAGGTGCATGTCTGAAAAGCGATGCACAGGGACGGGAGAAACAAGTCCGATGCAGTCAGAATACTGATGGATACAGTCGGGAGTGTGACGGTGAGGTCCGTCCGTCAGGAAGAACACAGCCGCACGCTCTCTCGCCAAGGCCACACCTTTCGCACATGATTTACCGCCCAGAGCCAGCGTTTAAGGCCTTTCTGTCGGAAGGGCGGCCGTGTGCACCAATACGTTTGCCTTCAGTGCACGTCTACGTTGAGAGGAAGAGACTATTAAAGAGGCAGCACTTAATGTATAAAAAAACGGATTTTAAACATGATAGGAAATGTGCTCTCTGCATCGCTTAGTGAAGGATTAAGCTAAATGTTTTTGGCAGATTTCACAGAACACGGACGCAACACAGCAGTCCCTCCGGATGAGCCGCATCCGCGACTTTGGGCACCTCACTGCTAATTCGCTTTCACTCCTGTAAATTATTCACTCGCTTAGCACAGGCGTTCATAGAAAGCGACACGCACACGAGTGTGACGGCACCCACCTTTGTTTCTGGGCACGTTGTGCAATAGAACCTTCCCCAGTCAGGGCATGAATCCAAAATGTTCTGGTCAAGTTTAGGCTCCGAACAAAAATACCTTAAGATTGTGACAAACGTGAAGTATGGGAAAACCGTCACCTTAGGAAATCTAAACATTTACATTTATTTAGTAGAGATTTTTGTCCAAAATGGCATATAAGTGAATAAATCTTGGGGTCAGAGTGTAGGGTCCCATAGGGCCCTGGGAGCAACTGGGGTTAAGGGATTTGAACCAGTTACCTTCCGAACATGCTAAGTACATCACCCATAATATAAAAACACTTTAACTATTTTAAAACACTGCGATGGGCTGGCGCCCCATCCTGGGTTATTCCCTGTCTTTTGCCCATTCCATACGGGATAAGATCCAGACCCCCGTGACCGTCCATAGGACAAGCGGGTTTGGAGATGAATGACTTGTGAAAGAATACTCCAAAAAAGAAGATGCATCATAATTTCTCAGAACAGATTACAATGGCATAATCATTTAATTTTTACATGAAAAACAACCTGGGAGGACATGACACAGTCCTAGATAGCAGCAGTTTCAGCTCCAGATTCAGCCGAAAATGGGACTGAAACCGAGAGCATGGTGGCGCTACGCTAAAGAACTCCGAGGACTGCTGTGGCTGTGCTGGGACACAGCGAACCAGCACAGGTCCTGGAGTCGCATGAGCTGGCTGGCCAGTAAGCGGCGGGGCAGGGGGGTCCTGACAGGATTCCATAGATTTTCACGAAGCAGGAGCTTGCAACATAGAGACTGTCTGTGATCCGGAACCCTGTTTGAAACACGTCTATAACAACTGGAATTGAAATGAACACGCAGCCCGCCGAACGTGGAGATGCGCCGCCAGAAAACGTGGTCCTGAGCGTGTGCTTTTCACCGCTCCACCCGGCCGGTGTCAGACCCGCCGAACATGCAGCACAATTGACATAGTGATTTGTCAGACGTTCGCAGAATTGCAAATCAGTCTGTCTGGGATTCGGCTCATAGCTGGAGAGGAAGGCGTGACGGAAATGAGACAGACAGTGCTGAAACGCAAGAGCACTATCTTACCAGGCAGCAGGGGGCGTAGCGATTATGGCGCTGTGACTATTAGATGTCCAAATGTGGACAAGTGCATTATGGGGAGACAAGCAGATACACAGAAACAGACAGTGTCATCCATTGTCACTGGTTAAGATTGGGGAAGCAGGACTTTGTAAGACACGATTTCACAGTGCAGGCATCGACAAGGAAGCATGCTTTACGCAGTCACTCATGCGTTGCGAATCCGGCAAACAAGACATTAGCATCCTGATCGCCCTGCTGTTTAGCGGCATGACTAAAAGAGAGCACCTCTTAGAGATCATCTTGCAGTTACGAAGATCACCGCCCCGCTACTCCGACAGACACGGGGGGCGCTAATCTGCTGCCGCCTTCCGAGTGACATTAATGCCTTTGTGACATTTTAATCAAAAGTGGGACCTGAACGACCTGCTCTGTTTATATTCGCAGTTTAAAGTGTAGCAGCACCTTCCCGCTTCATTTTTCTGGAATAATCTTTCATCATCCACATTATGCCCCCCACAATGTACCTTACCACCAGCTTTTAAATTATAGATAAGCTGCAGCCGGAATTTCAGTCACGGCGCGATACCGACGGCGACCATTAAAGCCCATCTCCGTAATGGAAGCCGGCACGTTCAATTCTGGGGGAGAGGGTGGGTGTTCAGTGGCAGAAAGGAGTGGGAAATCGCTGGCTATCGCCATCCCAGTGAGAAATTCCTTGACCCACCGCCTGGAAACCTGTAGCCCGCCACCGCTACAATATGCCTCACGAAACATCATTAGAACGTGCGACGCATTTAATTAGCCGAACAGAGTCTAGGGCTGCGTGCTGCCAATACAGACCACAGCAGGAGACGGCGCTGGAGCAGCTGGATGACCCTCCAAAACCCTGTACTGACTTCCACAGCCGGAGCCATCTCAGGCACTAATATTTAGAAAAATATGTGCCATAGAAAATGATAGGCAGACAATTCTGCCCAGAGTGTGACCGTGGGTGTGTGTGTGTGTGTCTGTGTATGTATGTGTTTCTGTGTGTGTGTGTGTGTGTCTGTGTGTGTGTGTGTCTGTGTGGGTTTGCATAGATCACATTTGAGGACCAAATTGTCCCCAAAGTGTAGTAAAACCTGAGATTTCCCTACTTTTGGGGACGTCTTTTGAGGTCCCCATTTGGATAACCTCAGTTTTATAAAAATCTGTGAATGCAATCAAAAAAGTAAAAATGCCAATAGTCTTGTATTTGGGTTGGTTACGTATGGTTAAGGTTAGGGATGGGTAGAGGTTAAGGGTTTTTCCCATATAAATAAATGGATGGTCCCCATTTATATAGGTACACCCACACCCACAAATGGCCTGGCAGGGTATTCCTGCCATTGGCAGTGCGCTACCTGGGATGGGCTCCAGCCTCCCCATCCCGCCAAATCCTGCACTGGATCCTCAGATAGAAGACAAACAGCATCTAAAAATATCAAATGTTTCCAGGATACTATGCGTGTATATATGTCTATACACACACATGCATATTAACGTTAATGATATAGATCCCGATGAATGAACAGAGACCCTGATGAATACTTTGGCTGTGAGTAATGATGTGAAGAGAAACAGTAGGAGATGGTGTACAAACAGCTGTAAACACGCAGCAGACATGCACTGTGTGTACAGGAGGAGAGCAGTGCAGAGGACAGTGGGAGATGGCGTACAAACAGCTGTAAACACGCAGCACACATGCACTGTGTGTACAGGAGGAGAGCAGAGCAGAGGACGGTGGGAGATGGTGTACAAACAGCTGTAAACACGCGGCAGACGTGCATTGTGTGTACAGGAGGAGAGCAGAGCAGAGGACGGTGGGAGATGGTGTACAAACAGCCGTAAACACGCGGCAGACGTGCACTGTGTGTACAGGAGGAGAGCAGTGCAGAGGACGGTGGGAGATGGTGTATAAACAGCCGTAAACACGCGGCAGACGTGCACTGTGTGTACAGGAGGAGAGCAGTGCAGAGGACGGTGGGAGATGGTGTATAAACAGCCGTAAACACACGGCAGACATGCACTGTGTGTACAGGAGGAGACCAGAGCAGAGGACGGTGGCAGCTCCTTAGAGCAAAACAGCTCCTTCCTTCCAGGGGATGTGACATCACTCAGGCCGAGGGTTAGTGAGAAAACTAACTTCATAGCCCTGTGACAATAATAGCTTCACTGGCAAAGGTCCTTCTGTGGTTTTGGGGCATTTTTTCCCAAAAAGCGGCTACACCTAGGCCTTGAAGTGGTGGCTCGTCTCTGAGAGCTCTGAAGCTATGATGCTGGCGGTATCATTGTGGGAGGAGAGCAGGAGACCAGCCGAGAAGGAGGTGCTGCTCCCCCTAGGCTCACCGCGAAGAGAGGGTTCCCTCGAACGGCCTCGGCAAAAATGGAGAGGAATCGCCAGCCCTGTGGTCACCAATGGCCTAACGTCTTCACTATCCTCACGGTTTCTGGAGTGGCGGAAATATTCCTGGAAGCCCCGTGAGTGCTGGCTTGCCGAAGAGGGCCCCGGCAGAGCCTGCGGCCTGGAAGTCCCCAGCACAGCTCAGGAAGCTACACTGCTCTCCTACCCTGCTGCGGACAAAGAGCTTGGTTTGGATGCCCTGCCCCCGAGCAGCTGACCGCTGGAGGAGCCAAGAAGCCTCATAAAGCCATATCAGACAACATGGGCTGGATTGGGAGTAAAACCTTGGACGTCCGGGTCCCCCACGGCCCCACAGTAAAATCTGACAACTGGTGGGGTAGTAGGGGGGCACCATAGAGTTCGCCGGGCCACAGGGAAAATCACTGGTATGCCAGGTGACCACCCCAAACCTGCAGACAATGTAAAATGGCCACAGAACAATCCAGAAGGCCAATCTGTGCACACTCATTTCTGAGAAATTGGCCCCGGCTCACAGCTCTGTCGGCTCCACAGTGCCTCCCGGCCTGCAGGCCTCTACTAAGCATCGGTCACGGGGCCCCACCTGCCTCCCATCGTCCCTGGGAAGGGAGGGCGGGGTAGATCGTGTGATAGCAATTTCGCGGTCAACTGGCCTCAGGGGCCTGGCGGCTTTCTGAAGAGAAGGACTAAAGGGACTGGGGAACGGGGGGGGGGGGGGCTATCAAGGAATTAGAACTCAAGCCAGACATGTATTATTTACACTTGTGGGATGCGTGTCAGCAGGGGGCAGCCCTGAATGATAAAAGGAAACGAGATCACCATGAGGAGTCCTGATGGACATTTTGATCAAAATGCAATTTTTACATTTTGCCATGGACACAGACGAGTTTCCGTTTGTCTGCGTGTCTGTGATCTCTGATCACTACATCTTTATCGCTTACAATTATCAAAACTTCAGGTGACATAGGGCACGATGTCAGCATCACAAAACACAGGGCGGTGCTCTAATTTAGTGGCCGAGCTTTGTAATTGCTTCACATGTGTATGTTCTCTCACTGTAAATATGTGTAGACCCTCTCACTGCAGACATGTGTAGGTCTCACACATGTATAGACCCTCTCACTGTAGATATGTGTAAACCTTCTCACTGCAGACATGTGTAGGTCCTCACACTACAGACATGTGTAGGTCCTCACACTACAGACATGTTTAGGTCCTCACACTGTAGACATGTATAGGCCCTCTCACTGCAGACATGCGTAGGCCCTCACACTACAGACATGTTTAGGTCCTCACACTGTAGACATGTATGGGCCCTCTCACTGCAGACATGTGTAGGTCCTCACACTTTAGACATGTATAGTCCCTCTCACTGCAGACATGCGTAGGCCCTCACACTACAGACATGTTTAGGTCCTCACACTGTAGACATGTATGGGCCCTCTCACTGCAGACATGTGTAGGCCCTCACACTACAGACATGGTTTGATCCTCACACTGTAGACATGTGTAGGTCCTCACACTGCAGACATGGTTTGATCCCCACACTGTAGACATGTGTAAGTCCTCACACAGTAGACATGTATAAGTCCTCACACTGAGGACATGTGTAGGTCCTCCCGCTATAGACATGTCTAGGTTCACACTGTATGTGTATACTACAGATCCTCTCTAGATCCTCTCCTGACCAAGATAAGAGTTTAGAAGATGGATGGATGGTTGGATAGATAGATGTTTAGGGGTTCTGCATTAAAGGATTCTGGCAGCAGAGCACAAACTGTCAAACTGTTCACAAAAAGATGAGGAATGTCACCCAGGGAGATGCCCCACCAGAGCAAATCACAGGAAACCATTAGGGGGAGGGTGCGGAACGTAGTGCAGATTAAACTACAGTACAGTGCTAGAAAAGAACACAGCCGCAGTTAATGCTGTACAAATGGGGGGGCAACTGGGATCAAAGGGTGGAGTGAAAGAGGACCTCGAGACTGTAATCTGTGATATGCAAGTGGGGCTGCCCCTGGTAATTCATGCTGATTGGGGGGAGTTTCCCTCAAGTTTGCTTGAGCTGGGGGTGGGGGGGGATTGCGGTTTTGTAAAACAGGTGCACTTTCAATACCATGGGGCAAAAGAAGCAGTCACTCAGATCCCCCCGGGACTAAAGTACCAACACGGAACTGTTGAGGCGCAGGCAGAATGAGGAAAACGCGTGATCAACAGAAAGCTGTCTGGCCTGGTCCCAGCGGGGGTCACTAGAGAAGAAGAGCAGAACAGTATCCCACTCCAAAAGCCTTTATTAACCTCATAAATAATTAGGTCCAGTAAACAGGGGGGGGAGGTATGGCTATCAGGGATGCCAGCGTGGCAGCATTCTAGCATCCCAAGCCAATCAGGAGAGAGAGGTATGAAACTGAAGCAGGCGTACATAGCTGGGTCTCCTCGGTAACCGGCCAACCAGGTACTTTACAGGAGTTATTCTGCTTAAGGACACAGAGCAGCTGCAGGTTCAGAGCGCAGGTGGACCCTGCAGGAACACCTGCCTTGTGGAGACCTATAGCAGCCCAGATGGGGGGGGGGGGCAGCCCAGGCCCACTCAGGTTGGGACGATGGGTGGGGGGGCATGCAGGGCTTCTAATGCATGTGCTGTGATGTGCCTCCACATCCAAATGCCTGGTGGTTCGCTAAATGGTAGATTAGCCCATTTGCACACGAGCGAGATCTCAGGCTTTACTGAGCCTCACACCCTTGTTCTCCAGCCCCCGCATGGAAAAATGAACTGACACGAAAAGGAGACCCAAGGCCAGGCAGAGAGAAAGGGGGCCGTCGGCGAGAATGCAGCAGCAGAAACATGTTAGCGGCAAAATGATGGGTGCGGCCCCAAAGGGCTAAGGATGCATCCATAAGGGACGGCGGTCTAGCCAAACATCTACCAGTACAAACAGATTAGAGCATCCTGAAGCCCGGAAGGTTCAACAGGAAGAAGATTTAAAAAGGTGGGATGGGGTTAAGAATGTGGGAGCACTGGGAATGGCTGTGAAACCATCGGGAACATGGCGTGTTCATAGCGAAACTGAACGTCAGGGTCGAAGATAAATATCAACGTTGTGAGATCACAGGAGCTCTGCCAGAGGAAGGGGGGGGTGGCCAACCACCGGAAAAGATGGCCGGCATGCACCTGACTGGTGCTGTGTGAAAGCGGCATAGCTGTGACATCCTGACAGGTGGGTGCAGGGGTGGGACCAGACCATTTCATAGCGCCCCCGTGAGGAGGTTCTGTGTAATTTCCTGTTGAAGTATCATTTCTCCTCCTGATGAGACTGACTTCACACTCCTTTATAATGGTGCACTTAAAGTATAAAAGATCCGAACGCTTCTGTGAGCTCATTAAAATGCTCCGTCCTGCAGACACGAGGCTTCCTAAATGAGCTTTAATTATGTTTTAATTGCCACACAGATTCCAAGGGGGGGGGGGCATCACAGTAAATCAAAGGCCTGTACGAGTCTCTGGCTCACGGAGGCCCCCCGTCAGCATCGAGCTGGGACCCACGTCAGATTTGGGTTGAGGAACATGGCAAAATGGGAAACAAGCCTGGCTGCTTCTGTGGGAAACAAATTTGCGTTTAGCCCAGAGGTCTGAGCTCCATTCGTGGGCTCCGGCAACTCATGGGCAAGTGGATTCATGCACAGAAAGATTTGTGAAGATGGAGCACAGGCAGCCAAGGACTCAGCGCCATCCTGCTGACTGCACAGCACCAGCGCATGAGGCCGTGGTCCCATTTTAGCGAGACAGCCAAGTTCCAGCCGGTTCACAGAGAACGAGAGCTAGTGAGTGAGTCATTGACTCGGTCGGCACCACCGGACCCTTTATGGGGGGCGCAAAACAGGACGGGATATATGCTTTTTACCTTGGGTGGCTGTGATTTGTGGAGATGACTCACAGTTCGGCCCGGAAAACACAAGGTCAGTGCTTCATCTTCACGAGAGGCTGGCCCTGATGTCGCCAAAGTCAGAGCCTCCTTCACCCGCACCCCACCCCTCGCAAAGGCCTCTCCTGTCCGCCGACATATGAACCCATATTCCGTGGTATGTCTCACCATGTAAAGGTGGGCTGTACCAGAACAAGGAGGAAATGGGCAAAGACAACGGAAACCGTGGATGGGGTCGCGACCTGCATCCCCTCCAGATCCCCGTAGAGTGTGGTGCTCTGGACACCACCCCCCCCCCTCACCGGCCACCAAAGGCAGCAGAACCTCGAGATACCAGGGAGTGGACATCTACCAGCCCCATCCCGTGTGGTTTGCAGCGGCGGCCGGAGCCAAGCGTCTCTCCCCAGCCCCCGCTGCAAAACCATCAACCTCACATACAGGATTAACAGGAAGAGTTAACGTACAGATTACCCGGCCCATGACTCCGACGACCTGCTTGCAAACATTTACCAGCTTAACTCCGCCCCCCCCCCCCCCCCCCCGCACCATGAAAAAAAAAAACAAAAAAAAACACAAAAAAACAAAAAAACAAAAAAAAAAAAAAAAAACCAAAAAAAAAAAAAAAAAAACGGTGTACAAAAAAAAAAGGTT
>JAODKC010000001.1:40693223-40721690 GCA_026777985.1 Mormyrops attenuatus
GCTTAACCCCGCCCCCCCCCCCCCCCCGGGGTAACATTTAACATATAACACACTATTTCACTCCACCACCTAACCACTAAGAAACAAGGTCACCTATCCAAGAGGAACACATTTCAGGAGTTGACCACTATAGTCTGGTGGGGGGGCTTCGCCCAGCATAAAGCCAAAGGCAGCCACACCCAAGAGATATGCCAGCTACCTCGGCGCCCCCATCAGGCTCCTTAAAAATCCACGGTACACATGCGCCAGCCTAGACCAACAGCCGCATGCTAACTGATATCTGACTGTACAAGGCAGATTCACACGACTGAAAGAGTCACATTACAGACCTAAAGAGCTTAACAGAAAAAGTACATATGAGATGACTCAAGTGGCAGGTGTCTCACCCCGGGACAGAGCAGAGGCTTATGGGAAGCCCTATAGACAGTGCGCCTGTGGAATCTACATCCATAAAGAGATGGGGGCTTTTCACCCATTGCTGTGTCATCCGTTATTTATCACTTTGTCAGGGGCTTTTAGTCTTTATGACTCAACAGCACAGCTGTATGTCAGACCCCCACCCAGACACTCACTCTAGGTGGTGTAATCTGTACCTGGAAGACACAAGCATGCCCACACACACCGTGAAGTTTCCAAAACACAAGCGGGCTCCTTTTCAGACCACTGTGGGAGCGTGCGTGCCCCCCACCCCCCACACGACAAATCAGTGAACACGGCGAGTGTGGGGGTGGGCGCTCTCAGTCACACGTGTCATCCAGATGAGGATGAAAACAAAGTCCAGAACAGGCAGTCATAGGGTGAAGGGGAAGTAAAAGAGAGATTACTGCGATTGCGGGAGGGTTCAGTAACAATGAGGTCATGTGACACGCACCACTGGGCCGAATTTCATTACTCACCTAGGTAAATGAAAATGCAGCACCACACTAGCATCCTCATTAATCATTAGAAATAGGAGTAAAACATGCAAAAGACCACTGCGAAAGACATGCTGTGAATACCTGCCACCTGTCTGCTTGTTTACCTGTAGTGCGTCACCTGTGTCACCCCCTTGGGGGCAGCAGAAGGCCGCCCACTCCATCCCACCGAAAAATATGTTGCTTTTCCACAGCCACCAAGAACTGAGCGCTACCACGAACTGCCCGTTTTATATTGTAAATTACCCAAGCCTTAACTACACTGACACGGCTTGCCTGCAGGGCCAAAAGCGTGACCACCTGAGCTGGTAGCGTGACCAATCCCAGCTGGTTGTATCACCACCGTCTGATTGGTTGAAATGCACAGAGACACTGGTGATCTGAGCATGCATTATCTGAAGGGAAAAATGGCATATTCTGCATATTTTTCATTATTAGTAGCATCGCATATCGCGATGTACTGGTACATTCCCGATAACTCACAACTTGAACATTTCCAAACTCCTGCTTAAAAAGTACTACAGAACAGCTGAATGGAATAGATTCATAATGAAAATTTATGCAAGAGAATTCTAATTCTGCTGCATTTGACGCCAACATAACACAGCGATTCTCACAGACTTGCTATCAGATATTAGCACACCATGATGTACACCATGTCAACATTAAATAAGTGCATCTTCGGTTTTACGTCACAGGCGCTCTCCAAACCCGGCCACGCCTTTACCTAGCTGACCCGTCTACAGTGGAAAACCAAAGTGAGCTGGAACTGCGTTGCAACTAGATCTCTCTTCAGGATACGGCTCGGTTCCTGTATGCCAGTGGAAAAGCACCAATAGATAAATACAAACAGGCACCTGGAGCCGTCATCCGTCACCAGCTGAGGAGCTGGTCTTACCATCTAGAGACAAGGCATCCCTGTGGAATTCCTGCTGTCATACGCTTTGAGGAAAGGGCTTATTCTGAACATCCATCCATCCGTCTGCTTATTTTGACTAAGGTTATTTGGTGGGGGGAGGGGGGGCAAGGCTGAGGTACACTCCGGACAAAATGCCAGGCAACAAAAACAGCAATAATACTAAATTAAGTACTAAAGCTTAGCGAGTATTACTGAGTATTTCTAAAGTAACGCCATACAGACTTTCCTATCCGAAATTGCTTGCAGATACTTCGTCTGCACCTTCTGACTGCACTGTAAGATATGCAGGAAATGTCCTCCATCTTTTTTTAATCTCCCCCCCCCTCCACTCCGCACAGGAAATGACCACCCTGGGGATCGCAGCTAAATGATTTTGTTCCACTTTGCCGTAATATGATGCAAACGTCATTCCTAGTTCAATACAAATAAAGAAGCACCAAAAATATAAGGCAGAAAGGTCACTAATGCTCATGCAACTTCATGTTACGCCTTGTGAGGAGCCGGTCGGGAAACCTGCTATATGAAAGGTGATACACCAAAGCGTTCACTGCAAAAGCACAATTTATTTTTCGTTTTCAAGAATAAAACTGCATGCAAGCCATGCATGCACGCCTTATGTCACGTATTTTCCTGCTGTGAGCGGTTCTAGGCAGCCAGCTTGTAGAGGACTGAAAAGAAATCTCATAGTCTTAATAAAAACAAAAAACAATGGGCTCACACAGAACAGACTGCGGAAAAGATGCCAGACTTCTTTCCACGTTGTCTCAAGACCCGATAAAACACAAATGACCAAAATAGCTTATGACAGGCCATGTCCCAGCACCACAATGCTTACCCCCCCACTCTCCACCCCCACAAGCATCTCAGTGTACTCATAGCCCCCGTCGGTGGGACGGGACCTGGCCAAACCATACGGGCCGCGGGCCGGAACGATGCCCGGGATGGCCAGAGACAATGGCTTCCGCAGACATGCAGAAAAACTGTATTACAGATCAATAGATGCCTCACATGTACAGATGATCGCCACTTGGGTAATGTGAGGATCTGTGGGATACACGTAACGAGAGGGATTCAACGACCCGGTGCGAGAAGGGTGGGGGACGGCTCTTTAACGCCATTCTCTGGCCACAGAATCGGTCGCCTGGTATGGAACTGGCTTCCCTGGCACAGAAAGCACCTCAGGAGTCAGGACTCTGAGCTCAGCTGGGGACTTGAGAGTCAAGGTCAACATGCTAATTCAATGTAAGAGACAAAACGATAACCGCTCACGGTGCTGGAATCCTGATGGCACACAAATCTTTACAGACTTGATGAATTTCTCGCTGCTTAAGCAATAATGTTAATTTATGCTTGGCAGTAACTAATTCTCATTAAATGTCATGAAAATATATAGTGCAGTAAATTTTAATTTATACAATCACAAAGGCAAATAACATTTATCAACGTCCTCACAATGCACCACTTCGTTTAAATAGAAGTCACGCGACGGCCTTGGTATCAGCCAGCCGATGTCCACTTGTCATACGGCTGACAGCAGAGTCCACGTTTCCGGTGTTGCCCTTTCACCCACCGCAGTATGAAACTCCTACATCTTAAGGAAAAAAAAATACCCAGCATCTTATGTGACCGACTGACCCAGAACACGCAACGATTCAGACTACAGACTGACTTGCAGAGCCATTGCTATTGGGTGAAAATTGTCCAATCAATAACCTGCACAGTAAAAGCGTGACTGTTATCAGCCGGATAAAGGGATGTTCTACTGCCGCACCACTGAAGGCACCCTTAGTGGAAACATCAGTCCCTGGTCTGGCATCATAGCCCTGCACATGGGGTGTGCTCTGTTTAACCTGCAGGTCACCCACAAGGGGCGCGGCAAGGACAGCCAAGGAAGCAAATGAAAACTGATCCCACCACAACAACAGGCTGTTCTCTCTGCTATGGTCAGGGCTTGTAGGCCAACAGCAAAAGTCTCTGAATGAGGAAAGTCTCTGAATGAGTGACTCATAATGACCAGCAGCCCACTGTTACCTAGTCCTGGTATCCAATGTTTTCCCCGTAAACTTTTTATGTAAATATGGATATCACCACTTTTTATTCCATTACCTTAATTAATTTTTTTTAAGCGTTTCACTGCACGCATGTATGTCTGAGCACGTGACAAACAAAACCGGAGACGCAAAGTTTCTCCCATTGATCCTGAGGGACTCATCAAAGCATCTTCTCTTGTCCAGGATTTCCTTCCAGGTCATGGGCCCTCAGACTGGCGCCCATGCCCTGAAAAATGTCACTCAAAATAATTACATAATACATTTGTATTAGTAAGATTACCACTCAGACCCAGACCACTGATACCGAAGGCCAAGGTGTAGAACATACAGAACGACACAACACTTCTCATCCACGTTTACATTTCCTGTCCCCAAGTGCTGAGACGTCAGTCTTGCATTCGGTGCGGGATGGTGGACGTCTTCAGCGATCCGCGGGCGTACGGTGTGATCCTGAATCAGCACGGCTCCAGCAGGGGCGGCATATGGCTGAACGCACAGTGAATCAGCAAAACCAGCCAGAAATAAACAGGGCCCGACACCAAGGCCGTGTCGGCCTGTGACCGGCAATCGGCTTTAGCGCCACGAGCCGGCCCGAGATGCAGGCGTCCAGATTTAGCCGCCGGGAGACTGAGTTGACTAATTACTTTCGACAGCCTGCAAATCTTTGGCAAGCCACGACGGACGGCAGGCTACAATGTAAATAAATAAATAAGAGCAAAGAAATCAGGGCTGATAATTACATCTGGAATAAGCTGATCCCTAAAAAGACCCAGCAACATAACAGCGAAAGGCCTGGCTGATGATAGGTCCTGAAACACCGCTAACTGTTTTCTTCCACATAATTTACTTCTGTGATAAACAGGGGCGGTGATTCTAGTTTAGATACCATCCAGACTAATGACAGCATTTCCCTAGAAGCCCTTCAGCTGTGGAAAGGCATGGGGCGTCCGACCAAACAGAGCTTCCCCACAGCTAACTGTGACCTGGGGGTCACAGTTATTATTAAGCCTACAGTTTCAATCTAGTTCGTGGGGAAGAAACTTACTCCCCAAAAAAATCAGTGATGACTCCAACCCCCCCCCCCAAAAAAAAACTAAGGGGCACAAAAGCACTTAACCCTAATACCAAGGCCAGCCCTAACAACAAGTCTAATGCACCCCCTAACCCCGTGTTAAGCCTAACCTTAACACTGGCCCTAACTCCACCCACAGCCCTAACCCCTTGTTAAGCCTAACCTTGACACTGGCCATAACTCCACCACAGCCCTAACCCTGTGTTAAGCCTAACCTTAACACTGGCCCAAACTCCGCCCACAGCCCTTACCCTAACCCAACCTTAATATAAAACCCGACCCTAACCCTGAACCTAACGCCACGAGAGAGTCTCTGAGAGTGAAGCTATCCACACTGTGCATCCCCCCGGCCTGTCTGACGCTGGACTTGGTGCGTGACGACCCCTCTGCAGGCTCCAGCGGATCCTCAGGATGCTGGCATGTGTCTGTGGATGCTTCTCATCACAGCCCACTGGCTGAGCTGAGCCAGCCTCTTTCAGGATGGTGTAGAAGGAGGCGGGGCTCTGGGGAACATTACCGGCAGCTCAATGGACTGCACAATTTTTATATCAAACCCATACCTTGAACAAGCACCTACTGCGAGACGCAGAGAGCGATTGCAGGTCGAGTCCGTCAGGAGACGCCGGGCTCGATTTGTAGCTACAGGACTTCCGAACGGTTTGGGAAATCCGCGAGACAAGCTACAGTGACAGCAGCATGGTCAGTGATCTGGAAAGTCCCAATCGGCCGGGGGGGTACTCCTCGCACCCCCACACAAGTTGGAGGGAGGTGGCTGGGGGCCCAGCTTGGAGGGGACATCTCCGTGTGGCATAAATCATGGGTCACCAGGACTCATGGTGTGAGAGAGCTGCTGGCTGAGAGGAGTGCCATATGGGGGGGTGGAGGGGGGGGCTTTCAGTGCAGCCAAAAAAAAATGACAGCAGGAGGTAAGATGGGACAGTGGGCAGGAGAACAGCAGCTGTAAATAAACATAGGGTACTCCCTCCACGGCAGCAATGTGTTTTGGATGGGGAGGGCCGGGACTTCCTTCACGATCAAGTTGGATGGAAGGAGCCAATCAGAAACCAATCAGCGGGGAACACCGCGAGAGGGCCGGACAGAGGAATGGGGAACGGTGCGAGAGGGCCAGAAAGAGGGGCGGGGAACGGCGCGTGAGAGCCAGATAGAAGAGCGCGGCATGCCGCGAGAGGGCCAGAAAGAAATTGGGGAACGTCGCGAGAGGGCCGGAAAGACAAGCAGGGAACGCCGCGAGAGGGTCAGATAGAGGAGCGGGGAACGCCGCGAGAGGGCCGGAAAGAAGAGTGGGGAATGCCGTGAGAGGGCCAGAAAGAGGAGCGGGATACGGCACATGAGGGCCAGAAAGAGGAGTGGGGTACAGCACGTGAGAGCCGGACAGAGGAGCGGGGAACACCACGAGTGGGCCGGAAAAAGGAGCGGGGCCGCGAGAGGGCCGGAAAGAGAAGCGGGGTACGGCACATGAGGGCCGGAAAGAAGAGTGGGGAATGATATGAGAGGGCTGTAAAGAAGAGCGGGGAACTCCGCGAGAGGGCCGGAAAGAGGAGCGGGGAATGCCGCGAGAGGGCCAGAAAGAGGAGCAGGGAATGCCGCGAGAGGGCCGGAAAGAGGAGCGGGGTACGGCACATGAGGGCCGGAAAGAAGAGCGGGGAACACCACGAGAGGGCCGGACAGAAGAACGGGGAACACCGTGAGAGGGCCGGAAAGAGGAGCGGGGAATGTTGCGAGAGGCCCGGAACAAAGGCGGCAGTGGAGGAACGGGGAATGCGGTGCGAGGGCGGGAGGAGGGATTGAGGAACGCGGTGCAAGGGTTATGAAGAAGGAGCAGGGAACATGGCGCGAAGGTGGGCTGGTGTGACACATCTCCGCAGCAGCATGGCTCTTCAGCTGCACCGTAGTAGACAGGCTCATCCTGAAAATACAAACACTCAAAAGCTTACATCCCCCAGCCTAAACCCCCCCCCCCCAAGCATTTTGTCCTTTGCAGTCAGAAATGTGTGAGAATGCAGTCACCGTGCACTTAAGACAATCTTAAGACAATCTTACCAGATCCTCCAAACTGAAGAGGAAAGCACAACTCCCCCTTACATGTTACCAAGCTGCACCCCAAACACACTCACTATGTCCACCAACCTCCACAGTCACCAACCTCCAGAACCGGGGCCCCCACCTCAGGCGTTAACCACTCATCATGCCAGTCGTGAAGATTGCATACATACTAAATCCACATCAGTTTCTCTGAAGGCCTATTTGACCAATTTCTACATTTTTAGGTCTTTGTTTTGTTAGCAGTAGTACAGAAAAGCTCCTCCTGAGAATTGAACCAGCAGCCCTAGGGGTATAAGGCCATGTCCCTAACCATTATGCCACTTGCTGGCCCTTAATGGCAGTGCAGGGACACTGAAATGCCCCCCCGAAACCACTAACCCGAGACCAGGAGCAACATTATTCTGAGTTTAATCTATGTTAAAATTCAGCTTTGAAGCGTGCCCATATAATCACGGAACATCTGACTGAGAAAGATTTTATCAAGAGCAGCCAGAAACAAGATGTATGTCTGGATCTCACATGCAAAATACAAACAGCCTCATGTCACTGCAGGTTTACAAGTTAATTCATCCACTTAGTGCGCAATATTACTGTATTAAATCAAAACAACGTGGAACAGCCAGATCTTGGAGAAAGCCCGTAATCTATGTGAGGTAATGTCTTAGATCTCAATGCCCAATTTTCTGTGACCTTGCTATCAAGTAGGCAAATTATTTTTAAAAAAGTTTTCAGAAATATACTATAAGAGAAATTTAAGTCAACAGAGGGAACAGGGTTCAAATGGAGAGTATTAGCCGGCACTGTTGGATTGATGCCCACCCCCAGCACAACACCTCACGTTGGGACAAAGATCGGGGACAAAGACAGCAGAGGAGCAGGCAGACCCCCACGCAGCGAGTGTGACTCATGTAGCTGGTGCTTCAGTCCAAATGGAGTTCCCCTTCTGCTGATGATGGGAGTTTTAGTGAATCAAACCGGGCCCAGACACTAATGTGTTGGCAGTGGTCCCAAACCTGTGCTTTAAAAGCACACCATAAGAGCACGATTTTGATTAAATACTCTCCTAATAGGTAAAAAAAAAGAAACTAAGAAAATGTGATTTACAAAGAGATACTGCAGCAGATTGTAGGAACATTGAGTTCAGACCCCAGCCGCACCTGACGCTTCTGCTTCTCCTCGCTCAGACCCGCACATCGGACAAAAGCATATCCCCACATCCAGCAAAATGTCACCGAGAGTCAGCCACAAGCCGCAGCCTGTCTGAGTCTTCGTCACCAATGCACAACTGAGATGGACTGTGGCATCCTTAATATCTGGCATCCAGAGCAATAACAGATGAAGTTCACATGACTGGGGAGGGGGGGCTTGGCGTGTGGAAACCGAAAGCAGGCCAGGGTGATGACCAATAGGTGCCCTGGTCACTGCTAAGAACTTCTGACAGGATTTTGGTTTCCTTCAAATGCATGTTGCATGGCATTATGGGTAATGGGATTGGGTCCATCCAGCATCTGTTTGGCTGTTTTGTTTGATCGATGCTGCTTTATAAGAGTTCAGCCATCATTTGAACACATAACATGGGGGCAGTGGGTGACTCTGTGGACTGGGACTCTGTGCCCCTGAACAAAAGGTTGCCGGTTCACATCCTGTAGCTGGCAGAGCGGTGCCACCACTGGGCCCTTGAGTAAGGCCTTTAACCTCCATGGCTCCAGGGACACTGTGTGACTCTGCTCTCTGATCCTCACCATTATGTCATTTTGGACAAAAGGGTCTGCTACATAGATGCAATAAGGGAAAAATCTCATTTCTAAACAAATCCATGCATGTCTGGCTTTCAGTTAGGCTTCACTAATTTATTTAGCAGACACTTTTTGCCAAAAGCAACATATAAGCAGGGCTGCAGGATTCTGGGAAAAAAAAAAGTAAATCGCGATTCTTTTGCTTAGAATTGAAATCACGATCCTTTGTAACGATGTTGTTTTGTAATTTAAATGTTTATTGCTCTCCTTAAACTGCAAAAGGAAACACAATAAAATATTACTGAGCCAAGCTTATGATTGATCCTGGACTGTCATATCAACTTCTCACAACAGAAAGGAAACGCTCAACCGGCCATTCAATTAGGGCAACCAAAACAGCCAGACCAAAGGTCCCAGTACCAAAACAGCCAGACCAAAGGTCCCAGTACCAAAACAGCCAGTGGGCTACCTTTTTGGTACTTTGGGTGGGACTTGAAATGCTCTCTTTGTCGATCAGTCATGCAAAAATCCTGCCTCTAAAACGCAATCAGTCTCAGCTGAACTAATGGTGGAAGACACAAGTTCACGATTTTGCTTCTGGAAAAGAAAACACGCCAAAAAGGAACTGAATGGGGGATTCGTGCTCCCCCTCAATCCACGACATCATCATCATCCAGCATTCCCGCCCACGCTGGATCCTCCGCCAAAAGGCTCCCTTAAGGAGACAAGCCCAAGGAAAGAAGCGTACCGCACGTCCACCTCCATGCCACAATCATTATGCCTAACGGAAATCCAGCACACAGCAGCACTCAGCAGCAGCAGGAGTAGAATCATGTGACAGCTCAATGGAAGCGGGGATTTGAGTTCAGCCAATTACAATGCAAGCCATGGGTGTACAAACACAGGACTGGCCGGAGCTTTTCTGCTTTCCAGTGAGAACGAGCAGGCCCTTCTTGTATATATCAAATGAAAGCTATTTCAAATACAAGTCACCAAATGGAAACTGGTCTAATTTCAACTTGTCGATGCAAAAACCATGAGTGGATGCCAACAGCAAATTTTACTGCGGACAAAAGTAAAGACATTTCGACACAATACAAATCCTTTCGCGTGACCACACATTAGGCTCCCTCAGAACATGCCACACAAATACATGTGCCATCTGAAAATCTGTAGGAAAGACTTTTTGTGCTAGACCTTCCAGCACAAAGCACTCCGAGCCCCAAACCAGTTTATACCATCTCTCACAAACCTTGATTTAAGGCGCCGTTCTTGTTATCTATCTATGCGTAACTGCAGACTGCAGGCACAGTGGCCACAAATCACCCAGACCCTGTCGATCCCTAACTTGAGCTCTCCCGCCAACCCTGCACTCTAAGAGTGCTTGTGCTTTGAGACAGAAGTTCAACCCTCAAGTTCAGAATGCAACCGAGAATGAATTAACTGCAGGCTGTGCACTGGGACACTGCTGGGTGGTAACTGCAGGCTGTACACTGGGACACAACTGGGCGGAGTGGGCGGTAACTGCAGTCTGTACACTGGGACACTGTTGGCCAGTACATACAGGCTGTGCATCGGGTCAATGCTGGACAGCAACTGAAGGTTGTACACTGGGACACTGCTGGACGGTAACTGCAGGCTGCGCACTGGGACACTGCTAGGCGATAACTGCAGGCTGCGCACTGAGAAACTGCTGGGCAGTAACTGCAGGCTGTGCACTGGGACAGTGCTGGGCAGTACCTGCAGGCTGT
This sequence comes from Mormyrops attenuatus, assembly GCA_026777985.1. Taxonomy (NCBI): domain Eukaryota; kingdom Metazoa; phylum Chordata; class Actinopteri; order Osteoglossiformes; family Mormyridae; genus Mormyrops; species Mormyrops attenuatus. Next base: position 40,703,731 of record JAODKC010000001.1, read on the forward strand.
GCACTAGGACACTGCTGGGTGGTAACTCTGGGCGATGCACTGGGACACTGCTGAGTAGTTGCAGGCTGTGCACTGGGATGGTGCTGGATGGTAACTGCAGCTGTGCATTGGGACACTGCTGGGCAGTAACTGCGTGCTGTGCACTAGGACACTGCTGGGCAGTACCTGCAGGCTGTGCACTAGGACACTGCTGGGTAGTAACTAAAGGCTGTGCACTGGTACATTGCTGGGCAGTAACTGCAGGCTGTGCATTGGGTCAATGCTGGGCAGTAATGGCAGGCTGTGCACTGGGACACTGCTGGGCAGTACCTGCAGGCAATGCATTGGGTTAATGCTGGGTGGTAACTGCAGGCTGTGCACTGGTACATTGCTGGGCAATAACTGCAGGCTGTGCATTGGGACAGTGCTGGGTGGTAACTGCGGGCTATGCACTAGGATGGTGCTGGATGGTAACTGGGTTGTGCATTGGGACACTGCTAGGTAGTAAAGGCCGGCTGTGCACTGGGACACTGCTGGGCGATATCTGTGAGTTGTGCACTGGGACACTGCTTTGTGGTAACTGCGAGCTGTGCCCTAGGAGACTGCTGTGCGGTAATTGTGAACTGTGCACTGGGACACTGCTGGGCGGTAAGTGCGGGCTATGTGCCGGGACACTGTTGGGTAGTTGCAGGTTGTGCACTGGGATGGTGCTGGATGGTAACTGCAGGCTGTGCACTGGGACACTGCTGGGTGGTGAAGGTGGGTTGTGCATTGGGGCACTGCTGGGTAGTAAAGGCGGGCTGTGCACTGGGACACTGCTGGGTAACTGCAGGCTGTGCATTGGGACAGTGCTGGACGGTAACCGTGAGCTGAGCATTGGGACACTGCTAGGTAACTGCGGGCTATGCATTGGGATACCGCCGGGCGGTAACTGCGGGCTGTGCACTCATACACTACTGGGCGGTAACTGCGGGCTCTGCACTGGGACACTGCTGGGCGGTAACTGCGGGCTCTGCACTGGGACACTGCTGGGCGGTAGGATGCGCCCTATGAGGACCGGCTGTGACTTGCGGAGCCCCGCCCCTCCTTGTAACCCCGGGTTACCGTCAGTCACCTGGGGAGGGTGGGCGACGGCGAACCGGTTCGTCGGAAGCAAGGCGCGCCCTCTGCATCCTCAATCTAGAGACAAGACAGACCGCACCCCCCGTGTGATAAAATACTTGCACCCCCGGGATACAAGTAAGGAAACCGCCGGGTGCTTTGATTACCTTCGAATATTTAACAGAAACACACAAACACTGTTCTACTTGCGGCTACGTTCTGTATGAATACTGTGGTTACTAGCAATTAGCAATTAGTTGTGCTAAGGGCCTTAAACCATGCATTCTGTTGTCCGGTAAAGTTAGACGAAGCCGCCGTTTCCACCCTAGGTACACAGAGGCGTGTGTGCGCTCTCAGGGGCCGCCTGCATGTAGCAATATCGGGGAAAGCCTGCCGCCACCCCGGCCTCATATTACAGCGGTGTTTCCAATACGTTCATATGCAAATATTTTTCCCTCGGTTTTCCTATTTGTCGAAGACATTTGACGAAGAAACGCAGTCGTCGCCAGCTACCGACAGCCGAAATGGTCCCGAAATGATGCGGCCATGCAACGGGCTACATGCATCAACGCGCTTGTTTTAGCGAAAGGGTCTGAGATGTGCAGAAGACACCTGGTTCATGAAAGACGCGCTCCCACATCGGTAATCACAGACTGAATCTCTGATCCGCCCCCCCAACCCGCCCCAGCACCCCCCAAAATAAACCCATGTCAAGCGTAATTTTAGGTTAATAATAATAATAATAATTATTATTATTATTATTATTATGGCCCAGAGACCACGCCAGCTAAGCGATGCTCCGCCCGGCAGCCCGACACGGCACTTACTTCCCGATCACCTCGCACAGCTCGTACACATCTTCAAACAGCACGTCGTCGTCGGCCATGGTCCAGCAAGGATGGGGAGATTATCCCCCGAAAACCCGTCCAAACGCTATTTTCTTAATTAAACAAAGAGCCACTGTTGGGGAACGGGGAGAGGGGGTAACGAAGCAGTCCTTGTGAGAGCTTTGCAAAATCCAATGGGCGGGTAAAAAAAATAAAATTAGAAATCTCTCCGCTTTGATTCCTCAGAAAAACTGCCCCGGCGATGAACCCGCGATCGGGCCGCTTCTAGGACTCCGCACGGCCCCACCTTCCGCTAGTCTCCCGGCTCCCCTCGGTCCGGGGGTCCAGCGTATGGGTCGCACCCCGCCTCTTATTATGCCCTGTGCAGTCCCAGCCTCCGGATCACTGTCTGCACCGGTGCACCCGCGATGCCTGTTTATAGCCAAACCGCTGACTGGTTACACGGCGATGGCAACAATAGTAACTGAAAGAGTCTGATGTAACGTTTTGCGGCACCCACTTTCATCCAGCGCTGCTTTATATTCCTAGTTATACACGACAGCAGACACAGATTGGGTCGCTAGATCTCTCTTCAAAATGCGCCCATGTTCGTCTCTCCAGACGCCCACCACCAAACAGCCACAGCCACTATTTAAAGATGGATCTCCGCAGCTATTCCGTCTCCAGATCGCGGCTGATCCAGATTCTAAGCCTCCTCTCGCCCGTCAGTCTGCTGCTCCAGCTCCAGCTCCCAGGATCGGCAGACTCCTCCCTCCTAAGGTTATGAAACTGGCTTATTCGACGCCATAATGGTTTACAAACGCTGAGCCAGAGCCCCGGACCGCCGCAATACGCAATACGGCCGCTTGAGCCAAAATGACGACTGTTGCGCGCCGGCTATTATTCCGGGGGACCAGTTTCCTAACGTCCCCGGTAAAGGCAGCTCGGCGCCGCACCAATAGCAGGTATGAATGGGCGTCTGCCCTGACCATACCACCCCGCCGGCTGACGTCAGCGCTTTGCCCCTCCGAAGGTTTATTTTTATTCGGCTGCACTGCATGAGAGAGACCGAGGTTACGGAGCGATGTGGGGACGGCCGTGTGTACGGGGTCGCCAGCTTCGGTCAGCTGGCCGGCGTGATGTTTTCAGTTCGAGACACGAATTTACATGTATGTAACAGTTTTATTGCCGTGTAAATAGTCTGTTGGTTTGCAAACTACCCAAAGCTTCTGATGTCGATAATTTTAGGCTTGTAATGTAATAATATGGATTTGCCGTTTGATTTCTTGCGTGAGCGTTAGTCTTAAATCGCGAGTGTCATGCCGGATGCGTGAGAGTTGGCAACCCTGGGGTATATAAGACGGTCTCTCTATCCACGCTGGCCCCCTGAGTTACTTGGGCGCTGTGCTCATCACATGCAGAACATCTCGAAAGCTCTGTGAATGTGGTTTGGGTGAGAATGATTACTGAGTGGTCCGTCATTTCCCAAAATGCTGAAATATAACGAGTCTTTGTCAAATCTGGTAGCGTCCAACAGAGCCTCCCCCAGTCCATACCAATCCAGATATTTATCCAAGTCTTTTAGGGCCCCGGGAATCATCCTAACCCCCCCCCCCCCTTTACGGTGCCCCTGATGTCCCTTAGTCTGTAGGTGGATCCAAATGTGAAGCTTCAGGCTCTAGGTGAGTTCTCTTGGTTGTGAGGTCTGTATGTCAGTCTGCTTTTGCATGCAGCTATATCCGATTTCATTGATTTCTTAAATGAGATGCCTGCCATTGATTTCTGGGAGTTTCGCTGCTGTCAGGGAAGTTATTCTGAAATTTGTCTGCACTACAAAGGGAATTAAATGCAGATCAGGTGTGGATTGCCTCAGTGTTCAGTCATGTTCTGCTCCTACGGTGACAGGAAGATAGCCGCCTGGACAAAGGATAATGAGCCGTAAGTTACAGACCTCGAGCTGATATCACCTGTAAAGCGGAAATGGCTCAGAAGCGCCCTGCTCCTGGATGCTGACTGCTGACCTTATATGTCCAAACTATGAGTGTCTTAAATGGGTAACGGCAGTCTGTGGGTATATGCCAAACCGGTAAAGAGCTGGTCAGTGCTGAGTCACTTTTTAAAGCTCTTTGTAGTATTTCAATGAGAAACTCACAGCAGGTGGAATGAAAATGTGTCGATAGTAATCAACTGGCTTAGGCTCCTAAACACTGGTCACCAAAACAATCTCCCCTGGGTTAAATCAGCTAGTGATTTAAGTCTCATCAATGGGAATGATGTTATTTGTTTTGCATCAATAATTTACACTCTTATCTAGTGTTATCTTATGTGAATTGAGATGTATTCATGTTTTTTGTCAAGAAATACTGCCACGTTTTTTTTAACTCTGTGATCTGGCTGCAGGTTTAGCAAACATATTTTAGAAGTATGTGAAATATTTCTCTCTCTTTAAGCTCAGATCCTTAAATCTATTATAATCCCAATTGTCATGTTTGCTTTCCATTACGATTATTTATTTATTTATCTATTTATTTATACAGGTCACAGAGTACACTAAACCAGGTGTTGTTTTATTTTAAATGATGTCTGCAATCTGTTTTTTTTTTTTTTTTTAAACTCTGGATCAAAACGTTTTTCAAACGATCACTATCAAGTATTTCCAGTCCACTAGTTCTCCATTCGCAGAATGTATATCCAGTCACCCCAGAGTACCCCAGACACATATTGAAATGTTTTATTGTTTAATGCATGAATTGGTGTGAATGTCATATGGGTAGAATCTTAGGACCTCCATAATGATTCCATGTTCTTGTTTGTTATGCTTCTGTTGGGGGATCCAGACTTTGGTAATAGTGGGAGAAATTAGGCTTCAGGACCACTCAATGGTGTAGCCCACTTCCATTAGTTACTTCAGTGTTTCCTGATGGGCTAAACGCTGTGTTGGATCGCTTCAGACCGGGTTGCGATTGCCAGTGAACAGTAATCCCGTCCACCTTGGGTTTCTGAGCACTCAGTGTTTTCAAGTCCAGATCACTCAGCAGAAACAGCAACGCAGACAGCTGTGATCAATGAAGAAGCAACCATCATGAATAAGTAAAGGCTACAGCTTTACCACTATGGTGTCATTACCAACGGAGACACCCTCCGCCCAGATAATCTAGAGGACGTAAATGAGCTGGTCCAGTACTGGTGTTTTGAAAGTGCCTGTGGGGGGAGGGGGGTACTTGAATTAATGCTGTCAGTCACTGTTTCTTACTTTGGACCAGTGATAAAACAGGACAGAGAATCCATATCCCTACAACGGTCCAGGGTCTCAAGCAGATTTTGTATATTCTGTAATTAACAGAAGGTTCCTGGAATGAACTCCAAAAATGCAATAAATAAAGGACTACAAAAGCAAAATAATTTACAACCAAAACTTCCCAAAGTTAATTAATTTCCTGTTTATTATATACTTGAAACTGCGGTGTCCTGCACATTTTGTTTCCAGTTGCAGTGTGAACATCATTGAAATGGCTCAGTGGCCAGTGTCCTCGAAGGACTGTGGTTTTGTTTCGTAGAGATTTAAGGTTGTTTTCAGGTCTCGTCGCATTTGATTCTTCTTTTAGCTGAGATGACACCAGTTCATCCATCATGTGTGAAAGACTTTCATCCTTCATCTTCATTCATCTTCAGCATTTCTGTATGTCTGAAATTTGCAGCCTAGAACCGGCAGCATTCAGCTAAATGAAACTGCAAACATCAAATTTGATGTCATCCTACCATAATTCAAATCAGCACCATCAATAATCATCATTTCTAATCTTGTTTAGTCTTTAGAGTAAAAGTAATTCCTTGGGTTTTTAACTAATTTAGCATCCATAGTTATAGTTTAACTTATATTGAACCAATTTCACTACCTGGAAATAAATAACCCTGTAAACACAAGTTTTCCTTCCCTGGCATATTTTGTGACAGACGAAGCCCATAAGAAGATAGCTGGCTGTTAAAGCCTTTGCATTTCATTGCTTTGCTCACACCTGAAGCAGTTCTGAGTCTCTCCCCAGTAACAGCTGCCAGGTGTCAACATGGTTTAGACTCACAGGAATGGTTCAGGTGAAGGACCACATCCAAGGAATCTCCCTTGGACTCGAAGCCTCACATCATGAGGCCACCAAACTACCTCGCTCCCCTGAATCATCTGGATTAATTATGGTTTTAATTCTATGCCGTGACCATGTTTAAGAAACATTAAAGTATGCTGACTGAGTAGAAGACCTCTTATTGAATTTTTTGAGGTCTTGATAAAAATGGAGGACAAAGTAATATCACATGTCTTGCGTACACAGACTGTATTATCTCTAGAGAAAATGTGGTAGTCAGAGTGGCCTGAGGATTTGGTGTAGATGTGTGGAAGTAGGACATCCACTACTGAGTGATTCATGGGTGTCTCAGACGAGGTAGGCTAATGCGCCCCCCCCAAAAAGGAACATTCAAGGCTGTAGCGAATCCAAAATGCGTTCACTCCGGGGAAGTCCAGATGGACGCAGTGGTGGGAGTTGTTCTCCGTCAGGATTTTTCTGGTCTCCACTCTGTGATGCTGGCTGCCTGACATAGTGTGTGTGTGAGCGCATGCTGCACGGCGTCTTCGTGTTCGCGCTTGAAGGCGCACCGTGAGCCTGCTAACGACGGGAAAACAGGAGCTGTAAGCCGCACAGCTCTATGACATCAATCACATGCGGCCAGTGAGTACAAGCTAAACTGGCCAGTGACTGACTGTACAGCCAGATCCCGCCAATTGCTACAGTTAGGAAGCATTTTGGCAGCGTACAGTTCTGTGTGCCCCGTCCACTGTGCGATCTGCACATGCCTCAGATTAATGGCTTCAGGTTATTCCCAAGCACTCCGCATGTCACAGGATGTCATCATTTGTGGGCATAGCTCCTACAAATATCATTTATCCTCCTTCAGTCTGACAGGGGGACTTAAGCAGGATTTGCCTTTAAGCAGCCTTTTTATTTTTGATAATGATTCTTCTGCGGAGCGGCTTACGTTTTCATACAGGGCCTTGACCTTTGCTTTTTAGCAGTATATAGCTGTTTCTCAATACCAGGAGCACAAAAATCATACTTGTGGTCTTGGCAAGAACTTGGGACGCAGTGATTCATAGGACTGTTCTCATTTGGGGAGGATGCAATCGATGTAGCCTTGATATTTGGGGTGGGGCAGGAACGACATCTGGGGATTTTTGCTGTCCTCTGTACCTCTGTTCTTGAGCATTGGAACTAGTCTTCGGCACACAAGAACACAAGTACAGTCAAGTATGCATATTGAGATTCACCCCATGACTGTGGATAATTACATGCTCCCACTTGAATTATTTAATTTAGGAAGTGTTCTCAACCTTTTTGTCTAGGGACTCCCTACATAACATTGTCTAAGTCTAAACCCACCTTTCAAAACAATAAAATTCACAGACACTCACACCATACAGTTCGAGAACCACTGGTTTAAGGTTTTTAAAAAAGGCGCCACTTAAAATTATTAGGTGTTTGGGACACTGGTGTGACATTACTTGATTACATAGCTCAAAGGGCCACGCAGTCTGTCATTAGCAATTACCATCAATAAAAACGTAACAACAACAACAATAAGGAGAGGAATAAACGGAAATTCAATATGGCTTAATGGTAGGCTGCACCGTACACAGCAGTGCCGAGAGAATGAGACTGGCTCGATATTTCCATTGTTGAATTCCCTGTGAAATCGCAGTGTTCCTGTCTCGCCCCATCTCTATTGTCCATATGAGCCCGATGTGGAAATGGTTCAATGACTTCCAATTTGGGCCGTTCACATTCCGCAGCTAACATTCGAACAGCTCATTCTCTGGTGCCTGCTCAGGTAATTAATTGAAGCTGAATTAACAGCCACTGTAGGTATTTTATTTTTTTGTCCCGTGATCCTCCTGTGAAGTGTTCAGGGCAGATGCTTCGGCCGAGCAGCAGAGTAGCTTGTTGTGGTGTGTTATGGTAGGGATGGGATAAATGAGGTTGGGCATTGTAATGGTAATAGAGTATAGTAATGCTGTGTTTGTGGTATAGTTATACAGTCTGTAATATGGTATTTTGAAATACCTGAATTTTATCACCACGATGTTCAAAATATCGGAACAGCATTTCTTTTGAAAATAATACATAGCATGGTGTAATGTCTGGAAGGTATGATAGTTTGAAAAAATCGAGGCCATCTAAGCCTACTGTGAACCTCCTTCAGCACCTGAAGCATTGGCGTCTGGTAGAAGATAGAAAATGCAGGTGTTTACAGTGTCAAACAGCAACAATGTCAAACCAGAACGAGCAGTGACGCTGTCACAGAAAAAGCCCGCTAGCAAACAGCACTATCCCAGTTGTGTGGCGTTACGCTCTATGAAAAAAGGTATTTATTAAAATTAGATTTCAGTGTGCAGTCCATTCAATTTCTAACAATTTGTCATGCTGTGAGGTGAGTCTTCTTAAGGGGAATCCTAAGGGATTCTGAAGCAATAATGGGGCCTAGAAAAAAAGAATTAGTCTAGTGATATTTATCAATATCGAATAATATCAAAAAAAATTATCGCGATAGAATGTTTTGCTGTATTGGCCAGCCCGACATTTCGCACAGTTTACAGTCACAGATTTCATTCAGAAAGCAGTGTACAAAGGAAACACACATGTACTGTCCAAACACTGCACAGGAAACACGTGCACGGTCCGAATACTGCGAAGGAAACACGTGCACTGTCCGAACACTGGACTCACATTCTGGACTGTGGAAATGACAGCTACCCACTCTACTAATAATAATTTGACTACTTGTGTTGCCAAGTCAGATGAAACCACGCATCAGTTTTACCTGTGTAAATGTGATTGATTAATGGGCGCTTCAGTCGGATGCAGTGGCACAGATGAAGATGGATGGAGTGATGAGGTGGGCTGCATTTCTGTCAGAAGCGCAGCTCCTGTTAGGTGTTATAGCCTTCAGTTAGTGATGTTATGTCCTGCTGTTCCAGTGTACAGTGCACAGTGACAAGGCCCCCACATTTCTTAGCTTGTACACGCCGCTTCAGATGGCTAACCTGAACACAACCTGGCACATCCTACACGGACGCTCTTAGACCCCGCGGTGTGCCCATTCGAAATTAGCCTCCATCAGTCACGTGATTATGAATAGACTTCTGCTGCTTGTAGCAGCAAATCTGTGCCCAACCACAACATTACCTCATTTCTTGCAGCTGGTGGTGCTATGTTCATCCTTCAGGGAATTAGCCAGGATCAGCGTGTCGATGGATAGAAATCCTGCCTTAACTCTGCTTAAATGTTCAGATAGAGGTTGGGTGTCTACACATTCCACAGCAGCATTCCAAAGTTATTCTCCATAACAGAGGGGTCTCACCTGACCCCTGCTGTAGACTTGACAAGCTGAATGTAACTCCCCCTTCAGAAAAAACCCCAAGACCGTGTCAGCCTGGCTAGTGGCCCATCCCATTGATCAGACGCCCCATAGATGACAATGAGTTTTCAGGAACGTAGTGTTTGATGCTGTAGACTTTCCTAACCCTGCAGCTGCTGATGCCTGCCCAAAAAGGGAGCCTGCTCAGCTAGCCCTGGGAAAAGCCCCCCGCCTGGACTAGCAAAGCATCCAGCTGCGGGAGAATAGCCAGCCGCTGTGAACAGAAGTGTCAGTGAAGCACACAGATGTGAAAGTGAGGCCAGAAGTTTGGCTTAATGGGCCCGCAGTTACGTACAGCATTTCAGCCTGGCGTCTGCAGCTCGTCTGGCCTGCATAACTGTCACGGAAAACGCCAACCCACCCGCAGCGCATTCCTGGAGCTGTTAGACTGCGCGTGGACTCCTTGCTGGGCCATACTGAGTCACACGGGGATGCAGACCAAAGTATCTCTGAAGGACTTGCCTTCGCCAAAACACTTGGTGTCTTTTTTGGGTTCAGCTCGACATCCCGTTCCTGGGTTATTTCAGCATGATTTCATTAATGTATGATTTTAGAAAACTTAAGTTACTTTTTTATACGTTAGACATCATTTTCTTGTTTTGGCTGCTAAACTCATTTGCGAATCATTCATTGTTTTGTTGATGTCACTGGATTTTTGTGACAGGGTTGGGGCTGGTGTTTGTGACCCAGACATTACCAGAGGGCTGCCCTTTACAGTGTGTCCCCCGCCCCGGCCCACATTGTCAGCTGCTGGCTCCCGATTGCTGACTGATGGCCTTCGGTTTGTAAGGTAAGAAGGGTTGGGAGGAAGCCACTCACCTGTAAATGCTCCCAGGCAGCTTAGCCAGATGACAAAGGCCGTCTGTTCCCGACCCAGCCGCTGGTCATGTGTGTCTGTCAGCCTGAAGCGGGCCGATGCCATACACCAGCGACACAGCAGAGCCGGCGAACACTGCAGTCCGCATGTCCAGCACAGCAAATACCTCTCACCTTATATATTTCTTGGGGCTGTTTTGCTGCTCGAAGGGGCAAAGCTGTTTCTCACACGAACAATCTGTTTCATTTTTTTACACAAGGCTTAGTCTGAATGAAATGATTTAAAGGAGCATAATTTTGCATAATTGAATATGCCATTGCTTCTCAGTAACATTGTTTAGGTAGATTTTGCTCTGGGCTGAACAAAAGACTTAATAATTGCAGCAGAACTGAAGAGGATTGTTTCCTCTGGAGAAAAAAGCAGGAAGAACTTTGTTTTTAAAGCACAATCTAATTATTTTTCCCAGGGCGATTGTGAATCCCTGTGCACAATAGGATGTAATGTGTTCTGTTAGATTTGATTTGTGGGCGTCCTGTTTTATTTCCATGTTTGGAAAGTCAAGAATTTTTTTTTTCTCCTGCAATGAGCTGGCATCCCATCCAGGGTATACCTTAGTCTGTGTTGCCTGGAACAGGCCCCAGCCCCTGTAACCAGGATGAGCAGTTAGAAGATGGATGGATGGATGGATGGATGGATGGATGGATGGATGAGGAATACTTTTTATAAACGTTTTGGAAAAATGAAAATGGAATTGTCCATGTCTTCTGTCAACTATGAGACCAAAACTCACTTTTGGTAAAGTGCTTTAACAGTTGTAACTGATTTTTAAAAATGTTATAAAATTGTTAAATGTGTTCACTGCTACGCTACCTGACTAGTTTCTAAATAAGCCAGATGCAGTTCTTCTGTCTGGACAAAGGGGTCGACTGTGATCAGGGCTTGTTGGCGCCCCCTGCAGATGGGAGAGGGCATGCGATGAATGGGAAGCGTGCTGAGGGTGATGTTCCCACTGGACCTTCCCTTGGGTGAGATCTCCATTGTGGGACCTGGGAGGCAGACTGCAGAAGCACCCCCCCCCAGTCTTCTGGGTGTCCTGTTTAAGAATGCCAGATTGACATTTTTAGATCATTTTTCTGCTTGATTTGAGTGGAGGACAGGGCTGGACCCACCCCAAAGTGTGGGGCCGATTTTAGTTCCAGTCCAGTCCTGGCAGAGGCATCTCTTTTGTTTTGCTGTTATCGTTGAAATTGCATTGTAGCGGTCGAGCCACACAGGATAGGTTTGAGAGGAGTCAGTGATGCTGTTTTCTGTGGCTGAGAAGGCGGTTCCAGCGAATTTTGTTTCTTGGAAAGCCTGACGTTTGTTTTGGCCAAATAGCGGCTGTCGTGGGACCCTGCTGGGTCACTGTTATTGTCCAGGACTCACTGAGGGACAAGCCCTGCCTTCTGGTGACATCTACGGGATGTTCAGCTGGCTGATTTTGAGCAAGCAGTCGGCCAGTGTGCTGCCTGCAGAGGTGTCGATGTGACACCTTCCTGTTACATGAGGATGGAACCCAAGAGGATTTTGGGAAAAATAAAGCATAAGCCTCTCTAGTTGTGTTGTGCTGGCGGGCTTGACCGGCTGAAGCGTGTGACAGAGAGCAGCCTCATATTCACAAGTGTGAATAATATTTCAGGGCCTAAGATTTATATTTAACTCCCAATGTAACAGACCTGAAACTGACTTGGGAAGCTGCTGGATCTGATCTGTGTAGGCGCCGAAGACCAGACATGACATTAACGGCATGTGCGACATTGTTTGTAGCCTGTGTTATTTAATTAAAAGATAGTATAATCAAATCTTTATTCTTTAAATGGGGGGGATTTGGTCTCAAGGGAACAATTTACACTATATGCTGATTATATCTTCCTTCAGAACAAAAACTGCGACTGATTTGTGTTTTTTTACCTGATTTTACCGAATCAGCCATATGATCTGTTATGTCACTGGGTCCTGACTGTTGTCGTGTTGTGTTTTCAACCGCCCTTGCAGGTAGACTACCAACCGCCCTTGCAGGTAGACTACCATCGTACTGCCTCTGCTTCATTGCATTGCCAGGTTATGGCATCAGGAATATCATATCGTCACTCGCAAATTTGAGTAGAAAAACAAATCAGATGTATTTAGATGAAATGTCCCTTGTGGGGGTGTTTGTAGTGGTGAGTCATTCTTTGATGTGGTTCCGCATGCAGGTAAATAGCTCCCCCAGGAAAAGGCGCACTCCGCTTCAGCACCCGGGACCCCCCGCAGGCTGCCTCAAGGCTGCCCCCTCCCAATATCCTGCCTGCAAAGTCTTGATCTAAGTCCTGATTCATGCAGAGTGCATCTCACTCAAGTACCCACTGATGTCACTGCTGCTTGGAGAAGTTGCTGTAGTAGGTTTTCAGCAGAAATGGAGGGCCCACGGGGTGGGATTATCACCTACTGCCAATGACCAACGTCCCATTACATTCGGCGACTGGCTGACTGCACATCGTGTTCTGGAACCTGTCAGGCCTGGTGCCACATTTGTCTCGCCATTGATCTGAGGCCACTGGCCCAAACCAGATGGAGTCTCAGTGGAATCTGATGTAGTTTCTCAAGCAGCATGTGGTGAAAGGGCACCACAGACTCACTTGCCTATTTAGAACTGGACTGTAATCAGAACCAAACCACTGAAGAAGCATCACTGGACCAGGCCTGGGTTGATCTGAACAGAACCTTAGAAGAGTGTGTTTGTAGCTGCCGGCTGGCTCAGCTCAAGCTCTTAGTGCCCTAATAGCAGCATAAACGCAGATCGTTTCTTGTGATTCTTTATTTTTGGATCTCTCACGTAACAGTGCATTTGAGTGCCTTTGAAGTATCAGCCGGAATCACCCAGGAAGATCATATACGAAATGACCCCCCTACACCCCAATTTGGCTGCCATGAGTTCCCATCTTTTTTTGATATGGACTATTTAATCTGCCCTTGACTGTCTTTTCTCAGCTCGGTGCACCCTGGGCACATGGTAGAGCAGCTGCTAATGAACTGATCCGTCCTGCTGGAAGGACGCTTTCAAAACACCCAGCCTCGGAGGACTTCATAATTACAGCCTGACGGGGTAGACGCCTCTGGTGCAGTGCTGACGCTGTGGCCGCACTGCGTAGCTCTGACACGCACCGAACGCTCACTGTGTCTTCACCGGCCATGCAACTGGGGTGGCAGACAAAGACCCAGAGTAGCTTGGGAACAAGATAATCTCTAGAAAGCATAACATCGATGTGACTCTCACTCTTCAAATCTCCACCAGTTTTCTGTAATTCTTTTTGTAATGAAAGGAGAGGTGATTATGATCCGAGTGCCTGAAGGGGCACTGGAATTAGATATTTTTTTATCAATATATAGTAAAATCTGGAATAATCCTTTCCCAGTTCACACTGAGAAGGCGAGGTCTTCCTCTCTCCTTCTTTGTGGAGTATTTTGTTTTTTTGTCAGGTTTTATATTGAGTCTCCCTCGGCGGTGCTCTGGGGGTCCCATTGCTGACAGAAGCTGCCCATTATGGGGGGGCTTCAGCCATTTCCAGCCTGATAATAAAATGCTCATGGTAAACAGCAATCGGCAGCAGGAAGGAGGCTCAGATTTCCCAGAAGGCAAAGTGGTACGAGGTGGCCCAGTTAAGACTCATGTTCATTTGGGGACTATGTTCAGGTCTGTATGCTTATATGGGGCGTTTGTATGTATCTGAAAGCGCCACTGAATATTTATTGCCATAGTTACGACACTTAGTCGGTGCTTCAGAATATGATGTCACTTTACTACCGAATTCAAGGAGCAACCTCTTTGATCATATCTCCGTGGTAATGCTCAAAGAACTTTCTGGTCAACATAACTTTTATAGGGGTACACAGACAGTTCGCACCCCCTGCTCAGAACCAGATAAAAACGGTTATGGTAGGGCATGCATCTTGCAAGCATGTATATACTTTATGCAGTTTGCATCTTACAAGTACAAGGCATATGCATTTTGTACAGCCTTCATCTCATGGGTCTGGCCATCTGCAAGCAGCCACCGCTCGACTGTAGCCTTTTGTCATTTTCCCGTCCTGTCTATCAAGCGCGTTCTAAACTTACATTTCTGTTCTGTAGCCTGCATTTCTGCTTAATCTAATGAGCACAAAGTTCAAGCACATGTTTATAATACTGAAGTTAACTCAGTTCTCTTTAGCTTTTTCTTGGGTGTTAGCTGTCTAACACACACAGGTGCCATTGCATTAATATAAAAATATATTCCAAAGCTGTATACAAAAATATTTCTCTAGTCAATTTTTCTCTCACATTATACATAATCAAATTGCAAGATCCAGTGAGTGTGTTAAACGTGCCTGATTTCTTACAATTTTGTGTAGGGATATAATAAATGATTAGCAGAGCTGTGAAGTACAGCTTGAAGTGGTCTTTTTTTGAGCACTTGACCTTGCTCAGCTGTATCACACTTTTAATCAAATCTCACTTCAGAATGATTTATGAAACACGCCCTGATATACACTGCCTGTAAAACCAGCCCTTTCTGCTTCTTGTTCGTCTGCAGTCAGGCTTAATTGATGTCTTGAAAGGTGTGCTGCCCCCTTGTGGTAAAAGTGTTAATAACCAGTAATTCCTGAAGAGGATGATCTTGTCAGTGCTGAGGCTTTTCTCACAGGAACAAAGGACAGAGCAGTGTAGCATGCTAACATGCCAACGGTGCCAAATCAGTATATCATATAGGCAACAGGCCAACTTCAGTTAGAAAAAGACAGAGTGAATGTGGCTGCCTGCCTCAGTGTGACCCAGTCACAGCACTTTAAACATGGACTTTGAGTCACCAGAGGGTTAGAGATTTTTGTGGTGGACCCCAGTTCCACCAGCAAAGCTCTGCCCCCAATTTGGGCCCTGCCCATTCATTCCGGCCCTGCCCATTCATTCTGGCTCCACCCAGTCATTCTGACGCCACTGGAGAGCAGAGGTGTGTCACCATTAGGATGCTCACGTTTAAACAATCAATGTGGTTTGTCATCTACTGAGAATCACGGGTTAGCTCAGTCAAAGGTTCGAAACTAGCTGGTGACTATTAATTTAATCCTGCTTGGCTATGCATTGCTTCTGCTGCTATGGGAGGTCTGTCACTGATCCTTTGAAATGATAATTTTACTGTTCATTTTAGTGATCAGCTGGTTATGAAAATAAAATATATGCATGCATATTTATATAATTTTTACTTAAACAAACATTGTGATGTGTGTGATTTAGATCAATATAATCATAGTAGTGGTAGTGCTGTATTGCCACGCCGCTGGCTTGCTCCGTCATGGTAATACTTTCAGTGGTGTCCACCCCCAGAACTTGTGGATTGCCCATAAACCCCTGACCTTCTCAGCACTGGAAGGGGAAGCTAAATGAAGCAGGGGAACTATCCACTTACACCACATCCCTGCCAACCCTAATCACTGACCTGTCATTGAGTGAGGTGTCATCACTGTCAAACAGCCGCCAGGTGTGATGTCACAGCATGGTGGAGCTCCTGTTAGAGATGCTGCGTGGTCCTGTGCCACGTTCCACATCTTAGCTTTCCCTTCCTGTCTCATCTTCCTGTTTTAATTTCCTATTTATTTTTAAGTCACTCATGGTGTTTGGGTCACTTTGAAATGTCTGGCTCCTCTCTGATTATGCCTCTTCATGAGACCTCTTCCATGCTTCTGTCTCACTGTACCTTGTGGGACCTCCATTCAGCTTCTCTCAAATAGGTCCTCCTTGTGAGACCTCCTAATTGTTTCTCGCTATTTGTCCCTCCTTCCGAGACCTCCGACTTGCTCCTCTTTGATCGTCCCTCCTTGGGAACTTTCTCCTTCCTCCCCGCTGATTGTCCCTCCTTCTGAGACCTCCTACTTGCTCCTCTCTGATTGTCCCTCCTTGGGAACTCTCTCCTTCCTCCCCGCTGATTGTCCCTCCTTCCGAGACCTCCTACTTGCTCCTCTCTGATCGTCCCTCCTTGGGAACTCTCTCCTTGCTCCTCCCTCATCGTCCCTTCTTGCAAGACCTCCTGCTTGCTCCTCTCTAGGGTGACCACCTAATCCATGTCAGGGAGACTCTATGAGCTAGCACACGCCCGTCTGTGGCACACGCCCATTTCAGACAGTATAGGTTTTCTGTACCACTGGCAACATCAACAAAATTTGGTATTATTCCTTGTTTTGAATTATTATTATATGAATAATTATATACATATTTTTTTTTTCTTCTTCTTCTTCTTATTATTATAATTATTTTTTATTTATTTACTTACTTATTTTCCTCTCCTAATTTTGACGTTTCTTGTTGATATAAGTGTGTTCTCTCTTTTCTTCTCGGTTGTTTGGCCACGCTCTCCGGGGCTGGATGTGCCGGTGACCTTTGTGGGTCTTTTGTTTCTTTTCTTTTGAGGTGCTGTCTCAGGGGGTATTGGGGTGGGGGTGTGGTTGGAGTCTGTTCTGTTGTGTTCCGTCTTGTTTTTTTTTTGTTAAAAAAGATCTCTAATAAAAATTTGGTCACAAAAAAAACAAAATTTGGTATGAGAGAGCACAGCTGATCACCGCAATTTAAAAAAAGGAGGATTTTGTGTCGTTATTTAACCTTTGGAGTAACAGAAGTGTGGGAATTGTGGTTTGCAGGGCGTTAGGTCTCACTTTTTAATGTTCATGGGAGGGGCTTCTTCAGGTAGCGTGTTGCTAAAAGACTGACCCTGCTGACCTTGCTGGTATCCTGCATCACGTATAAACGTAGCCCACCCACGTGTCTTCCAGGGAGCTAGAATAACAGTCATTTAAGCTAAGATAATGCCCCCCCAGCACACCCCAGCCCCCGGTCCTAGACAAATTAACCGGCTCGCGGCAATGTGAAAAGACAATATCCTGCCGGGAGACTGGCTTTTATTGCGGTTTGGGTTTATTGGGTTACCGTCTTCAGAAGGGAAGCAGGCGCACATTTGTCTGCATGAAAGTGGCCCCCGGCCCCATCTGTGTATACGGCTCTGCACACAGGTACCCTGCGGATCCACACTCATCCCACTGTCACTGCATTAGCGGCCCTTGGCCCCATCTGTGTACACGGATCTGCACACAGGTGCCCTGCGGATCCACACCCGTCCCACTGTCACTGCATTAGCTCTTAATCAATACAAATGGCTCCCTCCACTGCGTACAACCCTGGGTGTGTCCCCAGTAATAAATTACAGCACCCCTGCTTCCCTTATAGCCAGTATTTTTCATTCCCAGAGAAGTGGTGAGGAACTCATGTGATTAATAGATTTGTATAATATTTTTTATTTTTGTATGTATGTGTTCCCTGTAACACGTCATGAATGTGGGCCTGCCACTTCTGACGGGCGTGCTGCGAGCAGTGAGGACAGTGAGGAGGGTACCAGTACAAGAAGGCAGCAGCTGTGAGCCTGAGTGCATGCATGCATGCGCGCATGTGTGTATGCGTGTGTGTGCCTGTCTGTGTGTGTGTGTGTGTGTGTGTGCCTGTGTGTGTGTGTGTGCGTGTGTGTGCCTGTTTGTGTGTGTGTGTGTGTGTGTGTGTGTGTGCCTGTTTGTGTGTGTGTGTGCCTGTTTGTGTGTGTGTGCCTGTGTGTGTGTGTGTGTGCCTGTTTGTGTGTGTGTTTGTGTGTGTGTGTGTGTGTGTGTGTGTGTGTGTGTGTGTGTGTGAGCCCGCGAAAACGACAGTGGGTGTGTAAAACTCCTGTGTGCCCACACAC
>JAODKC010000001.1:40736114-40746137 GCA_026777985.1 Mormyrops attenuatus
GGAATGGGCGGATTCTGCTAGACGGCGGCCTGCTGCAGCGGGGCGTATGGTGGGGGCTATTACAACTTAAAGGGGGGGCGGCATCGCTGTTTTTCCCAAGTTGTGTGTTATGTACTTTTTTTGGTTTGTTTGGGGTCGAGAGCTTGGTGTGCGGACCCGCGTACCTATCCAGTGAAATCGGGGGGTGGTAGGCTTGGCATCAGCCTCCTTGAGTGCGCTGTGTGTGAATAATACTTTTGATTTGGAACTTTTTTATGGGCTAGTCCCTGTTAAGTTGGTGTTTGTGATTACTTTGTTTTATTTTGCTGTGAAATATTGGTGTGACGCACTCAAGCGGCTGATTCTACCTCATCAGCGTCCGAATATTATCGGTTGGTACAGATGTCATGTTAATGTGCTGTTAAGATCATTGTATTACTACCCGGTACCGCCTGGACCAGTGGATCTAGGGCTGGTTGTTGTATTTTCTGCACCTGATTCTGATTGTTGGTATCGATTGGCTATTGTATATTTGATATTGACTGTCGGTCGTATGTTCAGAAGAGAACAAATGACCAGATTATCTTCTTGACACCAAACTTGATGTATGTGTGTTTGGGTTTTAGTTTTTGTAAAATATAATAAATGGATGAACTTGCAACAGCTGTGTTCTGTATAGTTTTGTCCCGGTTGGGAGATCTGCGGGGAAGCCGTCTTTGGGACATAGTAGGAGGATTCACCCACCCTTATACTTGGGAGTGGCGTAGTCACTATTTAGGTAATGTAGTGAAGGTCACAATTATAAAAGTACATAGTAAGCAATGGTGGCAGTTTGTTTTGATCCCAGATATCTTATCACCAAAGTCTTTGGTACATGAAGATGCCCAAATGGTGTAGTTGCAACATTCAGTTGGATAAGTAAATTTTATGGTGCTGATGGGGATGTATCTGGATCGCGTTTCACCATTGCGTTGTTCATCAAATTACTATGCGAATGCAATTTGAATGTGTGATAATGCGAATAGCCATCTTCGCGTGACGGCGGTACTACACGCCCCCAATGCAAGTAAAACAAAGTAAGGTGACATGGTTTACTTTTTTGCCTATTTAACCTAATTTTAAAAACTTTAATACTTCCGACAATGTTCGTTTTGAAAAGAGGACAGATTACAAATTTAGTCAGCGTTTTTTTTCATGATTCTACATAAAGATTTCAGCGAGATATAAACTGAAGTACACGAGAAAGACACGCGGTATCGCCGACGATGCCCTCGTCCCCAGAGGGTTAAGGGGGCTTGTGAGGGACATCCTGAGCAGGCTAATGCTCCCTTTACAGGAGCTGTGGAGCTTTCAGAAACTCAGCTGCAACATGTTGGAAAGAGTTTACAGTGAGATGAGTCCAAGTTTGGTTTAACCAAAATTCAGTGATGTACAGTATGCCACATTTCTAACACCACCATCATGTAGTGAGGCCTGCTTGTCGGCAGTGAGGCCTGGCTATGAGAAGTAAGGCCTGCTTGTTGGCAGTGAGGCCTGCCTATGAGAAGTGAGGCCTGCCTGTCAGCAGTGAGGCTGCCAATCATATTGTGTTACATGTTACTTTGCTGGTAAACCAGTGATGTTGTGTCACCCTGTTAACTGTGGAAGTTATGTGGAGTTACGACTAACATAAGAGCCACAAAGAAAGGCCTTCACCAAACTCCAAGTTTTTCTGTATGACAGGCAGGTTTATGCAAATATTGGTCTGACTGAACATATTAGTAGCGTTAATGAACAAACGCCTGCTTTCCCCTGAAGTTTAATTAAAAGTGATATTTCTCAAAAGCAAAAGGTCATGCTTCGTTGCATCACTGGGGAATGATAACGGGCCTCATTTACATACTCAGCCCATTAGTTATCAGGAACCTGCCTTTTCTTTCTTGCACCAATAAGTTTGCGGAGGTCAGCTGCCCCTCATGGCAGCTTAAAGTAGTGTTTCCCAAACCGGTCCTTGTGGGGCCCACTGGAGCTGGAGCTGGGAGGGAGTAAAAACCTGGACCATCTGCAGGTCCCCGAGGACCGGATTGGAAAAGACTGCCCTAAAGAAAATCAGCAGAGGCTCAATCAAATAGTCAATTTCTGCTCTGAAATTTGTACAAATTCCACGAAAATACAGATAAAATGCAATTTTACATTGAAAGTAGCTGGTGAAGCTGTTATCTATAAACTGACATTAAAATGATATTGAAAATGTCGGGTGGGGTTAGAAACGGCTTTATGTATTGTGGCATCAGGCGGACCAAGGCATCGCGAGAGCAGAGAGAGACACATGGAGACTCGCTTACGGGGAGAACACACTCTTTATTAGCAGCCCTGAAAAGAACTACAACAGGCACCCAACAAACACCAAACCAACCACACAGAAGAGAAACACAAGGTTGTCAGATGCCGAACTGCAAGATGCACAAACGGGGGGAGATTTACACAAGCAAAATACAGACCGAGTACGCACAAGACATGGGCAAACACACCCGCGACAATAGGGTAATGCAACCATTAACATTAACAACAACAATACAAGGGCTTACAAATTACAACTGCACGCGGGGCATGCTGGGACATGTGCCCCACCGGTGCTACAATATATTTCTACCAAAAAAAGAGCTGGCTAAAAAAATGGCAATTTAATTACAGTTAATTACATGAAATAATTTTGGAATAAAAAAGATCCACAAGCAGTTCAAAGATAATGGATGGATTGGTAGATGGATAAAAAAACAAAATTTTACTTTGACTAACTTTATACCAAGATCCAGGGCGTAGACAACCAAAAATCAACACATGATAAAGGAATTTACTCTTTGAAGTAACTAATGAGTCATTAAGTTAAATGCTAATTACCTGGATGTGTCACTATTAAATTCATTCTGAGAATCAGTGCTTTGATATGTTTTCACAGCACTGTGAGGCAGCTAATGGAGATGCAGAGGGGCCCGAGAGGCAGTGCTGGGTGCTACACACCACGAAATCACAATCTCGAGCATCACCACCGCAGTGAATCAGCACCTGTGTGACAGCGGAAACAAAAAAAGGTCATGAGCTTCACAAAACTGGGCCTCATCAGGGCTGCCATTTGGAAACGGCTCGTGTCCAAAGTCAGTGCGCAAACTCACGTCTGGTGGAAGGAGGAAACAACTGGATCCCTGAGCAAATGATGAGTCACCTTTTCCTGTTTATGCACGGGTTTGTGTCAGGATAAGCCATGGGATGCCGTCAGCCCACCATGTTGCCAAGTGACAGACATGGTGGGAGATCCAGAGCGCTATGGGTGGCCATCTTGTGGGAATCCAATGACGCCATTTTACGGAACACACTTCTCTCATGATGTTCCCATATTCCGGGGTGATGATGACCCCATTTACCCTGTCAAACACATCCAAGAGTGGTTTCCTGAACACCAGCGTGATATCTCCAGTCACCTGATCTAAACATCACTGACCCTTCTGGAGCACATAGCTTGGAGTAGATTTTTTCTTGCAAAATGGCCGACTGCCCACAACTCGAAGTTGCGACGTGTGACAGCATTCCCAGAAGGCCGGAAAGCTGTACTCATGGCGGGAGGCAGTCCTACTCCTTATTAGGCTGGCTACTATCATTGTTAGTTGTTTCCTTCAGTTTGTCCAGCCTTAAATGAATTATTAAGGTCTAACCCTTCACTCCGGCACTGCATTGCTGTGTCTATCTGAGCCGGCATGAATAATACAGGCACCCTGTAAGCCCAGAGCAGCTTCCCCGCCATATATGTTTTTAAATTAAGTTGAAAGAGGACCCTGGACATTATCGCAGAGATGTACATCTCATTTATTCACCATTTCAAGCCCCCCATTTTCCTTCACTGGGTTCTGTATTCCCCTCTCAACCTATCACGTAGCAGCACTGATCTTGCCGTTTGCCTTTGAGTCATGCCATTGGCCGGACTGCTTACGCCGCAGACAAATGGGGACGCGGCCTTCCAGGAAATCCAGCACACAGGATCAGCATTGCTGTTTGAAATGAACTGCCCCCGGTGGGGGGGCAGGGGGTGTAAGACCTCCCAACTAGTGATTAAGTGCCTCTGGAGGGGACGGAGTACCATGGATCTGGAAGGAGTTCATTAATGAAGGTCACTTCCCAATCCCATCAGCCCACCCTCCTTATTACATACCTTGAAATGTTAAGGTTAAACCATCAGGTTAAACAATAACAAAGGTTGTGTAATTTTGAACTCCTGTGATTAGCCTTGTCCAAACCAGTGTGGCTCTGATAAAATTCAAAGCGGTACGAAACCATAATCTTGGCTGAAATATTTATAGGCAATTGTACTGGGAGGGGAGAGTTGGCAGAGAGGAAGGGGGATTTCTGATGTTATACATGAAAGTAATTAAAGTGAAGCTGAAGATTGATAACACACACAGTGTCAGTGCATCTGTCATTAGAGTGCAGCTATCGCAAAAGGATCAGCTAAATAAATCTTTGTGGCTCTCTGGATGATGGGTGCATTTTTAATCCCCAGAGTTAAATCACTTCACTGTGAGGTCAAACCGTTAAAGTCATGCATCTTCTCTGCATGCGATTGTTTCTGGTCACCTTTGGGGGTGAAACCTCAAATGATCTCCTGTTCTGGCCGTCCCATGCCGGTGACCTGGCCGTCCTTTATCCTAATGCCACTGCGCTGAGAGTTTGGGGGCCATGGTGAATTTTCACTGGTGGGTCTGGCGCCGCCCTATTGGGGGAAAGAGTGTAGTAACTTAGCGTGCTGCTCTGCATTCAGAAATCAGTTCTCCACACTCCTCACAGGTCTTGTTTGAAGTAGATGAAGTAAGTCAAGATAATTCCATTGTTCCGTTACTCCAAACAGGTTGTTAGATGCCCTAACACATGCCTGCCAACCCTTCTGTCCATCAAATGCAGTGATGTCTCGTCATTGAGAAAGGCTCCTCCCATGCCTTCTGCTGTCACCTTCTGCTGAGGAGCGCCCAACCTTATGCAGATGTCAGATTGTCCCTGGTTTGTGTGCATATTCCTGCACACCCTTAAATCTTTTGTTTACTGCAGGTTTCTAGGGTGGGGGTTTGTTTGTCTCTCCAGCTTCTCTGCATGCGCTTTATCAGGTCCTGCCTAGAATACGGAGTGAGGAGCTCCATCCTGAAAGAAGGAGCACCTTTTGCAGTAGGTCAGGTGACACCCTAGGAGACACCAAGCACAGCTGGGTGAGGCAGGGCTGGTATGTGGCACCCTAACATGCTAACACGTGTTTCCAGAATGCATCCTCATTCCTAAACTTTAGGACTCCAAAAATACTATGTGTGTATTACTGCTCTTGACTCTTTAATCTAAAGAATTTTATAAATACTCTATCTGGCAGGAAGAATTCGCAGGCACCTGTGACTGACAGTCCATTGTTAGACTGCACTGTAGGACAGAATATATATGCAGGCCTTTGTAGCTGCAGCAGAGAGTTCCTCTTGACTGCCTCGATCCCAGCACCAGCTCCACGCAGAGCCAGGGGAATTCCAGCTGCATTTGGACTTTGGCTGGGTGGTCTGTCTCTTCCCTTTCTTGTCTCCATTCCTTCCCAGGCAAACACTCCAGACTTATATTTCCTGCTCATGTTTCTGAGAGAAACTCCCACCTGCTTTCGTGTTCCTCAGCTCTGTCTGAGTGAAAAGGATTTGCTGATGTAAGAAGTGATACATGTCTTGGGCGCTAGGCCAATGTCTGCACGTGTAGCAGGAACTGTATGTGCAGAATCCCTCCACGCCCTCTGCAACGTCCTGTCACCCTCTGCCTGGTGGAACTTGAATCAAGAAAAGATGCCTTATATAATCTGGACGTTCAAGGCACCTAGGGGAGGAGCACTGCAGGAAACCAGTGACCTCCAATGTCCCTCCTCAAATTCAGAGACCCCCATCAAGTTCTTGTGACTGCAGTACCTGGGTTTGCAGCCTACTCAGTCCCATTCCGGTTTCTCGGGGTCTGCAAGATCATGCTCTCCTTAGCTACAGCTTCAATACATCTCTGCAGTACTCCAGCATTTCACGACCAAGATTTAGCTTTAATATTCACCTCACTTTTTTTGTTCCTCTCACAGATAAAATAATAAATACATCTCGTGTTTGATTAGTCTTGGCCTTAATTACTGCTAAGACTTTGCAATCCAGCACATAATCACTGAATTTCTTAACCTGAGCATGCATTGCAGTCTTTGCCAGCCGTGTCACAGGGGAGCCCATGTGTGAGGCACTCCAAGATATTCCAAGACACTCCGAGACACTTTGACACACTCCAAGACACTCCGAGACACTCTGAGACACTCTTGTGCCCCCCTCATCGGCGGCTGGTCCTTGGCACTTGCGCAGCCTCCCTTCCCCACAATAGTGAATTCCCGGGATTTTATGCCGTCTCCAATCAGGGCACGTAAAGTGTCTCCTGTGAGGAAAATATCTCCCCTTTCAGGGTTCTCTGCACTGACAGGCGTTTCATCATCCTCAGGGCTCCCTGCAGCTGTGTTTTTATCTTTTGGGGGGAATTTTCTCTTTTCTGTGTCTGGAATACAATTCACTTCAGTAAACAGTAGTGTCTGCTTGTGGGTCACTGGGCAAGAGAGACTAAAATGCAGCTGCAGTGATAGGGGGTGGGGGGGGTCTTCATAGTAAGTCTGTGCTCCACCTCAGAACCTCCCAGGAAGTCTAGTTACTGCACCTGTGATTGAGAGTGGAAATCCGATCGAGTTCAATCTGATCGAGGTTCCGCTTTCAGAGGCAAGATGTTTGGCATGAAATTGCAGAGTGGGTCACAAATTGAAATTTACGGGTTGGTACCCAGAGGGGGCGCCTTGCCACACAGGAGGCTGAGAAGGGAGGGCGGCTATAGCCTGTATTTTAACAGCGCATGGAATCCCTGGCAGGTTGGTGACGGATTCTAGGGTAAATCGCCAGTGTCACTTTTTATATCGGAGAGAAAGCGGGGGCATTCGGTGACCCTCTGCTGGCGAAGAGCTGGGGAGGGAAATGGAGACTGCCACTTTACAGCGTGACATCGATACCTTCTGCCTACGCCCACGTGAGGACGCGCCGTGAAACAGATACGGATGTGACAATGGCTCGATGGCAATATTGTGAGCCCCCCCCCCCGTATTGCTTTAAAATGAGCTTTGAGAACAAAATAGGTGGGGGGGGGGGGCAGGCAGCTCTGATTTCTCTCTGTTCTCGCTGAAATGCTGTTAATCTGTGTCTTAAGCAGCAGAATCAGATTCAGTGAGTGCAAGCACACAGTGACCCCCCCCAGCTGATGGACTCTTTTGATTTAAGGATTTGGGTTGTGCCCCCCCTGCATCCCAGCCTTTAATCTGGGAGAGACATCAGAGCCGTGGCTGCCAGGTAATTCTGTTTCAGAATCTATTCGGTGTCATCATTTCAGCAAAACCTAATGTAAGGCATGGCGATATCATATCATAAATGGGTTTGGGCAAAAGGCCCACTGATCTTATCTTGAGGGAAACACTAACAGCATTTGACAGTTAGGAGAGCATTTTATTGATAGCACTGGAACAAAATTTGGAAAATATCAGATTTCTATAATGTGCAAAACAAAATCCGCAGACATCTTGTACATATATAGCGTCTGTACATACCCTCCCATTCTATTTATGCCTCAATCTATTTAATTGTAAATATCCTGAGCATCTGCTGGCGTGTTCCAGACTAAATCTCATTGTACTTACAATGACAATAAAGCATCTATCTATCTAAATAACACGGGTACCTCAGAGCCTGTTTGTGTGCTGTTTATCCACCTGCCCCATCTCTTTGCACTACTTTAGTGACCCGTTTAGGGGAGGGGTCATCGTTAGTCTGACTGCCGGGATCCTTCCTGGGGCAAGAGTGTCACCCAAGTGTGTAAAATTGGTCCATAGAGTAGTTCCCTGTCAGAATCTGCCAGTCACTTCTAACGTCAATTGATCACCGCCGCTTTCTCCCATTTCCTATGACGTGTCCCAAGTGGCCACTTTAACTGCTCACATGGCAATGCCAATCACACCTAGTGTGCTGTTAAAGGGGCCTTGCGGTTTAAACCCCTGCAAGACTCACGCACGCATGTACATTTCAAGCATCACTGACTCAAGATAAAGATGTTCTTCAGCCTCGGTCCAAACCAAGCAAATCTTTAACTTGCAGGATTTGATCTGTTTCATAAGTTTGCACCATTCATACCCCACCTCGCAGGCAACGTTAAGGTTCTGAAAATGAACATGAGGAAAGACTGAGAGCATTGATCCCCATAATACATTTCAGGGGTCTGCGGAAAAGCCTCTTGCGGTGTGAAGCCTGAACGTGTTTGCTTGGATAGCCCAGGCCCCGGGACGCAGCCGCTAGCTTTCGCTCATGTTCAGGTTCTAGAAAAAACTGGGTCATTGACTGGGGTCCTGTTTGGCTTTAGCTGGGGGGAAACGTACTGAATGTGCAGAGGCTGAACGGACAGTGTTAGTGCTATATGGGATATTGGATAGGTTATGTTAATGTCACCCTGTCACACAGATTGGGGGACACCGGGACCTCACTGGATTGAACAAGGCTAAGAGGATTATTTTTAGGCCTTGGCAGTATAGATATTTTCTACATATGATAATTAGTTTGTGGCTTGGTTACATCATCATCCAAAGGATTCCCTGTCTTCATGAGAATGGCCATTTGGCTGGGGGAGCTCTTTTTCACTAAAGAAAGCTGTACATTAAGGTCGTAGCTCAAGCAGAGGGCCCACTTCCTGCAGGATATTCACTGATCCGGCATCCGTCATTCTGGTTCGCTCAGAAGTGAAGCCAGCCCACTTTTTTGTTCTTTTCAGTGTTAAATGTTTGAAAAGCCGTCTGGGCAGCTGAGGTTCCTGCTCAAACGATGCACTGTGTGTTTGACTTTGCTAGTTAAATTGCTTGTTCAACTGATTTCTAGCCAGAGCAACAACAAAAAGAAGATACAGGATGCGTAATTGAACTGATAATTTGGAAATGTAACGGCATAATGTCACTTTTTAATCGGGGAAGATCAAGCTCTGGGAACAGAATGAATTTTCTCTCAGGCTGTTTGAACACAAATGAGTGTTCTAAATAATTTTGTCAACTCAATATGCCCATACTTATTTTTCTGATTATTATTATAATTTTTTTTTTAGTTGCAAGCGACACTTCAGGATGTTCATTCATCCTACAACTGCTTATCCAGGACGGGGGGACTCATCCTGCATACAGCATACAGCATACAGCCCCACTGCAGAAAAAGTGTTGTCTCACCTGGGTGATCTTCAACCTCTGCACAGCGACAGAAACAGAAACATCTCTGAAAACATGTCCTATGATTGTTTTACAAATCCACCAATTAGGTGGCAAGGCATTATGGGAAGAGTTTATATTCAGTGATCTGAAGATTCTCACTCCTTTGCCTGTGAAAGACTATTAAAAATGCATTGAGAGCCAGGAAATGCAGCTCATCATTCAGTGAGTTTATCTAACAAAACAGAAGAAACGCATGGCATGATTTATTATAATAAATGTCCTCAATTAACTGCAATTATTAGGAGTAATGCATGTATATCCACAAAGTAAATAAAAATAAACAATCCATTTATACGGCTATTTTTACATGATAATGCCTGTCATCTGTTTTCCTACTTTAAGTTTGTTGGTTGAGGAAATGAGTGGAAATTAAAAACCAAAGGCACAAACTCTTAAGCATATCTACAGGAATGGATCACAATATATTATTTAATGTTATGCAGGACTGAATTTAGATGCTTGTTTGAGTTAGATGGACAAGTACAGCACAGTAGGATTTCACCCCATGTGCCCCTGTGACGTACATGCTGTTTAGGTGTGTGAGGTGTGTCCCTGAGCACATCCGTCACGCCGTTTACGTGTGTGAGGTTTGTCCCTGAGCACATCCGTCACGCCGTTTACGTGTGTGAGGTGTGTCCCTGAGCACATCCGTCACGCCGTTTACGTGTGTGAGGTTTGTCCCTGAGCACATCCGTCAC
>JAODKC010000001.1:40749578-40759860 GCA_026777985.1 Mormyrops attenuatus
TTTGCTATTGTGAAGGCTTGAATTTTCGGTTATTTTATAAAGAAAATGGTTCTCTAATGTTTTGTGAAGCATGCAAGTCAGTGTGTTTTCATTCTTCTGTTAATATGTTATATTTATTTTATAATGAAAATGTGCTCTTTTGGTAACCACAGTGAATAGTGTTGACTCATTCTGTGGCATCCTGTGTGCCTTGGCTGCCGCGGCTTAAGCCGTTCCCACTTTCTGTTGTGCACTTAAATTTACCAGAAAATTTAAGGTATTAGCCTATGTTTTGTTTTGCTTTGTTTAATTGTCAAGCCAGCTGTTAATATTACAGAGAACTTTGATAAAAGTTGCTCATTGTTGGACACCTGTGTTCCTCCGGTGCGTCTGCGTGATGACGTCATCAAACTACTTGTCGACTCGACTTAGACTCTATTGACGGATAAGTCGATGTGAAAAATCGTTAATGCCCTAGTATAAGTGTATAAGATGGGCAGTTCAGCTGCACAACCTCCCAGCTCTAGCCCATGCATCAGTCTTAACAGTGCTAAATTTCCCGTATTGTTCAAATGTCCATCATTTACATCCATCTACATTGGTTCTGAAGAAGTTTACCGTGTTAAAGCACTTTGTAAAAGAGACTTTCGTGAGCCATGATGAAGAGCGGTAATGAACACATTCCCTGTTCCTCCAGTCATTCGGACATATGGTTTTTATTCTCCGTTATTCCAAATCAATTCCTGGATTCCCTGCTTAAAAGCTGGAATAATTCAAGCTGCAAATAGCTTTCCTGGTTCAGTGAACGACCCCAAAGTGGTTAGAGGTTTACTCTTCCAATTCCACTGCCGACTACAGACAGTGCTGTGCACTAAATCCAATATGGGCCCCAGTTCACTTCCATTAAATGTCCAGTTTGCTGTTCATTATTTCGAGGTCTTATGCACAGTCATTGATTCACCTGCTAAACTGGAACATTGCATGTGCCGAGTGAAAAATAGGTTTTCGATTTAACATGGGGTCTTGATTGCTCTGTCGTCATGGTGGAACCCCCCCCTCCCCAGTTCCCAGCCCCCCAGTCTGTTTAATCCGACCTGGTTCATCACTCATGGGTTTCTTAGAAGACCAGCAAGGATGAAGAAATCAGATCACATGCAGAAGGGCTCCGTTTATGTCTCATGGCTGCAAGACCTATGAAAGAAGGAGAGGTGGAATATTGACTGAGGGTTGTTATGGCAACAGCTCTGTGCTGAGAGTTGGGAGGACGAGAGAATCAAAATACAATCAGAGTGCTAGCAGAGATCGTGCGGGGAAGCAGGAGTCGACTTCATCACTGCGGTACAGGGCCGACTTATCTGTGAAAGATTGTGTCCTTGCTATAAGAGAAAGTTCAGAGGCATAAGGCTGCATTTAAAGCTGACTCAAATGGAAGGGACCCGTCAGAAATTATCAACACACAAGTAACCACCGTTAACGCCGGTCAGGGAGCAGAGGCCCTGTGCAGCATGCAGGACAACAGCTGTCCTTACATGTGTACATGATGGACCTGGTAAATTAATTCATTGATTGTGGAGGATAACTTAATAATCCATAGTAAGAATAATAATATTTTACTATAGGCCTGAGTATGTGTAGTGTGTGTGCCCTGCCAACCTGAGATCCCCCCATGCAGTCAGTGAGGTGGTACGCTCCAAGGTGAACCTCTTAGTGAGATACACCAAGCTCACTTCCCCATAAGCTGAATGTTGCATATCTCCTGTTTGACATACTGATGGTGCAGGGAAGTCACACCCAGCACCTCTTATCGAGCTCCCCGTCTGCGTGCAGCATGCCAACAGCATGTCCTGAAGCGACGGCATCACTGCTGCTGGCTTTGGTGGGGAAGCACCACACACACGCCTACGTGTCTTTTTGCATGGTTGTTGGTTTTGCTTGTGAACTCCTCTGCATTTTTGTCCTTCCTCCACTCCCCAAGGTGCAATGTGTCTCTCTTTATCCTGCTCTTCACTTTCCCTTCTCCTTTTTCCCAAAAAGGCCGGTCTGAAGACGCATCTGCATCCGCTGCCTTATCTCTCCAGACCACCAATGTCCCAGCAGAACTTCAGCACAACGTGCCGAGAGCAGCTGACGGTATTTGACTGATAAACTGTCCTCTCAGTGTATCCTGGTGCAAAGCAGACTCCGAAATCAATACTGAACACAGACAAGTGAACAGAGCTATAGGTTTTACACTGTTGGGTCTTGATATTTAAACGGTGGAATTACAGCAATCTGTCCGCTTTATGGAGCAAAGGTCCAGTGATCTTACCAGGCTCAGTTTATGCCACTCGTGGAATGAACTCTATTATCGGAACAATCATATTCCAAAAGGGGTCCTATTTGGAAGGTGGTGTATGAGTTTTAAATAATGCTTCTGTTTCAGGTGCTAATAAATACATTAAGTTGTTTATTAAGCAGACATATTGAGTCGAGCCAGCAATTCCTTTTCCAGCGGCTGGACTTAACTAGGAATTGGACTTAGGCAACTTTAACTGGGAATCCATGGCTCTATCCAATGGTCCCGTGTCTTTGACCATCTACATTCATTGTGCGTGTGACTGGGCATGGGTTATTCTAAAGTTAGCTTGAATTATTGGTTGTCACCTTGCTGGCTTGAACAGATGCACCAGTCCACTTACTACCAGTAATCTTTCTCTCATCTTATAAATTTGTGTTGAACCTATTGCCCCCCTGAGGCCAGCTGTGTACCTGCAACTCCAGCAGAAAGGGGACTCAGACAGCTTCTTCCACAGCATGAAACGAAAGTATGTCAACCGCAACGCACTTTCAGCTAAGAATGTCAGCTGACTTTCAATCTAGTCACTCAAACCAAATTCAGGGGAAACCGTGTCAGACACCCCCGTTGTTTCTCTTTATTACTTATCAGCTGCAGAATGTTACCTGCCAAGGGCAATCTTGTTCACTGCTGCCACCATGTGGGGGAGATGCAATAATGCACTGCTGTTTTAACCCAGACTTCACGCACAAGGCTGTTACTCTCCTTGGCGATTTGCTTAGCAGGAGTTAATAACCCTAACCCTCCACCCACCGTATTAGGTGAATGTGTTAAGTGAGTGGTTCACTGGAAGCGTTTAAGCGTGGTGTTGGGGTCCTCAAGCCAAATGCAGTGTTCGTTCTCAGCCAAGATCTCGGCTGCCACAGTGCGGTGCCCCAGGACGCGGTGAATTCGTTACATTTTGGTGTAACAGGTACATAACTCCTGTCTGCCGGCACAGCGGGGCTGACCTACTTGGAGACATAGCGATTAAGATCAGACTCATAAATTC
Organism: Mormyrops attenuatus; assembly: GCA_026777985.1. Taxonomy (NCBI): domain Eukaryota; kingdom Metazoa; phylum Chordata; class Actinopteri; order Osteoglossiformes; family Mormyridae; genus Mormyrops; species Mormyrops attenuatus. The sequence continues at coordinate 40,752,884 of JAODKC010000001.1, forward strand.
ACGTCCTTCACGAGCTGCAGGCGCACTGTCTGTTTCCTGTCCTCCCCCCCCCCACAGCAAGACGTCCTGTAGCCACTCTAGTCTGATTTTCGCCCCATTCTGAAAGGTGTCTGTAAATTGGCCAGGTGTATGTGTGTGTGCATGTGTGTGCTCAGTGATGCACTGGCACCCCACTTGGTGTGCCCCCCACTTACTAGCACAGGGTGCGCAATAAGCTCCCCGTGACCCGGACTTACATAAGCGGTCACTGTATGGCTGGATGATTCATTATGCACTGCACTGTCATTCTCTGCCTAAGCAGATGATTTTCCCCTCCGGACAGATGGATGTGTACCGAGGACAGACAGGTCACTCACTCAGGGGGACAGGATGCCTTTGCTTTATGAAGCAGGCAGGAGTGTGTCTGTAGAACTAATGACCCTGCAACTGCATCAGCAGCAGGGGGTGGAGGGGCCGCTTTTCCACCCTAGCCCTCGACGCACAGCTGATTAATGGACGTTCTCATCCCCATCACAGCACTGTGAATTAGCTTTTATATTAACAAGTCCAAAACCAGAATTCATTTCCTGCCGGAAATGAATTTGATTAAACTCCGATTGAATTTGGAGTGTTTGTCAATGGGCACAAAATTGTTTGCTCCCTCTAGTCCGCTGGGCTTGCTGTTTTAGGTTTTCTTTACACCTTTTCTGTGCTTTTGCAGCCTTTCTCATGCAGGAAGACCTGACGAGACTGTGAGATGCGCATTCTGTACAAGAACGAACCCCCGAGGTCCATGTAGAGGCATTATAAACAGCATGCGTATGAGTAATGGGGGGCTCACTATATGAGGTAGGAATCCTTCACAGATTGGGGTTGGGGGCAATCAGTATATATTAGACATAGTGGGGTCGGCCATGAAAGCACCAGGCAGTGAGACACAATTCACATTTTTATTTTCAACCTTGGAATTAAACTGAACAGAAATCATAGAACGTGACCACAGGGCCAGAACATCTGACGACAGAAGGTACGGCAGCAAGGCCCGGGAATCGGGTACCACCCCGGCGCAGAGGGAACACAGACTCTACAACATCAGCAACAACTACAGGACCAGCATGAACCGCTACAGGGTGTGAGAAGCAGAGCAGGCGAGGCGTCGCCCCGGCACCCTGCAGGCCGACTCGCAGCGCCCGACGAGAGCGCAGGGGACGGCAGCACACCGAAGCGCTCGCAGAAGCAGCAGTGGCAAATTGTAATAAAATCACAGTCAGCTGAGCCTGGTACAATGTACGTGGCATTTCAAAATCATTTAGCTGCAATTTTAGCTATGTCCAGGAGGGGACGACATGAAGGGTAAATTCCCTCCGGTATCGTCAGGATGCGATTCAGTTTAGGGCAGTCTGACATAACGGGGTCGATTTCACGGCCCTGAAAAAAGCCCCATCTGAAATGAAGAATGATGTGTGGTGAGCAGAAGAGGAGCACTCTCAGAATCTCTGTCCCCGATTGAACAGGCAATCTGAGGCGTGTGGGCATACAGCCTGTACCCACAACGGAGGTGCACTAGTAAGAGGATGAGCGGGTCTCTGAACTCCACCAGGGGCGGGACAGTAGTGCTATGTCAATCAATTATCTTACTTCCCATTGGGCGAAATCTGGCTGGTAAGTGACAGCGCGCCTGCTGCTTGCTTCATCACCGCCGTCCCCTCCCTTACCACTAAGCAGCATGAGGTAATGAGGATGGGCAGGGTAGTGGTTTGTGGGGGGGGGTGCACAATCACAGAGGCACTTGTAAAATAACAACACAGCACTGCTGGAATAAGGCACAAGTTCACAGACACCACGGACCCACAGACATCTTTGAGTGACACGACGATCCGGTTGGATCCCAGTTAGACAGGACAGATGCACTTTCACAGGATTTATTTAACTATTTGAGTATCCAGCTATATGCCTATTTATCAAAATCTTTTTGGATGGAACAGTGACGATATACATCGATCCCTTTAGATATTTAAAAAGAAAGAATTAACTCATGCCTCTGGCTTTAATAAAAGGCAACATTTCTTTACTTATAGCCATGAGGTATTGGTGTTAGTGTTAGCATTGGGACAGTTGGTTAAAAATACTTGTTTGTAGGATTGATACAATATCTGTGCCTTTCTTGTATTATTTCAGAAGATTAATAAGAAGTTTGATTTTTAAAACACCAAAATAGTAATCACCAACATGAGAAATGTATACAAAAACAAATTTCTTTTTGTAGGAGTAAATTGTCCACTCAATCTTATCTCAGGTACGAACGTCAAAGATCGTGAACAGCGGTGACTAAAGTGTAGCATGAACCTCAATACCGCCATCTTGTGGCAGATTAGAACAACGTGTTGAAAACGTTTAATGGATTAAAGCTTCCAGTGAGCCGTAGTCATATTTCAGCAAATATTGAGCCTTTGCAATGGACCTTGATAGTCCAGACTATCAGACATGCACTGTGATTCTTTAGCTTCATTTCGAGTGAAAACAGTACAAGTAAATTTATTACAGAGAGATTATATTCACATGAATTGTCATGAAAGGCTGAAGTGTGTGCACTCAAAGTCATCTCGCTACCTTCTGTGATGAGGAATAGCAGGGACCATAGTCACACTAAGCACCTTTAACAGGCAAACAAGCTTTTAAAACTGTTATGCTGTGCAGACGCCTTTTTGTTATCAGATAGAAAGGCATCACCTGACACAACTCTGTAGCGCACCTGAAAAATCAGAGGTAATTGGACGGAGCACGACAACATGCCGGCATACGATTGTTCTTACGACGATGATTGCTGATTGGCCAACCAGACCTTTTTCGTTTGCTAAATTTCACGACTTCTGAATCCCACCAAAATCTCCTTTGAACCACACTTTGGAAATAAATCATATTTATCATCTTTAATTATATGAACATTACAACTTGTTTTAATCACATTATATTTTTTTCTAAGTTCCCTACATGTGGTCTAACAGAGAGCCCCATGTGTTGGAGAAATCAGATACCTTTTTGTTCCATTATCTTACACTGGTACAGCTCCTCGGCCGACAATGAACCCTCATGCTTGAGGAATACGACAAACTTCGCCTTGGGTTTAAGACCCAGGGAGGGAGGAGCTCTGGGCAGGTGGCTGTGGGTGGGGCTTAAGTCCGGGGGATTAGGCCCTTCTTGTAGGCCAGAATGCCGGCTGAAGCCGCCGCCGTTAGGGTGGAGGTCAGGCCCAGGAACTTGAGCAAGCCAGGTATGGAGGGAAGGTTCCTCTCCCAGAACGTGGTGACGAATGGCAATGCGGGAACATCCTGGAGGAAGTGCATGATTGGTCAGAGGGGCATTAACCACCAATCAGTGTCTTAGAAGCGGACCCTTTTGGTAACATACAACTTATTTCATTTTTACATGTTGCCCTTCAAATACATGACGTCCTCAAATCAGGGAAGTGCTTGTTAAACAGGGAGCCAGGAGGAGAAAAGCAGATTTATTTGTTAATCTTCAGCTCTGCGAGACATACATTAACATGCACACACTTACCACAGACTCAGGCTCCTGTTTCCAGATTTCAGTCATGGAGATTAATCCCATTGCATGAAGGATCTGAGAAAAGACCGGAACGAGAACAAAAACATTCCAAATGATTCTGTTTTGTGACGTGGTGACCCCCACTGAAGGGCGTAGGAGAGAGTTTGATATTGAGGGGGCCCCATCTTAATTTAAATGCAAAGGTCTATTTATTGGGGGGGGAGGGAATGCAGTCTAATTAAATATTGTGAGGTACATGCCCACCCAGGTCATTTGCGCCTGCCCCCACAGTGTTAAATCCAGTGTGATGGCCAGCTGTTGTCGTCATAAGTCCAGTATCTTTTTGTGATTGGTCAGACTGCTTACAGAGGCGCAAAGCACTGAGACGCTCTGGTGCTGTTGGACCCGGTTGACACAGGGAAATATATCTGAGGGAATATATCTGCCCCCTCACCTCCCGGGCAGCCCGTTCGCCGGCCTGCACTGCCCCCTCCATGTAGCCGCTCCACTCAGTGGCCGTCTCTGTCCCGGCAAAATACAGCCTGCCCACCGGCTCCCGCAGCACCCTGAGTAATGGGGGGGGGCGATAGCAGATGTGTCCCTCAACCATTCAATCCCTTTTAGAGAACGCAGAGCATTTCCAGTTGTCTGGATCATGCTTCATGGTCCATTAACCAGATAATAATTAAACAGAAAATGATTTGGAAACAAAGTCTATAACCATAATGGATCAGATCATGGTTGGCAGTTATTGGTTGTTCACCAAAGTCAAAGGTCACTCACCTGCCATATCGAGTGAGTATGCCTGGAGGGAAATAGGCTGTGTAGCAGCCTCCAGAGTACTCTTCTTCACACCAGTTCTTCTCCTCATAGTGCAAGGGCTGTGGAGAGATGGTCAGGGGGAGAGTTAGACTCCACTGTATACATTGGCTGTCTGCCTGGCCAACTGTAGGGTGTGCCTGTGGCCACCAGGGGCAGTGTGGCGTAATCTGCATGGATGACAATTTACAGAGACAGTATTACTGTATGTGTGCATATTCACAGTTCACAGTTCATGTACCGTACCTTACCTTACCTTAAAGTGTAAGTGCGCCTAAAATGACCCTACCAGTGCCATGCTCAGTCAATGCTGTTTCCACCCACTTTACCGGCCAGGACCATATCACTCACATACAAGGCCTCTTCTGAGCCCAGAACTCGGGAATAGATCTCGCAGATCTTCTTCTTCCTATGGGGACCAGGAGGTTATGCTTGTGGGATTAATGCCTTCCCCAAACAGCTTAAACCAACCAGACATGCAGAGAGTGGGGTCACCCGCTACAGGTCGCTCAGAGCAATTACCTCTCCTCCTTAGTCAGTCCAGCGAGTCTCACAGCTTTGCGAGCCAAAATGAAGCTGCGAAAAGAGAAGAGATGGGTCCAGTCAGTCAAACGCCACCCCACAAGTTTACCTCAGAGGACTCCTTGGGTGTCTTGACTGTTGTCTCAGTGTATGCTCTCACTCGCAACTTTGCTCGATAGTTGATGGGTGCCCATGAGGTGACACTCCTCTGGTCATAGGTGACTTCAATGCAACCACTGGCACAGACAGGCCTGGCTATGAAGATTGTGTTGGTCCCCATGGGTTGGGCGACCATGGTGAAAGTGACTCCATGTTCCTTGACTTTAGAAAAGGTCAGGGGAGGCAGCTCGCTGGATCCTGGTTCCAGCGGCCTGAGCCACATCACTGGATTTGGTGCACCAGTACTGATGGTGCAGAAAGGAGAGTGATCACATCCTCGTGGGCAGATGCTGGAGGCTCCAGCAGAATTGCAGGGTCTACAGAAGTGCCCAGTTTGTGAATTCTGACCACAGACTTGTTGTTGCTACTCTAAAGATTCAGCTTAGGTCCAGTAAGTTACCACCTACTAGGAGAATGAGGCTGGACTTGGCCAGATCAGACTGCTTCTGAAGAGTTTGCACACTGTTTTGCGAGAAGCTTGCAGACTTGGGTGTGACTGCCAACTGTAGGGAACTGATGTGGGAAGGTGGGTCTGGACCATGTGTCTGCCTGGGGGGTTGCCAGCTGGATCCTGAGGTGTTTTGTCATGTGGTGGGTGTGGCAACACGCTGCAGCACCACATGCTCCCCAACCTGACTTGATCTGACTCCATTAACACATTTTCATATAGTGTCCACAGCAACATGGTGGACCCAGTGGTGTCAGCATAGGAAATTTACATGGTTACTTCACAACAGTACAATATGTACAGAGCTTATTTATTGAAAATAATTCTCAGTGAATTCCCTCAGATATATTTCCCTGTGTCCTCCGTTTGTATAACAGTTATTTAATGTATGGTAGTGATGGCCAAAACAACTCTGCATGAACCATTTGCTGTATTTTATGACCCCACTAGATGGTGCTCTCTTGTCAAAAAAAGGCCCTAAAGTAAACCAATGGCACCATCTAGTGGGGTCAGAAAATACAGCAAATGGTTCATGCAGCATTGTTTTGGCCATCAGTATTGTACAGTATAGTTATTTGATACTATTAACGTCACCACAGAGGCAGCTACTTGTACAAGTACAATATCATTGTACTTCTATAATCCACCTTGCACAATGACAAATGAAAATCCCTGATCCTGGGCCGTCAGCCGTCCTGTGGGACTTACCCCATGATGGCAGGAACGGAGCCGTCGGGCTTGCAGTCGTCCAGTGTCAGGCCGATGGGGGCCTCCTCGTCCTCGATCACCATGCTGCCGCACAAACCTGCAAGACGGGCCCCCGTGGAACACGGTGTGAGACACGGCTTGGAGAGGGACGCCATCTCTCTCACTACACCTGCACAGCACCCCCCCACCGTTTCTCTCACCATGCCTGCACAGTGCCCTCCCCGCCTTAAAGTATTAATGCAATAATTATGGATAACATTCTGACGGACAGACAGCAAGAGATAAATGGCTCAGTCATACGGAAGGTACCAAGCACTCGGATTAAATTATAGATTGGGAACTGACTTAAAGAAATGACCTTCGAAATAAGTGTTCATTCCAAGCCTGTGTTTTCAATCTGGCTGTAGAATAAGTATTGATCAGCAAAGACTGGAAGAATGATTCACCTGTTCTGTGTGCTGACACGGACTGTCAATAACAAAAGGAGAAATGTGGCCGTTCGTACAATCTGGAGCAAACTGAAAATGCATTACCAGCTTGTCAATAATGCCATTTCAAGACGGTTATTGTCATTTCGAGGTAGGCTTGTTTCCTGACACCCAAAACAATGCTTGTAAATTCACAGTGGGTAGGATTATCCTGCTCTGGCAATCAGAAGTTTAATCCAATGGTTTAAAGGCAGTTGTGACTGACAGCATGTGGCGCGGGGGGGGCGCCGCGCCGGCGGCGGGGGGGGGGGGGGGGGGGGGGGTGGGGGGGGGGGGGGGGGGGGGTGGTGTTGTTGTGTGTGGGGGGT